>CM052549.1:35248481-35349964 GCA_028533065.1 Trachops cirrhosus | reverse complement strand
GGGCTGGAAAGGGAATAAAGGATAGAAACTGTACTGAATAAACTAAAATAAAAATTAAAAAAAAAAAAAAATCTTCCATCGATTTCCAATAGCCTCCACAGAACAAATTCTAAAGTCTTTAGCATTTTATATAAGAGAATTTAAACACAGGACTTCTTTATCTCTAAAAGGTTACCCTGTGTGTCTGTGTATCAGCTGTTCTGAACTACGTGAAGATTTCTGAATATCTCTTACTTGGGCCCGTTATTGTGTTTAGGATAACAATGATCATATAACATGAAAAACTCAGCACAGACTTTGTCACCGGCAGGAGTCCTTACAGGACCCCTTTGCCGGGCCTAGTATCGCTTCCTCACCTTTTTTGTCTCCCTGTGGCACCACATGGATCCCTTTTTTACCATATGCTTCTCTGTATTGTAACTGCCTGCTTGTTTGCTCTCTGCCCTCCTGGTTGGTGGACTTTCTTTG
Organism: Trachops cirrhosus; assembly: GCA_028533065.1. Lineage (NCBI taxonomy): Eukaryota > Metazoa > Chordata > Mammalia > Chiroptera > Phyllostomidae > Trachops > Trachops cirrhosus. The sequence continues at coordinate 35,349,496 of CM052549.1, read as the reverse complement.
AGGAAACTGCCCATGTGGCATTTATCTTTGATCGCCTGTGTCAAATAAAATACCTGGCACATAAATGCATCGCTGTTTATGTCATTTTAATAAGTACTACCTTTACAGAAACAAATTGTTTTCTTATCTCTTTTCTTGCCGGGCCCTTGCCTATTTTCTTATAGATCTAAAACAACTCACAAAACATAGTTGTGGCTAGGTACTTTGATTTGAACTAGGAAATGTGTACAAATTATTTATGCTGTGATATGTTGTGCGTGTTTTCTTAGGGCTGCTTATACAGCAACATCATGGTTCTATTTTTCTTCTATATTCTGATTGTCATTGTAAAACATTAAACTGCTACAACATCTAAAGGAAGAATAGATATGTTCCTAATTTCCCTAGCTGTTTGATGAAGGTAATATGGCTTTATATATACTTTTATAATTTATGATGGACTCTTGCCAGGATTAATATATTAAAGTTTAGGATGATTATAATATAATGTAATATCTCATGGTAGTTATTAAAAATAAAATATTAAAGAATTATAAAGATGATTTATTTTGTCCCCTAAGACCTTATTAATGGCACTACGTAATTGAAGTAATACAGAGATGAGACAGGGAGGTACAATCATTTGTTGGTTAAAGCTTTCCTTTCCCATGGGACTGATTGTTTTTTTTTTAGGAGAAAAAAGTATTCTATGGTGTATGGTAATGAAACTTCATTACTGAATTGAAACTAAAGACTGAGTTCTTACTTTTTTCCCAAACAACTTAACTTGATAGTAGCTTTCAATAATTTAATTGAGCTTTAGTTGCATGATTTTAGAACAGAGGATTTCTTTACCTTGTTAAACTACATATGACAGAAAGATACACTGATCCAATTCATCTTAATTTCTCAGGATTTAATATATTATTTTTGCAACTTTATACAATTGAGGTGTGAAAACTGTTAAAAACAAATACAAAGAAAGAACATTTACCATGCTGAGTAGTACTAATACTATGATGAAAAGCAGGCAAATTCCAAAGTTTTATTGCTTTACTTTGTGTAAATCAAGATAACTTCAAAATTAACTACGAATTTAAGAAGAAAGTTTCTCACATTATTTTGAGAGTTCAGTGTGGTCTTAAATGCAGTATATAATTTAGCATACAATCCAATAAAATACTAAAAAGCAAGTAATATAATTTTCTTCCATGAAGTGGAATTCAGCAACCAAACCAACCAGAAAACTTGAGGCATGATGACATTGTCAATGACCCCAAAGCAATCAAGTTTATGGTTCAAGTAATGTGTAATATTGGTGTTAACCCTACTGAGAATGTTGGTCACGACTTACACTGGCTTTCTATTATCTATGTTTTAACAGCTGGAATTTCTGCCTGAGTAACATGGCTTAAATTTACAAGGCCTGGCTAGCACTGACAGCCTGGGCTGCACTTTTTGTTTCAGTATGATATGAAGCTTTTCAATAGATCCTCCTGTGCTTGAGAGAAAGCAGGACATGTAGGTTACAAATGTGGATTGATGCATGTGCTTTTCAGAAAGAAAAATGTTTGTAAAGAATAAATGGTATATCTTCCCAGGAGAATTTTCCCCTTTAGGCCCTGAGGAAGCCTTCAGAACTCAGCGAGCCTACCGTAAGCTATTTTCAGTAGGTGTGAGTCCTGAATATCAGGCGTTAAATATGATGGCAATTAAAATGAAAATGTCCCATATGAAATATGTCTAAAGGAAATTAGAATATTACAAATACTACAAGACAAAACAAAAAAATCATCAACTAATGTTAGCTATTTCTAGCGGTTAGAGAAAAAGTAAAACACACAAGGCTCAGACACCTATGTCTGTCAACAATGAAAACCAAACAAAGATGCAGGTTTGGTACATAAATTTCTCAAACAAATGCCTATATTATGCACTTTAATTCTTTACCAAAGGCTATTTAATAATCTGTAACACAAATTAATTTTGAATATGATTTGCTTTTTTACCATTTTTTCTTTTTTCTGACAAGCAGTAAAAACATTTATTAAAAAAATATTTGAAACATTTCCCAAAGACTGAATAAATAAACAGAAAAAAAAATACAAAAATGGAATAAAGTTGTTAGTAAATATTTTAACTTTAAGGCTAACAGTTTTGCATTTTAATTGCTTTTGTTTGCACATTTTTTTCTAAAAGTAATACATTATGTTTGTATAATACTTTACAATTTAGAAAGCATTGTTGCATACATAATCTTATTTCATCCTGAAAATAAGCCTGTGAAGTCAGAGTCCATAATGTTGTTCACATAGAATCATTTTATTCACAGAGTTGAGGAATCAGAAGCAAGGTGGGGCTTTGCAAATCTCAGTCTTCCAGTTCCACGTTTGTCTACAGTTTTGCTGTCCTATCTCCCATTGTAAATGGAGAGGAGCGTGTAGGTTTGTGTTGCTGGGAGTGGTTGGTTGTCTTTTATTGAGGTTTTTATGTATAATCTAGGTTTTAAAATGTATAAGATTTTTTTAAAAAGAAAAATATTTTATTTCATTATTTACTACATATGTTCTGATGTTTTTTCCCTTAATATTACTGAAAGAGCATGCAGATACTAGCAAACATAATTCTAAAAGCATTTAACACATTTGAGTAAAATTCTAAATCTTCTTGTGCTGAATTATAAATAAATATTTGCTTAAACCTATATTTGAAGGCAAAATAATCTTCCCCTCTCTTTTGTGTATCCTTTAATTATTATTTTGGGATTCCATTCTCCTCCTCATCCTAGGCACTCTAACCTTATGTCAGTATTCCTTTCGGCTCTACACTGATAGCTCTCTCTACCAGATAATGTAGGCCTGGGTGTACTAAGAGTATCGGAAGGAAGTCCTTTCCGAACTTTAATAATGATGTTGTCCTGAAGCCTGCTTTCACTAGAAACAGCATCGTCACTGCTGCCTACCTCTTCCTCATCATCTTCTCAAGTATAATCATGTCCTTCTCTGTGTGCAAAAACCTTTGGTGCTTCCTTGTTGTTACTGAATAATCTCTAACCTTCATAGTTTGACCCCAGGCTTGATCCCTCATGATTCCCACCATCCAATCAAAACTCAGCAGCATGATCTAATTGACTTTCTTTCAAAGTTCTATGCATGATAACACCCACAACTCTTTGATTACATTTGTCCTTTGGGAAAAGGAAATTCAATCTTCCTTTGCTCTACAACACTAACTCCTACTTAATGGGAAAATTATATTGAAAAATGACTTTACTGATATTCTCCAAGACTTCCCCAGGCAAAACTTCTCTCATGGACTACACACTATGCATCTTTTGTGGCATTATTCCCACTGCATTGTGATTATGTATATATGACTCACCCAACAAACAATTAAGACGCCTACTGTGTTCCAAGTATTTAGTCAATATTGAATGTAAGAAGCATGATGCATATTACACATTTTAAACCCCATAAAAATTAAGCAAAGTAGCCTTCTCTAATTGTCAGTTTAACAAATACAAAGGCAAAATGAAGAGGGGACTACAAGTGATATACATTACAATATAGCAAGCTAACTTTTTCATTAATAAATCTAGCAACTATATTTCAATTTCTAGTTACTACATTTTAAAAGTTGAATCACATTAGAAAATACATCATTTCAGTGGCAGAAATAAAATTAGGTCTAATACTATTTTCTCATAACCTAGGACAAAAGACAAAGAAAAAGGAGAATGATAATAGGAATAGTAATTAGAGTTAGAATAAGAGTCAAGATATTTTACAAAGATAGTTAATCCAAAATAGAGATAAGAAAGGTTCTGATTTGTTATTTCTCAAGTCCCATAACCTATTTCAACCTCAGTTTCACTATCTATAATAACAAAAAAATAATTTTTCTATCCTGCTATCTCCTATGACTTCTGTGAGAATGAGAGAAAAAAATGAAGATTGAAAACAACAAGAACTTGAAAATTTTAATATATGAAATAACCTTATGTGAAAAGAAAACTGATTTCTTACAAATCCAAGGGTTTGCAACTGGGTTTCTTATCAAACCCAATGGTGCACAATACTGATTTCACTCAGAATTTTGTTTTTGTTGTTCTACAGTTCACTTTAAAATCTTGTTCTATTTTATAAGAAGTCAATGTTGTATAAGAATGGACATTAATATGGACAGAATTTCAAAGAACTGTGGATAAATGATGGATTATTCAATGAATGGTGTTTGGACAACAGGACTGCGATTTGTAAAAAAAATACAGTTTGATCACTACCTCATGTCATATAGCTCTATAATCAAATTCCAGGTTGGCCAACAATTTAAACATAAGAAACAGGATTATATAAGGAATAGAAAAAGCTATAAAAATTTTGTATATAATCTTGGGTATGGAAAAGGCCCTTTAAAATAAAACACAAAGTCCAGAAGACATAAAAGAGAGGTTGATAAGTAATATAACAAAAATTTAAAGAAAAATACTACAAGGAAAAATACCACAAACATTTTTCACTCAAATAGAAAACAAAGGCTTTCTTTTTTCTTACTATACAATGAATTCATGCACATCAATAAAAGACCAAAAATAAAAATTTTAAACCATCTGGAGCCATAGATGTACACAGGGGGCTTGGAATATTTTTACATTCTAGAAATCAAAGAAAGCTATCAAAACTATTAGGGTTATATCACAAAGACTTAGATGTCAACTTGAAGAAGTATCTACTGTCCAAGAATGAGGTAATGTTTTCATCAATAACTGAAAGGGATTAAAATAATCCTAAATAACCCTAAAAATATGAGCAGCTGAATGTTGGCAATATTAGTTGGAAATTTCTTGTAAGCCATATTAGAAAATGTCATATTATAATAAATACCTGCTCTGAGATTAAGAAATTGGTATTTTAGTTATTTGAAAGATGAGAACACTCAGCCTTCTTATAATTACAGCATACATACCAATATGATTCATTTACCTTATTATCATCTATGTTTGATTTTGTAAAAAGTCAAGTTTAACATGATAGAAAATTCATTACATATGTCTACTCAACCCCTTCCTGGAGTACCTAGTTATTCCAACTTTAAATTTACAACTCATATTGAGACTAGAACAGCATTTTATAACAAATTACTCAAGTTGCTTACTTGGAATCTCTTTACATAAAAAATTATATAATATTAAAGGCAGAATTATATGTAAAAAGGCTGACAAAATAAAGTTTTGCAATAATTGGCATCATGGGCTAGATTTCATAATTTCAGTTCCTGCTTAATAAAATGCCAAGAATTTTAGTGAATATAACTATGGCTGTTTTTGGAACAGTTATGAACATGCTGTCCTGTACAGACATTTTACAATGACTTTTGTAGAAGAAAATAAACACTTGTTCAGTGTAAACTTCAGTGTCAGTAAATACCTGTTCGGTACACTGCATGGTAAAATAACTGGCCGAGCATATCCAACCAGCAATTGGATTGAACTGTGTCTGTTCCTTAGATAAAATATATGGTATAGACATAATTTACAGATGTATATATATAATAATCTCTACAAAATAAAAGTAAGCATTTATATATTTTAATTTGCAAAATATTAAATAGGAGATATTAATGTTAAATTATTTTATTATTAATTTAATATTGATTTAATATTACAAAGGAATATGCCAGAGATAATCATGAATAAATGTTTATGTATCCTTTCAGAAATGTAAGTGAAGAATGGAAGTAATTATTTAGACATTTACACACGACAAGAAATGAACCATCCTGACTCAAGTCAGTATCACGATGTAGATTTCTCTTCTGCACTGATTTTCCTGTCCACCTTTTCTGAGTTGACTATACTCACTGTTATTCTGACCACACACAATGAAGCAAGAGTCAAAATTCTTTTTTGGGGACAAAGATGCATTCTGTAAAACTATGAATATCTACTTTTCATGGGAAGGAAGTCATAGCCCCTCTTTAATATGCAGACAGCCCTTGGAGCGATTCTTCATCTCTGAGACCCTGCTCCCTTTTACTTGGACACATTTGAAAACTCCTCAATTCTATGAGTGTTCCTGCCACTGACTGAGTCATACATGATCACAAAGGATCACAGTCCTGAGGGAGGAAAAAAAGGAATTGCTGGTAAAAGGAGGAATAAACCCCCCATCTGCATGTCTAGTAAGAATTGGACAGCTGCAAGGGAAAGGACACTTCTGCAACAGGCGATTTGCCATCCTGCCCTGGCTAGAATCACACAGCTCTTGGAGTTAATAGCATCAACAGAGGAAATTTTGGAAAGCAAGGTTAACGTGCAAAGTCTTTCATGGTTATCAGAAGAGTCTGGGCCATGGATTCCCGGCTTTTTCTCATGAAAAGAGGAAATACGTACACTTGTAAGGAAACATATTCACACTGTTGTATGCTATATAGTTAGAGGTGAGTATCCCAAAATTATTTTTAAAGTCAATAATAATGACACCCATTTTGGTTTTTTCATCGCCAGGCCACAGTCTGATCTGCTGGGCACCTGAAATGGGAAGCTCTGCTCTATAACCCAGTCCTGAGCATGAGACTGTATGTTCCACCTTTCTCCTTGCATCTCACTTCTCCCTTTATCAAAACACAAACATTAGCTTATTGCACAAAAGTTAAAAAGGGATGTGAGCATGTTCTTAGCCTTTTTTTTTGTAAGATTATTCAGGAAGCTCATGCTAGTAGACATATAATGAATTGGAAATAAAATTAAGAGAAAATCAACATGTTTTACTAGGACCACATGACCAGAGATAACAGAATGTAGAATAAATATGGTACCTAACGTAACTTCTTCCATATCTCATCATTTCAATGTGCACTTTAATTCAACATATACTTTGGTATTGTGTGAACAGAGGTGTGTTAGGTGGTGCAAATGTAGTAACAATTCATTTCTGCAAAGCACTTAACAAGCTTCAAGACACTTTTACCTAAGTGTTGTTTATAGCTTATCATAAATCTTTAAGATACATATTTCAATATAGTGATCCTCCAAAGAATATCACAGGAGAGGAATCATATCTTCTGGGCTTTGGATAGGGAAATACAAATAGTATAATGAGTACCTCAATGAAAAAGTCTTATAATGAGGCACAGATAGGAGAATAGGAAATTGGTACCTAATTCTAGTTCTTGGGGTTGAGGGGTCTGGAATGAGGGAGACAGTGGTGACATTCTGGGATTTTTTTCTTAACAATTTATATTAGGAATGCTATGTCTCAGGTACTGTGCTAACAACATTGCTTATTTATTTATTGTTACTACAACCTTATAAGACAGATAATTTTATCCTCCTCTTACAGATCAAGTTTCTGAAGCACCGCGATATGAAATTTATCCAAATTCACACAGTTAGTAACAGGAAGATCTAATTCCAGTCTCTTAGCCACTCTCCTATAATAGGGTATTTTAGATGCAGAACAAAACATTTCATTCAAGGCTTAGATGAAGGGCTGGGTAAAAAAGGAGTGAATAGCTCTGACTGACTGTAACCAAACTTGTGCAGGGGAAGTTTAATAAGTGGGAGGGAGAGAAGACGGAGAAAGTACGTTAGAGCCAGACTGTGAAGGACACCAGCTTTCTGAGATAAGGCGTTTGGACTTCCTTCACTTGATGTGCTGGGGTAAATCATGAATGTTTTTAAAAGACTCATTGTTTAGCACAGTTAATTAGACAGCAGAGAGACAGCTGGATTGAAGAGCAAGTGAAAATTGTAAGGCAGCTAATGGAGATAATCAGGGAAAATAATGGCTCTGGCAGAAGGAAGGGAGAATGGAATGGATTGGAAAGATAGTTTTAAGATACAGCTGAAAGAATTTTGCCCCTGATTCAACTTACAGAGAAGTTGGGTTGATAAATACAATGTTGAGGTTTTAAGCACGGGTGTAAAGGGAAAGAGTAATATCTTCTAACTGTGATAAGGAGCACAGTAAAAAGGAATGAAAGAATAGGTGTTTAAAGAAACATGATAAACTTCATATTAAGAATGTGTTTGACTGATAAAGTTGGATACTTTTTAAATTACATGGAATACTAGAAATACAATATAGGTTGTCAAAAATATACATTAGAACCAGGAATTCAGATTTGTGAATGAACTATTGTGAGAGCAATAGCAGATGCCAACAGAGAAATTAAAGAAATAAGATGCGGACAATGCTGCTGCTGGTGGTGATGCGGATAGCTGACAATTACACAGCATTTGTTATTCACTGAGCGTTACTCTAGGTGCTTTACTGATATGAAGTCAATCCTCACTACACTCCTGTACACGAAGTACCAGCACAAGCTCTACTTTATAAGAGGACATTGAGGCAGAAAGTAATCTAAATTACTCAGCCAGTAGGAGACTGGGATTAAGCCCACAGGGATTATTATGGATAGATAAGAAATAGATACAGATATATAGCTGTATATATCTGAGCCACATATTTGCATGGGTCGTTCCAGAGTGAAGGAGAGAGAGGTCTGAAAGACACAATCCAAAGTGTTGGTGGTGACTTAGTCTGGGAAAGGGACTGAGATTGGAAAACATTAAAGAAACACTTTGTTTGTCTCTGTAATGTGAACGCCTTACAAAGGGGAAGGCAATGACTTGTGTGACTACAATGACTGAAACAATGTCATTACTTACATAGTAAATCCATATGTCATTATAACCACTGTTGAAGCTATGTTATATTTCCTTCCAGTCCCTATAACATTTTTAGTGTTTTACTTCATAGAGCTTATATTGAGTTTTACTTGGGTGTCAAATATTACATTCTTTCTCCATTTCTTTAATAAATATGTTGTAAATTCCAGTGCAGTGATATTTTACCTGCAGAAACTTTTCTTTAGCCCTGATGTTTGCTGATGTTTAAGGAGATGTCCCTATAGTGAAGATGTTATCTACCACCCCGGTTTTATCTTAATAAGGTAAGCATTCTCCACTGAACTATCTCGGTGTCCTCCTGATTCCTGTTACTTTTGTCCTCTCATAGCTGATGTAAATTTTATGTCATCTCAACCAGGGACTCAGTCACCTGTGGGGAAAGAAATGGGAGTCCTTCAGAAAGTTCTCAGAGGAAGGTACCATTTGGGGAGGGTTTGTCTGCTAACCCTCGTTTTCTTCCTTCCTATGTTTGCCAAAGCTGCAGCCCTGGCATGTAGGGTTTTTGTATGTTTCTGTTTGTTTTATTATCTTTTTGCATGCAACATTTTTTAGGCCAGCTTCTATATTATGCATGCAATGGGTTTCCACCTAGCCCCTTTCCAGATGTTCCTGGCAAGGTCCTGAGAATTTGCCGGGAACCTTTCTGCTTCCCATGGGGAGGAACTGCTCTGTCAACACTACTGTGTGATCCTAAGCACCCTCCTTCAGTCTGGTTGGGCATCAGAGCTAATTGTCCTTGGACTTTCTAGCACACGGTAGCCCTTTCCTCCTTAGCAGCATAAGCTGATCCAAGTTTTCCCTTTGGTAAAGTTCTTTTAGTAATTTCAATAGAAAATCAACAAGTAGGTGGTTCTTAAGAGGTAGAGGGAATAGTTTTATTATCTATGTCTGGATCCAATCAAGAGACAAAAATACCACTCAGTAAGTTAAACAGGGGTCACTAATATAAACAAATATTAAGTGATCCTAGGAGAGCAAGTACAAAGATGAATTGGGAGCTGAGGAAGGACAGATTGGGAGGGGGATTGAAATCTCATTGAAGAATGTGTGGTGCCAGCCACTGAATGGTGAAGAAGCTTGTGGTATTGCCCAGTCGGTGCTGGTTCGCTGTCCACAGGTCAGGCATACGAGGAAAGTCCTGGGTGCACAGGGCATCAGCCGGAACTTGGTGTTGGCGGGAACTCCATCTGCAGACCCCAGCCGTGCGGTATGGCGTCATGGGTAGGGTGGCTCATGGGTTGCCCAGCTGCACGGCCCCAGCCTGTGCACGGGGAGAGGAGAGGGTGCGGGGAAGCAGCAAACTGCACTGTCTGGGGATACTTACATCCCCACACAGCTCTCAGGCCGCGGGGATGTTGCTGACTAAATTGAGAGCTGCGGCCAAATGCTAGAGGAGTTTGGTGTGCTAGGCACCTCACCCTGGAGAAAACCACAGGGGCTGGGTGGTGAAGAAACAGTAAGCTCTTCAAAAGTCTGGTGAAGGAGGTCAACCAAGGAGAATGGCCTCTTCCAGAAGGCTTCTCATTGCCATCTACTGGCGCCAGGTTAGGGACAATTACAGCCCCAGAATCCCTTCCTCCTTGTCACATAACATGACCTAATCACAGGGAGTGATATCATATCACTTTTATCATATTTTATTGGGTAAGAGCAAGTTAGAGGTCTGACCCACTCAAGGGAAGGGGGTTCTACGGGATGTGGATTCTGGGGCCCAACTTAGAATTTGACCTTGCAAGCTGCAATATTCACAGTCACCCCAAACTGGAAGTGACCCAGATGTCCCTCAAACAGTGAATGAATAAGCAAACTGTGATATGTCCTGTTACAAAATACTCTTCAGCAATGAAAGGGAATAAACTATTGACAGGCACACCACTTGATGCATCTCGAGTGCTTTATGCTAAGGGATAGAAGCCAATCTCAAAGTTTTCCTACTGTGATATTCCATTTAAATGACATTCTCAAAATTGTAAAACTATTGGGACACATAACAGGTCAGTGGTTGCCAAGGGCTGGGGAGGGGCTCAGAAAGCTTGACTGCAATTCCTAGTAGTAATGGTAGTTACCAGAATATATGCACGTGTTAAAATTCACAGGGTAAATTTAGAATACATTTATCAAATAAAAGTGAATTATGTATGGACATAAAATTAAATGATACTTCAAAATAAACCAACACAAAAATCTGTACATTTTTATGTTCCTACCAGACATCCACAAATGACTAAATACATTTAAAATATTTGTAATTTTCATAGACTAAAATGAACTGTATTTTATTTTCCATATATTTGATTATATATTTGCTCATTATATCTTTTTAGTGAATTATTTCAATGACAACTATTAGGATTATGTTGGACCACAAGAAATAGAGATAGAAATGGCACTCTCTTTACTACAGACACTCCAGCACGCACATAGAAACCATAATTCATAATTTAAAAAATGTTTAAGTGCAATGGAAATGCAAAGGAAAAGTAATTAACTTCACCAGGTGGAGGCTGAGATAAGCACACAGAGGAGGGATACATGAGCTCAGTCTTGAAAAATGAGTTAGAATTTTTCCAGCAGAGAATAAAGATGAGGATTTTTCGCTACTTTAAGTAGAGGGCCAGCATGAGCAAAGATGCAAGGAAGTAAGAGAATGCCATATCTTTGAGACATGGGCCGAAAGGCTGTGAGTGCTGCACCGATCTCTTAAAATAAGGGGGGCCAGGAACGTGGTGTAGGTCCTTCCTGCTCCTCCTGTCATGAGATGCTTCCTCTTTTGTCAACCTGAATTTTAAGAGTTTTATTATTTTTAAAAAATTGTTCCTTTACAATGTCTCTAGGGAATTATTTTATGGATTTTTCAGTAGGTATAAGAAATATGGATGTAGAGTTCTGGATAGAGGTCACAACTAGGGATAAGATTTTTGAGTCAGCTAGTAGATAATAGAGAAAGCCATGTGAATTAATGAGAACAACAAGGAAAGCATGCACTGTAGGAAAACACATACCAAGGATAGAATTTCTGCATCACAAAATTTAAAGGGCTGAGAAGGAAGACTATTCAGAACTTTAAAACTATGAAAAAATAATAAAATCAAAAGTAAAGAGGAAAGCTACTATACAAAAACATAAGTACCATCAGACTGCAGAGAAATATCATAAGATGAGGAGTTAAAGAGATACTTATTTGGCAACTAGCAAGTCATGAGCAATAGTAAGAGGGCAGTTCTAGCAAAGTGATAGATGTATGCTGGGAAGCTGAGGAATGGAAAATACAGACAATATTGCCAGGAATTGATGGGAAATTCTAGAGTTAGCAAAATCAGGAAATAAGCTTATGGGCCAAATAGAAGTGAGGCTAAAGTTTTGTTTGTTTTGTAATTTTTATTTTAGAAAGTAGTCTAAACATTTTTGTAGACTAAAAGGAAAGTGAGTAAAGAAGAAAAAGATATTTGGCAGGTTAAAGTAATGAAAAAGAAAAGAGACATGATAAAAGGTATAGATGGGATCTTGGTGTCTTCATCTGAGACAGAAAAAGGTAGCATTAAATACTTACATTTAGAAGTAGAAAGAGGAGAAGTTATGAGTTTTTACTTTATGGCCTCCATCTGATTTTTATTAAAAGGAAAACATTTCAAATGCTGAGAGTTAAGAACTAGGAAGTCAACATTGGAGACTCAATATGAAAAAAAGAGTTAACATCGAGTGTACATTACTATGCCCCGATCCCTAGGGCATCATCGGCTTCCCCAGATACCTTATCTCATAAAATCCATACAGCTTTGGCAAGCTTCATATTAAAATAGAGACTAAAGTTTACAAATGAGGAAGCTGAAGTCCAAAGACATTAAGTACTGACCCAAAGTCACACAGGCAGTGGGTAGCCGAACCCAGATTTGAAATTTCATCTGTCTAATTTCAAAGCCTGCATTCTTTTCAGTACATTGTTTATATCCCCTATCCCACCTCCACAATGGTAGTGACTTGGAAAATGTGAGGAGAGTTAATAAAGGACTTAGAATATGACTGACTACACTGTAAGTGGGCTCATCTGAATAACAATGGTGAGAACCAACATCCTCTGATTGTCTCTAATGATATGAGCAGCAGCAGTGGAAAAAGTGAAAGCTTCAAATGAATCAGGGTTAGTAAATTGTAAATGTGACTACATAAAGAAAAAAGTGGTTTGTGGTGGTGTTTTGTGAATCACTGCAGTGAGGTCTCTGCTGTATCAAGACAGGAGTAAAATCTGGAGGGATTGGAGAATTGACAGAATAGGAAAATGTCTACAGACAGCTGTGGATGAAGATCAAGTTTAAAGGGAAGAGTGGAAGACTGGAAGACATGGATTCATGCAGAGGATGCCTCTGCAGATACAATTATTACCATCATAATTAAGTTATTCATATAGCATTTTATACTTTACAAAATGCTTTAATATGTGCACATTACTGCATTCAGGAAAGAAGCACTCCTGAATGGGAAGAATTGGCCTTGGACCATGAAGCCCAAGTGTGGCCACTTACTGTATAGCTTTAGAGCAACTTAACTTCTTTTCACTTTTCTCATTTGTTAGATAAAAGCAATAATTCCTCCCCTTTGGGCAGTTATGAGAATCTAAGCAAATGGCCAATATCATCTGGCCCCTGGAATGTACTCGATACAGAGTATTATATTTATTAAGGTGCCTATTGAGATAATTTAATTCTTACAGTAAGACATATTCACTGATAGCAAATTTTAAATTTAGAAGATGCCATCATCTCATTTTACAAATGACAAAAATGGGAGATTAGAGAGAAGAGCACACTTTCCTAAGGAGGTTAAATGAGGATAAGGCTACAACTTGTTAATTTTGTTCCAAAATTTTATTCCAGAAAAAAAAACTGAATCTATATATTGATCAATCTATATAAACTACCAAAATCTGACAGATGTTTCAGATATGAGAATGTGGGTAGACACAGAAAACCACATTTAACATTTTAATGTTAGAAGAAGGAAGGCAATTGCTGGCGAAAAAAGAAAGGTTGACACAGAAGTTTCTTTATTCCAAATACAAAAGGGAAAGTTATTTAAGAGGAGGAGAAAAACCGGGGGATCTGTGCTCTGCAAAGGCACTGGCACTGAGGGGCAGTGTAGAAAAGGCTGACGAAGACAGTGCAGTTGGTTTGAAGGGGGTGGGGGGAGGACGCAGCACTGAAGCGCCCTGCCAAGTCGTATTGCTCCTCAACATCAGGGTGATAAAAGGACTCCATTCTGTTTGAGGCTGCTACATTCCTCTTCTTCATTTTCTTGTAGGAAAATCATGGTGATAAATACCACATCAAGAATCCTGTATTCCTATTGAACTTCTCTACCCTCTTTCTTACCTTTCTCCGTCCAGCTGCTTTATCTATACAAATGCTCAAAATAAGTTTTCTGGAAAATATATCTACACTGAAGAGTTTTAAAAGTTAACACAGTAAATAAGTATAATTGGAGTTTACTTGCCTTAAAATATATTTTAATTTCCCTTTGGAAAATAGAACCTGGCAAAAGTCGATTTGCCAGACTGAAAATATGTATCATTTTAATTAAGCCAATATTTTAATTAGACTACCAAATTTAACTCTATGTACATCTGTTCTATATCATGTTCATAATTAGTATAGTATATACTAATGCAATAGTATAGCATGTGTTTGAATTTTTAACTAACTTATCTTGAATATACTAATAAAATTCATCTTGGTTGTGCAGAACCAACACATTATTCAATCATCTATTGTTACTCAAATGTATTAGTGAAAATACTCTTGAAAACAAGGAAGTCCAACCAGGCTAACATGTGTTCTCCTTAAGGTCATTAGATTTCAATGAATGTCAAATGTATCTTTAGAGTTAGAGAATTTTATTAACACCTTAAGAAATACTTTTCAAGGTTTCTCTGTAATCTCAAGAGAATATTTAAAAACTAAATGTATTTTCCATTACTTCCAACCTAAAGAAGACTAATGTGGCTACCACAAAATATCCACCATCACTCAATAGCCATCACATAAGGAAAATAAATCACCTGGGTGCCATAGTATTATACACGTGCAAAGTGATGAACTATGATAACCAGTGATTGACGTGAGGCACAAAAGTCTGTATGTAGAAAGTCTCTGCTTTTTCTATATAATGAACTTACATTGTGAACAGTGTGCATTTTGTTGTTAATGTTCTTTATATAAAGAGTTATGTCAGAACTATATCTCAAAGCTCAAATATGGAAGTGACAAAACTAGTTAATTTTATTGAGTACTCACATCATTAATTGGCTAAATTTTTAATTTAAATATGATTTTAATTATATTTTAAATTAAAAATTCATATTTAAATATTATATATGTATGTAATTCTCACTACTGACTCTATGAAGACAGTATTATTAAAATTCTTATAAGATATCTAGTTAAGTTACAGTGATAAATGAAGACTCAGGTATTGCTAAATCCAAAGCTTATGCCATTAATGTCTACACTCATCTCTCCTAATGAGAACTACATAACACAGTCTTTTTTCTGGACTTATTTTGTTGACAAGAAGGTCAATATCATAATCAATCAATATGGGTTTTATTCTCCTTTCCTGTTCTTGTTTTCCTATCACCTCTTTTTACCCAACTGTTCTCTTCTATCACTTTTCCCAGTGTTATTTTTGACCCTTGTTTTAAATTTTCTACCAGTTTAAAAAGGCACAGTTATCTTCCACTGAGTATTTTCTCTACGTCCAACACTAAACTGGATATTTTACCTTTGCTCCCTCATGAAATCCCCAACAAGCTCCATCTGGCAAATGTCAGGCATCTCTTAAATGGCCAACAAAAGACAACAACTCAAGAGTGACTAAAATTTTCTAAGTCTCAATTAATACATGAAAAATGCTCAACTTTATTAGTCATGAAGAAAATGAAAATTAAAACCACAATGTGATATCACTACACACACACCAGAAAGACTTTAAAAAAAGATAATATTCTGTATTGTCTGTGGAGTGGAGAGTAACTACAACACTCATACATTTCTGGTGGGCTTGAAATTCATAGAATGTCTAGAAAACAGTGCAGTACTATTTGCTCCAGCTGAACATATGCGTCCTCTATGACATAGTAATCCTGCTCCTACAATACACTAAGCAAAAGCATGTACATATGCTAACGAAAAGACATGCAGAAGAATGTTCATGCCAGCACAATAATAGCACAAAAGCTGTAACAACCCAAGTGATCAGTAAAAGAATGTGTAAATATACTGATATATCCATGCAAAGAAATACTACACAGCAATGAGAATACATGAACTACAACTACACACAACATAGATTATTCTTACCATATTATTAAGCAAAAGAAGCTTGAAACACGCACAAAATATGTGCTATGTGACTTCATTTACATAAAATTTTTAAAGAGGAAAAACTAATTTATGGCAATAGAAGTCAGAAAAGCCATTATTTAGAGGAGATGGTGACTCTAAAGGGGAAAAACAGAGATTTGGGGGTTCTGATGATGTTTTTTATTTCTTGATCTGTATCCTGATTACATAGATGGGTTCAATTTCTAAAAATGAATCATAGGTATATTTTTGATCTGCACAATTTTTTGTATGAATTTTATAAGTTGCCAAAAAAGTACACCTAAAGTCTGTTTGTGCTGTCTATGCTATGCTGCTTACTTTATGTTCTATTGACCAGAAAATTAAAAACAAATTATCTATTATTATGTTATCACAAAACCTGTTCAAGAGCTGGCAAAATTTACATGAATAAAAGAAAAAAATGTGTATGAGAGGGTACTTATAAATTCCATCTTATAACCATTTTAACCAATTTCTTACTTTGGGTTTGTTAGAATCTTAAATAGAGTTCTACATCAAATATCAATGTAACAAAACCCATTCACGCATTAATTCACTCACTGACTCAATGATTCCACGATTACTACTTACTATAAGATTCTAAGCACTTCAGGGTTTTGAGGAAGTTCATAACCCTGTAGTCCTTGAGGAACAAATGCAAATGCATGCTCAGGGCCAGGCGGAGACGGCAGACTGGCGAAGAGGCTGGGTATAAGCGTGCATTGTGTGAGAGGTGGGGACTGTGGATACTGTTCATCACGAGCTCCTATTGAGGAGTGGGGCAGCAGCTACATAGCACCAACTGATTCTTTTCATGTTGGTCCAGTGGAAATCACAATCTACTATGTGAAGCCAACCAGTTTTCAAATGCAAGCTCTATTAAATAAACAAACAAGAAATGCTATTTGAGACAAACAGAGCACATCTGTGAGCTGAATCGGGCATATGGCTCTGGTTTATAACGTCTAATTGAACTGGAGACATGACTGCTTACTGGTCTACACCCACGAGCATCTCGTGTGCCCTTTAGATGCCCAGCCACTCAAGCATCAGACTCACTCTCTGTCTGCTTCACTGTAGCCTCAAGATAAACAGCTACAAATAAATCACATTATGGTTTATTCTTACTAAAGAATACTGTGCAGCCATTTAAATGAATGAATTACTATGCCCTAACAGACATATAGTAATGCCCATGAAGTTTTGTTTATGAGTAAAAAT
Source organism: Trachops cirrhosus (assembly GCA_028533065.1). Taxonomy (NCBI): domain Eukaryota; kingdom Metazoa; phylum Chordata; class Mammalia; order Chiroptera; family Phyllostomidae; genus Trachops; species Trachops cirrhosus. The sequence goes on along the minus strand of CM052549.1, from coordinate 35,332,228 downwards.
AAACGAAGTAAGACCTTCAGGTAGAATATGAATATTTTTTGCTATTATACAAACATGCACAGACATTTCAAAACACAAATACCGAACTATTCACAAAAAGTGCCCTGGAAGAGGAGGGCAAAGGTTGGTAGTGGAGCACTTTCATGTTTTGTTCTTTGACTCCTTCCATGTGTTCATATTTTTAAGTAGAAAACAAGCCATCACAGCAGAGCTCGCTGCTCCCTAAGGCTCTGAGCTGCTACTTTAGTAACAGTTCTGGCCCAACCTAAGCCTCTCCTGGCCCCTCAGTCCCCAGGGGCCAACAGGGAAGTTGCTCGGCAACAGAGTATCACCTGGTTTCTCTCTTCACCTTCTCTTTGCCACAGACACCTGGTACTGGACAGCGAGGCTTTTTGCTCCCTGCCTTGCACACGCACGGAGAGGGGAAGGAGAGCTGTGCGTGAAGTTCGGCAAACACTCCGCCTTTCCCAGAGTTTCCATATGACCACGGTGAGACAAAAACCAGCACAGAGAATGCTGTTTTCCTTCCCACCAGAAGATCATGTTATCAGCTTCCACTGTTACGACTGACAGGAGAGAACAACCTGAAGGAACAACCCTTCACTCTGAGGCATTTTTGAATAACCTTAGGGATTTTAAGAACCACAAAAATGATAGACTGCGATGTACTGGAGAGAGTGTCATGCTCACCTTGTAACACTGCCTTTTCTATCACCTGCACTGAAAAAAGCCTTTTGATTTGCAATAAAAAATGCATAAAAAAACAATGTGGTGAATGGCTGAGTGCCCAATGGACAAGACATATCATTTCTTTAAAAACATTGGTCCAATTAAAGTTTTCTAAGCCTTTTTTAGCTACTCAAGTTTTTGTCATTTTTAAAAAAACTACTGATATATTGTCTTTTTCTGATAGTTACTATGTTAGTTTAAATAAGTTCCTCTTTCATATTTAACTTTCAATATTTATTTCAATGTATAAAATATCTCCACCTTCCTTGCTTCAAAAAAAATGTCATCAGGTAATTTCTATTTTCATTGCTAATAATTTCCATTACATTTTCAGTCAAAAATACATATACAACACCTGATCTGCAGAATGAAAACTCGCAGACTGAGGCCAAATCAAACATAAACCTGACTTCATAGGGTGATACATTTTATCCCTTAATCATTTATTTGAAATGAGAATATAAAAATTGCCAAATGTTTTATAAGTTCAAAAATATAAAACATTTCTATATATTATTTTTACATAAATGGATCGGGAAAATACAGAACAAGGGTTTTGTTACCCTTCAAAACAGGTAACTGATACTTTTACAAAACTATCTTGGTGCAAATTATAATCTGCACATTTTTGTTAAAAAACCATTTGTAATATATAAAAATTATCTGTGTGTATAATTGTTACTAAGTACTCAACCTAAATTTTCATATATTTATTCTATTGAAACTGATAACAGCCACACTAGTTTTTTTAAATTGTGTAAAAATTATTAACTTTAACATTTTTCACCTCTTAAGATAACTGCAGCTAAACAAACAGACATAAACAGGAACCTTGCAGAAACCTATTGAAATAACAAGTTTGGAAATCTTTGGAATTTTGTGGGTTTAGAAGCAGGGTGTGGCAAGAGTTGACAAACAAAATATCAAGATATGAGTATTGCTTTATGGAAAACACAGAATATTAAATGAATGTCACATTGATCTCAGTCATGTGAAACAGAACACAAGTACCAGTCAAAAGCCCTGGCGAGATGCTGTCTGAGCCTCTAGAAATTGTCATTAGTTTATGGACTATCCCCATGAAATTTTTACTCTGTACTCTAAGTAGAAAGTAAAGTTTAGTCTACAAGGAAACAAATATTAATTATCTGTGAGAAAAGCATATCTGATAAACATTCATGTATTTATAACATGTATATTTCCATCTATTTTGTATACTAAAGTATTATTGCCTAAAAAGGTATTTTTAGTATTTATTAAACATAAAATTATTTTTACATGAAATAATACATAAAACATATGACTCAAAACCATATTTCTAAACAGTCATCTCTTAGAGCACACTACAAAATATTCAGTGACTACAAACACCTGCAGACAACTAGAAAACACATCGTTTCTAGTGCATGAACTAACTTGGTAAGAACATTATTTGGATACAGCTTCCAACATATTTTCTAAGAGACTTTATACTGGACTGATATATATATTCTTATGATTTTAAAGCTTATAATCTTCCAACTTAAATAGCTAAATTGCTGCTTTCTGCACTAGAAGAAACTTGTGTCAAATGAAAATCGAAGAAGTGAATTATTGCTTTTCTTTGGTGCCAAATATATTTGTATGAGTAATTTATTCAGCATAAATTAAGATACAGTGGGAAAATGTACCCTACACTAATGAAACATGACAGTAATTTATAGTCAAATGCTTATGCCCACAGGACAATCATATTTTCCCATGTTTGGGTAGACTAATTCTGGAGATGGCCCAAACATACCTTAATTTTTATGGTCCTTGCAAGAAAGAATGCAGGACTCTTTTAAGAGAAGAGCCATGGACAAATTTAGAAAAGAATGACTTCATTTCTTCAGGATTCTTTTAAGAGAAGAGCCACGGACAAACTTAGAAAAGGATGACTTCATTTCTTACCCTTTACTTTGTGCTTTGCCTTACATCCCCCAGAAACATCCTGTTAAAACACTTTACTAACACAATCTCCCTTTCATGCCTAAGACATGTGAAGGATAGTATGGTAGGCAGAACGCTAATCCCACTCTGGATTCCTACCGCACATAAAATTGTCCTGCATAATCTCCACCCCTTGGGTGTGGGCGGAACCTACAAACACAATCAGGTGAGAAACCTGTCTAGATTTTAGAAGTTTATATGGTACCAGTATAGTAATTCTTTTGATTAAATTATGTTAAATGACTCCCTCATAGTAAACTGGACAGGCAGATTCTCCTGCTGGCCTTGAAGAAATCTACTGTCACGTTGTGATGGAACCATGTGGCAAGAAACTGCAGGTGGCCTTGAAGAGCCAGAGCAGCCCCTGAGTGACAGCCATTAAGACAATAGGTACTTGAAGCCTACAACTGCCAGCAACTAAATTCTCTCAACAACCACGAGAATTTAGAATATGACTCTGAGGTCCAGAAAGATGACAGAGAGATCACAGTGTACCTGGAGAGGCCTCGAGCTGGGGGTCAGCTAAGCAGCGCCTGGACTCCTGCCCCAAGGAAACCGTGAAATAATAGACACGTGTTGTTCTTGATAATTTGTTTTGCCACGTAGAAGATTAATACAAATAGTGACGTGCTAACATCATTGTGCTAAAGTCAGTGTGTTCTAAGTGAAATTTGGACTGTTAAATAATCAAATAATGTTAATAATCAAGTAATGTTAATGTTGTAAGAGGTCAAGACCTTGCTGATTCCCTAGAAATACATATTTTATACCTGAAACTCTGTTTTTTAATCTGAGTTTCTGCATTTAACACATAATTTCCATGTTCTTTGATAGGTGAGTAAATTGGAGGTAGACATAAACTTTTAGTATTTTAAGTAGTACTTTATATTTGTATAGCATTTTTACTATTTAAAAGGTACTCTTAAGATGTCTGAGAGGATAGCAACAGAGACATACATTCTATTCTCCAAAAATTCTCCCAGAAAGACATATTAATCAATCAGAATTACACGACTGGAAGCTCATTGGTAATGCCTACAGCAAAACTAGCTATTAAGAATCTCCATGAGTCCCCAAGTAGCAGCAGGTGTGGACAAAGTACTGTAAGCTATACACCACACAGAGTATAAATATCTTGCAGGGGGGAAAAAAGAGAAAGAATCACATTTTGTGAAACCTGAGGAAAAAAGAAACTATCAAATTACCAATTAGTACTCAATGAGAGTGTGGTGTCACTTTAGAATGACAGCTGAAACTGGGAGAGATTTTTGCTGATTTAATCTGTGGGCGATGACAAGGGGTCTGTGGGAGGGATGAAGCCCTGCGAACCCTCAAAATTAACATGCTCACCTCCCTTCCAAGACAAAACTGCAAGAGTAGAATGCAACTTTTTCAGGAAAGGGATAAAGAAGTTCAAGGGAAATGTAACATTCACATAAAAGAGGAGCATATCATGGCCAGAAAAAAATAGTAATATGTACATAAATATAAAAAAGCATATATATACATACATGTGTGTATAATTTCTATATTTTAATACTTCCCAAAACAAGGCCAAATGCTGGGTTTTAGAATATAAAGCTAGATGTCTACTTTGATCTAAAAGTTTAGGAAAACTAATTTGATATAAAAAGAGCAATAAAATATCAACCCAGCTGAATCCTGTACAATGTTATTATATAAAAAAAGAACAATGAAATTTCTTGAAATGCATGGCACAGAATGGGTGAGAACCAATCATAATGTAGTACTTCAAAAGCAGCAAAACTAAAGAGAATGATAAATAAAAGAAAATAAATCTAATTTTGAAAAACTCAAAAATGAAGTGATAGAAATCAGCAACTTCTTTTCAAAGAAATGGAAAAAACCTTTTGAAAATAAAGATTAAACTAGAAGGGCATGTGGGCAAAAAATCCTAAGAGTCTATGCCTTCTAGGGGAAACAAAAGTAAAAATACAAACAAAAATAGAAATAAAAGAAATAATTCAATCTGGGTGCTTGTTGCACAGGGGTATTCCATATGTGGAAATGATCTAGAAAGATAGTCACATACCGACTATTTATATTATACTTCAATAAAAAATTAAAAATAATGAAATGAAGAAAGAGGTAAAAGTGAATCAGGAGAAATTTGGCTTCAATCTTTTATGCCAGAAGACCATGGTTTGCATTCGTTTTACTGAAACTACTCTTATAAATGTCTCCAAAGACTTTCGAGGTCCAGTGCCACTTTGCCTCTTTGAGATGTCTATCATAAGTAACCACTCCCTCATATCTGTGCTCATCACTCCTTATTCATCTCCTTTGCAAGGTTTTCTTCCTCTGCCAGCCTTTCAAACATTAGTTATTGGTGTTTCTGCACTCCATATTTGGCTGCTTTCCCTTTTCACTCAAATTCTCTTCCTAAGCAATGATATCATACCTAACGATCTGAGCACTCTCTCTCTCTCTCTCTCTGCGTCTCTCTGTCTCTCTCTCTCTCACACACACATGCACATGCACACACACACACACACACTCTCTCTCTCTCTCTCTCTGCGTCTCTCTGTCTCTCTCTCTCACACACACACGTGCACATGCACAGACACACTCTCTCTCTCTATTCTGAAATCTACATTTCTAGTTCAGGTCTCTCTCCTGAAAAACAGCCCTTTAAACCCAACTTTTAATTACATCTCTCCATTGAATACCCAGTCCCCTCATTGACAAAACTGCTCCCTACGCACCCCCTCCTTAATGCCAAGAAGGTAAATGGTCATATCCTCTTGTTTGACAAATAATTAAGTTTCTGTATCTACTAGATGAAGAAAACGTCCTTTCAACACCCCTATACATTTTTATGTCCTCCCCAATATTTATTTTCTTTTATAATTCTGTTTCTGGAGTATATAGGTAATTTACTATCATTATTCTGTCATTTCCAGTCATTTCTTAATCTCCTACATTATAATTACTCTTTCCTTTACCAAAACTGCCCTCTCTGTAGCATTAATGATGTTGTATATCATTGTTAAATGTTTTTTTCTTCTTACAATGATTCTGAATTTGCAATAACCTGTTTTGCCTTATATTACTCTGTCTGCTTAGTCTGTTTACACTTATATTCCCTAGACATTCTACTATCATCTAACTAATAGCATTTTCCAATTTGCTTTGATAAAGTGAAAGGGGAAAAGATAGAAAGAAAAAGCAAGGAAAAGAAAAAAATAAGACAGGGATAGAGGAGACCATTCAGGCTCCTTCAAGGACCATTAACTCCCTAAGGTTCAATAATTCAATCTATTGTGATATTCAGTCTATTCTGAGAACACACTCTCCTAGCTTCAGGATCAGTTAAAATAACTATATGTGGAAATTAAAGAATTACAACTGCTATAAGGGAAGGGGACTGAATGGTAATGGAAAAATACAACAAAAAAACAAGGTGGGAAAAATTACAACTAAGAACTACTGAACACTTTTTATGTTCTCACAAAAACTAACTCTGCCTCCTTAGCTCCCACATGCTGTTAAAGACTTTTGTTTTTCTTCACAATCAAGAAATAAAATGGAATTTTAAAATTCCCTTTCATCAGCAACATCCAATAAAATATTAAGATTCATGAACGCCCCTGCCGAGCAGCTTCCCACCTCAGTTCCACACTTCCTGCCCTTTGCTGCTGTGGCAGCACTATTAAACATCCTCCTGGTCCTTTAATTTCTCTCTGTCTTTCATGTCTCTGCTTGAATCGATCCAAAATATTACTAATGTCACGTCATTCAAACGCTCTGCTCAAACTCCTTCACAGTTTTCATGTTATCTGTAAAATAACTACCGAATGCCACTGTCTAACAATAAAATCCTCCACCAGTCTGTCCTGGCTGTACGTCCTGCTGTTCCTGAGCCAACGAGACTAATGTCTGCAAACCTGTCCCACGTGTGCCTGTCCCTACATTTTTTAATCAAAATATTTGGCTTGCCTATAATAATCTGTAATTTCTCATTCTCTCAGATAAAATTTTATCAAGTCTCCAAATGGGGTCTGGGGAATAAATCTCACTGCTTTCATTACCATGTCCACAAGTTCCTCTTATGTCATATTCAGAACTGTTTTTCAAAATATGTTTTCAATCATATTTAATACTTAGACAATTACATGAGAAAAATACTCAGTGTCACATGTATGAGGGTGAATTACATGGAGTTCCACTTCATTTAATGACAATGAAGCTTGTATTGAAGTAATGGTCCCACAGACAATGATGATAAATGACGTAAAAATATATGAAAACAATTATCTGAAGGCACTGGAGATTAGTTAAGAGCAGACAAATACTGAACAGTTTTTAACTTAAGGAAACCACTAGTTCAAGTTATGGGAAGGGCTACAATCAAGCAGAAAGCTAGAGACTTTTTAGCTTGGAAAGTTATAGATCAGAGATGTAAAGTACCGGATCAGCTAAAAAGCGAGAAGACATATCCAGAAACTGAGGGAGGGACCCTGAAATCTGTGTGTAGATTCTCTCCCAAATCCTTGACTGACACATGACTCGCATGTACAAGCAGACCATGAAAAGCAATGGCTGGAGAGTTGAGAGAGATTTGTGGCTGCTGACCATTGCAAGAGAGCTCTGAGTTTGAGACCAGCCTAGTAAACTACCTGAGAGAATAAAAATCAACTTCTTCAAAGGTAATAGAATCAGGATGCTGAATGACAGCATATGATCTGTGATGTCCAGTACACAATAAAAATTATGGGCCATGTAAAGAATCAAGAAAATAGGATTCAGAGAGAAAAAAGCAGTCAAATAAAATTAGTTTAGATTGACCCACATGTTAAAATTAAAACCCAGGACTTTAAAAAAACAGTTGTTAAAAATATCTTCAAGGGCTTAAAGGAAAATATATTCATTATGAATAAAAACTGGGGTGAACATTCAGTATGGAAAAAGAAAAAATACAAGGTAAATGTTGTAGAACTGAGAAGTACTATATCTGTATGAACCATTAACGGGGTAGGCTTAACAGCATATCAGGGATGTAAGAAGAAAGGATTAATAGACTTGAAAATAAATCAATAGAATTAATCCAACTTGAAAAGCAGAAGAAAAAGATTGAGTAAAAATTGACAGAATCTTGATGATCTGTGTGACAATGCCCACATGTTTAAGTCTATCAATATATATATAACTGGCTATTATTTCAAATAATATTTCTTCCTCATTCCCTCTTTCTTCTCCTTCAAGATGGACATATATATATATATATATATATATATATATATATATATGACATGTATATATGAATAAAACCTGAATTTACATCAGAAAGAGATTAGAAGACCATAAGCATTTCTGAAATGCTTAAAGAAAAAAATTGTCAAGCCAGAATTTTATATACAAAGAAAATATCTTTCAAAAATAAAGATGAAATAAAGGGATTTTCAGATAAATGAAAGCTGAGATTTGTCTCCAGTAGATCAGTACCACAGATGCATATATTATGACATTGTATATGTATATGTGTTTTTGTATACATACATGTATTTGCATATATGTGTGTATGCATATGTATGCTTTGTATATTTGTATATATGTAAACATCCTGACTTTGCACTGGACCTACTTTTCTTCTACATCTCCATCAAAAGTTCTATTATATCAGTTGTATTTTTTCTTTAAAATAACCCAGTAAATACACTGTGATGTGTTTGCATGTGCTACTTACTACCTTTAGTCTACTACCCGGGGTGGTTAGTTAACATTTAAAATATGCTACTCAGCCCTGGCTGGTGTGGCTTAGTTGACTGAGTGCTGGCCTGAGAACCCAAAGGTCCCTGGTTCCATTCCCAGTCAGGGTATGTGCCTGGGTTGCAGGCCAGGTGCCAGGTCCCAGACTGGGGGCATGAGAGAGACAACTGATCGATATATCTCTGCACATCTATGTTTCTCTCCCTCTTTTTCTTCCTTCCTTCCCTTCTCTGTAGAAATAAATGAATAAAATCTTTTTGAAAATATGCTAATCAAAACCCAGCCTATAAGGGTACTTAACAGATCAAGTACCTCAATCAGGGCTCTCTCCAGAGGCAGCTTAGAGTAAATACTTCAGATATATATACCTGAATGTTAACTAGTATAAGGACTATCATACATAATTTTTCACTAGAGAAGTATGTTGTTCTTCATATGGGCTGGCTGAAAATATTTCATAGTCATAGATGCCCTCTCATAATTGGGATATAAGAATAAGAGAGTCTAGCTGCTGAACTACAAAATATGTAGAGTTCTGTTTTATCTGTGTCCCATCTTAAGGCAGGGTCCTGCCTAAAGGAAAGTTAACAAACAGATTCTGACATCAGAATATTGTTTAATATGCTTCAGAGTGAAACTGGGGTAGGAGGTGCTTGAAAATGTGCCTAAAATAAACGAGAGTTTATCAATTTGTTGAAATAGGTTGTATGACTGATCTTTAAACCTGCTTGTTAGTAAACATTATGTGTGTGGCAGAATTCACTTGCAACTCACTCTCATTACACCGTATCACCTAGTGATGGAGTCTGGGGGAAAGAGCCCTGTAGTTCTCACCCATTCACACTTAGCTTGTAAGTTTGCAATCTCTCCCCATATCCAAATCCACCTCCTTACCTCACTTGACTAAGGAGTAATTACGTGTTCTTTATAAAATACTAAATGTAGGAATTTTATTCAAATAAATTTATTTATATATACATGCATATAGAAATGCATGCATATATTCACTCCAGCTTGGTGGTTACATTAATAAAAATTTATATAATAACATGATAGAGAACACAGTTGCATATTAAGAAATATTTTGAAGTGGACAAATTAAGTAAATAAAATTGTTCACTGAACAAATACATAAAGAACTGGTTCACAAATTTTACAACTCACAAAGATTTTAAAGGCCTTGAGAGAACATTTCTCTGATGTAAGCAAACTGAATTAGTATTTCACAAATGCTGTTTTTCTTTTCCTTCAAAGGAAATGCCACGACTTAACTTTAAAAGCAAAGCTCTATTAGTCATTGTTTTATTGACAGCAGGGAGTGAAACAGTCTTACCTCCAAATGGTACCCAACTCTGATGAAGGCACAAAGTGGGTCGAAAGCTCCAGTGCCACAGGCGAGAAGATGTGTCCTATTATAGTGATGCAAAACCCGGACAAAATTGGCACATTCGCTCTAAGGCAGAAAAAAGAAGACATTGGTTGATAGAATGTTTAGCCCTTTTTTTTGATTTTTGTGTTTCCTAACCCTAGGCCTAGGAATCTCATGTTTAAGTCTCCCGTGGCCAGAGGGACAGGTGAAAAAAGTACAAGGACCAGTGGAAGAAGGGACTTGGGTGATGGGTGTGCATTTTTGTTGGCAGCTATGTAGGAATTACATCTAATAATGCAAGTAAAACATTTTAAGAATTCCAGTATACAACTGAGAAATATAAAAGCACTGTTCAGAAATTTATTCAAGCATAAAGATTTACATGGCAATATGTTCTACTAAGTAATTAAGTTATTCCCAATGCTGTTATTTTCTGAAAGTATATATAAACAATGAATCAGCGTAAAGTCAGAACACCAATAATTAGAAAAAGCTTCTTTACTCATAAGAAAACATATGCAGACTGTAGAGCATTACAGAGTTTTAATGTTTGGGAAAGTAAGTCAAATCTTCAAATATAAATTCACACAAAACACATTCACAAAGAATTTTCATGTAAATAGATAGAAAGTTAGCCAATAAAAGTAAGATGTTACAGTGATTACACTAAGGTCACAGTCCGCGGATCAGCAAACTTTTTCCATGAAGGACCATATAGTATATGTATTTAGCTTGATGGGTGGTATGATCTCTACTACTTATATTGTGGTTGTGACTACCTACCTCTGCAGCTATAGCGTGAAAGCAGCAATAGACAATACACAAATGAATGTGCATGTCTGTGTTCTAATAAAACTTTATTTATGGCAGGTCACATTCAGCCTGAGAGCTCTAGTTTACACATATTTGTATTCCCCAGTTAAACACAGTACCTAATATATATTACATGCTTAATAAAGTTTTAATATATCATTCACTAGGCAAGTTTTATGCTAAATGAAACAAAGTTTAAAATTCCTTCAAACCAACTTGGTTAAAATTAATTCTTGCAAACACCTTGTTGGCAAATTAGGTATTGCTACTTCATTTAAAACAAATTATGAGAGACATACTCAACTCTTTTAATGTTAAATATTATTTTCATATTAATACATACCATAATGCAATAATCAGTAAATGTAATATTTCAGAAGGACAGATTGTGACTTTAAAGTCTCTAATATAACAGTGTTAGGATAAAAAGCCAGTAGAACCATGTCACCATAAATGACTGACGTTATAGCACTACTAAACTGATTATTCAGGGCACATATTTATTTCTTTGATTTCCCATTTATGTAGCATTTTATTCTGTGGGTGACCCGTATAGTTGAAATAATCCATTTCTCCCAGGCATGGGGACAACATTCTATTCTCATATTGCTATAAACACCTGATTTTCATCTCTTGAAACACTGACATCTTTGGTGAACCAATTAGATCACATTTTGGCTCAGCTAGGCTTATATGGACATAGTCTTAGAGTGTGTTCAATTAGTCAGCATCACGCTGAGGACCAAGCCAGCAAGAGTATCTTGACTCATTCCTTGGCTGTGACCCAATTGCTACAGAAAATTGAGCTGGTATAATGTGTATTAGTTTTTTACAAGGTGTTTTGTTTTCTCCTTGAAAAACAGGGTAAGTTTTCTTTCAAAAGGAGATATGTATGATTTTCTCCAAAGATGTGTAATGGCACCATTGGCCAGCAGGTGAAGGTCCCTCCTTTACTCCTGTTTGATGTTCTGGCAACTCTTACAGGGACGGTGCTACTGACAACCTTTCCCCTCACACACTGCAGAGGAGCTATGGGGAAATAGAGCACCACATCTGAAAGTAGGAAAGACACTCTAATATTTGTGGAATACATGAGGCATGTTTACTGCTTTTGCCTTCTTTCAGATTGTTTTTCTGCTTTCTCCTTTTGTTTCTGCATATTTCTAATTTACTAAACAAAGTGAAATAAAATCTCAGAGTATGCTTAGCTTTTCCTCAAATTAAAAAATTACCCACAATTGTTTTTTCCCAATTTGTAGAATATAAACATTATTATAAGGAATATATGCTTTTATTCCTGACATAAATTGCATATATGATTTTTAAAGCAAATTAAGTTAGGGATTCAGTCTTTTGTGAGTGATGAGAGATCTATTTGATGACGTGCTTAATTTACAATGAATACTACTTACTGCATCTTTTCCTTTCATTATGCATTCTTCTATTTTTAGTGATGTACTGGGCCAGTGTATCTGAAATAAAAGATAATAGACTATTATGCAACTGCATATAAAAATAAACCACACTGAAACACCATTTCATTTCTATCTGCAATTCAATACATTTTCATTTGTTCTATTTTCTGAAAGGATAAAGCAAGACCATCTTCTTTACATCATTATTTGCATAATTAAGACAACTATCTTTGAGTTTTCACTTCATGCTAAAACTTATTTTTTTTAAAAAATGTTTTTCAAGCTTGAACTCATGTCTCAGCCCTTCAGAGGCCACACACACTTTAACCAACCCCACTCTGTACTTTACCCACTTTACAAAACCTCTGCAGTCCAGGCTGTCTCCTGAACCTGTCTGTCCCTTTAAGTCAGGCACCAACTTGAGCTCCCTTTGCATTTTTACCACTTAGCACAGAACTTGATGTGTGCTGGACTCAGTAATAATTGCTGCATGAACAGATTTAGGGATTAAAGACTCGAAGTGCTTATTTATAATGTTTCAGTTAATAATATACTACATAAAGGTTTTACTTTTAAAAAAATTGTTGTTCTGTTACAGTTGTTCCACTTTTCCCATGTTGCTGTCCCCTGCCCCACCCACTCTCTCACTGCCACAGTCAATTCCCAACCTGCTGTCCATGTCCATGGGTCATTTATACCTGTTCTTTAACTGCATCCTTCCCCTTCTTTCCTCGTTTATCCCCCTCCTGCTTCCCTTCTGGTCCCTATCAGTTTTTTCCTTGTTTCCATGTCTCTGGTTTTATTTTGCTCCTTTCTTTGTTTTGTTCATTAGGTTCCTATAATAGGTGATATCATATGGTATTTTTCTTTCGCTGCCTGGCTTATTTCACTTAGCATAATACTCTCCAGTTCCATCCATGCTTCACAAATGGTATGGAAGATGCCATGTGGTCTGTAGTGAAGTAGTTCCTTCCTTCTTTCTGCTGCATAGTATTCCATTGTATAAATGCACCACAGTTTTTTGATCCACTCATTTACTGATGGGCACTTAAGCTGTTTCCAGCACTTGTCTATTGTGAATAATGCTGCTATGAACATTGGGGTGCATAGGTTCTTTTGGATTGGTGCTTCAGGATTCTTAGTGTATAATCCTGGGTTTACTTGCTGGGTCAAAATGCAGTTCCATTTTTAGTTTTTTAATGAAATTCCATACTCTTTTCCACAGTGGCTGCACCAGTCTGAATTCCCATCAACAGTGCACTAGGGTTTCCTTTTCTCCACATCCTTGCCAGTACTTGCTGCTTGTTCATTTGTTAATGATGGCCATTCTGACCAGTGTGAAGTGGTATCTCATGGTGGTTTTGACTTGCATCTCTCTGATGGCTAGTGCTGCTAAGCACCCTTTCATATGTCTTTGGCCCTCTGTATGTCCTTCTGGGGGAAGTGTCTGCTCAGGTCCTTTGCCCATCCTTTGTCCTTTAATTGGATTGTTTCTTCCTGGCATGGAGTCCTGTGAGTTCTTTACACATTTTGGAGATCAAACCCTTGTCTGAGGTATTGTTGGCAAATGTGTTTTCCCACATGGTCTGTTTCCTTTTCATTTTGCTAATGTTTTCTTCAGCTGTGCAGAAACTTTTTAATTTGATGTAGTCCCATTTGTTTATTCTATCCTTTACTTCCCTTGCCCTAGGGAATGTATCAGCCAAAATATTTCTGGATGGGATATCTAAAATTTTACTGCCTATGTTTTCCTCTCAGACCTTTATGGTGTCATGGCTTATGTGTAAGCCTTTTATCCATTATGAGTTTATTCTGGTATATGGTGTAAGTTGGTGGTCTAGTTTCTTTCTTTTCTTTCTTTCTTTCTTTTTTTTTTTTTTGCATAGACCGTTCCAGATCTCCCAGCACCATTTATTGAAGAGGCTGTCCTTACTCCATTTTATACTTCTGCCCCCCTTGTCAAATATTAATTGACCAGAGACATGGGCTTCTTTCTGGGCTCTCTATTTTTTTCCATTGATCTACGTGTCTATTCTTATGCCAGCACCAGACTGGTTTTATTACAGTGACCTCGTAGTATAGTTTGGTATAAGGTATTGTGATCCCTCCTACTTTGATCTTCTTTCTCGAGATTTTTGAGGCTATTCAACATCATGTAGGTTTTATTTTTTTAAACATTAACCCTACCAATTTCTCACTGGATTTCAGATATTTTCCACTATATGTCAAGTTTATTGGTTTCTTCCTTGAACAGGAAGAATACAATAAGTATTTCTGTTTTATCTCAAATTATGTCTAGCACTTTGCTGGGGTCACAAGCAGAAATCATTCAGTACTTGTTATCTGATGCCACAAATTTCTGACTGTGAAATGTAATCTTAATGAAATAAATTTTCTCTTCTTCTTCTCTTTTATTAGACTGCCTCTGTTCCTCTTTTTGCTTATGATAGAATTAAGACATATACTATATATCAGACAATGTGGTAAGGGCTTTATTTTAGTTTTTCTTTCTTTCAGATGATAAACGCATGTGCAAATGTAATCGGGTACAGAGCGGGGGTCCCCTAAAATGGTTTATCCTCTTATACAGAGCATAAACTACCACAGACCTGGATTGAGAGAAGGGGTTAGTGGACAATACAGTGTTTAAGATAGTTTACATAATAGTGGCAAGTTAATAATTGTGCTGCCACCCCAGGCAAAAGGTGTATGTGACTTTCAGAGAGTATAATGACTCGTGACATAGCCAGGGGAGGTGGATGCCCTGTGTCAAGGGGAACTCTTCCCCTGACTAAAGATGGAAGCTGAAAGAAGGTAAAAGATACTAAAAAGATACAGGGGAACTGGCAAAAGTAGCACGCCATATAGGTGGGGCTGGATATGAGTTCAGGTAGGAAGTTCCAGTATGAGCATTTAAAATAAGGGCTATCTGAAAGAGAGGGTTTTTTTTTTTTTTCTGCCATGTAGCCTGTGGTAGTTAAGGAGGAAGATGCCATGTGGTCTGTAGTGAAGTAGCAGCCATACGTGCAGGAGGAAAGGGTGTAAGGAGAGAACTGATGGAGCTATGTAGGAACCTGCCTAACCAAGCAAGGATTCATGGGAGGTGCTTAGATCAGGACTGGGATTCTTGAGTACAGACTTCTGCTTCTCTGAGGAATGTACGGTAAGTCACTCTCTTGGGATGTGTGCCTCCCTGGACTCCACCATGATCCAGTGTAACATGGCACATGTATATGGAGGCTGAGGACAATGTATAACAGATCCAGAAGGAGAGAGCTGTGCAAGAGGATGGGGACTCTGAAACCCACAAGAGCACATTCTAGAGGGGATGGAGATCTGCTTGTGAAGCTGGCTTAAGAACAGATAAGGAAATGGGGAACTTCTGGGCATGGTTTTGGCTGTTAGGCTGGTGGGGAGCAAGGGAAGGGCTGGGTCTCATGGGAGAACAGGGCTCTGAGCAGGAGTGCTCTCAGCCCCCCTGAGGTTGGAACCCTGTTAATAAAAACCTGTTTCCTTCAATGCAAATTGTTGGGTCATGTGTCACGGTGCCACATGGACAAACTGCAATTTGCTCAGTTACACAAAGGTTTGAGTTTACTCAATTCATGACTCATTATTATCATTGACTTTAAAAGATTCCTCTCTTATTTTATTTATTTCCCTCCTTCCTGCTCCATGTTTTACTTGCATCCCTGCAGGGAGCAATTATTATAAACTGTTACTGGGTACCATTTTTTTATTTTCATATTCTTATAAAATGTATATTATTGCTTTTTGTGCATATTTTAAAGTTTATGTAACTGGTATTTTCAAATTTATGTAAAGTCTTTCTCATCTTTTTCATTAAAACTGGGTTTTTGAAATTGCTCTACATAGTTTTTATATACATATATTCTGCTGTTTCTACTTGCTTTGTAATATTCAAGGTATGGATCCCCCTACACATTTATTTATCTACTCTCCCAGGGATGGACACCCAGAGGGCCACCAAGTCTCTATCACATAAAACACATGGTGCATCTCTACACATGTCCCTTTGACATCTGTATAAGAATGTCATTGGTATGTATAACCAGAAGCAGAATCCCTGGGTCTTCGAGCAAGCACATATTCAATTTGGATGTAGTGCCAGATTGCTCTCCAGAATGGTAACATTTTTATATTCCACCGGCAATCTTCACTGACACTTGGAATTACCAGCTTTCTAAAGTTTGTGCTAACCACTTTAGATTCAATGTTTAACTTAATCCTTACCACAACTTTATCAAGGAAGTAGGACTATTTTGGAGCTTCTTTACAAGAGTGGATATTTCTCTGTCCAACCCCATAACGTAGAGTAGATATATGGGTGGAAAGCAAGGGATGTGATCCAGTTAAGTAACTGTAACAATTGCTAAATTCCCAAAAGTTTCCAGTACCCCAAAACCTTAAGCCTCCTAGTTAATAATATTTAATAGGGGTACCTGCTGGATTAATCACCCTACCCTACTACACTGAAACACTTCAGCCAGCCCCCTTTCTGTGTGTCTCAGAGTTCTACAGGGTTCCTACTCAATGCTAACGTATCACCTTCATAGGCTCTGCTAGTAAGGTGATGATCCTATTTTGAGAATGTTGGCTCTCAGCAGAACACTTTATAGTTTTTCTTCATTACCTCCAAAAGCCTATACCTTGGATCCACATACACTGGCCTAAGGAACTCCTAAGATGTTCTCTCTTCCTCTCCTTCCCATATGGCTGCTTGGAGCCAGGCTACATCAATATTTGTTTGGTTCCCATTTTTTGTTTTGTTTTGCTTTTGCATGCAATCACCTTCCATTCTCAAGTCAACGTTTTGTTGAAAGAATTAAATTTCCCAGTAGAGTAGCCTGGGTCTCTCAAGATACTATTTCTAAAATTATCCTTTTTCTCCTCAGGATGCTTAAGAGTCCTCTGGGCCTATACTGAGAAGAGCTCATGTATAGCTTCCTAGTACCCAGTATCAAAGTTTACTGTTGGTAGTCCCTATTCAGTATTCCAGACTCTTTTTCCATGGTGATTTGTTTGTTCCCCAAAGACTCCTGTCATGTTTCTGGTATCTCCTCCCCCCACCTACCACCATTCCATCGTGGGCTCTGCTAGCCTGGAAGGACGTTATGGCTATCTAACTACATAGTAGATGTTGCTGATAGAAGGTACTTTTTATTTTGTGAGCACACTATTTAATTGTTTTTAATTAGTGCCCAACATTCAAACATAAGAACTTTTACATCCAAATCCACATTTCTTGTTTCTCTGAAGACAGGCAACAGGCTTGCATTCCTGTGTGGCAACATTCCTCTGCAGCTGAAACTCTGAAGTCTTCTTTCAATGGGACAGACACTGATTTGCGTCAGAGTGTCTGCCCTGTAGGCATCTTAGCTTTTGAAATGTGATATATGTGTTTGAATCTCATATATGATCAAGATTTAAAGCTTTTTAAAAACTGTGCCCCATAAAATATCAGGTTAGGCACTTACATGCTGCCTACCTGAAGAAGTGGAAAAGACTTGTCATTTACCTCACTCACTGTGTAGCCAAATCCAGTCCCTGGTACATGAAAAATACTGGGAATTTCTAGAAGTGGAGACAGTAGCATTTTATTATGGTAATCCTGATATGATTACATTTGTTATCATAGGAGTAAGCACTCTATGCTTTGAATTATAGGCACATAATGTTACTTTTATGTTCTCATTTGTATAGTAGCCCCCACCCCACCAAATTTCTTACTAATAATGTTCAGTATAAGGTGTTCTTTTGCTTTCCTAATGCAGTGTGTAGACTTTTAAATGAAAACATGTGAGCTTTACATTTATGTTGTGACAGAAAAAAATACAAAGAAAAGAAAGTAGGGATATAAAAGAAAATCAACTAAAGAGCCAAATCCCACGCATAAAATCCTAGAATCAATTTTTTTAATTGTAGCAGTGAATCCATCAGTGGATTATGGATGATTCAGGAAAAATATCACATAAATACAACAATGTCAGGTTCCGGTGTAGCCTCGCATTAGCCTGAGGAGAATCGCTGTAGAGCAGGGATCCTGGAACTGAAGCTGTAGAATTTATAAACTTTACTGATCCATTATTTTAGAAAAAAAATTCTTGCATGAAGGGGTAGATTTTCTCAGACAATTTTAAAATCTATTCTAACTTGAGATTCAGTTTGGTTTTGGAATTATGATTTTACTGTGGATACATAAATTATTCAAAAGGATATGCTAGAAAACATGTGTGTGTAAAGAAACTACAAATTCATTTTAGGATCATCTATCATTGTAAAGGTTTTCATGACTAATTCATTTATTGTTATGAATAAATTAGAGAATACCTCATCTGTAATTCAGAATAATGCTTTATATACTTAACATATACAACTTATGAAATTCAGGGCTCTTTTTTCTTAGAATATTAGCATTTCTTCTTCCTTATTTTTCATCATTATGAAAATAATATTTTACACTGGATTTCCACAATTTCAATGTAGTGGATAAATTAATCAATTCTTTGGAAAAAATACACTGACTTCCAGTTTTCAATGATGAAATAATATCCAGGCCAACAAAAACAAACCTGAAAATATAGTCATATATTTTCCTAAATCACTGCTTCATAACAGTTATTTCCAGGACTATGTAGACACACTGTTTGAGGATAATTCTCTATAGTATTCCTCATATCCACTTTTGTTCTACACCATCTTTTCAAACAGCCTTGGAAGATAAAGCTGGAATCTCCTTCCAGGGCAGATGGAAGATTGTTTCCTGACCAGGATAATAAAGAAATGTCTCTCTCTGGGCAAGGGTTGGACATATTTGCTAGCAGCCCCCTTATAAGATTGGGAGTTTCTAAGCTTGAGTTGGTTAATTAGGTGTAACACATATTCACGGTATGTGTAGCACCTACCTAGGCTGGCAGGCCTCATGCCCTCTGGGACTTGAGGGGGAAACAAAAACTCCTGCCGCAGGGGCAGGCTGTGTTGTGAGCAATGAAGTCCTTTGTCTCTGACCCAGTAGTCTCATGTTTTCCGCCAGCATCTGTGAAACTATGACAGGCTGACTAGTCTTGAAAGAGAGAAAAAATCTCAGATGCTTTATAGTTCTGGACAGAAAGGAAGGATAATATGTAATATGATGGTGAAGAAATAAATGGCTTTTCTAGGACTGTCAGAATGTGTTGTTTCTAGCAGCAAACCTAATGAAAGACAGCTGTGCTATGTATAACAAAATTATTATTTCAGGCACATTTTACAAAGCGTTTCGCAACAGAACCTTTCCTGATAGTTTTTTCATAGATAGTATTTTTACCTCCTTTGATTCTCTATATTGTTTTTCTTACTTTCCCCACCTAAGGCTACAATGATTTGTGTACTTAAGTTTACCTCTCTTATTAGAATATAAGTTACAGGGAGCAAGGCAATGACTTCCTTCCCCTACCAATGCCTATCTGGCACGATGCCTTAAATGCAGTCACTGCTTATTCGATGTCTATTGATTAACTTGTATTAATCAACATATCCTTATCACATACTTTATAGGTATATTCACTAGAAGTGATTACAGTAAAGTTTGAGAAATAAGGTTAACTGACAAGAAAATGCTGTAATCAGTATCAAATGAATGAGATAAGTAATTTCCAGCTTAATTAGCAAGAAAATTCTATAGGATTGTAACAATACTCTATGCTTTGAAACACTGCTAGGATTTCTGAGGGCACATAAAAGTATCTTAACCAAATAACTTTAGGTAGATGACAGTTAGAGAGATTAAACTAGGAACACTCACCACCATGAGGTTCAAAACATTTTAGAACTCTCCAAAAGAACAATGTAATTATAGATTTACTCAAGTTTTGTTTTTGTTATTATATCAGTTTGTTTGAATTTTTATTTATTGATTGATTTTAGAGGGAGAGAGAAAGGAGACATTGACTTACTCATTCATTGGTTGATTCTGATATGTGTTCTGACCAAGGATTGAACTGGCAACCTTGGCATATCAGGACAATACTCTAACCAACTTAGCTATCTGGCCAGGGATAGTGTGGTTTGTTTGAAACAAAATTTAACAGGCTCAGGATTACATTCAAATATTTACTCAGGTGAGAAAAAATGAGAGAAAGACCTCATTGGAAATGGAAAGTTATTTTAAAGCCATTATGTATAAATGTTAGTAAGGAAAGATAGTAAGGAAAATTATTTTCTTTACTTTTTTGGCAGTCAGGATGTCTTTTGGGTCTGCTCCAGTGTTTAGCATCAACGAAACCCATAAAATTAACATATTTGTTCTGCACAATGTTTTGCACTGCCTTTTTAAAGGCAATTAAGCAACAGGATGTAATTATATTTCCAAATACTTTCCACCAAAAAGGTGCAAAAAAGCAAAAGGCTAAATACACAACATTTTATTACAATATTCACCCAAAATAATTTAATTGTTTCAATGCATATTAAAAGGCCATTTTCTATTCTTGCATATCTCTAAGGAGAAAGATAAAATAAAATAAAATAAAAATTAAATTACAAGGAAATTTTTTTCTGGACTCTCTATTGAGTCTCATAATTATACTAGGATGAACAATTTAGCAACTTATTGTTACATGTAGTTATGATATACAGAGATTTAGTAGAAGAACAAACAAAAGAAAAGAAATAATTTTACTGTCAAAAAGAAGATGATTTTTCTTTATATTTAAAATAATAAAATTAGGCTGGATGGGGCAGTAGAGGGATTGAACAAATAAAATAAAATAAAATAATATAATATAATCATTCAGTTAATATAAGTCTCTTTTCATGAAAAACATTTAAGTGACTAAGACACTATTATAATTTCATCTAATATTCTCTTCCTAATTCTATTATTCTAATAAAAACATGTGTTTGTATTTCAGTTTTTCTTTCTACATTTTACATATGAGTTTACAGTACCAGTACCCATCAATGTATATATTAATTTTGTCCTATATGTACCATTAAAATGAAGAGAATAGATTTTATTTTATTTTTTTTACACTGTCTAAGTCTACATAAGGGCTTGTGCTGTAGAGGAGAGAGCACCTGAATAGGTTAGACTTCGCTGTTATGGCAAGCTCAAAATGTGTCAGACAGTTTTCATCATCTGCCACAGAGGGTTGCTTGCAAAGAATGTATTTTAAATATAAAACATTAAGAATCTAATGGTTTGTAAGTTGTAGTCTTTAACTTGACACATATTATCCTTTCAGTGTTTATGCTTTTATACTTAATATAATGACTATCATTATTCAAGTAGTTTATATGCCAGAATTGTAATTTTTTGGATTATAAACACTATTTGAACTTGAAATGCTTATACTCCAAATTCAAAGCATTTGAATTAAAACAATATTATTACTACACAAGTATTATTGGCCTGGCACATGCCCTTTTTAATGGATAAAATTTACTCAATTGCTATCATTAATATGAAATATCATCTGCTATTTATATACAAGTTATAGTTTAATGCCTTTCTCCCACTCAATAAAAAGTTAAATTCTAAAATATGATATTTTTACCACTGATGCAATCAAGTTCAATAAATGAGAAAGTATAAATATTATTACAAACATGTATTTAACAGAACTCTATCTACAGATATCCAAATTAAGTAGTGTAATTTTAGGTTAAAATAATATGGTGAGAGTAATTGTAGGGAAAAAGCTGAAATTTAGAAACAGAAAAGTTGGGTGAAAATTTGTTTTAATTAGTTCATTACTAAATATGGGATTTCTATAAAGTCCCATAAAATATAGCTCAAATGAACAAACATTCACTTGTACTTTCTTTGTGGAATAAAAAAATTATAGATCTCAAGCTAGTTAATAATTTTGATTTGCTTTTAGAAAGTCTTAGTAATTTTCAAATGTGCACAGGTTATAAGGGGCCATAGAGACAGAACACAGACAAGCTAATCTCCTTCCTGGGGTTGAATACTATGGAGTCAGTCAAAAAGTCTATTACATTTTTTTCTGTACAATGGCTCTAGGACTCCTTAGTTGTCTTTAACTTCATTTGAAGCAATTTTGTTAGATTGTATTGTGACAACTGTCATATCAGTGTATGTTTAAAAAAAAACAAAATTGGTGAATTTTTTTGTGCACCCATTTTAAAATTGAAGATGGAAGAAAACATGCAACATTTTCAGCATATAATGCTTTATTATTTCAAGAAAGGAAAAAATGCAACAGAAATGCAAACAAGAAAAGGTTTTTACAGGGTGTGGAGAAGGTGATGTGACTGATCAAACATGTCAGAAATGGTTTGTGCAGTTTCTTGGTACTACTGATATTTTGGCCAAATAATTCTTGGCTGTGGGGTTGTCTTATGCATTGGAAGATATTTAGCAGTACCCTTGGCCCCTACCCACTAGAAGCCAATAGTGAGAAAGAGCCGACAAACTCAAAATATCCAAATTAATAAAGTTATTGGTGAAAATGAAAAGATGTGTCTTTTATTTTATGGAAAAAATATAACGGACTTTTTGGCCAACCCAGTAGAACATCCTGAGCTCTCAATCTTTGTCATACGCAAACAAGGGGAATACAGTTTCCTCTACTAGTCGGTAATTTTGTCCACCAGTATTACCAACATCTAATGGCTCCACTGGTTTCTTAATGATTACTAAGGTAAACTGTAGTCATGTAAAGGGAAAAAGAACCAAAAGGAAAGAAAAACCTCATAACAAAGGCCAATTTGGGAGACATGAAGTTCACACCAAAGCAATAACCTGGTTCTCAATAATGTGATGTAGTGGGAAGAGCATAGTCTGCTAAGAGAAATAGACCTGCTTTAAATTCTGTTACCTGGCTTCCTGGCTCTGTTCTCTTCCTTTCTTTTATATGCTGCTGCTAACCTGATCGCACTAAGCTACAATTCTAATTATGTTATGCACATATTCAGATCTCCCGATGGTTCCCGCATTGCCTAGAAGATTAGTTTCAGCAACACAGCAGTCATTATTCTTCAGGATTTGTTCACAGTCACATTTCCATCTTTAACTCTCACTTGTACCCTGTTCCCGCCCGCATGCCCTCACTTTACCTGTTTACCTCAGCCAAGGATGTTAATCATCATTTCAAATGGCCCCAAAATGCCTGTCCTTCTTCCCCCTACTCACTCTATTCCCACTACTAATATGTCTGAATAAGAATCCAACTATTATTCAAAATCCCACTTAAATTACATCTCTTCCAGGAAACCCCAACTCCCAGCTTTTTGTACTTTCTTAGCATTTTATTTGGACCTTGAGTTACATGCTATCTATGAAATATATATGTATATTTGACATATATATGTACATGACATTTAGATATATGTGACATTTATATATCTTTTCTCCATTACATTATAAATATTTTATAGCTTATTTTATAGTCTCAAAGCTTAAGCCTCAGGACCCCTTACTGGCACCTTCTCTTTCATGACTCTGGGAGGAACCTTAGCAACTTTGAAATTTATAAGTTTGGATTAATTATATTTCCTGAAGAAGCCCACCAAATCATATACACTTCAGGCCTCACAAAATGAGGATTTACCCTTGAGTGCAAGCAAGTGATTCAGTTTCATCATCTGCGTGGCTACATCCTTGCTGGATGGCACCCTGGAGCTTCAACAGCCACACTAGTTTATTTCGTGCCCTAAGATGCAGTTCATAAAACCTCGTCATTCTTCAGGTCTCATACCCTTATACAGTTTTCACAGGTCATTTCCTCCACAAAAGCCAGTCTTTCCAGCATGAAAGGCCTGAAGGTACAATTAGGCCAAAACAATAAAGGAGAATAAGTAGGCGATCCAATTTCCTCCACTCTAGAGGGGAATCACATTAGAGTGGAAAGCTGCTATCTCTTGGTTTTCATTCCACACAGGAAAAAACAGCTCAGGAAAATTGTTAGGAGGTTTTGCGCATGTACACTCATCTTGAAAGGTTGTTATACAGGTGGATTCCAGATACCCACTCTGTGAGTTACATGAGCCTGATCTAAGGACAACTATTGAAGAACTACTTCCTTAATGCAGATTCTTAATCTTCTGGATGTCAGATCCCTTGAGGGGTCTTTCAATATTCACATATTTTTAATTTTAACATGGGGACTGTGTTTGTTTGCTAGGTCTGTCATAACATCACCACAGACTGGGCAGCTTAAACAACAGAAATGTATTTTGTTCTTAAAGTTGGAAGTCCAAGATCAAGGTGTCAGCAGGATTGGTTTTTTCTGAAGCCTCTTTCCTTAACTTGCAAATGGCTGCGTTCTGTGTGCTCAAATGGTATTTCCTTTGTGGCTGTACATTCCTGATGCTGTTTCGTGTGCCAGAATTTCCTCTCTTAACAAGGACATCAGTCAGCTTGGATCACGGCCCACACTAACAGGTTCATTTGAACTTAAGCACCTCAAAAGGCCCTATCTCCAACTACAGTCACATTTTGTGATACTGGGGATTAGGGTTTAAACATAGGAATTTGAGGAGACACAATTCAATCTCTAACAAAGATTATTCTATGGCCCTCAAATTTATGATACTTATCATGGATATTCCTTCACAGAAAAATCAGAATGTATACATGGTCTGAGAGAAAAAAAAGAAAGTGATATGGTGAACACTACAGTTACTGGGACTAAGACCATTCAAGGAAGGAGAGAAATGAGCACTAAATCTGACTGGAAGAAGAACGTCACTATGCATATATGTGGCATATATGAACTACTTCCATAATGCAGAATCCTAATATTCTGGGTGTCAGATCCCTTAATATATATCTTCTGGCTGTGTTTACACACACACAAAGCAGGTCCTCAAATTACACCATTTCATTATAACACTGATGAGATGCCGTAGGAACTTAACTCTTATTTACAACAATTAGCCTATAGTAAAACATGTTTCGTTAGATGTCTTTTCTCCACAGTCCCAAAAACCTACTGATGGCATTAAGTGAGGACTTGTGTGTGTGTATTGTCTGTAGAGACAGAGAGCAAGAAATCAATCCTCTCTTTTGAGAACTACAGAAAAAATATTATTAAATATAGAAAAAAGGAGTTAGAAAGATAGACAATATGGGTTCTACTCCATCTTGTGACTACAAAAACAAAAGTAGAAGACATAATCCAAAAGGGACAAATAGAAGTTAAATAGATTTGCCAAAGAAATACCAGCAACATTTTGTAAGTTCATCAAGTGGACAGGTGTTGACTGGCATTGTACGTACACTAAAAAGCTAAAATCAAAATGCCTGGAAGGTGAAGGTAGCCAATAAGCAAGTAATTCATGAAGGAAATTTCAAAACTTTTCAGAAATTGGCAGCTAAAGCCCTTGTGAGAATAAGAACTGGTTCAAAAATCTGTATGATAAACAGTAAGGTTAGACAATTGAGAAAAGCAAAACCTGACTATGCTGTATACCTGAAACCAATATAAAATAATATTAATTGTAAACTATAATTGAAAAAAATGTAAAAAATAAAAAAGTATAAAAAAACCTAACTTACAGCAGTCCTAGAAAGAGAGTCATGAAGAAAAGGAAAAGAAAAAAAATATCAAAGTAATAACGAATGCTTTCCAGAGCTGAAGGCCATGGGGCTTCCCCAGAGTACATCCATTTTCATCCCAGCACAGTGGCTGAAAAAAGATCAAATCTAAGAGAAATTTCAAAAACAGAGGCTCACGAGGTCAGCAGTAGAGGGAGAAGGCAGCAGGAAACAGGTCATACAAAATTCTAAAATGAGACTTCTCAGCTCTTGTACTGAAAATTTAAATGCAAGGAAGGCAACGGTCACATAATTCTGAAGAAAATTATTTTTATCCTAGGATTTTATTTCTAACAATTATGTATAAAGTTTGAATAATATTATTTTAGAACATACAGAACTCAAAATTTTACTTTGGATCTTTTTCAAGAAGGTGGTAGAAGTTGTGTTCAGTAAAATGTCAGAATAAAGCCCTCAGAAGAAGACATGGGTTGCATACAAGTTGGAAATTGAAGGGATGCTCAAGGATGATGGTGAAGTTCAAGTCCAGGTTGAAAAGAAAATCAGGAAGGATATCTCTAGTTTAAAAACCAAAAATGTGGAATTGATGGAAACTGATGTTTTTTACCATATTGATAGTAGTATAAAAAATCTGGTAGAGAGTTTGGTAAAAAATTCTTGAAAGTAAAATAAAAGTCTAAGCAAATAAAAACAAGGTAACATTTAATCCTAGGAAAAATAAGAAAACTGCAAAAAAAAGAAAAAGAAAGAAGTGTGACTTATTTTCCTAGTTATAATAATGTAAACAATTATGACTTAACTAAAAATGGCAGCATAGCTTTATGGAGATGGGGGCTGATGACGGGGGTTGGTGGAGAAGTGGGTTGTAGTTATAGAGCTGAGCCAGAGGTAGTGCAAGAAAGGAAACTTCATCTTCCTTAAGAGAAAACCAACAAAGAGTGCCTAAAATCAATGGTACCAAGAAAGTACAGTACACGAATTTCATTTAGAAATATGTGGGTAAGTACCAGGAGAGATAGCAAGTGAATTTTAAATGATTTCCTCTACCGATAAGGAACTGGAAGGAAAGAAGGAATGATGCTTTTCATCATCAATTGTTTTTAAGTGACTTAAAAATGTGGACATCAGTCATTTTGACAAACATAAAAATAAATAAGTAAATTATAAAGAAAATACATTGTGTAATAGGTACATTTATGCCAAAAAATACTATGGTCCACATATTTCTACATTTTTAGGTAAGGTTGATACGGGTCTGAAAAAAACTTAGCGCATTTTAACTCTGCATGAGCAAAGACTATATGAACTATTTTTCTTATCATCTTAGAATCTTTTCTCAAAAATATTGGGCACTTACCTATTTTAATATTATACTTTAATCCACCTGGTTTAAGGACCATTCACCTGAATTAGTGATATTAACCAACAGAGGTACTTGAGTTAGTTATACAAGGACTACTGAGATCACATATTCATATTTCTTCAGGCTGGGATTTGGGGCATACTGGAGCCTACAAGGACTGGTGGTCAATCAGCACATGCCAAACCCAAGTCTCAGGACAATGAATGTGGTGACAAGGGATATCACGCAAGAGGAATGCAAATGCACCTATTTGAGGTTGCCTGGGAAAAGAGATCATGCTTGAAAATTCAGTGTTACATATTCTCAATTTATAAACTTTTCTCAAGATGACTTCATTTTAATGAATATTTTTCAATAAAAGCATCACTCAGGTAATAAAAAATAATCCAAATAACACCCATGCAAGAAGATATCTCCCTTACTCCTTTTCTTTTCCTTTCAAAATACAGTTTGATGTTTTCATACCTCTCTATAGCCATTGTTGATCTGTTCCAAGCTGAGGGAATACACAAGGTCCTTGCCTCCGACGAAGAGTCTCTCTTGATATTCATCTAGCAGCATTGTATGGAGATCAAGAAATCCAAAAGGGCTATGGAAGATGGATGTTCTGTTTAATTCCAAGAGCTCTGAAATAAAAAGGAAATGAATGCTAAACACAAGAGAAAAGAAAAATAACTTTATAATACTTGTCTCATGGCTCTGTTTTTATACCTATTGAAACTGTGTTGTTAACATTCATTTTATCAGAAATATGAAGGCTTTTAAATTTGTTACTCAAAAGATTAAAAATACACAGTGCCTTAACAACACTATATTGCATATTTGAAAGTTGCTAAGAGAAAAGATTTTAAAAGTTCTCATCACAAGAAAAATATTCTTTGTGAGGTGATGAATAGAAAACTAAACTTTGTGTGGCAGTCCTCTCATAACATATACATTTAAACAATGTTACATATTAACTGTATCTCAAAACTGGAAAAAAATTTTAAATATTTATACATTATGTAAAAAAATATATAATCTGTTATCAGTGGGAGGTGAGCTCTTGTGGTGTCACAAGGCAAAGAGGTCCCTGAGACCTACACAGGAGGGTGGGGCTTTGTTGTAAACTTTACTGATGATGTAAAAGTAAGGGGGTTCCCCTCTGTATTTCCCAATGTCCCATCTCCATTTGTCCCACCATGGAAAAAGCCCACCCGTGTCTTCAGCAAGGCAAAGACAAAAGCCAGTGTCCAGAGTTCCTCCTCCATATTAAAGTACAGTCCAGTCAGTATCTGGCTAGCTTAGCGTGTGTTTCCAACTTCAGTCCATTGCTGTTCTGCGGTATTCAAGCTCCCTCCTGGAGCCTGCGTGTGGAGTCTGCATGGCCATGGCCATGTGGCTCCTAAGGCCACATGGCTATGGAGAGAGGACACAAGAGTATACGGTATGAGTGCAGGTCACTTTTATTTGTCAAATGTACACATTTCATTTTCTTCTTTTATTTGATTATTTAGCTTACCTATTCCTACAAAAGATCTGTAATGACTTATACAAATATATTCGATTGAACAAACATATTACTATGTTTGAAGACAAGGCAGAAAAATAAGATGAGAATAAATTTTATTAACTGAAAGTTATTCTTTAATATCATATACGCTGTTAAAGTGAATACCAAAATTGAACCCAGGCTTCCTACAATTCAAAGCCACTATAGTATAAAAGAAAAACTCTATCAGTTACTGAGGAGCACTGCCTGCTGTGATAGCTAATTTTATGTGTCAACTGGACTAGATCAAGGTTGCCCAGATATTTGGCTAAATGTTATTTCTAAGTGTATCTGTGATAGTGCTTCTACATGATATATGAGCATTTGAAATTGGTAGACTCACTAAAGCAGACTGCTCTCCCCAATGTGGGTGGACATTATCCAATGTGTTAAGGGTCTGAGTAGAACAAAATGTGGAGGAAGGAAGAATTCACTCCTTTTTTTCTGCCTGACTGATTCAATTGAAATGTCAGCTCCCCTGATTCTTAGGCCTTCATATTTAGATTGAACTTCAGCACCAGCTTTCCTGGTTCTCTATCTTGTAGACAGCAGATTGTGGGACTTCTCAGCTTCTGTAATTGCAATAATACTAATTCCTCATTACATGTATATATATTGAATATATATAATATTGTGTAAAATTACTAAAAATAAGTTATCAAGTTTCATGCTTCTGCTCATAATTATATCACAATACAAGCCAACAGAATTCATGTCAAAGTGCAATCTACCAAAAGTGACTTTATGGCCATGGGTGGCCATATTAGTCAGGACATTAATGATTGCAATGAATGAAGATTAATTAAATCAGAGTAATGTAAATCCAGGCACAGAAAACCAGACCTATTGGTAACCAGGAAACCAACAGAAGCACAAGGTAATTTATCTCCTAGGAAGTTGTACATCCTTGCTTCTTGCTTCTTGCTTCTCTTAATGCCACTGCTGCACTCTACTGATTCTAAAAGATTTGTTCATTAGTTTGCTCATGGCCAAGTAGGTCTACATAGCCCCCAATTATATGACATTCCATCGTCCACCCTACCACTGTATGTCAAGAGCTTTTGAATCTTTCAATTCAAAATTCTCAAAGATGAGAATATAACTGGTTTAGATACTGTTCATGGATCCATAGATTGCTGGCTTCCTCTAAACTGGATGCTTTGAGATCAGTTATCTATCTGTGGTTAAATGTGGAAGCCATATGGTAAATAACATGTTCCTTATAATTTTGGGGGATCAGAGCTGTCACTATGAAATGTATCAATCACATAGGTAAACTTATCCAGTCTGTCTTAACTCATGAATACATTTATAATAACTTTACTACAGTCTCTATTTCCAATAGGCTGAATTAATTGACCTGCTATTTATAGTTGTTCTGTATAATCTTACTAACTTTGAAACAAACAACTGCCAAAAATGAAAATTTGGGTTTCCATTATTAGTTTGATCTTCAACCCTCCTTCCTGATATAAGTGAATAGTTAAAGTCACTTACAATTGAAGAATGAACTTTACTTTCTACACAGAAAATACTTTCTTTTCTGTTCTCTTTTGGGATGGAGAGACAATCATCTACCCCATATTTATAAAATGTATAGAAATTGTAGTATGCTTTAGTTGTAAAAAGCATTGAAAACATAAAAACAATTAATAAAATAAAAACAGTAAAGTTTAACAAAGCAAGTAATTGCAAAGTGTAACAGCAGAAATATAATTATTAGAAAAAAATTTGAAAAGTATTTATTGACATCAGAGATAGGGAAATAAATTATTGCTCTTTCAAAATGTTGGAAAACAAAGTAAGAAGAAAAAACAATCACTTCTATACTATAAAAAGACATCACAATAGAAGACAAAAACTAATTTGCATGAAAGGAATTCACTTCATTAAATATACAAAGAAATGAATGAAAATTTATCAGTTTTTCCCAGTGAACATATATTACTTTATTAAAAATAAAATTATGTCATCCCCAGTTCTGGTCCCCAGGGTAAAGGAGTAACAAAGATCTTTTGACTTACTAAAGCTTATTCCTTTTTAACAATGACTCTATAACCTATTATACATATAACTCCCTACATAAGCAACTAAGAAACGTCTACTAAGGGGTTATGTGTCTGAATCAAATGTGTTTTTTCAGAGCCTAGTGTAAATAGCAAGATAAACAGGAAGTTTTTTAATATTCAATAGTCAAACTTGATATAATTTGAAATAATTCAACAGCAATATCATCAACAGGAAAATTCAAGTTAATATCAACTTCACTTTTTATTACCTTTAATTCCTACATTATAAATGGTCTCAAATAACTACAGGATTTTTCACATTGCTTTGATTTATCAATTCATGACATTTTCATACAACTTACTTTTGAGACAATTAAAATGTTTTTACTTATATGCCATAGATGTTCAAAATAGAAAGATCTTTGGTGTATACTAAAAATACTGAAGCCAAATGAAACTCGAGCAGAAAGCTTTCTTCCTCAATTATTTTTCTCTTTTTAATTTTCCAGTCAGCACTTTATGTAATACTATTTCTGATCTTCCTTCTAAATTATAGTCCATAGACTTGGCATATTTACCAAGCAATGGCTAACATCTTTATCCCTTTGCACTGCTTCAAGCTACCTATTTGAAAGAATCAGAAAACATACAGGAAGAAGGGGACAAAAGAAATGTGAATCTCAGGTAATCTCCAGAAAACACAGTGCAAAGAATGGACGGTGCTGACTTGGTAAAAAGGAGGAATCTCATCTTGAGTTCTTCCTTCTCTAAAAATAACATGCATTACTTGGGGGAGGGAGTGGGCAAAGAAACCAGAAGAAACTGAGATGCACTAACTCAGAGTTCATCCGGAAATTTTCTCAGGAGGGAACTAATTATTATTGCTAAGCTGCATGCTAATTATCAGCTGTCAATGAAGATATACAGAGGATTTAGTCATTTCCTCTCACGGCCTTTCTTCTTAACCTGCAAGGGAAATAGTTTTAAAACTCATTGACAGCAATATATTACAAAGACAGTTCTCTTCACTTTGTCAAAATATATTTAAATTCCACACCTCCATGTATACATAGGGGTGGAAAGAGGGCACATTTTTTACTTCTCAAATGAAAAAACGTTCCCAAGGGAGGGGTGCTCCCTTCTGATTGCACACTTTTTCCACTATCACCTGTGAAGTGGTGACTTCTTAAGACTCAAGACTTTAGACATCATTTTAAAATAAATTATTTTATTCAGTTCATCTCAAGTTAAATAAAAAATAAAATACTGAATTGCACATATAGTAAGCATTGGTGATAACAATGAAATATAGAAATAATCATTAGACATTTTCTTTAATTCCTTGATGGTTCAAAAGGAAAAGATTTATTGCAACATGCTTTAATGATTTTGACAGATCTGATAAATGATCACTAATGGCTTGTAATAATGTTGAGACATAGTGGTAAAGAAATAAGCAATTAACTTTTTTTTTAAGTGTAAATAGGATAACTCAATGGTTGCTAATTGGTCTTTCTAGCAATGGACTGTGGCTGGCCTTTCACGCATGCTCTGAACTTTTAGATTCCATCTTTCTTATAAATCAAAGATCTACAAAAGGCATTGCCATTGTGGTGTTCTAAGTTTTTATCATAAAGAGTTCAAATGGACATATGACTAGCCTAGAGATTAAATAGCCTTTACTTCCTCAGTCAAAGAAAACAAAATAGTGCCAAAATTGTAAGATTACTCATTTCCTATTTATATAAGTTATTATTAGTCAGTATTATACGCAATATTATAGCTTATTGGTCTTTGAACTCCTCTATGAACATGAGGTCACTTTGGGACAAGGTTACACAGAATCATTGATTGTACTGTATGTCTATTGATGTGCTGTATGTGTTTATGTGCATGTATTTAAATTATTGAACTAAAACTCATAGAATATAAAATGCTACTACCGAAAAAGTCAGTTTGTTTTTGATTGCCTAACTGTTTAATTATGACTACATTCTATTTCATCAGAGGCCAAAGGAACAGGCCTATGTGAACAGCTTCCTAAACTGAACCTGCATCCCGGGGGGTACTCGGAACTGGGACCGCAGAGTCATTCATTCAGCGTTCCTTGTGTGTTATCCTAAATGTAATAGGAGGGACTGTGAAGGTTTTAAAAATAATTAACATGGCCACATTTATGTTTAAAATACCAATTGATTATGAAGTATATAATGGCCAGCAGGGGGCAAAAGTTGAAAGGAGATTGAAGAATATTTTTTCAATAAATAGGCAGAAGAGTGAGATAGTAGCAAAGCAAGGTACATTGTGAAGGTAGAGACCTAGAGGATGAAATGGAAGACAGTTAGGCATCAAATTTTACACAATATGGTAAAAGTATTTTTTAAATTTATTTGGGATTAGGATAACTGATTGTATTTCAATTTGACGAACAATTCAATATATATTGACATCCACTATATTAGGTACTATATCTGAGTTTTAGAGGGATATTAATACAATTCCATAAAATAACACAAATCAGATTTTGGTATTCCTCATTTTATTTCTGTAAATGAATTTAAGAGGTAAGAATTTTCAAATGTATGGCCTTGATAAATTAGGCCCATTCACTTTTTTCTTAAAAAAATACATTTTAGGTTTAAAGCCAGAAAGAATATAAGGGTTTATGATGATAAACTCCCTCCAATCTGGAATCCCTCTTCCTATATAGCTCTCATTCCTTAGTCTTCAATGGCTTAACTCTGTCTAGTTTCTTGGGTATTTGTCCAGATTTTCTAATGTGTATACAATAAATAAGACATGTAGATCTTTAATACCTTCCCAACTTATGTGAACCAAAAGAAAAATAATATAAACCCTATTCTTTGCATTTCTTCACTTTTATCTTGGAAGCCTTTCAGTATCAAGACTTAGGGTACAATTACATGATTTTCCATTATATAAATCACCTGTTTCATGGTCAGGCATTTGAATTCTTTCAAAATTTTGCTAATATAGCACTACAATGTATAAACATGAGTATATGTCAATTAACATCATAAAATTTGTAATACATTTTTAGAAGTGGAATTAATGGATCAAAAGATACATGATTTGTTTTTTGTTTTGTTTTGTTTTTGATCCTTACCCGAGGGTGTATGGTTATTGATTTTAGAGAGGATGAAAGGGGGAGAGAGAGAAAGAGAGAAACATCCATGTAAGTCAGAAACATTAATTGGTTGCCCCCCCATAAACACCCCAACTGGGAATCAAACCTGCAACCTTTTGGTGCACAGCCTTTTGGCGCACAGCACGATGCTCCAACCAACTGATCCACTTGGACAGAGCAAGTTTATTTTTTACAAATACTGCCAATCTGCCTCAATTGTGATAATATCTGTTTAAAATTCTACTAATATATGTGAGAATGTTTCCCCATAACTCTGATAATGCTGTGTTATTAAAAATTAGGATTTTCAGCTGGTCTGATGTGGGAAACACAAATTTATATCTCTCACTTTGGATGAAGTTACGCATTTTTTCATACATCTTAGAGGACTTTGTCTTAAGTTTTTGTCATTTTTCTCTTTGTATCCAGTGCCTATTTTCCCACAGTATTAAAGTTACTTTGACAATGTATGAATTTAAGGAATATTCAAACTGTTAAGTTTTATGTTATGTGAAGTCATCAGTTAGAGATGGAGGAGGCTGGGCCCTTAAATGTGGACAAATGTGCTTCAAGCATGTTAGAAAAATATATTTTAGTCTGTTATATAGTTGGTGTAGTAAATGGAGTTCATTCTTGATTATCCAGGGTAAGTCACCGATTTGGGATAAAATTTAAAAAAATAGTTATGAATCAGAAGTGGGTAGGGAACACATTCAGTCTCCAACAGTCAGATTTTGGGGGTCAACAAACTCCCAGGCACTGAGGAATTGTGTGGGAATGAAAATGTGTAGCTCTGCCCACTGGGGAGGTGCCTCAGCTGGGGTGGGGACAGTGGTTTCACAACCAGAGGTGAACTGCTTCCTTCCCGAGGACACTAGTGCTGATCATCCACCCGCCCTACCCTCAGGGACCTGTTTTCCATCCTGTCTCTTCAGACCCTAATCCCCTTCAGATTTTCTCTGGACTTGTCTAGGGAACCATTTTTGAAGCTCAGTAATGAATCCATTTTTACTCATTTGGTTTTTCATTAGCAGTTAATTTTAGTCACACATAATTTCCCAAATTTATTATCACAGATTATAATATTTTCTTAATAATCTATTATTATAAATATAGAAAATGTTGTGCTTACATGTAGTTTTTTTCCCCAGGCTACTACTGGGGAGGTCAATTTTTATTCATGCTCAGGGTTTTACTGAATACTAATGAGTTTCGATCATATGGAGGGAAAAATGACTTACTCAAAACCGACCTTCAAAGCACACTTTTAACTTGAATTTATGTTGCTTTCTTGACACTTGTTTATAAGACTTACAGAATTCTGAGTAACAATACCTTACAAGATGTTTTAAATAAAGTAATAGTGAACCAAGCATAGAATATATGTGAAGTACTGTACTGTTAGTCATTTAAACTTTA
This sequence comes from Trachops cirrhosus, assembly GCA_028533065.1. Classification (NCBI taxonomy): domain Eukaryota; kingdom Metazoa; phylum Chordata; class Mammalia; order Chiroptera; family Phyllostomidae; genus Trachops; species Trachops cirrhosus. Next base: position 35,297,206 of record CM052549.1, on the reverse strand, counting down.
TCCTAGAGAAGGGGAGTGGGAAGAAACAGGTTTCTAAAGTCCTATGAAATGCCCTCAGTATTATAATAGTCAGAACACTGTAGATTTGATCATTATCTGAACATCTTCCTTTCAAAATATTTTCATACAATCTATAAAATTGCCTGTGGTAAAAAAAAAAAGTCTTGATTTTTTTATTATGTTTTTAATGTTGGCTATAAATTAGATTTATTTTACAGTGAAGGCCAGTTTTTCTGGATGTCCTTTCACAATGGTTTTGCTTTCATTTAATATTTAAAACTTAAAGGATAATAAAATACAACTACTCTATAAATGTGCATCATATTCTATATTAGATATGGCTTAAAATAAATGAGTGATAGTACTCCATAATCCATTCCTTCCAGCATACATGTAGGAATTTTGACATCCATTGCTCAATTTATACCCTCAACCCCCACCCCAAATGCATTAGTAAGAGGTTTTCTGATTTTTTAGCAAAGTTGGCTAATGTATACACAAATGTAATTTGTATAATTAGCTATTAATTTATTTATATATTTCAATATAATCTTAACTAAGAAATGTTCTATGCTCTAAAACAAGTGTCTTTTCTACAATCTGTATGTTTAATTGAATTTAAGTGATGCTAAGAAGTTGAATGTGTCTGTTTTTCAGTTTTTCATTTGTTTTTCATTTTATATTTTATCATTTGAGAGTTAGAGTAATACAACTTTCTAAAGCAGTATACATTTTATTTTTTTCTAGTTTTATTGAGATATAAATTATATATTAACATATAGCATTACATTAGTTAAAGGTAAATGGCATAATAATTACCACCGGAATTTTGGTTCACATTCATTATCTCATATAGTTTTTTTTTTCTTGTGATGGGTACTTTTAAGATCTATTCTTCTAGCAACTTTCAAATATACAATACAGCCCTGTTAACTATAGTCATCATACTATTCAGTACATTCTCATGACATTTATTTTACAATTAGAAGTTTGTATTTTTTTAATATATTCACCCATTTCCCCACAGCTAAATTTTTATGTTTTTGTTTAAATTCTGCATCATTTTTGAACAACTTCATTGATCTTTGTTTTTCTTAAAGCATATTTTATTCACTTTAAAAATTTTTTTAAAGATTCTATTTGTTTCTTTTTAGAGAGAAGGGGAGGAAGGAAGAAAGAGAGGGAGAGAAACATTAATGTGTGGTTGCCTCTCACATGCCTCCTGCTAGGGACATGACCCAGGCATGTGCCCTGACTAGGAATTGAACCAGCGACCCTTTGATTCACAGGCTGGTGTTCAATTCACTGAGCCACACCAGTCAGGGCAGATCTTTGTTTTGTAATATATTATAATGTTTTCTTTGATAATCTATTACATAAAAAAATCAAGCAATTTAGGTAAAATTGGAATTGCATTTTACTTTACCATATACTGCTTCAAATAATATTTGATATTTCAAATTCTTCAAAATAGTGACTCAATATTTTACATCCCATATTGACCCTAAAATCCATACTGATTTGGCCATATGCATCCTTACCATCTTCTTCTGTGATGTAATAAACAAGCTTCTCTAATTTAGCAAATGAAGAATAAAGTCTTGATTTACACCCATAAACCAACTCTGTCAGTCTTCTGTTCTTAGCAAATGGTTCCTTTGATTTTGTCAAAAATCTAGGATATTTCCTAATTCTGTTTTCCCTGAATGCCTTGCTATCTGTCCTCAGCATCTCCAATACAACTACTAAATTGGACCAGAAAAAGAACCTATTTTCCGGCCACTACTCTCCCCCATTTCTCCTTTTACCCAGTTGGTTTACCTCACAGTATAAACAGAAATTAGTCCTGACCATGTGTCTCAGTTAGGTGGAGCATCATCCCATGCACCCAAAGGTTGCATGGGTTCAATTCCTGGTTGGGGCTCTTACAGGGGTCTCTCTATCTCTCTCTGTGTCTCTCTGTCTCTTTCGCTGTCTCCCTCTCTCTCCTGTTCTCGCTCCCTCTGTTTCTGTCTCTCTCCCCCTTCCTCTCTCTCTCAAATCAGTGGACATATCCTTGGGTGAGGATTAAAAAAAATAGAAATTAGATCAAGATGTTTTTTATTCCTCTGCTGGAAACCCTTCAATTGTTTCCCAATGTCCTTACAGGTTAAAATCCTGCCTCAGAGTCTGTCATAATCTGTCGGCTGCCTACCTCAGGGCAACGTTGCTCCACATTCTCACTTTCTCCCTTTCTCCTGCAGCTCCAAGGCACAGGCTTTAGAGCGTTGCCCTGATTCTTGATTTCTGTCTGCGGTGCCTCCTGACTCCACAATGCTGGCTTCCCCTGTCATTTGGATCTTCCCTCTGCGAAGGCTGCCCCGTCTAAGAAATCTATCACTCTCTCTTACTATCCTCCATTGCATAAAGCTTACTTGCTTTTGTTTTTGTTTGTTTGTTTATATTTTTCTTTACTTACATATTTTCTTCCTCCTCTGACAGGAAATAAGTTTCCTAATAGGAGTGACTTTTTCCATCCTGGTCACTGTGATAGTCCCAGAGCCTAGGCCAGTTGCTCACCATTTGTTCGGGAGAAACTCAGTAAAGATGGGTGAAACAAATGAGGTCTGAATCTCAATTTCATGTATGAAAATAATAAAAATTAATTAGTGTGTGGCTATAAGAATCAAATAATTCATAGTACCAAACGAATGGCCAATATATATGGGTTTCTTTCTTCTTTCTTGAATGTTGATAAATTATTGGCCAATAACATTGAATGAAAATTTGCCCTGCAAAAATAGGCCTTTCTTAATTATATTTTGTCAAGTGGACATAGTTTTTCTCTGGGCTTATTATATCAGCTTAAAGTGAAATAGGAAATTTTGCAAGTGCACGATTACTATGATCCGTGTAAACAGCTAGTCTATTTTAAGTTAAAACCTTGCTTTCCTACAAACAGTAGATTGGTATAATTTTCTATTCCTTCTTTCAATCTACATCTGTCTCAGCTTGCAAGAGAAATTTTGTCTTTATTTCCTTAGAAAATTTCCTTAATTTCCTTATCATCTATTTATTTATAAGCTCATTAAAGCATTATGCTAAGCGAAATAAGCCAGGCATTGAAAGACAAATACCATATGATCTCTCCTTTAACAGGAACCTAAACAACAAAACAAAGAAACAAGTAAAATATAACAAAAGATACTGAAATAGAGGAGGGGTGGTCAGTGACCAGAGGGGAGAGTGGAGGAAATTTCACGGGAGAAGGGAAGGGTTTACAGGAACAAATATAGAGGACACATGGACAAAACTAGGGGGGTTGGAAAGGGGAGGGATGGGTGGGTGGGCTGGAATGGGAATAAAGGATAGAAACTGTACTGAATAATCTAAAATAAAAAAATTTAAAAAATAAAAATAATGTTAATAAAAAATAAATAAAAATAAAAAATGCATTATATACAAAACTATCTCCCCTCCATTCTTGACATTTAAATTCAAAATACCAGAATGGCAGGCAAAAATTCTTTCAATATTTGTGCTTTATTACTATTAAACCTTAAATTTTTATGAGTTTTCCAGTATTTCACTTGCTAGTTGTTTTTATAAGAAAAGAGATGTCAATTTCTAGGCAGGTGCATGGTTTGACACGGTATTAAAGCATCATTGCCAAAGAGTCTCTCTTGACCTCTAATAAAGATCTTCAGTCTCATCTTTATAAAAATAAAGCCTTCTCTCAACTCACATAATTTAATCCTACAAAACATTCTTTCTAAGAAAAAATGACTTCCAGATGTACCAGGAGTTTGCAATCTGACAATCTGATACACCGAACATTTGCACCTTTAAAAGTATGTAGTTTCCCAACTGACATATCACCATAAAAAAATGACTACTGTGTAATCTGGATACCTTCTCCATTAACAGCACATTTTCCTCATAGTTTCAATACTGACAGAATAATAACTAAATTTCAAAATCCTGGCAGAGTGAAAAGTGACTTTATAGTCCCATTAATTAAATGGACATTGAATCTACTCATCATCATAATGACAAAAAATTAATGCCAATAATACAGTTGACAGATGTATATCTGGATATAGAAATGAAGCTATGTGTTATCTGCCATCATTTGATAGGTTTGGAAATGCTAGACAACCACTAAAAGCTCATTTGCTCTTGAATTACATGCCTCAATTACGGTAGCTGCTGCCATGTGAACCGGATGGCTCTTAATAGGTAATAGGCCCCCTGGGCTGGTGGGTTCTCTTCAGATGTGGCTAACTAAGGGAAACATGAAGAGAGGAGACAAGCCAGTGCTATGTGTACAATTCACTGATGACTTTCTTTCACAAAAAGTTGCCTTAGTGACTAAGCTGCAAACAAATTCTTCTGTTTTCCTTTTCCGGCAATCTTCAGTAAGCACTGATTCACTACCCGGAAAACCCTGTTGTTTATAACCTGTCACAAGGCAAATAGTACCTAAAAAGACCACCCAGGTTTTCTCTGGTAACTATGAAGGAAGGAAAACTCTGATCCACAGAAAGGCTCTTGTGTCGTAGGTACTGCATGAAAAATATCCAATTTACATAATTTAATTTGACCTTTGCATGACTCCAGCAATAAATGCACAATGCTCTCCATTTTACAGATTAGGAAACAGAAGCTCACACAGAAAGTTAAAAACTTCCTGCCCTGGCTCAGTGGATTGAGCACGGTCCTGAAAACCAAAGGGTCGCTGGTTCAATTCCCCGTCTAGGGTTTCAGGTCAGGTCCCCAGTAAGGGGCACATGAGAGGCAACCACACATTGATGTTTCTCTCCCTCTATTTCTCCCTCCTGTCCTCTCTCTAGAAATAAATAAATAAAATCTCTTTAAAAAAATTTCCTAAGGTCACACATCATTTGAATATTGGTATTTCATACAATATTTTGCTCACTTTGTTATTTGACTATAAAGAGAGGCTTTGTATAAATATACAGTTTCTTCATTGACTCGGATCAGTTAAGAGTTTCAGCATGGTAAATCTCTTAGGAGTGATGTTACAGTTGTCTCCCACATCTCAGGCATTTATCAAATAACATTTACCCATAATAAATGGTCATAGGCACCTGTGGAGGCAGGCATTTTTTGTCTGTACCTCAATCTTTTCTCATAATTTGCCTCAGGAGTCCTAAAAGCTATCTCATGGCAGCCACGTTTATGTTGTGTAACCCAATGAAAACAAAGAGACAAAATGGTGGCTGGAATGATCAGATAATACAGAGAACAGAAGCAAAGAAAAGAAAATTAAAAACATACATATATATTTCAGATAAGAGAAGATAATGTTCTTGAAGATATATTGGAAATGGAAGGGAGGTGGGGAGGGATGGGTGGGCGGGTTGGAATGGGAATAAAAGATTGAAACTGTACGGAATAATCTAAAATAAAAAAAAATAAAAAAAATAAAAAAATAAAAAAATAAAAAAAATTAATTTAAAACATATGTTAAGACATCTGTGTTTTTTCCCAATTTTGCCACTGAGCGTACCATTTACAGGAGGTTAAGCTGCCTGTTTGCAGGATGAGAGGAGTAGATGAGATCTACTAGCTCGGTTCCTTCTAGCTTCATGAACTGTATCACATCATGAAATATATCATCTCCGGGTGGGGAAAACACAAACTGTAAGTATCCAAAGGTTGCTTTCTAGAACTTTTAAATTTATTCATTTTTGCAAACTATGAGAACTGCAGAACTATTTCTTGCTATATGGAGACAAAAATTATGCTGAAAATGCAATTTTATATCTGTTGAGTTCTTATGTCAAAAAAGTATATCACTATGAGTATAAAAATAACAAATTTATTGTTGATCTGCTCTTCTGTTTCTTTTGATAGGCTTCAAATATAAGGGAGAAGCTATAAGTCAAAAGTATTCTAACTTCATACTGATATGACATACTTCTTAAGAAAATGAGAAAATATAAATTAGCCCATTATAAAGTTAGGAAAGCTGAAAGATGTGTCAAAACCTTTATAATATAATCACCTGAGCCAAAACCTTACTACTCAGGAAGCAAGTAACTTGGCAAATGAAAACACCTTCCCACATGCTGAGAACAAGAGAACAGATGGTAAGTTATGATCCAGCGATTCCACTTCTGGAAATTTATTTAAGGAAACCCAAAATACTAATTCAAAAGAACATAATCACCCCTATGTTTATTGAAGCATTATTTACAATAGCCAATGTTTAGACATAGCCTAAGTGTCCATAGTAGATGACTATGAGACATTTACACAATGGAATACTACTTGGCCATTAAAAATATATATATTACCTTTGTGACAGCATAGATGGACCTGGAGAGCATTATGCTAAGTGAAATAAGTAAGTCAGAGAAAGACAAATACCCTATGATTTCACTCATATGTGGAATCAAATGAACCAGCTAACAAGCAAAATAGAGACAGATTCACAGAAAGAGAGCAGGCTGACAGCTCGGTGGGTAGGGGGGCTTTGGGAGTGGAGGGATTGAGCAAAAATGAAAAAGAACTCATAGACACGGACAACAGTGTGGTGATTGTAGGGGATGGGGAAGGTAGAGAGGGTATAAGGGGGATAAATGGTAATAGAAAAAAGTACAATAAAAATAAATTAAAAAATTAAAAGCACGGAAAACTTGGAAGGCATTCATGAGACAAATTAAAATGACTTTTCTAGAACTCACCGGAGAAACTTCAAAGTATAAAGTTTGCTCTAGACCAGTAATTTATTAGGAGAGTAAGTTAAAAGAATGACACCTGAGTTCTGTCATGAAATTCAAGATTGGATCCTTATTTTATATTTTATGTTAGGACTATAGGACTGCCCATCATCTCCATTGGGAATCAACTGAAGTTTTGAAAATATCATTTCTGCCACCTGGAGGCATGTGTAAAATGCAGTAACACACAGCTGCCCTATCCATAGCCCGCAACTTTATCAGGACAGATGCTTACACCTAGGTAACTGGCCATCCATCATCAAGTCAAATATGATTTTACACGCACTTGGATCCTTCTGACAGGGTCACTGCCCCTATCTGGGAAAAAATTCCACATGAAATTGGGAACAGGAGGTCAATTTTCCTGTCCTGCCATGACTAAGATGAGATAGCCTCTGCCACTGAAAAGGAGCAAACGCATTAACCTCCCTGATTGGCAGATGCCCTTCAAAGTGATGACGCAATTTTTTAGAATGCCTAAGGACAGACGTTAGTGACTGTGAGAGTGACAGCCAGGAGTTACCACGTGAAAGCAGAGCTCTGTGTGTGTGTGTATATATATAACAGAGACAAAACAAAGAATGTGAATGGGAGGATGGTATGCAGATGCAAACAAGAAGACTAAAATCCTTCACTTCAAAATTTTCTGTCATTTTACAATAGGCGGAAGAAAAAATGGTAATTTAAACTGAGATAAATAATATCAAGAAATCATAATTTGTTACAGTTCATATTGCTAAATAATAATATAAATTAATAGACATGATATTGAGGTATTTAAAGCTACCAAGTCCCAGCCTACTTTTATCAATTTCAGACCTCAGAGACCCTCCTGATTTCCCATATAAAAAATGGAAACATATATTGCTATACCTGAATTATTAAATGCTTTCAAATTGTTAAAGTGTTTATAAGAGAATTCAAGAATATTTAAAAAAATAAGTACATGGTTGACTGGTAACATAATTTCCTTTGCCAAAGGCAAAATTTCTAACTGAAACTATAATTCCTAAAAACTCAATTGCAGTATTTAAAATTCTATATTTACTTCACTCATGGTTTTAATATTCATTGATATTGCATAGAACTATGACAACTTATAAAGTATTTTATGATAATAAATGACCTAGAGTAAATTTTTGGAAGGTAATTAATTAGCTTACTTCCCTTAGTAAATAAAGCATTTTTAGTGCATCATTAACAGCAAATTATAATGGGTAAAATAATAATTCCTAACATAAATATGTGACCATATAACATAATTATGTGACAATATAACATAATTATGTGACCACAGAGACAATCAGATAATAGACAATCAGAAAATCAGATAATAGTGAGTTCTCTGAATTTACTATGAACAGAAGCTCAGTGTTTTCCAGGGGGTAGGGCTAATGAGCCAGACTGCCTATGTGGTATAATTTCAAGAAGGGTAATATAGAGGGTCCTTTGAGTCCAATTATTTAATCCTCTCTCAGTTACACCTGTCATTAGAGTTTTACAACTTTGATATTTCTGGCTTTCAAGAGACCCTATTAAATTTTTAGAACCTTTGGGAGGGATTAAACCTCAAACCTTTATCAACTAATAACTTAGTTTCTTGCGAACTGGATCTAGAGTAAATGTAACATTAGATAAACCTGGAGGAGTAGTGCTTTTCATGTGGACAAAAGAATCATATTAGGTTAGGGGGCGTGTGGGGGCGGTTGGGGCACAAAGGTTGACGCCAATACAACTTTCATAGCTTTCACAGCGCTGCCCTAACAGGCCTGGCGTCTAGGTCCTGGCACACAGCTTTGCCATGTTGCCAAGGCAGGGACTCTGGAGCCGACGAAATTGTTAACTTTTGGCCCAGTTTTCTGGAGACACACTCAGTGACATGTGAGGGTGTATCTGAACGGTGTCACAAAAGTCTAAATAATTTAGTCAAAAATCTACTTTGGTACCCATTTATCTGACAGAAAAACAGGATTTTAATGATAAATTTAGTGCTCAGTGTGGGGGACTGACTTTATGCTGAGTTTGATCATTTCTGTTTCTTCAAGAACAGTGATTCTCTACCTTGCTGGCACACTGGAATCTCCTGGAAGCTCTAAAACAGGCTGATGCTGGGTCCCTCACCAAGAGAGTATGGTGTATTTCATCTGACACTGGCATTTTAAAAAATCTCCCCCAAGCAATTCTAATATGATACAAAACTGAGAACTTCTGCTGTAGAGTAATTCTGTGGAAGTTCGGCTATTAGATAAGATGTACCCGTAAAATCTGCATGTACATAATCATAGGTCTGCAAGCTTTTGGGTTGGTTACAAAGAAATGCCAGGGCACCAGACTTGCCAGAATGTTCCAGTCGTTACCTAATCTGCATTTAGTAACTGCGGAAAATTAAACTGATCACAGCTTGACATTACAGATAAGACCAAAAGGGGATGAGAAAAACAATCTTACTTGAACTTACAACAACATATTAATAATGGAAGCAAATGTGGCTGTTCTGATATGTTTTTACACATTTTCCATGATGTGATTAGTTCATACTTAGTGGAATGTTCTTCATCCTCCCCATAAGACACCTCTCATGTGATAAATCTATTTTGTACAATGTTCAAGAAAATAACTAAGATAGCACATGTTTTGTGTAATGGCTAACTTTGAATATTTCAGCTTGAAGAAAGTCCATTTTTAAAAGATAGTGCTTCATCACTCAGATTTATGACCATGAAAAGGGAAATAAACTCAAAAATAAATGTCTGTGTAGCACTTGAGCATCTTTCAACACTCCAGATTTCTCAATAAACTGTGTGCCTCCTGTGATCTGTAAAGTTTTTAAGGCAATGGGGTAAGAAATCTAGCTCGTCTAAAAGACTTCAGGCCATGTATACCCCATGCACTGCAAAAACGCGGTGGGAAATTGCACAAGCTCCCTGTCAGTGTTAGAGGTGAATGCTTTCTTTGGGTCAGGTTTGAAATAAAACGTGTGAAATAAAGCAGACCTTTTAGCACATATCCTCTACTGAAAAGTGTATCAAGCAACATTCATTGTTACTTCCAGAGATGGCAGTCTTCTACTCAGTAAATGAGCATTTTGAAAAGGTCTGAGCACATCTAGTCTCTGCCCACCAGCAGCTGAATGCTTCTAAGGGGAAAGGGTCTGGGCCAATGAGATCAGCATTTGTCCATTGAGGTCAGGGTCAAGGCAGAGGTCCCTTTCTCTTGTCTAATGGCAACACTGAAACAGCAAAAAACAATGGCATGTTCTGGTTGTTGCAATAGATGAAAAGTTTTTCTGAGAAAGGGACATATGATGTCAATGTTACTTCAGTCCTAAAGAGAGAGGTCACAATTTACTGATTCATTTGTTTACCCCCGCAGAAATGGGAAAAATAATATGTAATTGATTGCAAGGTGAATATTAGGAACTGCTTAAGGCCCATAAATTAAGCTTGTCCACAAATCTTCTAATACGAACATTTTTACCCATTTGATTCTCATGATAATTTAACCAAAGTGTTCATTCAAATGGCTGATTTCTTCCACTCTCCCAAATCCATCTCAGCAAACAAACTTCCTAACTTCCCATTCAAGGAGAAGAAGAACAGATCTCCCAGGCTGCAACCCCCAGAAGCTACGTGTACACTGTTAAAATACTTAAGGCTGAAACTTTTGATCTGAGTCTTCATTTACTGGGCTTCACAAACTAGCAAAACCTTGAAACAAAGGTTGTGGCTTAGATTCATTTTACTGTGTGTATAGACATTGGATAAAACAAGGCAAAGGAATGAGCTTTCCATTCCGAAAAGACATTATATTTTGTTCTGATACTGTGTAACTTCTAAAGGAAGCAAACAGGGAAAAAGATAAAATAAGCATATTTTAGAGATAATTGTAATTAATATGAATTTGAGTTTAACAAGAAAGAATAAAATATGTCAAGCTTTTTATAACTGAAAGTTATTTTGCAGTTATAAAACTTAGTCTTATTAAATAGTATCTGAAATTAGTAATTAACCATCTGAGACTTGAATGTACAAGGGAATGTGCTGAAAAGGAACTGGAGTCATAACAAAGGCAATTATACTAAGGTAAATAAGGTAAATAAGGTATTTTAACATCATAATAAGCTATTTCTATACTTTGAATATGACAATTGACATAAGTTGTACCTTCTTTCTAATTTTGGTATAGTACAGCAATAAAATAATATGCATTAATACTATAAATATAATTTTTTAAACTTTATGTAATATATAAAAATGAATGCTGTGGGTTCAAAGCTTCATTACTTATTGAAAGCATTTTTTTTATTTCTTACATAAGGACAATCTAGAATTGAGGCTAACTATTCATATTTTTTGAAATAGGAATAGTGAATTTATATTTTTAAAATATCAAAGGGAGAGTACACATCAATTATAATACGAAAGTCTCTATGCGAGTATGTGTTTTAATGAACTGCCATTCATATTTGGTGGTTTTCATTCTTTGTTTTCAGAGTTAAGCCCCATGCTCACTCATTTCCAATTAGTAAGATGTGTCCTGCTTGGTAATAGGTGGTTACCACATCACAGCTTTCTAGTTTTCAGACTCAATTAAAAAAGTGATAGTGAGTCTTGGCTCAAAATCAAGGCTGTGACCCTGCAACCATCACATCTCCTTTAATCTCCCCCAGCTCAGCTCCCTGACAAATTCCCTGGACAGCATAATTACCCCTTCCCGGAACACTCCCCAGTGCTCTGCAGAGTTCCCAGGGGAATCACCAGAGGTGCCATAAACAGTTTAAGGAAGAAGCAAAGAAAGTAATTGTTTTTTTTCCTAAAAATTGATGAATGCATACAATAATTGTCCAACGTTGATTGCACAAGCCCATTTTTAAATTAAAAAATTTTTAAGTATATTTTATTGATTATGCTATTACAGTTGTCCCATTTTTTCCCTTCATTCCATTTTTAAATCTTATAAAGTTACATATTTTATAGTGTAAATCAACTTGCCACAAAACTAAAAGTCTATGAACCATATTTAGGTTCTTTTATCATTAAAAGTAAAGCTATCACTGGATCTTCTTTTTAAAAAATACACCTTTACATACATTTTCATATTATAAGAGAAATGATTTAGTTGGGTGATTTCACTATGCACTTAGAGGAAACCAATAATTGTACTGTGTTTTTAGAACTTATAAAATTAGGTTTTCAAATATCATTAGCTGATTATATATGTTTGAAATAAAGGCCATCCTATCTTGATCCAGCTGTCAAAATCTTGTTTTTTTTTTGTATAAAGGTATCAAGGGTTCAAATTCAGGATTTAACAAGCTTGTAATGCATCGATCCCTATCATTTTTTTCTTAAAGACTTTGTTTTCTTAAAAGCAAGGAAAAGTAACAAAACTTTATTTATTGTCTAATGCAACTGCATACCACAGTGGACTTTAAATATAATGCATAAATTTTATTGCCCGATGGAACATCAGATTTAGTGTACAATCTAGGCTCTGTTTCCCTCTTTAACTGGAAACCACCCAAAGGCAGCAGAAGAAAAACATCTTATTCTAAGGGAAAAAAAAGATTAATTGAAGTGAAGTTAGATTTACATGGTCTTTATTAACTAGACATTCTGTAACAAATTGTGAACTAATTAATTGGAAATATGCTGCTTTTACCTACATTTGTTAAGATTTTTTTAAAGAATCAGGAGAGTTAGAAAGAGGATCAGAGAGAAACTGAATCTTATTTTGGGCAATGATTTAATATCATAGCTACTTAGATGCTTCTCCTGCCTACAGGCATGCATTTTTACATGATAGGTAAAAAATGAAGAAAAATAATTTTTCTCACATATTATTCCTTCCTCCCCATTAAAACAGCAAGTACTGTTGCCAACAGAAACTTGACTAACTGAAATGTGCTTTGTCCCTGCCAGGGCAAAGAGAGATTAAACTAAGCTAAGCAACAACCTTCAGCAGATGGGACAGAGGGAAAACAGTGAGTTCACAGGGGCTTCCCCCACCCAGTGCCTCCCCCTTCCCACTCCTTCCCTCTCCCCTCTCTGGGCCCCACAGGGGGCAGGGGCCTCTCTGGCAACCTCCTGCCCTGCAGGTGTTTTACTTTGTGTGGCACTTTTTAAACTCAATCAAGGTTTTTCCTTTTTTTTTTAATGGAAAGAAGAAATGTCTTCAATTCCAAACAAATGTTGTTACAAAGTACTTGGGTCCTAAAGCATGAGCTTTTGTAGTAAAAATTACCCAAAATAGTGGTATAAACTATCAGAAAAACTAGCAGAAATGATACTTATTTCCTTAACCTGTTGTCTCTTCCTCCAAACTTCCTGCACTGCTTGGAAGAAGAGACAGTGCAACATAGTCCTAATGGGCATCATCATCCCATACCAAAATACTCTCAAAAGTCCGAGTTGTGCCTGTACCATGATTTTTAACCCATCTGCTTAATCCTTAGAGGTTACTACAGAAACAATTTTATCAGGGATCTCCAGGACAGATTGCTCCCCTCAGCAATGGCAAGGCTCCCAGACTATTAAAAAAATTGGATTTCATATATTTTTTCCAAAAATGTTCAGTCTTTAAATAAAACAACTATGTTTTAAATAGTTGTTTTGATTCTCTTAGGTAACTGATTCTTTTAGATCATTAAATTAACATTTTTAGTGATTTTATTTTATTGACATTTTTATATAACATATCACTATTAACCATAAACTAATTTTCTTCTATGCAAAGTTAGTTTTATTTACTAAGTATTTTTATACACAGTAGTAATTTCTGGGTATACGAATATATAAAATAGTCATAAACCCTGGCTTCATAGAGTTTCTATCCTCTAACCAAAACATTTTCTCCTCTAGAGAGAAAACATTTTTTCTTCAAAAAAATTAAACATATTTTGGTTTACTCTTTTCAACATTGATTTTACTTGAAAAAATATCAGTAAAGCTAAATTATTTAGGGAAAATATACATCTATCACAAATAAAGATAATGCAAAATTGAAATCTCTCAGAGTGTAAACAATACTTAGCATATCTTAACATGAAGAAGATTTTCTGTTATTTGATTCTAACATTGCTGAGAGATAATATTTGCTTAAGTAATTGAAGAGGATAAGTCAATATTATATAGACTCAATAATTTATAATGTTATAAATGCTTAGAATTGACAGAATACATTTATTATAAACACTAAAGCCAATGTGTTCTCATATTATCCACGCCTAATTTTAACATTCAACATCAGTGGACACAAAGTAGTATGTACAAGCAGTAGTCATGAATTAATCATTTTTTCACCTGCCACATTGTTTTTAACTGGATGACATAGTCAGAGATGCTTGAGAGAGATGGAGTTCTTAACAGTACCTTCCAGAAACTACTATAAATTTTAGCAATAAAAGTGAGGATGTACAATCATAGACCTTATATATACATGTCTTGAATATTTATAGCATGAACAAAGGGAAATTATGAGTATCAGAATATTGCATCCCCGAGTTCCGGCTAAGATGGAAGCATAGGTAGAAACCCTTTGCTTCCTCTCACAACCAAAAGGAGGATAACAACCAATCTAAAATCAATAAACAACCAGAAGCACCATAAAATCAAACTGCATGGAACTCTGACAACCATGGAATTAAAGAAAAAATCAACCAGCATAACCAGACGGGTAAGGCGGACCCCATGGGGTGGGCAACTCAGGAAAACCACAGGGAGGCAGCTGAGGGCTGGGGCTGACTGCCGAGCTTGGTGGAGCTGCACAGGAGGGACTGACTTATGAGGAAAACGAAACTCAGAGCTGACTGTGGGCTATGGCTGGGGTTGCCACAGTGGGAGATACTTCCAGTTTGACTCAAGAGTCTGTTGGAAAGTGCACTAGAGATGAACAGGTGAGCTGCCCTGTTCCCTTTCTGGCCTTTCCCCCACAGGCAGTGCAGCAAACACGGTTGCCCCGCCTGGGTGAATACCTAAGGCCCTGCCTCTTACAACCTATCAGCTGCACCAAGACAAAGAAATATGGCCCAAATGAAAGAACAGAGCAAAACCTCAGAACTAAGCGATGAGGACATTGCCAACCTATCTGATGAGTAATTTAAAGCCCTGATAATCAAAATGCTCACAGAACTGATTGAGCTTGGTTGAAAAATGAAAGAACAAATGAAAGATACCCAAAGTGAAATAAAGCAAAGTAATCAGGAACCAACAATGACAAGAAGGAAACCAGGATTCAGAGCAACGATTTGGAATATAAGGAAGAAATAAACATCCAGCTGGATCAGAACAAAGAAACAAGAATCCAAAAAAACGAAGAGAGGCCCAGGACTCTCTGGGACAACCTGAAACATTCCAATATCTGAATTATAGGGATGCCAGAAGGAGAAGAACAACAGCAAGAAATTGAAAACTTATTTGAACAAACAATGAAGGAAAACTTCCCCAATCTGGTGAAGGAAATAGACTTCCAAGAAGTCCAGGAAGGCCAGAAAGTCCCAAAGAAGTTGGACCCAAAGAGGAACACACCAAGGCACATCATCATTAAGTTACCGAAGATTAAGTCAAAGACAAAATCCTAAGAGCAGCAAGAGAAAAGGAGACAGTTACCTACAAAGGAGTTCCCATAAGGTTATCTGCTGATTTCTCAAAAGAAACCTCACAGGCAAGAAGAGGTTGGAAAATAAGTATTTGAAGCCATGAAAGGCAAGGACTTGCATCCAAGATTACTCTATCCAGCAAAGCCTCTTTTAGAATGGAAGGGCAGATAAAGTGCTTTCCAGATAAGGTCAAGTTAAAGGAGTTCATCATCACCAAGCCCTTACTATATGAAACATTAAAGGGATTTATCTAAGAAAAAAGAAGATCAAAAATATGAACAATAAAATGACAACTACTCATAACTATCAACAAATGAACCTAAAAGAAAAGAAAACAACAAAAACAAAAACTAAGCAAACAGCCAGAACAGGAACAGAATCAGAGAAATGGACATCACACAGAGGGAGTTCAGTGGGGAGAGGGAAGGGAGGAATAGGGGGAAAGATACAGGGAAGAAGAAGCATAATTAGTAGGCATAAAATAGACGGGGAAAGATAAAAATGGTATAGGAAACAGAGGACTCAAAGATTTTATATGTACAATCCATGGACATGAACTAAGGGGGTCAGGAATGCTGGAGGGTTGGGGGACAGGGTGGAGGGGGATAAAGGGGAAAAATTGGGAAAACTGTAATAGCATAATCAATAACAAATACTTAAAAAAGAAATGCAAAAAACAAACACACAAAAAAAAACCCCAAAGAATATTGCATCCATTCCATGAAATATTTTATTTCCTGGAATAAAGTTTTAAACTCAATGTACTCTTGTGACTACCAAAATGAGGGGAACACTGCACACCTTTACTATTCCTGTAGCAGATCAACCCTACTCCTCTTAGGGTCTACAAGCACATGCATTTAAGTTGAACATGTGCACTGACAAGGAAAGATTTCAGCAATAGCCTTGATGCTCCAAATCATGTGTTTTTGCAGCTGGCTTATGCTAGACAGAGCATGAAAGACTGCTCCATGGCATTTACACTCTTGTCTCTAAATAACAAGGTGGCTTTGTAGAGGAGGGAGAGTGAGTGATGAAGCACTGTCACTTCCAGAGCTGGTTCTAAATGCATCAACAGCTTTGCAAGCCTTAGTTACCCAAAAGTTTAGAAAGAGAAAAACTATTAATATTTTGCAACTTAATTGCAAGTGTACTCCAGGAAATGCTGCTTTTTGCTACATTCCCTCCAACCTGAAAGGGATATATGAAAAATATTCATTTTTAGTAAAGGATTTGCAATGTACATATTATGATGAATCTACCAGCTTCGTCATAATCAATTTACCCTCTTTTAAGGAGATATAATATTTTTCTTGACTGGGTATTCCCTTACCTTCTCTTGAAGAATAGAGTTAGGGTTAGGGAGAAGAATAGCAGAAACCTAGAGCAGCAAAATTACCACAAACAGAACACAGGAAAAAGGAAACTAGGAGGTGGAGAAAGACAGTCAACATATGAGCAAAAACAGTTTAGAGAGCAAATTCAAATGTTAACAGCACATCCCATAAACTTCTTATGTGATAGAAAATGAGATTTTCCAGCTTTTACTGCCTATAGGAATATGAAGCAAGAGCAATTTCAAAGAGAAGGGGCACAGGTACATTTGGCAGGGGCGGGGGGCCTGAGGTAAATGCGAATGTGTTTATGCAGTAGTAATAAATAAGAACCATGGTGAAGAAGGAAGGGATTCTAGGTGAGCCATGTAATTACTAGAATTAATTCCATTAAGAGCCTTGAAATTCCAAAACTACTGTTTCCATTAGAGGCACATAAATGTGTGGGGACTTGAAGGAGATGACAGATACAATCTACAGAAGGAATAGAAATTTGAGCAAGTGTCTATGATGGCCTTGGTTTTCTTCATGAAAGGAGAAAAGTATGACATCTGTGAGTTGGGGATAGACATATAGTTAGTACAGTAGGACTACAGTCTCAATTCCAGAGGTATTTATGGGGAACAGGTCACATAATGGATACAATGTATGTAAAAAAATTGTCTGGAAAACACTTATATAAAGATTCAGTCCAAATTGGGATGACATGAATTAATGTCGTGGTTTCTGCCAAATATATTCATTAGCCCACTAATAAGAGATAGAAGACAAGTGAGCATTTACAAATCATAAGTACGGAAAGGAAAGGTACAAAGAAATCTGGTTGAAATTGGGAATTGAAAAAGATAAGACATAAAAAATCTTCCATTTGGGATGGAGGCATAGGTAAACAGGGCTTACCTTCTTGCACAACCACAACAAAATTACAACTAAATTTTAAAACAGCCATCACTCAGAATCATCAGAAATTGAGTTGAATGGAACTCTGACTACTATGGAATTAAAGATACCACATCCATCCAGAATGGTAAGAGGGTTGGGGAAATAGAATGGGCTGGTCCCACACTGATGTGTGGTGGATAAAAAATTGGGAGACATATCTTGGGAGTGAAGAGTCCCAGACCCAGACCAGTCTCCCCAGCTCAGGGTTCCAGTGACAGGAAGATAAGTCCCTATAACTTCTGGCTGCAAAAAACAGTGGGAACTCAGTTGGTGGAAGAAACTTCTAGAGTCCCAAGAAGTTCCCCTTTAAAAAACCACACATGGACTCACATACTCAGACTCACACCCTCTGAGCTCCAGCACTGGGGTAGCAGCTAGAAAGGCACCAGTGGAATATAAGGAGGAAATGAAGGTTCTGGCAAAAAGGCAAGAGCTGGGGGACAGCTTTCTCCAAGAGAGAAAGGCCATTGTTCCTTTTTTGAACACTCCCCCCACAAAACCACAGGGCCACATGAATGGCTGATCTTGGTTCATGCTTCACACCTTCCTAAATCCCCTAAAAAAATCAGTAGCTGACCTCAATGAAACCCCAACCCTCAAACCTCTTGCTAAGTGCCCCAGGCACAGAACTAGCAGCAGCCAGCACAGACTGACAGTTTGGATTCACCTAGGAATCTCCAGACCCAGTATAATAGCAACCACCTCAGATTGCTTTATAGCCCAGGCAGGGTGGCCCTGGGCAAAACCGAGGTCAGGGCTGACCTTGGCTCGTACCACCCAGGAAACTGCAGAGCCTGTTTACCCAGTAGACAGCTTCAGACCACATCAGAGCACCACCACCCTGCCCCGACTCAGCTGATGCTTCATGGAGAGCAGAGGTTGGTTGTACGTGGTCACAGCCAGTCCTTACAGCTGACTGGCCTGGGTAAATCCCTCCCATTCACCTGCCAACAGCAATCAAGGCTCAACTACAAGAGGAGGAGGGTATACTCAGTCCACATGAAGGAAGCACCTCGAGTACCAAGCTTGGGTGATAGGGGAGGCTGTACCACTGTACCCTACAGGACACCTACTACATTAGGCATGCTACCAAGAAGGGAGTCATAGCAACTCTACCTAATACGTAGACACAAACACAGGGAGGCTGCCAAAATGATGAGACAAAGAAACATGGCCCAAATTAAAAAAAAAAAAAAGATGAAAACTCTAGAAAAAGAACTAAACAAAATGGAGATAAACAATCTATCAGATGCAGAGTTCAAAACATTGGTTATAAGTATGCTCCAGGAACTTAGTGAGGACCTCAACAGCATAAAAAAGATCCAGTCAGAAATGAAAAATTCACTAATTGAAATAAAGACCCATTTACAGGGAAATAACCTGAGAGTGGATGAGAATGCAATCCATGATTCAGAACATAAGGAAGCAAAAAACAAGCAATTAGAAAAGAAGAAAAAAGAATCTAAAAAAATGAGGATAGTGTAAGCAGCCTATGGGACAACTTCTAGTCTTCCAACTTTAACATCACAGAGGTACCAAAAGGAGAAGAGAAAGAGCAAGAAGTTGGAAATCTACTTGAATAAATAATGAAAGAAACTTCCCTAATTTGGTGAAGGAAATAGATATGCAAGTCCAGGAAACACAGAGAGTCCCAAACAAGATGGACATGAAGAGGCCTACTCCAAGACACATCATAATTAAAACACCAAAGGTTAAAGATAAAGAATCTTAAAAGCAGCAAGAGAAAATAAGTTAATTGCCTCCAGGGGAGTTCCCATAAGTCTGTCAGCTGATTTCTCAAAAGAAATTTTGCTGGCCAGAAGGGACTGGCAAGAAAGGTTACAATTCATGAAAAGCAGAGTTGTACAACTAAGATTGCTTTACTCAGCACAGACATTATTTAGAATTGGAGAGCAGATAAAGAGCTTCCCAGACAAGAAAAAACTAAAGGAGTTCAGCATCATTAAACCATTATTATATGAAATGTTAAAGGGGTTTATATAAGAAAAAGAAGAGCAAAATTATGAATAATAAAGTGGCAATAAATACATATCTATCAACAATTGAATGTAAGAAACAAACTAAGCAAACAAGGAGAACAGAGATAGAATCATGGACATGGAGAGAATTTTGATGATTTTCAGATGGGAGGGGTGTGGGGGAAAATGGTGAAGAGGTGAGGGGATGAAGAAGTACAAACAGGTGTTGGTGGTATAGTGGTTAGCATATCTGCCTTCCAAGAAATACATACAGGTAGTTACAGAATAGCCAGAGGGATGTATGGCACAGTGTAGGAAATGGAGTAGCTGAAGAATTTATATGCATGACCCATGGATTAAGAACAATGGTGTAGGGATTGCCTGAGGGAGTGAGGGGTGTTGGTGGAGGGTGGCAAAGAGGAAAAAGTTGGGACAACTGTAATAGCATAATCAATAAAATATAATTTTAAAAAAGACATAAATAAGAAAGAGACTCATAGCTTGGAATAACTGTATAGAAATCAAACCTCGATTTCAGTCTGACCTGAAATTAAGTCTAAGATCACTTTATCAGTTACTTCATCATAGGCAAATAACTTACCATTTTTTGCCATGTATAATGCATACTTTTTTGCCCCAGTTTTTGAGGGAAATATAAGGATGCACATTGTAGATGGATAACACTAATTCTGTATCTACATAAATGTTTTTAATTCTTTTATTTATGCTTATGCATTAAAAATATAACTCTAGAAAGCAATAATGATATCTGTATGCAAAATAATATCCTGGAATACAATAATCAGTTTTATATCTAAATATAACTACTAACTAACTAAATAAATACATAATTGAATTTTAAAAATTAAAATAAAATATATTTTTTCCTGAAAATTAGGACCAAAAACATGGGTGTGCACTATACACAGGAGTGCATTATACACAGCCAAATATGATATCTTCAGTTTAGGTCATTTTCCTTTTCAATATAGTAATTATAGCACTCACTTGATACAATTATTATAAGGATAAAATTACATGATCATGTCAAATAGAAGAATATTATGTTCATTAATAAAAAGAGAGGATAAAGTTTCAACAGACCACATGAATTCCAATGGTAATGCTGACCTGTCCTTCTCCACTGCGTCCTTTTCTTGGTAATGCCCAGAGACCCTATTAGTCTAGACTCGAGCACAGCCCTTCCTTTCAGGCAGACTCCCTACCTCCTTCTATTATTTCACAGCCCTCAAATTTAGCCATTTTTCCACTGATGCAGATTTCTCTGCTTTACAGCAATAATAAAATCCCTCACTACAGTTCTTTTTTTCCTCACATTTTTTTGTCTCAGCCTTCAGACTTATCAACTCAAATAAATCTTTCTCAAGAGCAAACTGTCTAGAATCTGTCTTGTCTAATATCCTACAACAAAAACTGGCACTTTTAGCATGGCCTGGCCCTTCCTATTACCCCAACTTCATTTTCTAGCATGCCCCCAGAATCTCCTGTGGTAACAGATATACTAAATTATGCAGCATTCGTTGAGGAGGCCACATTTCCCCATGCTTTTCTATCTTTTCTACAGTCTTCATCCTCTTGTCTCCTTGGTAAAGGCCTTCCAGTCTCATTCCGAACCCTAACATCACCGTCCTCTGCTTAGACTGAGTAACCCTGGTATGAAAGCCACTGTTTTGGAACCTATCTTCTGTTCTAGCACTTATCACTCTGAGCTTTCCTCATTAATTTTTTTATCTCCAGACCCCACCAAATTATGAGATCATTGGAAGCTTTGTTTTATTGATTTCTGCATGGATAGAACCTGGCATAACAACAATAACAGAAGCTATTAACTTGAAGGTCTACTACCATGTGCCAGACTCAATCCATACAACTACCCCACGACATATTTATCTTTCTCATCACTGCCATTTTATAGAAGAAAATAATCAAGGTTCTAAAGAAGAAAAAATCTAGTTCTAAACCTTAAAAGTTTTAAGTTCATGGTTTAATTTTGTCCACATATTTAATCTGTCCAGTCCTCCTAAGCATTACATTAGTCTCTCAATCCCAAAGCTTGTTGCATAGTAGCTACTCAATAAACATGTGAAAGATCATTGAATATGTAAGCTATAGTTGAAGAAAGCTTACATTAAAATCAACACTGATTTTGCAATGGCAACGCTAGGACGCTCTCTTCTTTTGGGCATTTTTCTGGTCTCTGTATGTAGAATAAACTCCCACATTATTCTGCACCAGAGAGCTTGCACTCATTTTAATATTTATTGAGTGCCATTTATAACTCTTCTCACAAGTTATGCCTAAGAGAGTACAGTGAGAAGATTATATTCAATAGGAGATTAGGGAATTTCAGAAATGGGCCTGGCCGGACAGCTGCTCCTGTCTTGGTTACCAAAACCCCCTTCCAATGAAAGGGCCCTGGAGAGAAATGTTTGGCTACAGAAACAGTGTTAATTTTCTCTATACTCTCCTCTCTCCTTATCAACCAGCACAAAATTCACCCCAGTTTTCTCCCAACACCTTCTGACTCTACTACCACTGTCATTCAGCTGGTGGGAAAAGAGACTCAAGGAGAAGTAGAGACTCGGGGGAAGGCAGGGGAGGACCAATGAGAACAAGCTCAAGACTGGCTCTGCAGCCAGAGTGGGTAAGAAGTCCCCTGTGGAATGTGATACACCTCTGGTCAGTCCTAGATTGCAAACCTCTATTTCGCTGAAGAAAAAGATGCACTTTTAGCATTTCCAATTCAAATACTCTTGGGGGATAGATAAGATAGGAGTTATTATAGAGCCAATGTGAAGGCAATTTTAAGCCAAATTAGCTTCGTTGATCACAGGAAATTGGCAAGTTCAAATTGTTTGTAACTGGCCAGTTATAGACACCTGCCCTAGAGAATAATGTGGCGGGCTGCCAGATCTTGTTGGCTGGCTCCCAATAGCCCCCTGCTTGGCTCTGTTCGGGGCTCAAAGATCTGAGAGTCTGGGGCATTAAGTTGTGGGGTGAATGAAATGTCAGCCACATGGCTAGCCCCTTCTTCTACAGTGTGCCTGTAAACAGAGTATTTGCATTGCAGTTAATTGATACTTTGGTCCCTGTTCTGGGAAGCACCTGGACCTTTTATGTTTTTTTAGGTCCTGTGTATGAATGCCAGTGGAAATTTGCAGGGACCTATGTAGCAGTTCTTGCCAGTGAATATTTTCTCTTCAAACCATAGTCCTTCCTGCAGTTTCTTAGATACCAATCTGCCAGGATGCAGGTTCTAACTTTCTAAGCACAGGAAAGACACAGTATTCGTCTGTTCTAGCTGCTACAACAAAATGCAAAAGACTGGGGGGTTTAAATAACAGAAATTTGTTTCTCACAGTTCTGGAGGCTGTAAAGTAACAAGATCCAGATCCTGGCCAATTCAGTTCCCTGTGAGAGCTCTCTTCCTGGCTTGCAGTACCTTCTCAATTTGTCTTCACATGGCGAAAAGCAAGCTAAATGGTGTCTTTGCTTATATGGACACTAATCCTATCAGGGCCCTTTCATATGAACTCATTTAACCTTAACTATAGTAGTCCCCCCTTATCTGAGGTTTCACTCTCCATGGTTTCAGTTACCTGCGGTCAACCACAGTCTGGAAATATTAAATGGAAAATTCCAGGAAGAAACAATTCATAAGTTATAAATTGCATGCCATTCTGAGCATCATAATGGAACCTTGCATCATCCTGCCTGGACGTAAGTCATCAATTTTCTGGCATGTCCACACTTTACATGCTACCTGGCCATTAGCCCCTCACATGTCTCAGTGATTAGATCGGTTATCAGAAGAAGAGAGGGAACACATCCACATAACTTTTACTACAGCATGCTATCGTTGTAGTTTATTATTAGTTATTGTTGTTCATATCTTACTGTGCCTAATTTATAAGTTTAACCTTATCATAGGCATGTGTATATAGGAAAAAACAATTAATATAGGATTCAGAACTGTTTGCAGATTTGGGCATGCACTGGAGGTCTTGGAATGTACCCCTCAGGATAAGGGGTTCTGCTCTTCTTCCTTACCCCAAATTCAGTCACCTCAGTGGTTAGGGTTTCAGCATATGAATTTGGAGAGGACACAATTCAGTCTACGTAGGAGGTACCTTTACACAAAATTAAGTTATGTGTTATGTGATGCTACAAAGACACTAAGGGAAGAGACAAGAATTGGACAGATGTGTCCTAGGAGAGTGTTATACAAATGTTTATACAGCAGCATTATGAAGAAGTGCTACTCAGAAGTGCCCTACAGGTGTATCAGACAGATGCATCATGCTTCATTCTTATGAAATTATAGTTTCCTCCTAAATTTCAATGCTACCTTCAGCAATTATTTTAGTTAAAGACACTTGTTAGTGTTCCATCTATATCCTCTCAAATCAGTTTTTCCATTTTTTTATTGGTTGTTGTGTGTTCCCCTAATTTGGTGGGTTTTTCTCCTAATATCTTGTATTCATGGATGACTTCAGATCACTGCCCTCAGCTCTTGGAGCTGTTTTGCTAACACAACAGAGAACAAGAAGCACCTGAAATGTATTTCTTCAACCAGCCATTGACCAGTATGAGAAAGATGCAAGGATATAGAAACCCAGAATCCCAGCTTCAGTCAATTAGGGGTTAACCCTTTAAGAGTTAGCTTACAACTTAAAGTTCCATGGTGGGATCAGGCTGAAGCTTGTTTTCCCTACTTCCTGGTCTTGATCTCCCCAACCTATCATTCTCCCAGGGGACCGCTTCCTTAATAAATCTCCAACACATCTTACTGCACCCTAATATTCACCTTAGGGACTTCTGGGGAATACAACCAAGACAGTACTTGAGATAATATCTATAACATTATGAAGAGATACAATGGGGAAAAAACAGGACAATTAAACATTGCCATCTTTTAATATGACACC
Source organism: Trachops cirrhosus (assembly GCA_028533065.1). Classification (NCBI taxonomy): domain Eukaryota; kingdom Metazoa; phylum Chordata; class Mammalia; order Chiroptera; family Phyllostomidae; genus Trachops; species Trachops cirrhosus. Next base: position 35,272,678 of record CM052549.1, on the reverse strand, counting down.
CTTCTAGCTGCCTTTCTATTACTAATTCAAATGTAATCCCTCATTCTTTGGTTAACTGTATCACCCAGGATTTTTTTCCCCTTATACTTGCTCAGTCTGCCTGAGACACTTGGTCTCATCTGATTTCCCACTTTTTTCCTAACACTTCTGTTACCCTTACTGAACCCCAAAGCACAATTCTTGGGATTGTGGAAACAGGGCTGGGAAGGTGCTGAGGGGCAGGTGTCAGCTGCAGTGCGATCAAATACTTACAGAGGCTTGAATGGCATGGATTAACTATAACATCTGCAAAAAGAGTGAATGAATCCAAAATAATAGAAGGCTGGCAGATGGCAGCGGCAAAAAGAGCTAGAGGGTGTTTGCTGGAGGAAGTGAGTGTCAAAGATTCATGTTCAGTGTTGCACACACCAGGCACTCAGTGGTGGTTCTGCCTCTGCTAACAGGCTGAACTGCCTTCTTCCCAACCTTGGCCTTTGATGAGCCGGAGACTGAACAGTTTTTGCTTGTGATTTCACAGATAAGAGCGACTTCAAGAGAGAACTAGCTTTTAATTAGGTGAAGGTGAAGAAAGTTTTCAGGAAAGAGGTGAGAGAATGGAGTCATAGTGGATCATGGCAGGAGACAGGGGCTTCTTTTTTATAATATGACAAAATCCATGTAATATAATAGATAAGTTCACATATTCAGGAAAGTAATCAAACAATTCTGTTGACAAATTTACCACTAACTCTCCTGCCATGACCATCTTTCTCTCTCGGTGGCATTTGTCCTGGTTAGCCATTCTGCCATCATGAACTCTTTCTGTCATTGGATTTCTGATACTTTCCTGTGTCTTCCTTCCAGCTCTGGCCAGCCACCCAGTATCCTTGGTGATTTTTCTTCCTCAGCTTTCCCATAAACAATGATATTGTTAGGACTACATATTCTACATATTTTCCTTTGGTAAGGAAATTACCAAATTAAATGATTTTTATTTAATTATTTCAAATGCATTTTTATCCAATTACAAGGAATAATATGGATGTAGTTTCCTTTTTTAAGACTAAATATGCCAGTGTTAGGGCGAGACCGTGTGTTGGCTCTGCATTTCCATTGCCTCAGACCTAGAAGGTAACCAGTAACTAATTTTTGAATTTGTTATTTATAAATTTGCTATAATAATGTTGTATATTTGAGTAACTAACATACCAGCAAAAAAAGTTCATATATACTTCTTTTGGGAAAATACTTTAAAATCTCATTTAAAACTCTCATTAAAAAGAAATATTATACTTGCTTTATCATGAGTGAACTATGAAATCATTTTATTTTCTATATTAATTAAAATACAGCTATCTAATACTTCATAAACCATGTGAAACTGAATTACCTTAGTGCAAATAGAATACAGACTTGAGCAAAAATACATTTTTTAAATTTATACCTTGCTAAGTCTGCCCTACAGAGCACGCAGGAATAACTTTGCTTCTCCCTTGACTTAATAGAAAAGTCATGTCAGTACAGAAATTTACAAAATCTCTAATGCATTAATATTCTATGAATCCCCCTGAAGTATATTAGAGGAAAGGATATGCTCAAACCTTCCACAGCAGGGTGAAATAACAGGGCCAAAACTATGTCTTGATAATTTGGACTTGAAGTTCCAAAGCTAAGAAGTTTCTGATATCTTTTGAGTACTAACGTCAAAGAAAGAAGAAACTTGAAGTTGTTTCATTACTCACTAAGTTAGCACTTCCAAGAATGCAGGGAACACAATCTGTGCAGGAACCACGCCACATTCCTAGAGGCAGGTGGTGTGTTTTATGAATTTATCCAGTCACTGTACATAGCACAGAACTGCCGGTTCTTAGGCTATTAAAATATTGTGACTTTTTAAAAGCTTGTCTTTGAACAAAATTATATGTAATTTCTTCCTGGTATCCTTTTAATTAGAAGAGTCAATATTCTTTCTCTTTTCTCTGTTTTTTTTTTATTTTACTTTTTTTATTGATGTTCGAATACAGTTGTCTCCATTTTCCCACCACCACTCTCCCCCACCCTGTTTTTTTTAATCTTAGCTTTCTATACACTACAACAAATTCAACCTAACACCAGCAGTCGTCTAAATCCCCTCTTAATACTCTTACGATACATCTGGTAGTCCATCAGTTTCATTGACCCGAAGAAATGTTTCTTGAATCCCTAACCCTGCAGTCTTGTGAACTGGCTTCCCTCCCTTGGCACACACTCCCAGGAGGAGATGGCCCATCACTCTTATTCAAGGAATTCCTTTTATTTCTTCATTACCTGAATCCCTTCTTCCTGGATTTATCTCTCTGTTGGTTTACTCTCCTGTTTTGGTGGGCAAATCCTCTAACGGTCTCCTAAGAAATGTTGCATCAAAGTTAACTGCAATCATGAAAGTCTCAAATGTATGAAATTAATTGATATGTTAGCTAGATATAGAATTCTACATTGGAAATCATTTCCCTCTGATATTTGAATGCAGTTTTCTGTTGCATCCCAGCTTTTAGCGTTGAAGCTATGCAGAACAAAAATTCTAGTCCCTGAAGACTATGTAACCTGTTTACTTTCTCTGGAACCTCAAACAATATTTTTCCCCAGTGTTCTAAAATGTTATGATGACCTACGTTGGCATGTTTGTTTGCATCTACCATACTTGTCCTCTCACTTTGCAAATAAATTTACTTAAGCACTAGGAATTTTTCTCCAATGACTACTGCTTAATTCTCCCACACACTCCCCATTTTCTCTCTTCATGCTTATTTTTTTGAACTTCTGGATTGACCCCAAATGTGCTTATGTTTTCTCACTTATTTTTTCATCATTTTTCTCTTTGTCTACTTTAAAGATATTTCCTCAACGCACATTCCAAAACTTCTCTTGTGATTTTTATTCTTCCTCTCAGATGTTAAATTCAGGGAGCTGTTTTATTTTCTGCTCCTCCTTAAAATAACATTTAACCTTGGTTTATGGATATAATATTTTCTCTAATCTGTATAAAGATCTTTTCTTTCACCCAGTATGGTTTCTGTTCCCTCCAAGTTCCTTTAATTATTCTATTGGTCTCTATTTTTTTTATTTTTTATTTTTAAAGCTTTCCTTAGCTGTCCAGTGGTCTTATGTTGTATGCTTATATTTTTTATGAAACATAACATTCTATTTTTTATTTTTTTAACATTTTGTTATTGTTTTTCAAGTATACTTGTCTCCATTTTCCCCTCACCTCTCCCTGAAACCCCAGCCATCCCCACCTCCCTTTCTATGCTTATATTTAAGAGGGGGCTTAGGAACGGAAGCTCTAGGACATAAGTTGAGCCCTTTGCTGTGAATAAGGTTGGTAGATTGTTTCTTTAAGGAAGCCTGACATCAGTATGTTTCTTTATACGGCTCAAACTCCTCTGAGAAGAGTATTCAAATTGTGTCCCTCCAGGGTCACAATTTTAAAGCCTTGAGAAGATGGGTAGGCAATTTTCAATCACTAGAGGGCTGAAACTGATATGAACTCAGTTGCATAAAATGATTATGTACATATTTTCCCACCTTTAAAATAAGGGACATCATGTTTATAGTATGAAACTGGTGAAATCAGCCAGCTCTACAAATAAAGGAATTTTTTTCTCTCCAGAGAGCTGGTTATTAAACATAAACCAGCACATTGTTGGTCTCCATATTTAATACTTAATCTTTCACCTGGTTCTTCTGTTTTCAGCCTAGTCCTTCTGTGCAGAGATGATCTGTTTTCCCTTCTCTAAAGAAAAAAAAAACGTTCATACAGGGGAGAAAAACTAGCAGGGTTATGTTGGATGAGGTAGGTCTGGGGGTCTAATTGCTTATTACACAGCCTTCCAAACAAAAGTCTCAATCAACTTTTACTCTCACTTCCATTGGTACTTGATGCTTTCAATTCCTGAAGCTTTGGGGGAATCTTATGGAATAAATCACACTGTTTCTTGATTTGTGCCTCTGTGGGTTTAAGAGTTGGCTCTCTTGGTTCTGCCAAGTCAATTACATTCATCCATGCTCTATCCACTTTCCAAAATTCAGTTGCTATTATTTTCTGTCCCCTTCTTTTTGTCCAGTGGCCTGTGCTTTTAAAATCTCTCTCTTTTTGTTTCAGGAGGATTGGGGATAATATGAAAATAAATGCACATAGGTTGTTATCTATCTTTATTCAATTGTATTCTTAATTAACCATTCAGAATTAAAGCATCAGAGTCCTATATTTCCTCATGTCATGGCTGCCAGAGGCTCAGCTCTGGCTACCTCCATACCCTGCTGTGGGTTCATTGTGAGGCCCTACAAATATGTTCAAGTCCTAACACCTAGTACCTGTGAATGTGACCTCATTTGGGAATAAGGTCTCTGCAGGTATAATCAAGGGAAGCTGTGGCATGCCCGATCAGGGAGAGCTCTTATCCAATGACCAGTACCCTTATTAAATGGAAGAAATTTGGACATAGAGACACAGGGCAGAAGGTCCTGTGACAGCGAAGGCAAAAAATGGAGTGATGAGGCTGCAAGCTAAGGGAAGCTAAGGAATCCCAGCAACCACCAGAAGCTAGGAGGAGGCAAGGAAGGATTCTTCCCTGGATTCATCAGAGAAATCATATTTCTGCCAACACTTTGATTTTGGACTTCTAACCTCAAGAACTGTGAGAGAATAAATTTTTGTTGTTTAAAGCCACTCAGTTTGTGGTATTTTGTTAAGACAGCTCTTGGAAATTAATACAACCCCCAATAATCACTTCCAAGGCTTTTCTTTGCTTTTTCCTTGCTTGGAGTGGGGTGGGCAAGAGGAAAAAGGAAGGCTAGGCCATCAGCACCAACAGAACCCTTTTGTCATTAAGCCCCGATCCTACGGGGAATGTGATGTTTAGGCCCCTGCTTCTGTCCATACCTGTTTAATTACCTCTGCTATTCAAGAATTAACGTTACAACTGCAATCTGCTGCAAGGGCCTTGGAAATAACTGTTTAAATATATTCCTACTAAAATACTGAAAAACTATAGGTGGGACAGATAAAATAGTAGCCTTTTGGTGTAAATACTTCAGCCTTGAAATTTAGAAAGTCCAAACTTAGTTGATACAAAGGCCACTAATTTCAGTGATCTCTTGAGCTAAGGTAATATAAATATCCTCAGAATTGCATATATTATCAATATTTAAAGAGTGCTTTCAATGAATTTTTAATTTTTTTTACTTTTTGTCATTAATGTTTTCTGAGGGGACAAATTGTATCATTTGTGTCACTTGTTATACAAACATTTACACAGTGGTTATATCTAGAACCCAAGTTTTCTGTTCAAAGGATTGAGTGACTTAAGATGTGAGTGGTTAAAAAAAACAAGAAAAAGAATAAATTGTAATGAGGTAGATACCTTTAAAACAAAAACAACTCATAGCTCTTGCCCATAATATGATGAAAATGATTCTCTATATATATAATCACTAAACTTATATAATTATATGCTTATATACAGTTTCTGCCATAATTCTTCCCATAAGGCCCTCATTGTCAAAACGAGAGTAACTGTCATCTAAGTTAGCATAATAAAGATATGGCATATAAATAAAATAAGAATAATCTCTATATAATAGTAAAAACTAATCTTAAAAAGGAGCTCTAAAGCATCTAACGAGGGGAAAAATAAATTTAAAAAAAACTGAACATTAGAAATCCCAAGTATAACATCCAATATTTTCACCTCTTTCTTTGAAGTTAGAATAGTGATAGAATATTATCAGGGACTGAGTAAAAGCTTTGTTGGAACTGATGACATGATTTGTTTAGGACTATCTGGAATGTACCACAGACTGGGCAGTGGAAATGACTGGCGTATTAAACTACTAACTACAAACTATAAGATGTTATCAACAGCCAAAAGTTTGGCACAAATAAATAATATTGTCAAACTTTAATTCACTATTCATTTTCATATTAAGTACTCACTCGTCTATACAGACAAAAAACAAACAAAAAAAGATAAGTCCAAGATCTCATTATAAAAGCTATTTTACCCCCTTTGTTTTGACAATTTTGTTTTGCTTACTAACTTCATTTGCAAACTATGACCCATAAAATAAAATGTCATTTAACATGATTCAGTTCTCAAGTTCTTCTCTTAAAAAATCTTTTAAATGAATATATATCAGAAAGAGTATTAAAAAATTTAAAAGATACAATAAAATTCAAGTGAAATTGCAGTGATTTGTATCTTCTCTATCTTCAGAGAGATTTTTAGATTTTCTTAATGAACCATACTGTAAAGGGTTGAAATATGTGAAAAATACACTCAAGTGGAAAAGTAAATATGTTTTAGATAATCAGAGTGTTATATCTTTATGGAAACCTTCCAGACAAGGTCTGAGATTAGAAGAATATTCAAGTTTCCTATTCAACCCCCATTAAGGGTTAAAGTATTTTAAATCATGCACACAGTGGTCATTGGAATGTAACATAAGTATTTTAAATAGTAACTAAAGAATTTCATAAATGCCACAAGAAGCAGCCCTTCAAATGACTAAAATATTTCATTCTTGATAAAAGGGAAGAAAGACCATTTCTCTTCTACCACAGAGGAGTGTTACTGGCATATTCCTTACTGATAACATCATGACCTAAAACTGTACTCTAGTGATTGTGTTAATATATTTGCTTCTGTTTGCTCATGACTTTGCTTTCCTGGTAAGGGTGACTTATCAAAAGGACATTGACCAAGGTGTATAATAGTTAATAGCTACCTTTGTGTATTCTAGGTAATAGGTGGAAAATTGAGGTATCTCAATCAAAACTAGCAAATATGTTTTATATAATAATATCTTAGTATATGGTAAAGAGATTCAATTTCTCAGAAAGAAACTAGATCCTGCTTCACAAAAATTCACAAACATCTTATGAACCTAAGTAGTCTATGCATTGAAAAGGCTTTTAATCCTAAAATATGCTTTTTGTATGTGGGTAGGTGTGTGGCTATTCCAGGAGATAACAGCACACATACTAGACACTAGCTAATCTAGGATCTAGAACAGCACTAGTAATCTAGGACCTACTGTTACTTGTAAGTGGGTCAGGAAAAAGTGAAGCAAGGAGGTGGAGACCTCATCAGGGTATCTGGAATCCATGGAACTGAAATGCTAGGCTGACATACTGAAACAGACGCCAAGCGTTGGTATTCTTTTACTGATGAAAACACAGCTTCAACTGGACTAAGCATTTAACAAAGGGGAGTTGTGTGACTGACAAATATACTGGGGTATTTCTTGGAATCAAAGGAATCAGAGCTTCAGTGACTGAAGCTGCAGACTACAATCTAGTTTGTATCCTTTCTCTAACATACACACATACTCTTATAACTGATTATATTTTTCTCTCTCCATCTGTAGTCAGGTCCACTCAATATGGCGAGAACAGCTAATGGCAAGACCAGGGCTGAACTGTATCTGGACTTATAACTCAAGATTATTCTGACATGGGTCTCAGGCTCACCCTTAGACTCTAATTTTGTATTTATGGGTAAAGAGTACTTTGATTGTATACAGTACGATCATATGTCACTATGTCAAGAATAGTGGACTATTTGGGGATATCTTGATTGCCAGACTTTAAAACTACATGGATTTGAAAGTAGCTCCCTAAAATAAAGGAGATACTCTTAGCTAAAAACAGAAATGGAACAATACCTATGACATTTATGCTCAAATGATAAAATCAGGGGAACAGAATGGGCAAAAAGAAAAACTATTAATATGAAATTAGCTAGATGCCCAAGCCATTCTTTGGAATATCAGGAAGTGGCACTATGACAAGAAAGATGAATTTCACACCTGGTTGATGATTTCAAGATGCTGTTATGACATCTACTCAAGTAAGGATTGCTTGGAAATTTGTGAGAAAGACAGACTGCTTTCCTACCACTACAGCCCAGAGTAGAAATGTTTTAGCATGTTGTGCTGCAGCTAGAATAGGACTTTCACAGATGTCCCACACCTTAGTTCCACGGTGTCAATTCATGCTAGCTAATTCATGATTAGTCCACATTTGTTACAAGCCCTGCTTTCTTCATTAATTGTCCTGATTAAGTGTCTGTCACCTCCTAAATTGTGGGCTCCTTGAACAGATGAAATGTGTATTCACATTTGTATTTCCCACAATGAGTTTTACCACAGGGGGAGGCACCCAGTAGATGTTTGCCAAATCAAATAATAATCAGGCGCTCTATTCTAGATACAGGTTCTAAGAGGTAGATGAAGGGACATGCCTTTAAGTTGGTTCTCAATTAAATATCTTAAAAATGAATGAAAACCATAATGGTAAATCAGATTAATGAAGAAAAATAGTATATATGTGGGTTAGAGATAAAATATATATCTGCTTCAAACTTTTGTCATTATATATTAGGATAAAAATACAGAAAGAAAAACAAATTTAGATTAGATGGCATAATTGGAAATAACTTTCATTTTGGTACATTTTTAATATCATGTGTTATTTTTTAAAAATTTTAAGTAGACTATAAGAGATAAATTAAAATATCTTAAACTTAGTCATATACATTTCAAAACAGGATCAATTTACTTATTTATACCATAAATTGCTTAAAATCATTATATATATATATATTTTAGTATACATAAGCAAATTCTCAGATTTGAATTCAGGTTTCATTCATCCATACCTATGGGCTGCCAATTTTCCCAGGCTCTCAGAATAATGCAGTGATCAAAAAGATAAAGTCTCTATTTGAATGGAACTTACATTTAAATAGGCACAGATATACAGTTCATATTGCTAATTGCTGTCTACAAGGCTCCTGCCACTATTCTAAAAATTTAAAGAGTTTTAACTTGCTTATTCTTTACAATAGCCCTATGGGGTAAGTAATATTATTTTCTCTGTTTTTCAGATTAGGAAACTGATGAATAGAAAGGTTAACTTGTAAAAGGTCATAAATAACCAGTAGCAGAGGGGGAATAAACACTAGGTATTCTGGCTCAAAATATATCTTCTGAACCACTTTGCAATACTACCTATCATTGTAATCAAATATTAAGAAATATCTTTCATTTTTTAAAAAGACTTTCTTTATTTATTTTTAGAGAAAGGGGAAGGGAAGGAGAAAGAGGCAGAGAAGCATCAACGTGTGGTTGCCTCTCATACACCCCCTACTGGGGGCCTGGCCCACAACCCAGGCATGTGCCCTGACTGGGAATTGAACTGGCAAACATTTTGGTTTGCAGGCTGGCACTCAATCCATTGAGCTACACCAGTCAGGGCTAAGAAGTACCTTTTCTTAATGTTATCTCTATCTTTATAGATATAGAAAATACTAGTCTATTCATGTTCATAAAAATAAAACTTATTTCTTCAAAATTATGTCACATTTTTGAGTGGATAAATACTGAATTTTCAAGAGTTGGAAAATTTTAGTTTAAGGTTTAGTTTAGTTAATAAGCCTAGTAGTTAATGCATGTAAAAGGCTACTGTTTCAGGAACTGATGGGACAGCCCACCCAGACTCCAGACCACAAGCGATTGACCTTTGTGTCCAGAGGCATAAGCAATCAAGGTGGTATCCAAGCCATTGTGTTCTAGGGAGAGGAGACAGTCCATTGCCCAGGACACAGATAAAGAAAATCACCAGTCAGCAGATGAAAGGATGTTAGGGAAATTGCTGACTACAGCTTTTATCTGATTAACCTCTTCCTTGAATTCCAAATCCCTTACCTACATGTCTCCCCCTTACATTAAAAAAAAAAAGGCTGGCTTGAAAGGAAATGGAAGATAGTCTGTTAGGGTACATAACCCACTATCTTCTCAGATCGCCAGCCATCTGAATAAACTGCCAGTTAAGAGTCAATGTCTGTCTGTGCTTATTGGTGTTGGTAGTGATGGGCAGTAGGAATGTGAGTTATCCAGTTTCACTGTAAAAATGTCTGACTTCTCCTCCGGAATGTCCCTATTACCAACTTCAGTTCCATGCCTTCACAAACTTGACCTCTGGGCTCATTGCTTCCTTGTTTGCTTCAGTTCTGATGACAGGCACTGTGATGTGCAGTGGACAACCTCCTTTAGGAAAACAGTTACATTCTCACAGCTGTTGGGAGTGCTGACAACAGCTCAGCTGTCAAACCTTTCGGCGAATCCCAGCTGAAGGGAGGAAGACAGCCACCTTGTGCAAGGTCAAGCCCCTCCCCAGGGTGGCCCATATCTTATGCTTGGTCTGCGTGTGGGTAAAATACAGGATAACTCTGAAGAATGATCCCAATTTCAGAGCTTCAAATATTTATATTTTTCTTTCATGTTTCTATGACATTTAATTTATTTACTTATTAAAATTTTGTATTTTCCACTTAGAACAGACATTGAGTATGAAATTGCATATATTTTAAGATACTAAAATATTTTACTTAACAGTTATTTTACATTTTTTGCTGTAAAAACTATTCAGGAAAGAGTTGTATATATTCTCTTTGATTAATTTGAACCACCTTCAAAAATAAGAGAGGCACCTTGAAAATAATTTAAATGTAAATATTTGCATTCTACTGTTCCATATGGGCATCCTCAGGAGATTGGACATTTGGCTTTTGGCTCTCAAACCAAAGTGTGATAAACGTGACTTTTTAAAATTAGCACATGTTGCTGATTGTTATTTCTGTTGGGTAACAGCATGTACAAATTAAGAAAATATGAAGGAGCTTTTTTCAATGCAAAGATTTAAGGCAATATTTAAAGTAATTCAGGGATCTTTTCCAGACTTAAGGTTTATTCATTTCATCACATCTTTATGTTTCTTATATTCTTTGACTAGTTTTTAAATTTGAAGACATAAAATGTAGTCAGGAAACTCTTCTCAAATTATAGAGAATAAGATTTAATAAACATCATCAGATATGAGAGATATGAGAATTTAGAAAACCTGTATTCAACTGCCTTTCCTTGCTGGAACTTAATGTTTATAATATGATTTAACACCTGTCTTCCCTATTAGAGCGTGCACTTCACAAGGCCAGGCACCAAGCCTGCCTCATTCAACTTTGAAAGAGGAGCACTTAGAGTGACTGGCTCATAGTGGGAGTTCAAACAATAGTTTCTGAAAGGGTGAATTAATAAATATATAAGTGAACTGCATAATAACATATAGCAAGATGGAACCTTTTCCATCAGGAAGAAGTTTGCTCTGACGGGGACAATCTAACGAAGCGGTATCTTGAAAGCTGGGCTCTAGTTTCTCCTCTGCAGTTACTCTCTCTTGCTCTAAATGCTTCAGTTTAATAAGAAAATGAAATACACAGGGAATAGATAATTGCATATAATTTTGAAGGCCTGTCCAATGTATAGATGTCCTCCAGGTAAAAAGACAAATCTGAGGCTGCAGTCTTGCTTTGTCTGTTTGTTCCTTCATTAACGAAGTACCATGTGATGTGAGCACCTCTCACCAGGGCACCTTTTCTGTCCTTTCAATGAAGATGAACCCTAAATCCTGAACATAAAATATTTTTACATCGTTTTCTCATTTACCCCCTACGAATCTCTAGGATATCGCCATCTCCCAAATATCGTAACTATACTAATAAGCCATTCCCCAAAGCACTTCCCTTAGTATCTTTTTCTCCTCCTCCTCCCCCTACACTTGTCTGTCTCTACCTGAATTTCCTTAGGGCATGATGTGGGGGTCTGAGGATTTACAACCTAAAAGGGAACCTCCCTTTTCTCACCTCAATTTGTGTTTGAGTCACATGTGGGAAAAAAAAAGCAAGGCCAGGGGGCAGAAAAAGACAGGAAAACACATGCCACAAATATCCTTCATCTGAGATGAGACAGGGGGATGTGCAGTTTCAGGTTCCCACTGAGCCTCAGCCAGGATTATTCCGCCCCAGGGAAGTTACCTCCATCTACAACTTCCTTCCCTTTGTTACTCTGCTTAAAAGAGATTTGAATAACTAAAAAGAAGGAGAAGAAGGAAAAGTAATGAGTTATTAGAACTGTGGTTGGTCAGATGGCACAGGCACTGCTGGTGGGTCAGTCCCCAGATGCCTCCCCAGCTGTGCTCAGGCCTTCTCCTGAAGAGGGGCTCACTCTCTTTGCTAAGACCCCTGACTGTATTCATGCAAGGCCTTCTTGCCTCTGGAGTTCTCCTCTTACCCTCAGCACTATAAACAATTCCAGTATTGCTCTAGGTAACATACTCCATGTAAGACAATGTACCTCCCATTTTAAGCCCATGCCAATCCTAGGTCATTTAGGGTAGCTTTCAAACTTTGTAGACCATGCCCACAGGTAACAAATCCACTTTGCTTCACAGTCAGTACACACATGAACATGTAAGATATACATTTGAAAACAAGGTTTCATAAAACAATACTCTTATTATATGCAATGTACACAAATATTTTCTTATTTATTTTAATATATATATATTTAAATGGCTAGACCAATTAAATCAGTCTCTTGGGTTGAGGCTCAAGCATCAAGATATATTTTGAGGATGGGGCATTCCTCAGGTGATTCCCATGTGAGGTCACTTTGGCTACCACCTTTCTGTTAGGCAGAATAGATAGCAAACCAAGGCAGGAAGGGGAAGGGAGACGGGTCTCACTCAGTAATTCAGCATTCCTGAGCCTGGTCAGATAAGTGCCAGGTGTTCCAAACATCACAAGAGAGACCATGATAAGCGCAGGAAAAGGGGAACTGTTGAAATTGTTTGCATCATTTCCACTATCTGGGAAAGGAAGGCTTTGAAACTGTGTGTTAATCCCAAGGTCCAGAGGAAGGAGGAGTGCAGGGAGACCAGAGGCTGGCTGCAAGCATAAAACCCCTAAAACCCCAATAGGTAGGGTACTCGGACTAGCTGGGTGCCACTTCCAGCTTCATGCAAAAGTATATTTCATAAATAAACTTGCTACCACACTTTCACTATACTCTTTGTCTCTTACTTGAATTTATCTCTCACGAGCAAGACAAGAACAGAGGAGGAGGAGTCCCCTAATTCAGGTCTCCCCTGTAACAATTCTAACAAGTGATAAGCTTAGATTTTTGAGGAATGTGGTCTTGTCATTTGCAAATAATAGTTTTACCTTTTCATTTACAATCATTATATTTCTGTATTTGTTTCTTGTTTAATTGTATTAGCCAGAATTTAAGTAATAATAAAAACAAGCATTTATGTAAGTCAAACGAAAACACTGGCCTTATCGGATCGTGGTTCTGGGCTACCAGCAGCTTTCCTCTACACCAGCAGTCCGAGGGCCCTGTCCAGTCCGTGCAGGTCTTCCAACTCCAGCAAGGTGCCCCAGCCTTGGAACTTTGCAAATGGGCAAAGGCCTCATCGAGGTCAATGGGATGCCCCTGACCTAGTGCTCACACTGCAAAACAAGCTACAGACACCTGTTTTATTTCTGCCCAATGAGTGATTCCCCTGTTGGAGTGAGTGTTGGTGTGAAGGGTGCTGGTCACAGGTGGCCCAGATTTATGCCAAACATCAGTTTGTCTCCAAAGCCCTGGGGGCGTATTACCTGCGGATGTGAATGAGGCTGAAGGAAGTAAGAGAAAATACTCATTCGGTATGACCAGACTCTGTTGGTACCTGATCCCCATTGCTGCTAATCTGAAAAGTTCCGAGGCCCTAGTGCAGTGTGCTGGCTATCAGAAATCCTACTGATAAGCCCATTATGAGGATCAGGGTCCACCTTTGTCATAAACAATGATTGTGGGATTTAAGGTTAAATCAATCAATGAATAATAGATGGCTGTGGCCTCTAAAATTGACTGCATCTTCTATTAAATATTCACAACAGGAGTCAGCAGACAATGGCCGCTGGGCCTTATCAGGTCTGCCACCTGTTTTTGTACACAAAACTGTATGATGCACAGCCACTCCCACTTTTTAATGTATCATCTATGGCTGCCTTCTTGCAATAGTGGCAGAGCTGAGTAGTGTGACAGAGCCTGTATGGTCCCCGAAGTCTCAGCGATTTCTCATTTTACCCTACAGAAAGTTTGCTTACCCCTCTTTTTAAAGTACGTATTTTGCCTTAGGAAGAGTGGTGTCAGTGCAAGAAGCAAAGAGGTCAGAAAGGGAATCAGGATCTTGAATGGTCTTGTATTCCAAGACAGGAATTGGATTATTTTTTTCCCAAGGGCAACAATGAGCCATTCCCATGTATAAGTGAAGCTCTTTCTGATCAACACTTTCCAGAGGGGTTCTGAAACCTTGAAAATAGAGCACATTAGGCATGGATGAAATTGTATCTTGTGCCTTATGCATTTCTAGCCTCCAGTACTGTGGTCAATGTTCCCTGTGAATCCACTAAATGTTCACTTAGGCTTTGCCTCGATTTGACTATAAAACATCTGGAGTTTATAACTGCCTGCCAATTTTTATTTTTATTATTTTAGGTTTATTTTATTGTCATTTAAGAGAGGGGGAAGGGAGAGAGAGAGACAGAGAGAGAGAGAAATATTGGTGTAAGAGAGAAATAGAGATTGGCTGCCTCTCGCACATGCCCCCACAGGAGATGGAACACGCAATCCAGGCATGCGCCCTGACCTGGAATCCAACTGGCAGCCTTTCCGTGCACCATGTACCGGACAACGCTCCAACCGACTGAGCCACACCGGCTACGGACTTCCTGCCGATTTTTAGATAAATATTCCTGCCTGTGTCTCACCAAAGGGTTTCATAACTCTGTACTATATACAGTAGGCATTCTGGCTGCACCTAAAGGTGTCTCTCTTGTTCTCTAAGGATAGGTGGTATTGGAGATTAACCATGCTTCTTGACTGAAGCTGCCGTGGATTCGACAGTACATAAATTAAGCAGCAAGCCCATGAAATTAAAGGTGACCAAGAGACCAGTAAAAAGGTGACTATTTTTTAAAAGAAGGTAATGCTTGATGTATTCATTAAGCTGACATGGTAAACATGTGCACTATTCATCTATCAAATGTTTTACTTTAAGTAATCACAGCAGCCATAGAGTTCTTAATGCAACCTTCATCCTCTTCACACTTTCTTCAAAGGCAGCACTAAAGAGACTGTTGTTGACATTGAGAATAATTACTAAAGCTATATTGTTCTGATGTTATAATTTAAAGGTGTGTTTTTATATCTTTCAATATTCTAAAGATGTGGTAAGAAAAATATTCTTGAGGCAAAAGGTCTTAATTAATTATTTTAAGTTTTTATTTTATTTGCTAGGTGGATTTTATTAACAGAGGTAAAAAAATAGAAAGATCTACACAACATATAGTAGAATAGAAAAATATATCTAACTTAGAAATAAAGGTCCTATAAAAGGTTTATAAAAAGACTTCTAAAAGGAAAAAGATTCTAAATCTGAATTATGATTAAATCTGCATGATACTAAAGAAAATAATGGTGGTTTCCAAAGAGAATGGCTGTGTGTCCTAAGTGAGATTTGAAAAATGCAGTGAGATTAGTAAGACCACGCAGGATCTCATTAATCAAACATCCCCAAGTGGAACAAATGATTTGATTTTACTTTGCCTCTATATACACCAATGATGGAATCTGCTTTTTTTGTGAAGCAGCCAAAATGTCAGCTTGATAAATGGGGTAATTCTTTCAAAAGTACCTACTCATGTTTTTTTTTAATATGTTGAGAAATGTATATAGTAAAACTAAGATGAATTATTTGCTAAAAATCTAAATAAAGCTTTGATCATTTTGACTAAAATCATTTGAAAGTTTTTTCATAAATTGGCCAAAAGAAAACTTTAAAACTGAATTTCTGTTTAAAGGCTTGATCATACAGGGCAATACCACAATATCAAATGATTTTAGTTTGCCAGGAGAACACCTTAGAACAACTAAAGCTATTATTTCTTACTAATGCGTTATTTAGGATTTAAACAATGGATACCAATTTATGACAGTAGTGGAACTGTCTAAGTATTTCAGGTCTGATATGAAAATGCTTCTAGAGTTATTTGGGTAATGATTCATTTATATAGCACCGTTTCTCCCAAATCACTTGACAAATATGGTAAAGACTTATGTCCACATCTACCTAAAGCTAAATAAACAAAACAAGTAAAGCAAATAATGAAAAAATCTTGCCTATAAAACAACTCAGGATTTTTAATAACCAGATATACTAAGAAAGCTTTAAAAACCAAAGTTTATAATAACAGTTTGAAAAGATTATGGCCAAATGAATATAAATATCCAAAACAAAATAGTATTCCTAGTTACCTCACTGATAACCTAGCAAAGGGATAACTTTTGTGGCTAATTTTAGCATAGGTTGTCTGTAAAAATATCCAGAATTTAGTTTATATTCTATTTGAAGTTATATATTGCTATGGACTGAATTTTGTCCCCCCCAAAATTCATATGTTGAAGCTCTAACCTCCAACATGATTGCATTTGGAGATCAGGTTTTGGGGAGGTAATTAACGTTAAGTGAGCTCATAAGGGCGGGCTCTAATCCAACAGGACTGATGGGTTTACAAGAAAAGGAAGAGAATGCACTCTCCCTTTCCCCCTTCACCCCGTTCCCTACTTTGCTAGTACACAGCAAGGGGGTAGCCAACTAAAAGTCAGGAAGAGGAGGATTATCAGAAACCAAATCTTGATTTTGGACTTCCTAACCCCTTTAACTATGAGAAAAATAAATTTCTGTTGTTTCATCTATCCTGTCTGTGGTACCTTGTTATAGCAGCCCAAACTGGGTAAGACATACATGTTCACAATTTAAATAGTCAAATATTGTTCAACATTTGTTATGAAAAACAGCCATCCCCCCACATTGCAGCTCTCTCTAGGTCCAATTCCCAGTCCCTAGATAGTGGTTCTTAACTAGGGAAACCAACCCTGGGAGGGTGGGGTGGTATTTGGCAATGTCTAGAGTCGTTTTTGGTTATCACAAATGGGGGGAGATGGAGAGGGTTGCTGTTAACTTCTAGTGGGTAGAGCCCAGTGATGCTTTCAAACACATTACAAGCACAGGACAGCTACACACTGCAAAGAATGACCTGGACCCACACAGCAGGAATGCCCAGGTTGAGGAATTTGCCTTAGAGGCAATCACTTTTATGCTATGACTTTTGTTAATTATCTTCAAATCCCTAAATAATACGGTTGTTTTCCTGCTTCTTAAGTTTTCTTTTTTAAAAAAATTGAGGTATAATTCACATGTCATACAATTCACCCATTTAAAGTGAGTAATTTAATGTTTTTAGT
Organism: Trachops cirrhosus; assembly: GCA_028533065.1. Classification (NCBI taxonomy): domain Eukaryota; kingdom Metazoa; phylum Chordata; class Mammalia; order Chiroptera; family Phyllostomidae; genus Trachops; species Trachops cirrhosus. The sequence goes on along the minus strand of CM052549.1, from coordinate 35,255,470 downwards.
ATATTCATGGATAAATAATTACAACCATAATCACAGTTGATTTTAGAACATCTTCATCATCTCAAAAGAATCCCATGCCTTTTAGTATCACCTCTCCACACTGCCCTTTCCTTTGTTACCCAGCCCCCAGACTTAAGCAACCACTAATCTACTGTCTGTCCCTATCAGTTTCTCCACTCTGGACTTATGCATAGAGTCATAGAGTATGGGGACTTCTCTGACTGGCTCTCTTCACTTAGCATGTTTTCATTGCCCATTCTAGTAGTAGCATGTATCAGTATCTTGTTCCATTGTACAGATGTACTTGTACATTGTAGAGATGTACCACATTTTGTTTGTCTTTTTCCCTTGATGGACATTTGGGATGTTTCCACCTTTTGACTATTATGAATAATGCTACTACAAACCTTTGTGAGCAAATGTTTTTATTTCTGTGTGGACATATGTTTTCAGTTCCATTGGGTACACACACCTAGTAGAATTGCTGGGTCATACGGTAACTCCTTGTTTAATCATGTGAGGAACTGCCAGCTGTTTTCCAGGGCAGCTGCATCATTTTACATTTCCATGAACGATGTGTGAGAGTTCTGATGTCTCTACACGCTTGCCAATAGTTATCTGACTTTTTGCTTCTAGCGATCCTGATATGTATGAAGTATTATCTCATTGTGGTTTTTATTTGCATTTCCCTGATGACTAAAGGCATTGAGCATCTTTTCATGTGCTTATTATATTTCTTCCTTGGAGACATATTAGGATTTCTATCTCATCCACAGCAACCCCCAGCATGCACATGCAAAAATCTCAGTCCCTTTCTTCTAATCTATTGTAAACTGCACTTTTGTTAAATCAATATTTGCTTTTTAACTTCCTTTATTATTGGAACTATATAAATATTTTTGACAACTGAATCATTTTGACAACTTCTGCATTGAAGAGAGTTTACTCTCTTTTCTTTCACTTGTTTTTCTCATGATTTCATTAACTTTTTTCCCTCTGGAAAATTGTATTCTTTTTTCTTTTGTATTGAACTTGCTGGTGTGACATTGGTTAATAAAATATATAAGTTCCAGGTGTACAATTCTGTAATACATCATCTGTATATTGTATTTTATGTTCACCACTCCAAGTCAAGTCTCTTTCCATCACCATTTACCCCTCCCCAGAAAATCCTTTCCCTCTGGTAATCACCATACTGTTGTCCATGTCTACAAACTTTTTCTTAATCCCTTCCCCTCTGACAGCTCTTAATTTCTTCTCTAGCTTTGAGTCTATTTCTCCTTTGTTTGTTAGTTTATTTTGTTCACTAGATTGCACATATGAGTGAAATCATATGGTACTTGACTTTCTCTGACTGGCTTATTTCACTTAGTATAGTGTTCTCCAGGTCCTTAGTATACTGTTTTATGTATGTACAATGCTTATTGCCGTATCTCAGAACCCTTTCTCAATTGTTATCAATCTCTTCTCAATACACTAAAATCAATTTATATTCTCAAATAAATTTCTACTGGAGCCACCTGATTTGCTCTAGATCACCTACACAAATATTACTTGGGGATCTCTTTATAATCTTTAGGAATGCTCTTCCCTCTCTCTTCTGTTGAAGACTGATTTCCTGCATCCCTGACTTTCACTTTCTTGGTTTACTCTTTTGTCTTGGTAGAGTACACCTTCTGAAGCTTTCTGAGAATGCGTACACGGGGACCATAATTTATGAGACTTTATGTTATTCTACTCTCCCATTTAATTGTTAATTTGGCTAGGCCTAGAATTCAGAAAATAATTTCACCTTAGAACTCGGAAGAAACTGGTTTCTTGCCTCTTTGCTATTGCTATTGAGAAACTTGACATTCTGACACTTGTCCTTTGCATGACACCCTTCTTTTACTTTGGAAACTTTTGGGTCCTCTCTTGGTCCTTTAAAGGGTCATGATAATGTGTTTGGGTTTGAGTCTTTTCATCCTTTATACTAGCCTTTTAATTCTAGGAAATATTATTTAATTATTTTACTATTTTCTCTTCTCTGTTTTCTGTCTGTCTCCATCTAGTTGCTGTTTTGTTCTTCTTTCACTGAGATTTATTTTTCCTACATCCAACTCAACTATTGATTGTTTTAACTATTACATGTTTAATGTAAAGACCTCTTTTTTTCAACATTTAAAATAGAAACCAGCAGTACCATTTTGTTGTTTCATGACTGCCACAGTTACTATTCTCTCTGAGGAAGATAACAATGAGTTTTTCTTTCTTTTTTTTGTTTAGTTTTATTGTTTCTTCATACCCCTGTTTTCTCTAAGTTGATTTTTATAGCAACACAAATTCTTTAATTTGGATTGTTTATTAAAGTTTTTCCTTAGATACTTGGTAACATTCACAACTGTCTGCTCATTTATAAGACTGAGACACTAAAAATTAATTAGAAGCCTCAACTGGGTAGGTGGGTTCCTTTCAACTCTAGGACTAAAGGGTGGTTTTGCTTGGCAACTTTCTAAGGAAGTGTAGGATCTTACCTTTGCACTGGCCTCGTTCATCATAAAACATTTGTTTAATCTTTTTCTGTTAGGTATAGGCTTAGTACCAGGCTCTGAGACCCCAGGAGGAAGAGAGCTGAAATTTCAACATACTTTAGTAAAATGTCTCTTTATCTCCAAATATTTTAGAAAAGTTATCCCCCCTCTCAACTGTGCCTGGTATCCCTTAGTCAGAAAGCCTCTGCTTTATACTCTACAGGTAATAAACCGTAACTCTTCTGATGCCATAGAAAGTGGCAGACATCTGGTTGTAGAGAAGGGAAGGAGAGTCTGATACTTTACTTTGTAAACAGACTTTAAACTTATCTTCCTATGTAAGCCTCACTTTATCCCAATTTTAGAGAATCTGGTACTGCCAATTCCTGGTGTTTGGGATGTTCCCCGGTAGACTTAATTTACTGTCAGCCTTCTTTACTCCAGTTTAGGATCCAGCTTTCTTGGTCTGCTAAAGTAACTACCATTTATTCCTTTGGTTTCCAGCCTTCCGAATGTTATTACTGCTAAGTCCACTCTCACTGTCTTTTCTTAGAGTCATTGCTGCTGTGCCCCAACCCCATTCTCTTCCTGATGTCATTCCTACCAAATGTTCTGTTGGCATTACCCACGTTTAATGAGTTTTAGAGAAAATGTGAAGGTTAATGTTCATGTTCAACCTGTCATATTTTTTAAAGCCTTCTTTCCATTTTTAAACTTAATTCTAACCTTGAAAGATGTTGATGTCAAATTTTAGATCTGAAATTGCCCACTAAGCATATTTTTTTAATCTGAACATTAAGCAAGTAAATCATACTAATTTGGGGTGTTACATCAAGGAATATGTAAAACAATACTGCTAATCTTTGAATTGGGAATAACCCAATATATATTATAAGGATACTCTTCTAAGAACATATATGGCCCAAATATATTTAATAATATTTCTTCCTTAAACTCTCTCTTACTTTAGTTCCCTAGAATAAATATATCCATTCTAAATACATCATTTAAAATATCATAATAAATAAATATTTACAATAAATAAATATAAACAATATCCTATCAAATATTTTACTTTTGCAATTCCGGTATGTATTATATTTATTACCTAAATATTTCTCCAGGTTTGATCCACAGATTATTTCAGTGAAAATTTAAAAATAAAGATGTAGATTTCTTAGCCCACCAAAGAACTATGCACCTCTGAGGGTACAGTCTTCATTTTTTCCACTTTTATAGGTAAATCTGAGGCACAATAAATTTGAGAATCACATTGAAAAAATGTGTTTAATGAGGCTATGAAATTAATTTTACTTGTAGGTTGTATTGAATTTATTTTTTACACCCCAAAGGCATAAAGGAGGAGATGTTTATTTAAATATAACTGTTTACTGAAGAAAAGATTTGGAAAATTTGTATCCAAATGACTCAGAGGTCATTTTCATGTTATATCTTGAGAAAAGAGTTAAAAGAAGGAGGTGAGTTGTCTAGATCCTCAGTAAAGGGACGACTGAGACTTCTCAGATTCTCTGATCCTTAGGAAAGCGCTTAAATTCTGAGACCAATCAGTTTATTGGGGGCAAGGGTGGTGGGCATTTGCTCCGCCTCATTAGTTTACAGAGGAAGCATTCCAGAGCATAAGAACATGAATCTGTACATACAACACTTACTTTCTGGAGGGAAGGACCAAGCACAGCTCACCTCTCGAGTCTTCAGATATTCTTTGACGATAATGTAAAGGTTATAACTAGTTTCTATGCACCATGAAGGTAGGGCTCATTTCTATCAAATTCCTTGTTTTGTCTCCAGCATCCAGTACCAGGCCTGCCACACACAGCACCGTTCAATAAGTATTTGTCGAAATGAATGAACTGATATTGACACCTGATGATGGGAGACCATAATACTAAGAAAATGTATATGTTGCACAGGGTAAATGCTCCCAAATTCAACCATAGCCAGCACTGTGAACCTAATTCTATCAGTCCCTATTCTTTGCTAAGAGAGGCAAACATAGAGGTTACTGTTAGCTCATCTGAAAACCATTTTCAGAGACCAATGAAACATGAACAAGGTAGCAATGGGAGATTACTGAAGGGTGTGGTTTTGTTTTTTTACTTGTAGCCAATAGGGGATATTTAGACAACCAACGTAGTATTACCGACAAATCCAGGAAAATTCTAGCAGGCATGAAGTGAACCCTTCAGAGAACCTGAAAAACTCTGACTCTGGTGTAAGACCTTAGCATGATACCCTAGCCATTGTGGCAAAATATAGAGAATGATATGGTGGCTTTTTATAAGTCAGAAGGAATGTATAACCTCTCATATTTCTAAGGAGTGTTCTAAGAAGAGAACTGCATGGAAAAATACACTCTAAATGAGGCCTTAGAAGGATTACACTAAAGGAAATAGAATCTGTGGAGAGCAGCTAGCAATCATTGCTACCTCCTTACAGGACCTAGCTTTGGAAAACAGGTGCTGTGAAGTGAGTGACTCAGAAACAGCCCAGATGGAAGCCTAACTCTTAAGGACCAGAATGAGTTAAGCCAGCGGAGAACTCTGAAGACTTTTAGAGAGTTAGTGTTCATATAAGTCGTGTTTTGTAGTTATTAACTCTATTTTCATATTTTAGAAGTCTGAAAACTTAAATTTAAAATATTTTAACAAAATTATTTCATTCTATTTTCTATGTAATAGAACTAGTTATATATGTATATATTATAATTATATAATTTTGTTATATATACAATAGATTTTATGTAAATCTGTATATAATTTATTTAATGTACTATGTATATGTAAGATATATTATATGTATATAGACTATATTAAATGTATGTCTTTTTTATACATAATAGAACTATATATAAAAAGTGTATATATATATATATATATAAAATAGTGTAGCTATTAGAACTTTGTAGTGTTTGAATAGTTGAATGAGCAAAATAAAATCCACAGAGAAAAATTTTGACCTTTTGGAAAACATCACGTAAAATAACATAATAATTCACCCTAAAAAGCAAACAGAAGATACAGGACCTTTGTTCTTGTCTCAGATTATGTCCTTCCCTCTTCATGGTACTTGGTCCATCAACTGGAGCGCCTGTCTCACTGCACTGTAAACTCCTGAAGGGCAGGATTTAGGTAGTAATTTATCTGTTTTCATGTGTTTTTCTGCCTCTAAGCAACTATAACTGACAGCAGATGCTCAAAAACTTTTTATCAACTTATTTTTATAAGTTAATATTATAATCAAATAAATAATGGAGACTTTTGAACAATAGGCTTTTTATAGCTTATAAGTCAAAAAAAGTGAGATGCTTTATATGTATACGGACTATTTAAAAGCTAACTTATCTTGAGACTTTGGGGAAGTTATTTCCTATGTTAATGTTGGCCTCAGTTTTTCCCAGCTATACCTATTTTGTGGGACTGGTGTAAGAGACAATGTATAAATGTCTTGTATATAGCCTGTGTTCAGTAAGTGGTGGTTATTAATTATGGATAGTCTTGTACCATAAAACACATGGAGGGACTTTCAGTTTGGGTGAACTGAAACAAATAAATGTAAATTTATTTGGAAAAGTCAACCACTATCTCACCCCCTCCCAAAGAAAACAACTCACCAACCTCAGTCTTAGATATAGCAGTTAATTTCCATGGATCCTCTGAAATACCAAATATGTTATTCCACCAGCAACATAACAAAATTAAATAGATTTCTCTTTGTTTCTTAGGCAAGACAGAAAGCCAAATCTGTTGGAAGTTACAAGACTAAAATACAACTTCTGTGATTCCAACCAACCTGCGTATGTGTCTAGACTCATATAAACGCATTTGTGTTTTTGGTTACTCAATATGATAAAGTTCCAACTCATATCATCCTCTTAATAAGCTCCTTTGTACTAAAAAATCTATGATGTAATGGTTATAGAAATTTAAAGTGATACACACATGCAAAAATGCTTGTGGGCCATCAACAAGCTAAGACAGTTCTATTGTAACTAAAACAGTAATATGAATTCCTCTTGGCAGAAGATGAGGATGGGGAGGGCATGGGGGAGGATTAGTTAAACATGGCTCTTTTCCTCAGCAGTTGCATGACTTATTTTCCTGGACTTGTCTTGCATGCCTGTAAAATGATGCACTAAACAACACCGACTTCAGAATGGCAAACACACCTCCATTTTGCTAAGGTATATGGAAAAGAAGAAACATAAGCTGAAACCTCAATATCAGCATGATGTTTCAAATTTCTTGATCAATTTACCTTACCTTTTAAACTTCAGTTAGGTTAATAATTAATCATTATATTTGCCATTTATCCTTCTTTTTTATTTTTTTAAATATATTTTATTGATTATGCTATTACAGTTGTCCTATTATCCCCCCTTCATTCCCCTCCACCCTGAACACCTTCCCCACCCACATTCCCCCCTTTAGTTCATGTCCATGTGTCATAAGTTCTTTAGCT
>CM052549.1:35182661-35247981 GCA_028533065.1 Trachops cirrhosus | reverse complement strand
TTTCATTCCATCACTATTGGTTCCCTGTGCATTTTTCTTCATTAAACTTATTGTAGCCTGCATTTTTTCATCTAATTTGTGACCAAAATCAACCAATTCTGTGAGTATCCTGATCACCAGTGCTTTGAACTGTGCATCTGATAGGTTGGCTATCTCTTGGTTGCTTAAAAGGATGGGTTCTGGGGCTTTCAATTCTTCTGTTTGAGCCATCTTTTTGCTGGTTTTTTTTTTTTTTTGGTCTTGTCCAGCTCCTGTAGTGAGGGGTAGGGCCTTAGGAGTTCACCAGGGTGGGGCACCCCAGTTGCTTGGTTGTGACGCTGTATGTGGGGGCAGGGTCCGAGGAGGAATAATGGCACTTGCTCTGCTCTCTGTAGGACCTCAGACTCTTCCACCACTTTCCACAAGCCAACTGGGCCCCTTCTGGTGCCAATTCCCATGTGGGTGGGCCTGTGCACCCTGGGGGACCTTGCTCTATAGTCAGTGCCCCAAAGCTCTATTTCCCGGTGCTGGGACCCTGAGTTGCGCACAGTGCCTTGATTCACAATGGCCGCCTCATTTGGTCTGCTGGTCACCACCCCCTGCCTGGGGCCCACCAGCCACCACCGCTTGTACGCCCAGGGTCTGCCTGCTGTGGACTTGCAAGCAGCCCAGTTTGCTCAGCTCTCTGCTCGGTGTCCCTGGCCCAGCCCGACTCCGCCCCTCCTACCGGTCTGGATGAACGTTTCTATTTTTAAATCCTTGGATGTCCAACTTCCATACACTTCAATTTTCTGTCAGTTCTGGTTGTTATTTTGTTTCTATATTGTTGTTGTCCCTATCTTGGTTGTGCAAGGAGGCACAGTGTGTCTACCTATGCCTCCATCTTGGCTGGAAGTCCTATCCTTCCTTTCTAAAAGTCCACTTTAAATTGTTGCTTTCTCTTTCTTTTTTCATACAGTAGGTGTATTTTAGAATAAAGATATTAACAAAAAATTCTATAAGGAACCTATTAAATAGTTTCCAAAGATGTCATAACATATCTTGTAAATAGACACCTATATAATTGCCTAATTGAATATAGGAATACTTTACAGGCCTTTAAAGGCAGGATGGTAAAAATATTTTTAAGTAGACTCTGTAAATTCTTTATACTATTTCCATTCTTACATGACCATTTATTTGAAACCTTAATTACAGATAATGGAGAACTGTAGTGCTTGAACACATCTAGTACATCATATAAAGTAATAATGTTGTTTAATGAGGGGCAGAGTGGGGGTCCCCAAAAATAGAGCACATTCCCCACAGCCCATGGCTGGGGAAAGGGGGAAGTAGATGATATGGCATTAAAGACACTTTGCATTTCATGGTAAGTTAATAGTTATGAGGCCACCCAGGGGCCCAGGGCCAAAGGTATATGTGACTCTGAGAGCATTCAGTGACTCATGACATAGCCAGGGGAGGCAGATGCCCGTGTCATGGGCAACTCTTGCTCTAAACAAAGATGGCAGCTGAAAGAAGGTAAAAGATATGGGGGAACTGGCAAAAGTAGCACATCATAGGAGAGGCAGGATATAAGGTCGCATAGGAAGTTCTGTGCAGAGCACTTAAATAAGAGGAGGCTGAAAGAGAGGGAATTTGGCCATGCAGCCTGGGCTAATAAGGAAGGGGATTCTGCCATGCTGTCTCTAGTGAGAGAGGAGCTACTTCTGCTTCTCTGAGGAATTCTGCACAGCCTGGTGTAGTAAGGAAGGAGAAATGTGGTCTGTAGTAGAGGAAGCAGTCATGGAGGAAGAAAGGGTGTAAGGAGAGTGCTGGAGCTGTGTGGGAACCTGCCTAACCAAGCACGATTCATGGGACATGCTTGGAGCTGAACTGCACTGGAACTGGAAATGCAGACTTCTGCGTCTCTGAAAGATGGACAGAGAAGTCATTGTGTTGGAAAGTGTGTCTCCCTGGACTCCGCCATGATCCAGTGTAACATGGCACATGTTTCCCTGAATTACCACCTGGAGGCCAAGGGCGACATGCCCCAAATCCTGAGAGAGAAAACTGCTACAACAGGAGGGTGACTCTGAAACCCACAGGAATACCCTCCCAAGGGAATGGAAATCTGTTTGCATGGCTGGCTTAAAAACAAATGAGAATATGGAAAAACTTCTGGGCATAGTTTTAGCTTATAGCCTGGTGGGGAGGAAAGGAAGTGCTGGGTTTCATGGGAGAACAGGGCTCTGAACAGGAGTGCTCTCAGCAACCCCCCAAAATCGGACCCCTGTAAATACAAACCTGTTTCTTTCAACACTAAGTGTTTGGTTGTCTATCAAGGCAACACATGGACAAGCTTGGTTTGCTCAGTTACAGTGTTAGTTATTCATCCTAGCAACTACGTATATAAATAATAATAATTTCTAACCCCCAAGTCGGTGACTATATACTGGAATAATTTGTAGGAGATAAAAGAGCTCCACTTGGGGGAGGTATAAAAGCTTTCTGCTGTAGCATGTTCAGAAATCCTGGTTAATATACGTGCCAGGTGCTAGTGCCTACATGTACACTTTGTCCCAAGTACTTTACATGTATTACCATATTAACCATCACACAACTCAATATGGTAGGCACTAATTATTTTCTTCATATTATTCTTGGGTTTCAGTAGTTTCCCAAGAACACACTGCCTGTGAACAGGTAAAGCTGGTATTCCAAGGCAAGAATCTCTGAATCAAAAGCCTCGGAGGTGGTTTGCTTAAACTAAGCCAGTGGGACTCCTGTGGTGTAGTTTCATGGCACTTATATCTTATGTCTTATTTATCTTATTTGGGACACTTCCTCTCACTCTTTATAGCCTATTGGATTAGTTATGTGTTTTTACAACCATGATGTAATAGTTTCCCTCAGTTAGACAAAAGGTGTTTACTGATGAAATCTTTTCTTTTTCTTTTTTCTAATTCATAGGAAAAATCAGGCTAGTGGATAAAAGTATTCTCAAACTTAAAGCTTTGGTGCAACCGAATAATGCTACTAGTTTAAAAAATTGATGAACTAGCATCATAAATCCATTAGTAGGAAACTCAGGATCTACTGACCTTGCTAAATTGAGCAACTTATTAATCACCTGTTGCTCATGGAATAAATATTTGAAGATGTGCTTTTACTGTGCATTGCATTCCCGGTTTAGTGCTGGGAATGTTCAGAAATGGGAGCCGTAACTGAATAAGCTCTAAGAGGGCACAGTCCTTTGGTACCATGTTTGTTTGCTAAGATGGCAAATGTTCTTCCTTTCTCTTTAAAACCTCCGAAGTCAAGATAATCTCCTAGGGCCATGGCATCACCAGGTTCCAGTCCTATCCGTCTTGGGCCAGTCCTCCCTGGCTGCAGGGATCTTCATTGTGCCCTTCATAATGACAGACGTCTATTCTCAATCCCCAAGGGATTTTTCCTGAAAGCTTTTCAGACACCTATTAAACATGTAATTTTATGTTCAGTGTAATATTTTTCTCTGCTAATGTGTTCTTTTTCAAACATTAAGGATCAAAACAGTTCAAGAGTAAAGAAAAAATGGCAGAGAGACCATAGTAGAGAAAATAAATACATGGGCCAGTAAGAATCAAACAGAGGCACGTGCTGGGCAGCACAAACTTCTAGCTAATGGGGGCACGTGACAGGGCTCTCTTCCCTTTTCTGTGGGTAGGCTAGGAGATAACTGTACGCTAATGCCTCCTTCCAGTGGCATAATGGAGATATAACTATATATGTATTCCTATTTATATTTCTAACATGAGCAGTGTAATAATGTATCAGCACTAGATATTGGATGAGGCAGACCTGCATGCTTGTATTTTATTTTTTCATTGAAGAAAAAACTTTCATTTTCAGCTGATAGAATTAATAATACCAGTGTTTTAATACTCCACTAAAGCACCAAGATTTAAAGGGATCTGTAACCTGGACAACTATAGGCTGTGATTTGATTATTTGAGGACTTAGCTAGCTGAATACTGTGTGCTTAATGAGATAAGGGGAAGATACTTTGTTGCACTTGTGGGGGGTGGGAAGGAGAGTGGTAGTGAGTGTAGGACAAGTGCAGGGCCAGCTGGACCCTCCGGTAAGGGAGGGGAGAATGCCTTCAGCAGGGACAGCTCCAGTTTCTTGGCAGCAGGGGAGTGAGCACAAGCAAGGAGGGAGACCAAGACAAAAAAGACCCACATTTCCAATGTTAGTTTTACTCACAAGTGTTATATGCATTTTTTCCTCCATTAGCTCATTTAGATTTCACTGTAGGGTCAAGATTGGATTGGTATCAATATCCAGTGATTTAGTTTGAAATCACTTTTTGTCAGTGTCTCTCAAACTTCCCAGGGCTGCTTGCTGAGGCTAGGGAAAGATCTCATGTCTGTTATCCTACTAAGTCTCACATTTCAATGAAGAAGAAATGGGTGGCAACACAATGCACATTTGAGCTATGTGCGCATCTACCTCCTCAGCATAAAGATGTGGCAGATTTGTGCTCAAAACACAAAGCAAACTAGTTTAAGTAATTGTCACCAATCTGAGGTTGAAAGTCTGTTGATGGAGATGTTTATCTTACTTGCATAATAAAATGCAAGTTGTTTTAATAAAACGTGTATGACAAAATAAATTGAAAACAAAATTAAGTGAATATACTGTCTGAATATGAAACACAAATGGCAGCAGTTGAAGCCCATACATAAGCAGCTAAAAACAAGGCTGTGAATGAACCAAAACATTTTTCCCCCTAAAATGACAAACTTCTGCCTATGAGAATACCTTACAAGTTTTGGAAAACTACCAAATGTTAAGTGGAGTCAAATTTTATTCTTAGAATACTAAATTAGTGTCCTAAGTGTATTCTAATAAACATTATAATTTTATTTATGAGTAAATCTTGTATAATAATACAACCTTATTAATGAAAAAGTTTATAATGTTTATAAATTTTATTATTTTATTATTGAATAATTTATAGAGTTTACTTTTTGCCAATTTCAATAAGTCATATTCTAGGTTATTATTAATTAACATTTAGACAAAGTCAGAAATCATAGTCTGTGATGAACTATAGGAATGATCCCTGAAGGTAGTCTTAGAAATCACAGTGTGTGGAACTGCATATTATTCATCCATAAGCACCACATAAAGTCTAACATTCTGAGACCAGTTATATAAAGATGACAGCAACAGAATCACTGGTCTACAAATCTTCCTTTATTCTCCTCCAGTTTGCAATATTATTGCTAAAATTTTAAGAGAAAGTCCAGACTTCATGCAAAGATACCATCAACTTCAATTTTCTGTTATGGGTATGCTTTCTCTTCACAATGGAATCACTCATTTTGCCTTCTGCACAGCAAATAAGGAAGGGAACCCATGGTGGTTTGGTTTGACTGGTCTGCTGTGGTCAGACACACTTTGCTATAAACACCCTTGCCCCAAAGAATGTATGGTATTATTATATTCTTATCAAATCATATTTAAAGATTTATGTTTAACCTTAGAAAATTGGCTGCTTGCCAAAACCTCTTGGTTGCTGCTAGAGGTGATGGTTAGTAGGTTTGTTTAATGCAAACACAGGCCAAGGCAAATTCTCTTCCACCCACAGAGTTCCAGAGGGGTATATCCTGCCTTTTGACTGCCAGGTGAGGCAAGTTGCCAGACTCCGGTAGGCTTACTAAGGCAGACATATGAAAAATTCGCCCACTCTGATGCTAGAATAATCATCAATCTTTCAACAGAAAATAAAATATACAAGAATGAGGAATTGGTAGCATTTCTCAGTCTGGATGTAATGCCAGATCCAGACGAGTGAACTTTGCTACCCTCAGTAGAATATCTTCTTCCATATCTGGCTCCAGTGAGTCCAAGGCAGGCTCAGGAACCAGAGCTTTAGTTTTCTTTATTTCCTGTCTTTCTTCCAGGATTAATCTCAGTCCACTCCTTTCTTAATGCATAGTCTGTGCCCAAGCCTTTCCTTTCTCCATTTCCATGTCCAGGTTTGAGACAAACAGAGAACTGGGATGAACTTGATCACTTCTCACACCCATATTGATGCTGTAATTGTGCAGGTACTCAAAAAATCTTTAAGTCTGCTCCACCTTAGAGCCCTATTTCAAGTTTTTCATTGCTTGCTAGAAGCAAGTCAACATATAAAGGCCTGTGATTTGTTTCTTGCCCAGACTTTATTTTTAATAGAAATTATAAGTACTTCAGTACTCTAGTTAGGTACAAAAATATCTCTTCTATCTAAATAAAATTATCCATGCATGACTCTGAGACTCCACTAAACAGGAAGAAGGAGTTTCAGTTTAATGCACTACTGATACTTCTTTTTCCATAGATTCTTGAGAAGGTCCTTAGAGTTGTTCCTATCCAGAAAAAATACGTGGTGGGCAAGTTCTCTGCTCTCTGATCCACCCTCATCTTCTCTATAAGGGCTGAGGTTCCAGGCTGCACAGGCCCTCAGTGATTGTTATCCCTCAGGTGTTTCCCAAACTCATGTTTTAAGATACTTACTGAGGCTGAGAATCCTAGTGCCTAGAGAACCAACTACATTCTCCCTAAGTATATACCACATAGCATTTCCCAAAGTCTGATCACCTTCTTGGAGGGAGACAGATAAGGAGAGTAAGAGCCCCCACCACTCCCAGGAAACCCCACTTCCCCGGCCTCTTCTGTGCCGAGGACTCTTCTCATCCTCAAATTCAACCCCTACCTCTCCCCCTCTAAGCATAAACCCGCATATTTTAGGGTTTGGAAAACCAAAGCCAGGAAGAGGGTTTATCTTTGTCTGATAACTTCTTTCCCACCTATGTTCCCAAGACAAGGAATACTAAAAGTCTAGCCACTTCCTGGGAATTCAGAAGTATGAAAATACAACAAAACAGAAACTGGTATCCCATTTTAAACTATATTTCCCACCAAATAAGAGAAAATTTTGATATTGAAATTTATATTCTACCACATTATAAAGACCCAATTTTCAACTCATGTAGAAATATTCTTGTCAATATCCTGCACCAACTTATCCTTTTAAATCTTTTTTAATTTATAAAATATTATAACATTATCTCATTTAATCTTTCAATAAATCATACTATCCTCATTATCTCTAAATAGTCAAGTACTATGATTACATGCTCTAAACAGATACAGCTAATTGTAAATGGAAGAGCCTATTGGATGAACCCGAGTTAGAATTCTGACTCCTCCATTTATTAGTCTGATAATCAAATCCAGGGACCCTTTTCCTATTTTTGACATTTGTCACTATTCATTTTCCTTGAAACAGTCTAACACAGCTTATTTAGTGATTTATTTAAAATAGTTTTAGATTTTATTTTTATTCCATCCATATTATTAAAATTAATGGAAATTATACTCAACTATTTCATCAATTCCCATTGAATCACTACCATGTCTGTGTGTACCTCTAATGTCTAACCCACCTTTATTTAATCTTATAGCCATGAAATAGTTCTACCAATATGGCTACAAAGATAATACAATATTTAAAAATGAATTTTTTCACTTTTTTCCATCTTCTGTTGGATCTCTGACAAATGCTTTACAACTTCTAAGTTTTTCTTTAGTATCAGTAACATGAATTTTTTGTGATTCCTTATTGTACCAATTTCACCCTAGAGATGAATAGTAAATAATCATATTTAAGAGTTTTCATTTTCAAAATTAAAAGGTTTTCTACTTTAACACAAATAAGCTCGATCATCCACATGATTCACATTGGGATGTCAGAACACCCTCCCCTATTCTGCAGTAAATTTACTCGTCCATTATTCATGCAAGGTAAAGACCACAGTTTTATTTACACTGCTTGAGGTTACACAGTTTAATCCACAGAAAGTATGTTAAAGAAACAGCCAGAGCCAAGAAAATCAACTGGTTTCCCTTATCTAATCTCCCTTCAATATTAAACACATGTGGTTATTGAATATGTAGGTCACCTATCAATTGAAGTGGTAACACTTACATTCACAACTGCCTAAGACAGATGATGGTTTGTGTTGATTTGAAATCCCTGCGCTGAGAACAGATCAAATTGTTATTATCTTAAAATGGTTATTCTATTCAATTCCCATAGGCTAACTTCTGAATTCCTGTACCTATGTGCAGTATGCAATAACGTGAGTGGAATGCATATACATATAGAATCGGGCAATACTTCTGAAGCGTTTCAGTATTTTATATTTATCCTTTCCAAATAGGGGGGATTACAGTTATTGCTCTTTTTCCTTCACCTTTTGTTGATTCTTTAAAAGTTGTGACATTTCTGTTTCAAAAGATAAACGTAGTAATACATTCTAAGTTCGAACAGGAAGTTCTGACATTCTTTTCATTTACCAAGGAAACATGTCTTTTTAAGGGTTTTTTTGCATGCATTTTATATCATAAAATAGTCACCAGTTTCAGCATCTCACTCTCTATTGTTATAATGTAACAGATTGAAGAAAAATATTTAAAATCAGGAAATGATATATTTCAAAATGGAATCCTTTCTCCTAATATTCTATCATCTACCCATCAGAAGATTATTTTTTTTAATCCTCACTCAAAGATATGTTTTTTTATTGATTTGAGAGAGAGAGAGAGAGAGAAACATCGATGTGAGAATCACCAGTCAGCTGCCTCCCATACATGCCCCAACTGGGGACTGATCCCTCAACCGAGATATGTGCCCTGACTGGGGATCAAACTGGCAACATTTTGGTGTATGGGATGATGCTCAGCCAACTGAGCATCCAGCCAGGGTAGATTATTATTATTTTTTTTTATCAAGTTGTTCTGATGAGTGGACTAGAAGAAAAGCCAGTCATTTCTTAGGATCATTACTCCTTGACACTGCAAAGAACTCGAACAGATATAACACACCCATAAATCAACAAGATAAATCTAAATATTCCAACAGAAAAATAGACATGAAATATGCTTCGGCTTTCACAAAAGATGAAATGTAAATGTCAATGCACATATGAAAAGTTTGCAATCTTATTAGTAATAAAATCATAACAGAATTAAGGCATCAATGAGATATCATTTTAGACCCATCAGGCTGGACACAAAGTAAGAAACCAGACAATACTAAGTGTTGATGAATGTGATCAAAAGGGACACTCACATACTCATTTCGTAGGACTACAAATTGGTACAACCTTTCTAAAAGTGTGAGATTACCTAAACATTCACATACTCTATGACCCAGCAATTCCACTTCTAAGTATATTTCCTAAAGAAACTTATAGATATTCATCAGGATACATCCAATAATGTTTATAAAATCATATGTAAAATCCTCCAAAACAATGAAAACAGCCTAAATGTTTATCGAAAGAAGCATGGCTATATAAATTTAGCATATACTCACCATGTGGTAACATGCAGCAGTGAAAATGAATAAAATATGACTATGCTCAATAACATTAAAGGTTCTTCAAGACATAATACTGAGTGATGTAAACACATAGACGAATACACAGATTATGACACGGCTTTTATGAAGTGCAAAACAAAGCAGAAATAAACCAATATCTACAGATATTTTTAAGGAAAAGAATAAAACAAAATTAAGGAAAATAACTATCTCAGGAAAAAATTAAGAGGATGACTTAGTGAAAGAGCATTAGGGCAGTTTTTCTTAGACTTTAAAAAAAAATAAAACATGACCGATAGTAATTGTAGAGAAGAGTTTCTCTACTATTGACATTTACATTTCATCTTTTATAAAAGCTCAGCACTATTCACATTTTGGACTGCCCTTTCCCCCCTTTTTTGCAGTGTGAGGCCAGTTCTGCATTCTAGGATGTTTAGTAGTGTCCCTGGTCTACTCACTAGATGCTACTAGCAAGCTCCCAGTTGTAATAACCAAAAATGTCCCCAGACATTGCCAAACATCCCTGGTGGGCAAAATCACCCTGGTCTAGACATACTGTTTTATAGGGATAATTTACATGAGATTCACACAAAATAAGATTGGAATCACTTGCAGTCAAATGTTAAATCCTAAAAATCCAAGTGCTACCACTATTATACACACACACATTATGTTTTATATTGGATACACTACTTTTAATCTGTCACATGCCTTTGTATTATATATGAAGGGTGTCTCAAAGAATCTGCAAAAAACATTCACACTGATACCCAACCATAGTTCTGACTCTGACGAACATGTATATATTCCTCCACTCCTTTGTGGACTTGCACAAGTTATTATGCCTGATGACAATGACTTCTATCTCTGCCTAAGGAGCTGCCATCTGATCCCACAGAGCAGAACTAGTCACTTTTCTCCTTTATGCTTCCACAGAACTTCCCCACAGTCCTCAAGTGTTGCACTCATTCACACTGTTACAAGTGTGTGTGTCTGTGTATCCAGCTTCCTCCAGTTAGTTTCTCCAGAGCTGCTACTATAACTTCTTCATCTTTATATTACCAAAGTTTAACTTAATATCTGTCCTCAGTAAGTAATCAATACATGTCTGTTGAATACATATGAATGAATAAATTAATTAATTTCAGGACTTTGCTTTCTCCAAAATATCTGATAAAGATCAATCCGCTCTGTCACTTATTCAATACTGAAAATATAAATCAAACAAATTTTTGCATCACTTTTGGTAAGAGCTCTAAGCATTTCATTTAAATATTTCTTCTTATGTCATAAGTTTATAGTCTTGTAGACCAAGTTATCAATTGACAAGCTTCAGAACATGCTACCCCAAATCGTGGCACCTTGGATTATTGAATATTTTAAGCTGAGGGAATCTGGAAAATGGCAGGTCTTGGAGGATTCATGAGTCCCACCTCCTCCTCCCCAGAAGCAGGTTATAAGACCCTCTTGTGAGAGGAGCCCTTCCTAGTGGAGGAAATGAGCATCTTTATCTCAAAGATGGAGGGATGCTGAGAGGAACCCAAATGCATAGGCATTGCTAAGTTTCCCCTAGTTCACTACACTTAGCTCACAACCTTTTCTTCCCACCACATTTTCCCACGACTTTCCATTCTTCAGCAAACCTAACATAAAAATGCTTGGGTTTATCCCAGTTCTAGGGTCTTCATTTTCTTATGAAGACTCCTGTGTCACATAAAACTTACATAAATTTGTACACTTTTCTCTTGTAATCTGTCTTTTGTGACAGAGCCCAACTGAGCATTTAAAAGAGTAGAAAGAAAAGAATTTTTCCCTCTCCTACACAATTCTTATCCATAAATTAAATAGAAAGTGTCTCAGTAACTCATCTTTGAAGAACTATGCAATATCTCTCTTAGGTAAAGACTTTTCTATTTGTAGCATGCAAAATTGTGAAACACATGAGTTGAGATAATAGTACTGTGAATCCCCATTCATCTGTCATTTAAATACAATATCAAGACCGTGCTCTAATTGCTTTCTGTCATTTTTATTTTCTTCTCTTTGCTGAATTATAATTTCAAAATCCCATCCATCAGAAGTATTTCACTCAGGCATACTTATGTATGCCACTATTGACACTGAATGTGTCAAGAATTTATTCTCATAGTCACGCTATTAACACAATTAAGAAATAAATATAATGAAATTTTTTAAGAGCATGACTTTAATCCACAGTCATGTATGTCAAATGTATAAAGCAATCTTCTACATTTTATGGCCAAATGATTGACTTTTTTGTAAAAAATAGGTGTGAACATTTGTATTTTTTTTAAATATCTCAACAGTAATCTTAAATCGACACTGTCAAAATACAACATAATAAGAAATGGAAAGATAAATCCATGTACAAAGCAAAAACCAAATGGCTTGATCCGTGGCAGCACCCTTGCTTCTCTGGGCCGAGAGTGCAGAGGTGTGCACCAATAAAGCTTTCAAAATCTCTGTAATGCTGAGCTGATTTTGCTGACCATTCTAAAAATATAGATACATTTGAAAAGTTGAAAAGTATTGGGACATATTTTTAAATCCAGTTTACAAAATTTAATATGTCAATACAGTTTTCCAGTCCAGTAATGTAAGTGTATCTTGCCACTTAAGCTAAAAGAAAAGGAAGTCTTTCATACAGTATTCTTAACACATAATTCTATAACATTAACCCTATAACAAGTATAATAACACTTTATAAATGTGGGCTTTTCACAGAACGTAAACCAGAAAATCACAGGTTTGATTCCTAGTGAAGGTACATGCCCAGGTTGCAGGTCTAGTCTCCAGTTGGGACATGTAGAAGAGACAACCAATCTATCTTCCCTGCATAAATGTTTTTCTCCCTCTCTCTCTCTCCCTCCATTTCCCTCTCTCTAACATCAATAAGCATGTCCTCAGATGAGGATTTAAAACAAAAGTGAAAACAAAGGCTATAATAAGAGACGAAGAAGGACCCAGCAATTCCACTCCGGGGTATTTATCTGAAGAAACCTACAACACTAATTCAAAGACATTTGAGTCCCTGTGTTCACTGCAGCACGTTTACAATAGCCAAGATACGGAAGCAACCTAAGGGTCCATTGATAGATGAGTGGATAAAGACGTGGTACCTACATAAACTGGAATATCACTCAGCCCTAAAAATGAATGGAATCTAAAAAGCAAAATAAAGAATCTTATAGATACAGAGAACATTTTGATAATTGCCAGATGAGAGGGCAGTTGGGGTGGGGGGAAAAATGGGGAAGGGATTAAGAAGTACAAAATGGGTAGTTACAAAATAGTCATGGAGATGTTATGTATAGCATAGGGAATATAGTCAATAATATTGTAATAACTTTACTGTCCAGTATGGTATCAAATGGGTATTAGATTTATCAGGGTGATCACTTCAGATGTTAAATAAATGTCTAAACAATATGTTGTACACCTGAAACTAATATAATATTGTGTGTCAACTGTAATTAAAATAAAAAAAAATTTTTAAAAGAAGCTAAAAAAAAGAAAATTATTTAGAGGGATAAATATTTTTTCGGTGCACCCAAGCTATAGGAAAAAATTAAAGTCCTTGTTTAACTGAACACTACATTTAACTTGTTATCTCATGTATATTCCTAATAATAACTTTTATAGTATTTGTAATTCAATAGTCTGAAAAAGTATACATAATATGTAAACATAGCAATTGAAAAGTTATTAAAATGATCTCATTTATATGTGGAATGTATAGAACACAAATTCATAGAAACAGAATAAATTGGTAGTTGTCAGAGGCCAGGGGTGGAAAAATGAATGAGCGTATTCAAAAGGTACAAGTTTCTAGTTTTAAAACAAATAAGTTCTGGGAATGTAATGTATACCATTAACAATATTGTATATTGTAAAGTTGTTAAGAGAGTAAATTGTAAAAGTTCTCATCAAAAGAAAAATTTTATAGCTATATGAGGTGGTGAATGTTAACTAAACTGATTGTGGTGATGATTTTTGCAATACCTACATATATCAAGTCATTGTGTTATATACTTTAAACTAATACATTGTTATATGCCAATTATATCTCAATAAAACCAGAAAAAATAAAGTTCTATCTGATGCCTGCAAAGGCTTTACTTAAAAAAGAAAGACAAAGATTTGAAGATTTCACCAGCAATGGTTGATTTTATATGTTTATTTGACTGGGCCATAGGGTACTCAGACACTTCAACCATCATTCTGGGTGTATCTCTGTGGCTATTTCTCCATGAGATTAACACCACAATCTGTGTACTGAGTAAAGTAGATGGCTCTCCCTAATGTGGGTGGGCTTCATCCAGTCCGTTGAAGACCTGAATAGACAAAGAAAAAAAAAAGGCAGAGGAAAAGAAAACCCCACCCACCTAACTAAATGAGCTGGAACATTGGTCTTTTCCTGCCTTCAGGCTGGGCTGAAAAATTAGCTCTTCTTGGGTACCGATCGTGCTGATTTTCAGACTGAAACTGTACCATCAGCTCTCCTGGGTCTCCAGCTTACCAACTGCAGATCTTGAGACTTTTGAGCCTCCATAATTATAACACAAATATATATATATGCATCCTATTATTTTTATTTCTCTGGAGATCCCTGACTAATACATCATCAAAGGTGTCCCATGACATCTTGAGTAATAATTCAGGAAATAATGTATATAAAAAAATACCAGCCTTGACTTTTCAAAACAACACATTTTTCATATTGTCTTAATTGCTAAGGACTGGTACAAAGATTTTACTGAATAATTTGTTGTGGTCTTTTATGCTACTGGTGTTTGGTTTCAAAAGACAACTGTAGGATAGTTTAAAGAACATTTCTTTAGCAATTTCCCTTTAAAATGTAAAATGTGGCATTTGGAGGAGAAAGAAAGTTATAAAAATATACTTTTATCCACTTTTTAAAAAGTGCGGTTGTCAAATTATGAAATAGGAAAAAATAATAGAGCCACTAATATTATCAGAGATGTATTCCAGATGGGTTTCTTAAATTATGGTTACATTTCAGAACTGAACTAAATATTTTTATACATTTTAATAAAAATATGGTTGCAAGTCACTGCTACAATGACAAACCACAACAAGATAATAACCCTTCTATTTTAGCATCGTAAAAATGAAAGAATAAAACTCTTATTTTTAGTGTAATGAGGAGTGACTGATAATGTCATTTCATGCAAAAATCAAATTTTCAATATATATACACAATATTTTGTTTAACAGAAAAGATATACAACACAACTGAAATGCAAGCTTCCACATTCAGCTCTCCTTTCTGCTTTCCTTTCTGAACGACAGCTAGCTGACCAGTTAAAAGAGACTATTTTTTCCAAACTTATTTATGCTCACAGGTTTTGAATAAAGTATAAATTTACCAACATGGTTAGATGATAATTGAAAACCATTTGATATTTAATAATCACAAGTAAAGTACCAATAATTATTGCTCTTATTAGATTGTATCTCTTTTGTAGCAAAACTCTAATGAACTTGGAGCAAGAGAGCAAGTCCAAATCCTCTCTGGGATAGCTGTAAGCTCCTGGGCTTCAGGAAGGTGGTTGCCTTTTCTGTAAATGAAACTTTTCCTGAAGGGTATTTGACAGAATTGAAACATATATATGGTGATGGGCAAAAATAAAACCAATCATTAATGGAAACAGTCTTAACAGTTTCATTTTGTCCATATTTGTTTTAATACTCTAAGTATTATTGCTGTTAGTAATACTTTAAAATGGGGAATTATGGTGTCACTAGTTATATGTATATAATAATGTAGCTCACCTGTTATATATATATATATATACATGTATAATAATCTCATAGTAATACAAATGATTCTTGTCCATAGGAATGCAAATATGTGTGATGGTATTCAATTAATTATGCCTTGTAGATTGGTTTTGTATCTATTTGTAAATTTATTTCAAAACTTCTTGATCCCTATACATGAGGATTCTTAGAATTCCCTTTTTCACTGCTGATAATGTCTTACTATTTCTTTCTTGAATAATGAGTTTAATTAATCTTTGACATGCGCTTACTTAATATTTATATGAGACACAAGACTTCAACTTTTTAAAAATGATTCTTGAAAATGGCTCTCCATTTTTCATATTGTATTTTCTATACCAACGGAGTTTGCACACTAGGAAAGAATTTTTCAGACTACTGTGAGCATAGTTTTTTGTTCCTGTTACATCACTTTAACTTTCATGCTAAATAATCTTTTTTGACATGTGTAACAGTTTCAAACTTATGGATTGGGATAAACTAATCTTGTCAATTATATAATACTACTTTTCAAAGCATAGTTCTTTTATTTTTATTTTTTAAGTATTTTTATTTCCTTTTAGAGAGGGGGGAGGGGAAGGGAGGAGAAAGAGGGAGAGAGAAACATCCACGTGAGAGAGGAAACATTGACTGGTTGCCTTCTGCCAGTGACCAGACGAGGAGTCTGCAACCCACTCACATGTCCTGACCTGGAATAAAACCAGTGATCTCCCGGTTTATGAGATGACACCCAACAAACTGAGCCATGCCAGCCAGCAAAGCATGGCTTTCTTTCTTTTTTAATATAATAAATATGAATGATAAACTATAATTTAATTTACTAGAATTTCCTAATCTAGAAACCTTAAAGAAATTATTATGTTTGATATTGGAATTTTAATGTCCTTTTATTGCACCCACTGATTTTGCTAAGAGAGTACAGCTGTTCTCAAGAACTAACAAAACCAATAAGAAATCTATATTTACCAACCTGTGTACAAGATTGTCAGTGTGAAGAAACAGGATAAATTGAGATATAGTAATACATTTTCAATATGACAGATGTGAGAACTCACCTCGATCTCTAAAATAACACTTCATTTTAAGTGATTGGATCACTTAATAAGCTTCCATAAAATAAACTAGGCATTTAGTCAAATGAAAAATTACCCATTCCTTTATTTTTCATTTATAATAAAATATTTCCCATAGTGTTCTCTTATGAGTCCCTGAGAATTTTGCCTGCCTACTTCCCTGTTGAGCCTCTGAAATAATTTCACGGTAGAATTTTCAGGCTTTTACAAACACAGTAATTTTCTCTTTCCTGTTTTTAAATCTTGCCTGCCTCCTAATCTCTGGTTATATTCTTCCCTCTGGTAGACAACTTCATTCTTAACACCATGCCCCTCAATAACTCAATTGATGCTTTAATGAAACTGCTTTTTGAAAGTATTTGCCTTTTGCAGGAGAACCTTATTGCATAGTCTCATGAGCTCTCACAGCAATGAGCCGATAGCATTTTCAATTCACTCTGGAGACTGTGTATCAGACTCACCTGCAGCAGCAGAATGACGAACTGATTTTAAAAGTTAGCCTTTTCATTTTGAGTAAGTATTCCATCAATATGCTAACAAAAACAATATTTCTTTTTTTTTAAAGATTTTCTTTTTAAGATTTTATTTATTTATCTTTAGAGGAGAAGAGAAGGAGAGAGGGAGAGAAATAGCAATGTATGGTTGCCTCTCGTGGGTCCCCTGCTGGGAACTGGCCTGCAACCCATGCATGTGCCCTGACTGGGAATCGAACCACGATCTTTTGGTTCGCAGGCCTGTGCTCAATCCACTGAGCTATACCAGCCAGGGCAGAAACAATATTTCTGATATCCTAGACCTCATGTACATAGCATCATTGATTTTATAGCAAATAAAATAGAAAATATAGACACTTTGGCTTAGATAAGTGGGGAAGTATACTAATTAATATCTGAGGATTCAATTTCTAAGTTTTTAGCTACAGAACCCCTGTTGAAAGAAAACTGTACAAAAATAGTCACTAAGCTTATTGTTGACTTGCAGCCTGGTGGGAAGGGAGCATGTGGTCCATGACCCCTTTTACCAGGCCCCTAGGGACATACTATGGAAAATATAACACTGAAGAATAACCAAGCATAGTACTCACAATTCATCAGTCTGACATTCAGCATTTTAGTTAGAATCGAATACACATATTTGAAATGAAAATCTACCAAAGAAAATATTTGAAAAGCATGTTTTTAAAAGAATAATCTAAAACCACAAAGTTTTCTCAACCTTAATTTAAAGTTGAAAACTTTATCATGGAAGACAATTTCTAATTACATTTTTTGTGTTGTTTTTTTTTTTTTTGATTGAGAGTTTTACATGGAAAAGGGCCTGATTTTTCTGAACCCTATCAACTGCATTTCTACACCGCACTTGAGAGCGAACTTGCCAGGGCATTTTCCCATCCAGCTATGGCTCCTGCAGAGAAGCATTCGGAATCCCAGGCAGCCATCCAGGCATGCAGGTAGTGGCAGCCAGAGTGGGCTTTCTAGAATCTCCTTTTTCAGTTAAATATATAAAATGACCACTCTAGTGGCAGCACTGTCTTAGGCACAGTCTACCCAAACTATTCTTTGAAGCTGGCAGACACTGACATTGAAAACAGGCCATCTTATTCAAAGGATCTTCCTTAGAGAACCCAGTTCATCCTTAGCAAAGGGAATTGGGCTGGTTTCAGATGACAATATTGTTTTTTCGCTATCTTCACAAGTGACTGTTATCGGCAACCTATTTCAAGGAAATATATCTTTAGGTTCTACTGTGAGCTTTTGATAGCATGAAGCAAAGATATCTCCAACTTACTGCCAAAAGGGGGAAGGGGGGTAGTTACTCTACAGATATTAGAAAATCTGATAGGAATCCAGTACAAGAAAATAAAATAGAGCTAATTTCAGTGACCCAGGGAAGTTCTCAGAAACAGACCAGTTGCTCTCAAGGATGGTGTTACACCTTCTCAGCTATCTTCTCTCTTCCTACTGACTGCCTTGTTTACTCGCAGTTTCCACTTTCTCGTGAGTTTGGTGGAATCAGTTCACTCACTTCTTAGCTCCAGTTTCCACTGTGGACAGGCATCTTCTGTGTGTTTTAGATTCCTGAGACTTAGAATCTGGTCCTTACACAGCCTGTGGATAGAGTAAACTGTGCAATCAGGGACAATGTTGCAGAAACAGTGATGAGCAAGACAGGTAAACCCTCCACCTCGTGAGTATCCTGATCATCACTTCTAATAGGACATAGTCATTTAAAGGTAGCAGGCTTGTGGGAAGGACAACTTTTCTATGAATGGGCTCTACACAAAGCAAGCACCAAAATAAATCCCTCGTGCATGTTGTCTGCAGCTCTTTCTTTTGTCATTGCTTTACCTCTGCCACTACTGTTACTAGTTTTGCTTTTATTGTTTTGATGACTGTTTTTTACTCAAAGAGTACTCACAGCCATGTATTCTCTGCCAGGGGGTCTCAGAGTGTGGTACCCAGACCAGAAGCATCTTGGAATTTATTAAAATGCAAATTTTAGGGCCTTGCCTAATCAGAAACTCGGGAGTGAGGACTCTGGATTTGCACAAGATTCTGACACATGCTGAGGTTGAGAACCTCTGCTCTGTGCCATCACTCAGATATGTCCATCTGCCTTTATTCTTCAAGCTTCCTAATGACTTCAAAGAGTTCTGTTTAATTTTTCCTCAATATTTGAGATATATGAAAATATAAATATATAACTGTTTAAAAATCTCCCAACCTCATTTAGGCTTCCCATTTCTAAGCTAAACAAAACTCATCGATATGAGTCTTCCTGTTGCCCAAGGAGCCAACGCTGTTCATCAACTCCTTCTTAGCATCTGTCTGGAATTCTGCCTAAAATTCAGCTCACCAAAAAGAAATATGATCAATCTTAAATTGAAGATACAACAACTAGATTCACCACTTTTCCTCATTTGTCAACCAGTCTAACCTATCATGTATGACAACAGCGCCAAATAAGAGCTGTCAAATTTCCTAGAATTTGTATGTTTAGAGGCCAACCTTGGAGGTATAATACAGGATTAAAATATTACCTCTCAGTGGGCAGTGAACCCACTCTCTAAAAAAGCCCTTGCTTTACATAGCCTCTCAAATATATTTTGCAAATGAAGCCAGTTTTTAAAAATGGACCATAATCTGGAGGAAAACTGTATTGCAAGGAATTGAGAAAGAGAGAGAGAGAGAGAGAGAGAGAGAGAGAGAGAGACAAAGAGAGATTCAAGTATTATTAAAAAATACATTACAAAAGTTCATTCCTGGAGCACTATAACCAGGTCTTTCCAGGACAGTGTCCCCAACACTGTACTGTCAGTAGTATGTTAAAAAGGTTTTCTACAAGTATATCACTCCCTTCTTAGTTAAAATATTTTTAGTAAATGTTTTTTTCCTCTAGTCAGTATTGTTGTTTAACAATTGCTCAGTTAATTATTTATGCAATCCACTTTCGTCTAATTAACTGTCACCTCAGTGAGGACAGGAAATTGTCTGTCTTTTTACCAGCTATAACATTAGCACCTGATTCACTATTTGGCTCATATTTCTTGTTCAATATGTTTGCGGGATTATGTAATAAAAACACAATTATGTGGTTGGCAAAAAGAATCAAAATACTTTTTCCAAAAGAAAATGATAGGCTAAGAAATTACGAACTCAAAATATTTCTTGGGAATAGACAACACATGCATAAAGAATTAATGATTCATTATCAATTGGTATATAAGTATCCGAAGTATTTATCTGATACCTAAACTTTAATATTGCTTCTGTGGAACAGACTTTGAGAGCATTTCTGCTCTTGCTTCCTTGCCTACAGGTTACAGAATATGTAAACAGAACAGCTGTCAGTGTGTTTCTCACTTGCCAAGGGTGGAACTTTTATGACCTTCTTTGGAATTTTTCTTGCATTTTATCTTCTTGACAGGAAAGAAGTCCCTCCTTTCACTCCCTAGCTTCTTCACATTATTTCTTTTAAAAAGTTGTTTTTCAGGGAATTTAAAATCTTACCATCATTCTGTTTTTGCGAACACATCTTAAAGCTGTTTCTGATTTATATACTTCCTTACTTAACCATGTTTTCACTCTTGTGCAAAAAATACCTAACTCATTTAACCTTTTCTCATATGCTATATTGGAAACCTTAAAATCAATTAATTTTCTTTTGGACTATCTCAAAATTTTTTTTCAAAGCCTAGATCCTATATAGGCTTACTATTTTATTATACTTCACACTTACTAGCTTTTGGCCCATCATCTTATGCATGCTCTAATATGGGCTAATGTGGGCATATTGCCTCTTTTCCCTTCAACAACAGTGAAATACTGGTTTGTATTTAGCCTGCTGGTTCTAGAAGACCATCTCCTTCCATTATACCTTAACAGCTGTCATGCAGTCTTTGGTGTCAGTCTTGATTATCTGCCCCAACTTATTGGCCTGTCTTAAAGTCTAGTGTGTTTTAAAGAATGGCTCTCCCCTCCCCATTCTGCCAATATAATTTTATCTTGGTTTTCTTGCATATTGACAACCACATACTTTTATAATCTTTGTCCAAAAATTTTGGGGTGGCAATCTTCATTCTCCATACAAGAAATAAATTATCTGACCAAGATTTTGGAACCGTAACTTTGGACTCTTCTAATTTTGGTTTTCATGCCTTACAGCTATTTGATAGTGGGCTTGTTAACTTCTCGTTCTCATCAACCTCATTTGTAAAGGAATACTGGCAGTATTGTGAGAACTATGGATGATAAATACTGAATATATAATACATTCTCACTACATATTAGCTATTTTACTTTTGTAATAGTTCTCAAAATTGTAGGGGCCACTCAGAATTGGTTTCTATAGGATCTTTACATGGAGGAGGAATGTCCTTGTCAATAGTTATTGTCTTTGAGCATCTTGATTTAACTACTCTAAAATTAATCAAATTTATACTTTCACAGGCTACTCTATTTAATAAAATTAAAACTCACACCACATGTATCAGTGTATGGATATACACACAAATGTTTAATTAGTCTTAAGATAAATTTTGCCATAGAAAAATTGGTATTTTCTTGCAAAAAAAAATTTGAAATTCTAGGAATGAAGGGGAAAACATAGTTTGTTGCTGTCACCATCCTAAAATAGTCTGTCTGGTCACCCTGGCTGGTGTGGCTCAGTGGGTTGAGTGCCAGCCTGTGAACCAAAGGGTCACCGGTTGGATTCCCAGTCAGGGTACATGCCTGGGTTGTAGGCCAGGTCCCTGGTTGGGAGTGTGTGAGAGGCAACCACACAGTGATGTTTCTCTCCCTCTTTCTCCCTCTCTTCTCCTCTCTATAAAAATAAGTAAATAAAAATTTTTAAAAAAATAAAATAAAATAGTCTGGTCAGTTACAAAATAACAGAAGGATGAAACCATTTTGACTTAAGCACAAATAATGAGCATATGTTTGTAATTTTCTTTGACCATTGCAATTATGTATAACCTTTAAAATTAGGGAAGTCAACTTATCTAATATCTATCGGCTTCCTTACCTTATCTCTTTAAGATAACTACTTCATCACATATAGAGAAATGCATACATTTATAGTATCCTTTTTAATTTTGGAGTAAATAATAGAAGTAGCTGCTTTATTACATATCAGATACTACAGTCTTCTTGGGTTCTTATTTTTATGAGAAAACTATTTTAATCTTGTATAATACTGTTTCTTTTAGCATTTTATAAAATATAATAATTTTAAAAATAGCTATAATGAGTTTTCTTACTGGCTTCTGTAAGACAGTAAAAAAAAAAAGAATTTTAAAGTTCTGAGTAAGGCTTTAAAAATGAACCAAGATTAAAAATTTTAGAGCAATAAACCCTTCTTCCCTGATCAATGCTCAACATTTTATATGTAAATGCCAAGACTGTAGCTCGATCTTCAAATATTAACCTTAACTTCTCCTTCAATACTTTACTAAATAGAAATGCAAACCAAGTCCTCAGTGATTAGCATTTAAAAAATCTCACTGCAGAATTTCCAACATTCAAGCCTGTTCTGCCTGAAGGACCCCTTAAGTTCATTCCTAACCCTATTTAGAATTTTAGAACAAAACTATAGAAGGGAAATAATTGTTTTTCTAATCAGCAACTTTAACTTTTTTTTTTTTTTAGGAATAGAAAAATCAAATTGTATTGATCTTTTTCCCCTTAGGAAAAGAAACAGTAAAAGAAAATGGGAAGGCATAGGGTCATGGAAGAGAAATCTCTATCATGAAATTCATGCAATGAGAAATAGGGGCCTTACTTTGAGGAAAAGAGGAAGAAGGAAAAAACAAAAGTAAAAAAAATGAGTGAGGTAGATTGCTGGCAAAATCTGCCTTAACTGTATCTGCATCTTTCGGTAATCCTCACCCACAGAAACCTGTGTTGGGCTGGCTGTGTGATTTCCTTTGGCCAAAGGGATAAGAGCAAACACTCTATGAGTGGAGACTTCAACAGTGTTTGCCAGCTGACACTTCCTCTCTCTTGCTGTGTAACCCTTAGACCACTAAGTGATCAAGGCTGGACTAATCTGATGGGGGATGAGAGGCCATGTGGATAACCGAGGAGCCTCTGCCAATAGTGCACTAGTCAACCATTTGCCAACAGCCAGGCGTGTGAGGCCATGCTAGATTATGCAGCAGCCAGCCAACCTGAAAGAGCCCAGTACAGATAAGCTAAGCTACCACAAATGAGAGGTACTGCCCACTCTAACCACAGAACCATGAACGAAAGAAACTGGGGTGTTTCAGGTCTCTACATTTGGGCGTGATTTGATACAGCAGAAGCTAACTGTTACAGGGAGCAATAAACAGAAAAAGGGGACAGTTTTTGCTGAGACATAAAACAAGATAAACTTATTTATTTCTCCATGTGGTGGTTCATTTCAGTTATTGGCATCAAAACAGGCTACTATTTCACTTCCCTTTGAAATGTGCATTTGTTAGATAAGTTTGTTTTACCCTAAAAGATAGCCTTGCTGAAAAGCTAGAAAATAATAACACACCCCTGCCTCCTGTCCTAGTTGAAGGAGAGTGGCAGGAGGGATGGAATGCCTTAAAATTGTGTTTTGGAGAGAAGCAGATCACAGTATTATTACCTGCTGACAAAAAGGCATCAGACCAAGGATTAGACCTGGCATTACATTCTACGGACTATGATATCTCAAGCACAAGATGTCATTTGGACACAGAGTAAAAAGCAGTAACCTTTATTAAAATTAATATAATTAAATTATTAATTTACTTACCTATGCT
Source organism: Trachops cirrhosus (assembly GCA_028533065.1). Taxonomy (NCBI): domain Eukaryota; kingdom Metazoa; phylum Chordata; class Mammalia; order Chiroptera; family Phyllostomidae; genus Trachops; species Trachops cirrhosus. Next base: position 35,224,433 of record CM052549.1, on the reverse strand, counting down.
ATTGCATACAATTTTTATTTGGTTCCACTATAAATTCAACAAGCATTTATTAAATGTCATTTTCAATGTGTCTGATGCTTTATTCATATTTATATTTTCTACTTTTTTTTTAGTTTTAACATATAAAACTCTCATGCAACACTATTAGGTTTCTTTTATTGTTATGTCAGTTCTTGGGCTCATTATCTGAAATAGCCACACTGCGTCTGCTGTCAGCGCTAATCACATGTTATTCTAAGCTGTGGGTCACTTTCTTTCTGAACAATGAAGGTGGACACTATCTCCTATCCTTGATTTTCCTACCCTTTGAAAAATTGGAGAAGAGATCTTTTAACATTTTTCCTTGCACTTGTGGGAAAATACAACTTACAAATTCTTGATGGAAGGACAGTACATGTTAAACCTTCAGATTATATTTTCATCAATCCCATAAACAACTAGATAAATTCAGCTCTTTCGAGAACTATAAAGGAAGTTTTATTCATATCATTCGGCACTGGGTGGTTAAGTATTTATTCAACTGCATAATAATTTTAAGCCTTCAAACGTGTTAAGTTATATTAATTTTCAAAGAAAATACAATTTAAAGTGAATGATGTCATATTACTATCAAAGAATATGTACTGCAATATATATTAGGACATAAATCTACTGGAAACATTTGTATAAAATTGTGTTATCCTAAGACAATACAAATAATAATCATCTAAAAGTTTGTTTCTCATAGCCAGTATTTCCTAAATTTCATTAATAAATTTAGTGATCACATTAGAGTAATATTAAATTTTCATTTGCTTGTGCTGGATCCCTTGTTCATTCATTCTTCAATTCACCTGAGAATTCCTTAGAAGCTTATCTTTATCTATTGGGTCATGACATTAATATTTTCAAACTTTTATTGGAAAATTTCAGACATATGCAAATTTTGAGCAAATAGCATATAAATTATATGGGAAGATGGAGAGTGTAGACTTTAAAATGAGCAGCATTAGGCCAAGCTAAAATTTAGGGGTCTGTTTCTAAAAAGAAAGAGGGAAAGGTCAACAGATAGATAACCATGAGATGGCTAAAAATTACCAAGGAGTTTCTAAATATTGATCTTTTTCTGTAAGTAAATTTGCCATACAAACATGTGTTTTTCAGTATTATAGACGGATATGTAAAATGTGTTATGCTGAAAGATATGCTGAAAGATAAGTAAAGATTCATCTTTACTTATACTTACTATTACTAGCTAAAATTCCAAATAATTTCTATGATAGTTACGTTTGTTCCATACTATCTCAAGATCTACAAATTGAATTTATCATTTTCTCACTTACATAACATGTTTTATATTCAACTCACATATATTTCACTTACCCACCTAATCATCCAATTCAGACCAGCAGAGAGTTAGATCTAAATTTAAAAACAGCTGTATTGAAATGTATATATAAACATGTATATCATCATAAAGTCTATGTATATATGGCAGATTAGATAGATAGACAGCGTAGCATATGCTGCCCTTAGTCTATATATAGCAAGAGAGTTGAGATACTATTTTATGTAAAACAGGAAAATTGAAGGGTAAGGAATAAATTAATAGGCATTAGAAAACATAAATCCTTTATCCATGGGACCAAAATTTTGAAGGAAGTTTTAAAAATTATGTTGTATAGCAGCTCTTTGTTGTATAGTTTAAATTTTTCACACTCATTTGTACTTTAACTTAAGTTAGCATCTGAACAATAAGATCTCAGTAACCTGCCAAGACTGAAGATGCTATTCTAAAAATACTAGGGGATAATGTAATGTCCAACATATATCTTAGTATTTATAGAAGTCATGTATGTCTTGGCCACTTGATCAGTATTGCATTTATTTTACAGATTGAGAAGGCCACTGTAATGCAACATATAGACATACAATGCTTTGCCTAAATGAGTTAGAGCTTAATAATTCTCTAATATACACAAACTAGATGAAATTGAAACAACAAATAAAGGAGGTATTGGCAGAATATTTACTAATTTTCATTCTAGATGAAATGTGATACATAATAGGTTTAAAGCAAAAATAGAGAAAAATTGGCTCTACGAGAGAGAATGTAGAGTGATTTTTTAAAAAATTATAAAACAGGAAAAAATCTCAATTGAGAAGTTTAGAAATAATATAATATCTTGTTATTCTTTCATTTTTACCATAAGTAATCTTAGAGAACTTATATTTTAACATATCACAGGAAATAGTTAAAATGTCTTCATATTAAATGTATATTAATTTTAAAATTATGCTTTTTATTTTTATTTTACTATTTTAAAATTTAATCATTATTTGTTTTACATTACCGTTTAGTCCCTCTATAGACCCTGTGCCCCCAGCCATCACCACACTGTTGCTCTTGTCCATGAGTCCTTTTTCCTTTTTGCTCAATCCCTGCACTCAATAACCTCCTCACTCACTAGCTGTCATCCTGTTCTCCTTCTATGAGTCTGTCTCCATTGTCACTGTTAGTACAGTTTGTTCATTAGATTCCACACACAAGTGAAATCATGTAATGTTTTTCTTTCTATGACTGGCTCTTTACACTTAGCATAATGTTCTCCAGGTCTATCCATACTGTTGCAAATGGTAAAATTTTCTTCTTCTTTATGGCCAAGTAGTATTGCATTGTGTAAATGTCCTATAGTTGTTTTATCCACTCGTCCACTGATGGACACTTAGGCTGCTTCCATATCTTGGGGTTGTGAATAACACTGCAATGAACATAGGGGTGCTTATATTCTTTCAAATTAGTGTTTTGGGTTCCTGTAGATATATTCCCAGAAGTTGGATTGCTGGGTCAAAAGGGAGATCCATTTTTAATTTTTTGAGGTATCTCCATACTACTTTCCACAGTGGCTGTACCAATCTGCATTCCCACCAACAGGGCAGAAGGGTTCCCTTTTCTCCACATTCTCACCAGCACTTGTTTGTTGATGTATAGATGATAATTATTCTGACAGGTGAGAGATGGTATCTCATGGTGGTTTTAATTTGTATTTTTTTCCTGATAATTAGTGACATTGAGCATCTTTTTATGTCTGTTGGCCATCTGTACGTCCTCTTCAGAGAAGTGTCTATTCAGGTTCTTTGTCCATTTATTCATTGAGTTGTTTGTTTTTTTGGTGTTGATTTTTGTAAGTACAAATATTTCTGAAATTTATATGGAACCACAAAAGGCCCTGCATAGCAACAGAGATCCTGAAGAAAAAAGAACAAAACTGGAGGAATCGTGCTACCTAATATCAAATTCTACTATAAGTCCATAATAATCAAAAATGCATGGTGCTGGCATAAAAACAAACACAATATAGACCAGTGGACAGAACTGAGAGCCCAGAAATAAACCCACACCTTTATAGTCAATTAATATTCAACAGAGGAAGCAAGCACATACAATGGACTAAAGACAGTTTATTCAATAAATAGTGTTGGAAAAATTGGACAGAAACATGCAGAAAAATGAAACTAGAACACCTTCTTACACCACACACAAGAATAAATTAAAAATGGATCAAAGACTGAAATGTTAGACCTAAAACCATAAAATTCCTAGAAGAAAGCATAGGCAGCAAAATCTCAGGCATTTCTTATAAAATTTTTTTGCTGGATATCTCCTCAGGCAAGGGAAACAGAAGAAAAAATAAACAAACGGGAGCACATCAAACCAAAATGTTTTTGCACAGCAAAAGAAATCATCAGCAAAATATAAAGACAACCCACAGAGTGGGAGAACATATTTACGGATACATCTGATAAAGGGTTAATATGCTTTTTATTTTTAAATAAAGAAACCTAAAATATATTGATTCTAAGGAACATGTGTAATCCAAATAGATGCCAGAAATTTAAAAATATCAATTTATTAACTCAGAATGTTGGCACATATAAGAAAAGGGATATGACCTCATCAGTTCCACCTTCCCATGTTTTTGTGAGAGAACATTGTTAGCATCCAGTTATGACTGTGACAGCTTTCTTAAAAGAAAACACTGCAATCAAATAATAAAAGTTTATACATATTCCCAAAACAGTTTCCTTAGATTTCTGATATTTAATTTATTTTAATGGCTCTATCATGTGATGTTGCTATGCCAATTATCTTTCATACTGTTGTAGTTATTAAAAGATAGAATCAATAGTTGGACAATTAAAAGAAACTATCCAGTATGGAAAACTGTTTTTAGCATTTATTACAATTCATAAAATAAATAAAAGACTAGTATTAAAATTAAGGTAAAGAATATTTATTTTCTTCTATAACTATTACAAAACAAACTCCTTCTAATAGTAAAACCAGTTTTAACTAATAAGAGAAAACTGACAAATGAAGGACTCATTATAATAAAAAACAGGTAACTTCAGCATAAAAATGTATTATGCCTCATATGATTAAATGTAGACATAAAAGAGAATTTACTAGGTAAATATCAGCCCTTTAGACTTGTGGAGCTGTGTTAAATCCTTGAATAATAAAAGTCACAAAAATAATGGAATCAGTACCATTATTTGAAATAATCAGAAATGTATAGAAATTCAGTAATAACTACTTATATTGTAGTATTTAATATATAAAGAGCTAAGTTTGACCATACTTTATTAAGATGAATTCTAAAAGATACACTATATCCTATTATAAAATTTAACTATTTGTAGATGTATGTTGAAGTGGATAGAAATTTTGTTAGATTTTACTATTCATATTTAAGTGACATGTTATACAATTATAATACAATCTATTAGAACAGGTTTTTTAAAAAGCTATTGGTTATTTATTATACATGGCTGTGTTCTATGCAATAATCTATGTAAATGTAATCTACATAGTATTTAATTAAATAATTGTATGCTTTAATTAAATAACTGCTTTAGTGTGATAATCTCAGTTTGGATTATCAGAAAAATTTTTGGATTATCAGAAAAAAAGTTACAACCAATTTTCAAATTCAAATTTGAAATTTAAAAATATCTTACAAAACACTTTCATAAGAAATCAGCCTGTCATCTGTAATAAAGACAAATAAATAGAATTTACAGTTGCATAACTACCTAATGTATTTTGACATAGATTAGTGGAAATCAAATTATGATTAAAACTGGCCCTTCCCATTGGCAGATATTTCTACATATTACTTGTAGCAATACAGCTCTTGGTATATACTAAGAAATATGCAAGAGAAAAACATGGTTAATGGAAATCCTGAATCAATGCAAAATGTTTTGTATAAGTTTTCAATTAATAGATACAATGGAGATTTGAATAAAATCTCTAGGAACAAATTTCATCTTCCACAACTATTTCTTTTTCCTTTTTAAATTCACATTTACCATAGGCAACTTAAGACTATGTAGCTGGAAAAGCAGACAACTCTAGTCCAAAATTCTGGCTTGTTAAATTTGCATTTGGAAGACTAGCAATGAATTAACTCACTGAAAGAGTGAGTCATTCTTAGGAACATGATGAAGAGTCTTGCTTTTGCCCAATTTAGTTAACCAAAGCACACCACTCTTTGCCTAACCTACCAATTAATTTTGTTCTCTGTGTATATGTTCATTTTCTTTTTTTTCTTTCTGGCTCAATCCTCCTACCCCTGCCCCCAACCAATATTCTACCCCCTGACAGCTGTTAGTCTACTCTCTCTATGAGTCTGTCAATATTTTGCTTGTTAGTTCATTTTTATCACTAGATTCCACATATAAGTAAATTCATATGGTACTTGTCTTTCTCTGACTGGCTTATTTCACTTAGCACAATGCTCTCTGTGTCCATCTATGCTATCACAAAGGGTAAAACATCCTTCTTTTCTACAGTCAAGTAGTATTCCATTGTGTAAATGTACCTCAGCTTTTTTTATCCACTCATTTACTGATAGGCACTTGAGCTGTTTCCAAATCTTAGCTATTGTAAATAACACTGCAATGAACATAGGGATGTATACAGTCTTTCATATTAGTGTTTTGAGTTTCTTTGGATATATTCCCAGAAGTGAGATCACTGAGTCAAAAGGCAGATCCATTTTTAATTTTTTGAGGTATCTCCATACTGCTTTCCATAGTGGCTGCACCAGTCTGCATTCCCACCAACAGTGCAAAAGGGTTCCACATCCTCACTAGCACTTGTTGTTTGTTGATTTATCGATGATACCCTTTCTAATAGGTGTGAGGTGATATCTCATTGTGGTTTTAATTTGCATTTCTCTGATGATTAGTGACATTGAACATATTTTCATATGCCTATTGACTATCTGTATGTCCTCATTGGAGAAGTATCTATTCAGGTCCTTCGCCCATTTTTAATCAGATATTCTATGGTTTTTGGTGTTGATTTTATGAGTTCTTTATAAATTTTTATATTAACCCTTTATCGAATATGGGTTGTCTTCTCATTTTGCTGATGGTTTCCTTTATTGTGCAAAAACTTTTTGTTGGATGTAGTCCCATTTGTTTTTCTTTTGTTTGCCTTGCCCAAAGAGATGTATCAGGAAAAAAATATTGCTATGAGAAATGTCCGAGGTTAATTTCATTCTATGAGTCAATTAATTTCAGTTATATGAGTCAATTCCATTAAAGAAATCATGCACAATAATAACAATTTCAACTTTGGTAGGGAGATGAATTTGACATTTTAAATCCATTTTATCCAAACTTTTTTCTAAAACTCAACAGGAACAATTATAATAGGCAGAATACTCCAATCACTTTATTTCCTTTTTTTAAAAAAACAGGTTTATTTATTTATTTTTAGAGAGAGGGGAAGGGAGGGGGAAAGAGAGGGAGAGAAACATCAATGTGTGGTTGCCTCTCACGCGCCCCCTACTGGGGACCTGGCCCCCAACCCAGGCATGTGCCCTGACTGGGAATTGAATCTGCAACACTTTTTAGTTCACAGGCCAGCACTCAATCCACTGAGCCACACCTGCCAGGGCATCTTTATTTCCTATTTTTGAAATGGAAAATTTCTGGATTGCTCAAGAACTTTTATCATTTCTTCATTGCTTTCAAATTCATTCTCCTTATGCTAATCACTTCTACTGCAAACTAAGTAATGGGCTCAAAGGTGAATTTATCCTCATCACTGCCTTCACTATAGCTAAAATCTTAGAGCCAAGCTGAGTCACTTTAAATACCTCTTTCAGTCAGCTTGCTCATTTCCATTTTTCACCAAATCTGTATGTTCCATCCACTTATTATCTGTCAAGTTCATCCCTTCTTACTTATTTTCACTGGTCCTTCCTCCATTTAGGTGCTGATCATTTCCTTGTTGTATCTTGCTGAGTGATTTGCCACTTGTAAGGAAGGCTCTTCGCTAACTCTCCTTCATTATTAATTCCAACTCTTTCATCAAATACAGTTCATGAATTTTCTCTGGGAGGCCTTTTTAAACTTTCAATCTGATGAATTTATTTTCTGTGTTTCCTTAATCCTCTCTATCTCAGTATTTATGCCATTGAACTGTATTTGTTAATTTATATAACCTTCTCCCCTTTGTCTTGAAGGCAAGAGCCACATTATTTTAATTTTCAACACCTGTTCCAAGCAAATATGAAAGGTTCAATGTGAATGTTCAACAAATACATTTGCCAAGATTTTTTTAATCCTTGTCCTTGTACCTATTAATATGTTGACTTCCATGTCAAAAATGATAATATCAGATCTTTATATTGCATACATTATTATATCCCCTAGATGATGAATTTGGATTTTAAGAAAAGTTAAAATATTTTAAGTAGTTTAAAGTTTTATAAATTAAGGCTTGTACATATGTACTCTGAAACTGATTCATTATCATAGCCTTTCAAAAGTAGTATCAGAATGCTAAAGTCATTCTAAAGGTAACTGGAATTATGACTTACAACTTCCCAAGAGTCAGCATCTTTCAAGAGTCCATGTCATGACTGAGGTCCTCAACTCCTCTAACAAAACTTAAAAATGAAATCCAGTACATGTTTTCGAAGTCTCTACCATTGTATATTATTTCACCATTAAAGATTCCAAACTGTTTTTTTTAATGCTCCACATGTGGTCTATTGCAGCAGACTGCTGCACTGCTCAGAGTAATATTCACAGCCATGGACTTTTAATTAGTTTTCTTGTAACTTAAACTTCTGTGTTGCAAGAAGAGGGATGTTAATTTGATTAGTTTTCCTGTTTAAAAGACTCGTTCTAATGAATAAACAACCAGTATGTTTTATTTTGGCTTTAACGGTATATTTATTTGTTTAACGTGCATAGCATTTTTCTTTCTTAATTAATTTTATTGGGGTGACATTGTTTAATAAGATTACATAGGTTTCAAGTGTACACTTCTCTCATACATCTTTGTGTATTGCATTTTTAAAACTAAAGCTTTTAAACTATAATTTTTAAATGTTTTCAATTTAACAAATCAAATTTTGCACCATGAAAAAGAAATTTTTCAAACATCAGTAGGTTAAATCTAAAAATAAATATGGCATAAAATGACACGTAACTTAAACTACTGCAAGTGATCATCAAAATCTGGAGTCTGATGAAAGCTCCTGGCTAACCAACCGATCGTTGAAGTGCTACTGAAGTCTGAGTTTTAGAAAACAGGCTGAAACTCCACGTGAAGAAGTCTATCAGCATGTATAGGTAGAAATGAATTGGGAATGTTTTTATTTCATTCACAAGAATTTTTATCTGTATTTCTAATCAAGGTTAATGGATGGGGGACTTTTCTTAACAATAGGAAATCCTGTCACCATTTTCACTAGTGAAAAGTAATTGAATTAACTGCAAAATACCAACATTATTATATATTATATCATGTGCTGTGAGAAGAAATAGAGTTTTACATCTTAAAAATACTGAAGTGTTTAAGGCAGGTCTAATGAGGAGTCATAATTTAAACTAACCTTTAACTTCTGAGTCGTGGAAAGAATATTGCTTTCTATTATAGTCACAAATACAAGTATTTCTCTACATATACATGGAAGACCATAACCTCAGCTATGAAAAATAAAATCACACAAGTCTGTACTCATAAGAAATAAGCGGAATTGAAAAATAACTGCATTAGAGGTTTCCTGAGGTACAAATGGCAACTCTGTTTTTAGACTGTTCAAGAGAAAATACATGAAAATCTAGACAGTAAGGCCGTGTGCCACCATTCCCACTGGTTGGATGACGTTCTGACACCTGGCAGTCACTCCGCTCTGTACACGGCCGCACCTCAATATCAAGTGTGCAGGTGAGAAAAGTGAAATCTCTGGAACAGACAGCTAGTGAGAGCAAAGCTGCACAGCAGCGCAGGCCGGGTAAATGATTACCACCATTTGTCCGTGATAAATTAGTTTCTATTTGGATAGCTGGATGCTGGGGAGCTGGGACTGTCTTCCAATCTCCTCCATGAGAGAAACTATTTTTAGACACATTTTCTTTACATAACAAAGAAACAACTATGTCTACCCTACATTATATGTGTGTATATGTATATATGTGTATGTGTGTATATATATGTGTGTGTGTGTATATATATATATATGCTGTTGTTCATTATGTATAAAGTATTTTTAAAAAGTACAATGTACTCTTAACATATATGAGAGACTGGCAATCATTTAAGTAAACTTTGAATATTGACATAATTTTTAAGTTCTCAGAGTCTCTCCACTGTTCCCTCCTCCATCACCCTAGCCAGCCTCCAATCCATGTTCCTTAGAACAGGAAAAGCATCTTCCCAAAAGGAACTCATTTCATTTCCCTACTTAAGTTACTTCATTTCTTTGCCTAAGCCCTGCAGTGTTTTCTGAATATACCCAGGATAATTCCTCAGTCCTTTCTTTACCTTGTGCAAGAGCCTGCACACACTCCTACACTAATCATTGTTTTCAGTTCTTTGAAAGCACAAAGTATTCTTTGGTGTTAGGTGATTTGCATATGTTAGTATCTCAGTTTGCAAGCCTCTTTCTTTGATCTTTTCATGAGTACGTCCTCCATGCTTCTACCTCAGCAGCAATGCCCTATTCACAGAACTGCCTTCCCTGACCGTCCCACAAAATTAGGATCTCCTCCACTGTCCTCTATGGGAGTCCTCCACTGCTTTCATAACACCCATTAAAACTAGCTATCATTTTATATATTTGCCTTCTGCTGTCTAACTCTTCCACCAGCATGTACATTGGGACAGGGGCAACATGTGGCTATTTATTTACTTACTGTTACCAGTACATCTTCTTGAGTGTGTAACAGAATTTTCTGAAACTCCATATATGTTAGAGAACTAAATGCCCGAATGCTGCCCATTAAGTAATCCAGTGTAGATCTGCATATATGAGTATTAAAGTAATAACATAGAATGAATGTCATAGGAGACATTTACTAAGGTCTGTCCAGAAAGTATCCAACCTTATGATATGAAAAATAGAGACATTTATTGAAGATACAAGATACAAAAAACATTGTACATAGGACAATGACACCTATGTCCCTTTCAAAGTAGGCACCTTGGGACCTCACACAGTTCTCCCAATCTCCATCAGCTGCCCTATCATATTTTCCTGAATCTCATCCATAGTCTGAGATCTCTTCCCTTTCAAAGGTGATTTTAGTTTGGGGAAAAGCCAGAAGTCGCAGAGAGCCAAATATGGGCTATAGGAGGGCTAAGTCACCAGAGTGATTTGATGTTTTGCCAAAAAACTCTGCATGAGACATGATACATGAGCAGGCACAGTCATCATGAAGCTGCCAATCACCAGTTGCCCATAGTTGTGGCCTTCCGAATCATCCGAATAATTTCTGTGGAGGAACGTTTAAGCTTAAAGCAAAATTTGATGCAGATTCATTGCTCTACTTGCTTAGTCATTTTGAATGTGAAGACCACACAGTACATGTGCTCACTCAATGGCCTCTACTGCCCCCACTGACCAGTACAGTGAAGTTGTCACTGTTCACACATGCGCATTCCAGTCCACTCTACTTGGCTGCCAGGTTACATCCTCGTTGCACAAAACCATTCTTTTTATATTAACAATGATTAGACATTTTCCAGACAGACCTCATATGTTCCATAAGTTTCAGGTACTGTAATTAATTTAAAATGATGGAGAACAGAAAGATCACCTTTAACTGCAGGTAACCATTATCCTTGATTAGTATTTTATGTAGCTCTTTGTTTTGTATTTTACTTACATAATTTATGCCTTTGAACCATATGTATTATTTAACTTACATTATCAACTTGGTTTAAATGCAGTTGGGCAATTTTTTCATTACTAAGTAACTAATGAAATATCACAGGGAAGTCTACAAAAAAGTCACATAGATTGAAAAGAATCTTACAAACATTTGTTTTACATTGAAAGATTTTCAAAATAAAAATATATGTATATAAAAACATTTCTGAGAGCTATACAAAGTTGGTAAAGCACAAATATTTCCTACTAATTGCCATTTTCATTTATTCTTTTATGGAAGAGAATTAGACAATAAATGGCATAGCTTCATGTTTGAAAAATGTATGAATTAATATCAATATTTACTGGCAGTACTAACACGGGCAAAAATTTAGAACTAAACCAAGGTAATTCATGTCTTTTTTAATTGTTCCATTCACCATCTTCCCTCCTAATCCGTCAACCGTTTTCCTACCTCCAAACGTTTTCTCTACCACAAAGTACTCTGCCCTCTTCTCCACATTTCATTCAGCTGATCTGTTCTGAATATTCCCCTGCATCTGTTTTACCTCCTTCCATGTAAAATGTTCGATATTCTGTTTGATTTTTATCATGTCCTTCTTAGTTGATACAGATTTGTTGCTCTACTTGCTTAGTCATTTTCAATGTGATGACCACACATGTTCACTCAACAGCCTCTACCACCCCCACTGACTAGTACAGTGAAGTCATTGTTCATGCATGTCATTCCAGTCCACTTTCCTTGGCTGGCAGCTTACATCAATGTCCTGCAAACCGTTCTCATTATATTCACAGCGATTAAACTTTTTCTGACAGACCTTGTATAATCAGCCTCGCTGTCTTAGGGTATTAAGACACCATAAATTGATAAATGGCTAGGTAAATCACCTTCCTCTCAAAACCCTTAAAAATTTGTATATGCTTCCTGGTGTATATTTCCTATTTTGCATCTCTATTTGTATTAATATATTTTCTATTTTATTAAATCACAAAGTCCAAGGGACTTCAGGAAATTTTGTTTGTTTTGTTTTACTCTGGGTAACTAATTGAGCTCTCTTTATTAAGCCTTGAGCAATGAGAATACAGGCCAAAAAAAACAAAAACAAACCTCCACCACTGACTAAGCTGTATGAAGTCTTGTTGTTACTTAAATTCCATGGGTCTCAGGTTCTCCATCTGTAATGGGTACCCTGCTACCTACTTCACAGTATTTTGGTAAGACTGAAAAAAATAATATACCCAATGCCTTGTGCCTAACAAATGATCAATAATAGTAACTATAGTGGGTTGAATGGCAGCCCCCAAGACATCCCAGAACATGTGGGTGTAATCTTGTTAGGAAATAAGTTTTCCTTATTTAGAAAAGGGTCTTTGCAGATATAATTAAGGATCTCAAAATGAGAGCATTCTGGTGAACCCTAAATCCAATGACAAGTGTCCTCCTAACAAGGGACAGAGAGAAAAGGAGAAGGAAGATAGAAAAATGGACAAAGAGAATGGATTCTTATACTCAATTTATACATATTACAAAAAGTAAATAGATCACTGCCTGTGTATATGTAAATAGATGAATGAACTCATTTGAACACAGATCGCCATGTCAGCATTTCTTTCAAATCATTTTTATTATTCATGAAACAAACAATTGCATTGGTAGTTAAGAAAGTATGAATCTGTTTTAGTGAACTTTGTGGGACAGTGTGGAATCCTGAATCCCTGCCAATCAGCAAGTGTTGCAGTTGTAGTCAAATGTAACTTTTCCTAAGGAGAGCAAGCATAGCTTTCATCAAGTCTCAGATGTGTTTGGGACTCCAAAAGAGTAATCTCAGTTTGGGAGAATCTTGAAGATCCTAACTAGTTGTTTTATTGATACAGTGTTTCAGGTTTATATCACTTTAAAGCAGCCAAAGAAATTTGGCATGCTATTTTAATCACTAAGATCCTATCTTTAAAGACCAAGAAGAAGCCAGAAAAGAGACTATAATAGAGGTTGTTTTAAGTAAACTTATCTTCCTCCAAACATTATAATAAAAATCTACAGGTTTCCGTTTCTTCATGTGCAGTCTGTCATTACCCACCATCCACCAGCAAAGGAAATAATCTCTATAGTCAACAATATAAATACAGACTCCAGGTTTCCTTGAGCTCGGAAATTGCTATATTCAAGTTATTTCTTTCAGCATAGGAAACTTCAAGGTCATTCTTACTGGAACAGCCATATTTTTGCATTTTGTACATTGAAGGCTATAAAGTAAAGGTTAGAATGAATGTGTATCTGAGAAGAATTGGGAGCTATGATGTCCTTAAAATTCACTGTCTCTCTATTACTCCTTTCTAAAGTTTGTCAAACAGAAACTGAAGAACTTTCTGCAAAATATCATTGCATGAAGCAAATGTCAACAGTGCAAACATATGTCAAGTAATTTCTTGTAAAGTAATTCTATATATCTCCCACTTCTTTCAAGTTAACAGAATTTTCTGTTATTTGAAGCTTGTAGGGAATATATTATCAATTATCAGGCAGCATTTCTTGAAAATTAAAGCAAACTTAGTTTTCAGCTTACTCACTATGAATACAAGTGAATAACAAGGGAAATGCAAACAATCGGATCGGAACACAGAGCTGTGGATCTGGTGTAACAGTTCTACAACATGGGCAAAGCGCCCCTTGATTATTTGAAAAGCACAGGAATAATTTTGCAGAAAAATCTTCATTTAAAAATCATCAAATCAGTTTTAAAATTGTGCCTTTCAAGAGTGATTGTTTTCCCGTCAAAATGAACTTGGCTGTGGCTTTTAAAAATAGGTTGGATTAACTGTTGAGTGAGGCAACGGTGAGTCGTAGTTACGACTGCAAGCTCTCACACCACATTTCTGGGATTCAAATGTTGCTTCCACCACTTAGAAGTTGGGTGACTCGAGCGAGTTATTTAACCTCTGTATATCTCAGTTTCCTTTTCTCTAAAATGTGGGTAATAATAGTAACTAACTCTTAGAGTTGTTTGCAGATGAAATGAGTTAGAATATTGTACCTTACTTTCAGTTTAGCAAATTCATGGAATATTGTTAAGTGTTTAATAAACATTAACTAAAATTTTATTTAAAGTATTATGAAAAAGATTTTTTCTTAATGCATACTTTCCCGAGGCTAAGGCTCAACAGTATTGAGGTTTGTAGGAAATACATCATGTATTATGAATCATGTTGGCCACTCGTTCTTGTAGTTAACTTTCAGATATTTGGGGTATGTGGTTGAAAAATGCATAAGATATACTCCTAATTCCATTTTACATATAATATTTATCATAGAAATAAATCTTGTTTAGGTTAAAAATTCAATTATGTGCCTGCTATTTATTGCTTTAAAATGTTAGTATTTAATACACTTGGCACACACGGTTTGAACTGCTCAGGTCACATGAAATGTGGATTTTTTTCAATAAACATATAGTTGGCCCTCTGTATCCCTGGTTTGGCATCAGCAGATTCAACCAATCACAGATTGAAAACAGTATTTTCCATCCACCATTGAGAATCTGCGGACACAGAAAGCAAACTCTATGCACTGGTCTATGCAATTTTAGGTAAGTGACCTGAGCATCTGTGGATTTCAACACCTGAAAGAGTCCTGGAACCAATCCCTTTTGGATACTGAGGGACAACTGAAGTTTTGGGGGAGTCAGAAGTTTATATGTGGATTTTCGACAGCATAGGGGTCAGATCCCCTAAGCCTCATGTTGTTCAAAGGTCAAATGCAGTGTCCATAGGAAACAGTTAATTCTTTCTTAATTAATCACACCTGTTTTATGTTAGTACCTTCCTATACAGTTTCTATTCTCTTCAGTTACATCTATGCGGCAACTTGCTAAAAGTTTCACTTTTTTACAGTTGTCTTATCATGTGCCCTTTTTTATGTTAAAATATTTTAAGAAATCATTACTCCAGCTAACACTCATCAGTATTTATTTTAAGGCTTCATGAGTAACAATGTAATGTATCTGTATTTCTTTTTAAATACTTTTTATTTACCTTTGCTATTATTTTTTGCTTATTACAGTTGTTTTATTCAATTGTATACACTTGATAGTACCATTTATCCTTCATGATCAACACTTTTTGTCAAATTAATTCTAATTTTTCAAATTATTCTTAAACATTTTATTTCATATTTGAAAAGTAATAACAAGTTTACCAATCTTTACTGAAGTCATTTTTAAAGGGCAAAAAAGATCCCATTTATAATGTACAGCAAACTCCTTCTTGTCTTCTGACCTCATTAACCCTGAAGATTCCCAGAAAGACCTGTCTTTTCTCCAAATGTTTAACAACTTTCTTCCCTTTCCATCCTTTATAAATTTATTACTTTTCTTTTTCGGAAATAAAGCTCTTCTTTCCAATTCAATGTAGTACTCCTGGCATCTATTTTTTCCCCTGCCCATTACCCTGCCCTGATTAAGATTAGCAAAGACCAGGAGCCAAGCTAGCAGAGGCAAAAATATTTTTTTTAGCAGGCAAGAAAGAAATCGACTGTGGATATGCATATGCTACTTCCTTTTTACACTGCACAGCTCCAAAGTGTGTCTTCATATATTAATCATCAGAAATTAAGAATTATAATTTTCAGTAGAATTTGTTGAGTTCAAATTTTTGTAAATGGAATACAGATCACTTAAATAGATTTTTAAATACATAGAGGTGGGCAAAAGTAGATACACAGTTGTGAGTATGTGAAGCTCAGAGTTTATTCTTATATTATTATTTATTCTTGTGTTCTATATTTTCCACATGAACAACTGTACTACTGAGTGCCAACTTATCCCAGCAATGGATGCGCATGTATTTTGAGTAGTTGCTGTCATCCTATCAGTCACATAATTCAATTTCATTTTAATGGCTGTCACAACCTATATTCCATCATACTTATCATGTGTTTATTTGTTTTTTCCCTCAACCAGAAATACTGCTTTATCACAATGATATATTCAGTTCATGAATCTACCCTTTTATACCATAATTGGAGGCTGTCAGCAGTACCATCACGCAATCTACTAATGGTTTGACCTGGGGGAAGCTTCTTGTGCTCTCTGGACAAGGTTTCCTCACGTGCAGACGAAATGTTCACACGTGTGAACCTCTCCTATCTGAAACCCACGGAGGCTCTCATGCTCTAGACTAAAAAAGTAAGGCTTGTTCTTTCTTAAATAAGCAATTTGCTTCCTTCAATTTTATTCAAAGTTATTTTTACACTATTTAATATGTTTTATCCATACTATGAGAACTTAATCAGCCCTTTAAAAAAGCAAAAGGTAAATCTAGGTGTGCTGAAATGGGAAGATTCTCAGATATATTGTTGATCGAAAATCAAGCTCCCAAGGTTTTCTGTTACTTTCAACATTATTTCTTTCCTCAGACTTTTAACAAATAATCACTCCTTATTTGGTTTATACTGTTTTCTTGTTTCCTCAGAGTGACTTTCTTTCTTTTCTTTTCTTATTTTTTTATTGTTGTTCAATTACAGTTGTCCCCATTTCCCCCCTCATTACTCTCCCCTGCCCTGCCGACCCCCCACCTCCCACATTCAATTCTCTCCCTCTCATGGGTCTTTGATCATAGATCCTTTATACATGTTCCTTGACTTGATCCTTCCCCTTTTTCCCATTATCTCCCCCTCTCTCCCCTCTGGTTACTGTTAGTTTGTTCTTTATTTCCATGCCTCTGGTTCTATTTCTCTTGCTTGTTTGTTCTGTTAATTAGGTTCCACTTATAGGTGAGTTCATAATGTATTTGTCTTTCACCTCCTGGCTTTTTTCACTTAGCATGAGTTTCTTTCATAAGATTATTATTATCTCAATTCTGCCTACATTATGTATACCTAAAAGATAATTAACTACGAGATTAAAAATTGCTCTTGCTCCTGCAAGACTTACAAGATTTGAGTTTGGTAAACTAAACTTTAATCCCAATATGTCTAGCCACTGGTCTTCACATGAGAGTGCTGAGTCCTCATACAACTGAAGTCTAACCAGCCCTCCTCGTGGGATATCTTGGCCAATACTGTACAACAGAATTAGAATGCGAGTCACAAATCTTAGCTATGTATGTAGCACTATGTCTTTTATGGGCTACATTTAAAAAATAAATAGGAATTGAGTGAAAAAATAATTCTAATAATATATTTTATTAACCCAAGATATCCAAAATATTGTTTCAGTATGTAATCAATATAAAATTTGATGATATATTTTATTAATATTGAGCATGTATTGTACACTTAGAGAACATCTTATTTCGTACTAGCTACACTTGAAGTGCTTGGTATCCACATGAGGTTAGAGACTTTTTATTGGATGGTAGAGATCTGAAATAGTCCAAAAATGCCAGGTTTCAAAGTGGCTCAACAAAACTTAGTCTAAAAACCTTGTTTAATGTTAATGCCAAACTTCTATATACCACGTCCAAGGATTGACTCCTTATACCTTGAAAAATGGTTTCCTTAGATCAATACATAATAGCACGTTATCTGACAATGCATGCTTTATTCTGCCTTTCATTAAATTGCAGAAAGAATATTTCTTTTAATACAATCATTTTTGTGATTTACTATATAGAAAGAAAAAACTATTTTATGTGTTTTTAAAAGATTAATATCAAATACCATATAAGCACATAAATTAAAAAGTGAAAGTACTTTCCCCTCATAGTCCCTACCCTGTCCTAGACTTACTCAAGGTTTACTATGTATCACTCTAGACATCTTCCTATATCAAAGAGATGTTTAGAAAGAGGTATTAAATATCCAGATTCATTCTGAACATTTCATGTAGATTTTCTTCTAAATGAGGGTGGGTAGATTCATTTGCAAGGTCAGATGCATAAACATGTTTGAAAACTACTGGAAACTTCAGGTTGCCTAACTGAAGGCCCTCCACACTCATCCTTTCTTGCTGACAGAGCCTCTGTTTTGTCTGAGTGTTCATTATCACCATCGTCATGCAGGCAGAGAAGAGCTAAAAAGTGAAATATTGATTAGCCTTAGTCAATTAGGTAATCCCCTTCTCCTGGCCAATGACTGACTTTGCCACAGGTATGTTCTGTAATTTTGTCCAATAAAAACAAGGCACAAGGACAGGATTCCCTTGCTCATAAAAGTAGCTGCCCAGAAAAGAACAACCTTCTTTTCCCCTGCACCCTGCTGTGAACCTGTGATGCCTGCAAGGACAGCAGCCATACTGGCGCTCTGAAAAGATTTAGCCCACAGATAGAAGTTGCCATATCAAGAACCAGCAGATGAAATGATGGACAGGATACTTGATATCATCACAGAACTAGTGTCTCTCCAGGATGTGAGATAATCTTCTTAATGGTACCCACTCTTACTGGTATTCTCTGATACTTGAAACTTAAATATCTTAACTGATGTAAACATTAAGAAATTTGTTTTATAGACTTTGTCAAAATGAATTAGGAATTGTTTTCATTAAGGAAATGAGAATTTAAGACATAAATTCTTGATGAGGAAGTTATTATTTTTCTTTCAATTTATTCCCATATGCCTCCCACACATTATAACTTCATCTTTGAATTATTTGCAAAGAAAGATGAATTCTCCAGTGGACAGATAAATAAATGTTTAGTTTCACTGCCAGTAGAAAGAAAATTGACAATTTAGATAAGCAAAATGTAAACATACCATAAGTACTCTTAATTGGATTACAGGATATTGTGGAGCTTGTTATCAGTAGCAGATTATAATAGTTTATTTTTATAAATTACTATAGTCCATATTTTGCTTAAGGAGTATGTCTAGTGTTCCATACATCAATTTTGAAGACGTGGTGACATATAAAAATCTGTACTATATTTATGAATTTGCATGTATTTGGCTACCACTTGGCAGCTAAATTCAAATATTCTTTCAACATTTCTATTTAATGTACAATTTTTAAGCACAGAAATTAAACAAATAGTATGAGTAAATTTAATGGGATAAAATCATACATATAAGTCAATTGTATAAAACTGCCATTTTCTTGGGAAAATGATTGAATGTTGGCAATTTTATTTGGTTTAAACTAAAACATTTAAAACTTTTTCAGAAAATATAAAAATTGGCATTGTTTTGTATTTCAAAGGGTTTTTTGTTTGTTTTCCTAATGATCAAATAAATACAGTATGCTTATGTCACTTAAGAAACAGAACCAGAGCCCTTTCGGGTAAGTGTAAAGCAGCAGGCGGGGCAACAGTGGGGTGAAGCTTTTATGGTTTTGTTGATGTATGTCTATGTATTCTATGTACTTCTGATCAAGTATTTTTGACCCAGTTATAATATTAAAAATGTCTTAACAAAAACAATCACACAAAATATATAACCACAAAACTGCTTTATAAGTATGTTCTAGTCTAATCGTGGGAATTAAAATACTTATAAGTATTTGTATATTAACACAGCATTGTGTTAATGCTAATGTATATTTTTGACAGTTTTTGGAGAATCTAATGAAAGAAATCGTTGTTATAATCTTTAGAAATAGTGTAAAGCATGGGGCAAAAGTAAGTTTACATTTGTTCATATGGAAAATAATAAATAATACAAGAATAAACTGTTTCATGTACTCACAACAATATACCTACTTTTGCCAACCCTGTACATAGTAGTGCTTTTATTTTTAAAATATTATTTATATTATAAAAGATGAAACGGAGACTTATAAATTATTCTGAAGCTCTAAATGAAGATGACTTTTCAATATCAAACATGTTTTGTACTATGCGGCTAGAAGCTAGATAACATGAATAAATATACACTTACAGTTAGGATAATAGGTAATTTGGGGAAAATACTTTGCTATATTCACTAAGCATTCATTAGTTCTAGGTTTCAAAGTACCATGGAGTCTATCCTGAATTCTTAGCATTTTCTCTGGTATATATAATTGTTAATTAACAGATCCAAATTTACATTTTTTCCCCATCTTGTCCCCACCAATAGCCAGTAACCAGATTAAGCCAAAAGGCTTGGAACTTTTCTAACATAACCATCATACGTAGGAGGTAGAATTATCAATACCTGATGACAATACAGAGGGGCACGGTGAATGGGGAGAGGGCAGTTATAAGTTTGATGGGTATCCAGGAGGATCTATTAAGTAGCAGGCAATCAGTATGTAGGTTTGGCATTCAGGGAAGTGTCTCAGCTGAAGGTACTAAACTGGGGAGTAATTACCACAGAGGTGTTAGCGAAAATAAAGAGAGTGGATGAAATATTTGAAGATAACCTGGTCAGGGAGTGCAGTGGACTGAATATTTGTGTCCCTTCCAAATTTGTATGTTGAAATCCTAACATGCAACGTGATGGTAGTAAGAGGTGAGACCTTTCAGAGATTAAGTCACGATTAGTGTCTTATATTAGGGATCCCGGAGAAGTCTATTGTCCTCTTTAAACCATGTGGGCATCCGACAAGCATTTGACAGCATGCCACACCAAAGACGGCAGTCACCGGAACCCAACCATGCCAGCACCCCGACCTTGGACTTTCAGCTTCCAGAACTGTGAGAAATATATTTCTGTGTTTATAAGCCACCTAGTTTATGGTCCTTTGATATAGCAGGCCAAACTAAGACAGGAAGAGAAGAGACATAAGTGAGAAAAGCATTGTGGAGAATGACAAAAACTATGTTTTTTAAAAAGGAGGATATAAATAAAGTCAATTAAGCTAAGATCTAAAAAAGTATTCCTTGAAGTAGACTTCTAAAGGAGTTAGTGGCCAAATAATTGAGAGCCTTGTTTATTAATCTTTAGTTTCTAGTGAGCCATCAAATATTTCGAAGCAGGGAGTGACAAGACTAGAAGGTCAAATGTATGTAGTATTAATGTTCTCTGTAAGGTGTGTGTTAATGTGAGTGCATGTGTGTGTTAGTGTTTTGGGGGCAGGGGATTCCTTTGGATCAGCTAGAAGATATGCAATCTGTTGTAACAAGATGGTTATTGTGGGAAAGGAAAGGGAAGCACAGATTTAAAAAATGCTTAGGTATAAAATCAAGAGCATTTAGTAACTGTATGCAGAGGCTGAAAGGCAGCTGGGAGGAATTAGAGATGACAGGGGGACGGAGGTGCTTTTAACTGAAAATAGAGATGCAGAAGAACAGGTTCGGGCTGTATTATAATAAATTGTCTTGAACAAGCTAACTTTGAGCAGTCAAGGTTTATCCACATGGAGAAAGCCAGCAAGCAGGAGGTACCAGGTTTAGAGAGAGGGAATTCAGGTCTACAGATGTGGATCCAACTGATACTCAGTGGAAGAGCAAGATATCCACATACTTTTTAATATACACCATAGAAATACATCACAAAATGTGTAGCAAATAAATTCAAGTTGGTTTCCCTTGATGGCATCTGCAAAACTAGAATTACTTGTAGGGCCCAGGACGGGTAGCTCCGTTGCTTAAAAGCGTCATCCTAACACACCCAGGTTTCGGGTTTGATCCCTGATCAAGGCAGGTACAAGAATAATAAATAAGTGGAAGCATAAATAAGTAGAGCAACAGCCCTGACTAGCATTGCTCAGTTTGCTGGACATTGCTCTGCAAAGCGAAAGGTGCTGGTTTGATTCCTGGTTGGAGAGCATGCCTAGGTTGTGGGATCAGTCCCCTCTCTGGGCGCATCTGAGAAGCAACCTATTGATGTTTCCCTCACATTGTTGTTTCTCTTGCTCTCTTTCTCCCTCCCCTCCCCTCCCTCTAAAAATAAAAAATAAAATACTTAAAAAATATAAGTGGAACAACAAATTGATATTTCTCTGTCTCTCAAGTCAAGATTAAAAAAGCACTAGAATTACTTGTAGATAATTTTAAAAATATTTGAATGCTAAAAAGTTAAAAGGTTTTATTTCACGTTTGTTAAAAGTTATGTTTGTGCCTTCATAATACATTCACTGGTATCAGTGGTATTAGTATTCACTAATATTATTATTATATTAATTAGTGTTCACTAGTATTAATGAATGAGGTTTTTCCATGTAGTGAAGGTTGCCAATCTAGAGAACTTTGCCAGCTTATTCCAATTAAAATTGTTTCTCCCTAGGGAGCATGGAATATTTTTAGCCTCTCTGTCAAGAGATACTCTTTTGTTTGGTTTTCATATAAAATTTTTGTGTAAGATGGTGAGGAGCTTATGTGAGACCAATTTAAATTTGTTCAGCCAGCAGGAAGCTTATGTAATTCTTTGTTCCTTAATGAGGGCACTTGAATCTTCCAAAGAAATTACCATTTTTCCAGGTGCAGTTGATGAAATTAGGGATGGGACATACACCAAATGTACATAAACAAAAGAACTATTTCCAAGGATGCTGGCTGAAACAAGTGGAAATGAATCAGACTTATTAGTGGTGGAATTTACAGGACTAAGTTAACCTACTGGGTCTCACCAGATTGCTGAAATAATTATAGTGCTTCCATAGAGAGGATGGAGTGAAGAAAATGTTCCTAATTTTTATAGAAAGATATGAATTTCAGCTATTCCTTTTGTTCCAATATTAGAATATTTATTAGTACCAGATAATGTGTACAATTTTCATTTTGAAAAATAAGTTATATTGGACTGTTTCATTCCTTCCTAATAATCATTTCCTCTTTCTAAACTTGATTTCAGTTCATCTACTTAAACTAACTCCGCACAGCTCAGCACCCCATCCTCAGCTCCGGGGTTGGCATAGAAGTTGAAACTCTGTGGCCTGTGGCTTTTAGAAACCAAGCCTGTGACAAATGCTCTGAGTTGCTCACTTTGCACCTGTAATAAGGGTCCGAACAATTTATTTCAGTCAGATCTTTGGGTGATGAAGTTTCCTGGAAACTTCGGGGAAGGACAGTCTGTTGCTTTAAAGACATCCACTGCACTCAGGTCCTCTCTGTGGACACTAGCGATCAGCTTACAACTCCTATAGCTTTCTCAGTACAAGGGTGAGAATAAAGTGGCTTGTGAAGGAAAGCTAAACTTAAGAGCACGTGTTAAGAGAAGCCAGATTCTTAATGAATCAGTATCTTGATTGAGAACTTTTAAGAATCCATAAGTTAGATCAGCAATTATTGCCATGACCAGTGTGGCTCAGTTGGTTGGAGCATCATGCTGTAGACCAAAAGGTTGTGGGTTTGATTCCTGGTCTAGGCACATACCTGGGTTGTGGGTTCAGTCCCTGGTAGGGGCATATGTCAGAGGTGACCCAACCATGTTTCTCTCTCTCACATCAGTGTTTCTCTCCCTCCCTCTCTCTCTTTTCCCCTCTCTCTAAAAATCAATGGGTATGTCCCCCAGTGAGGATTAAAAAATAATAATAGAAATTATTTAAGACAATTTAGTTGGTTTCTCTGTTACCTAGAGCCAACGCATCCTGATAGCAGTGTGCTTAAACAGCAGTTTTTTGTTTTACAATTCCATGATATATAAATGATTTCTATTTTCTTTTTTTTTTTTTTAATTGATCTTTAGGGAGAAAGAAAGAGGGAGGGAGAGAAAGGAAGAGAAACACCCATCTGTTGTATGTGCCCTGACTTGGGGTTAAACCTGTGACCTTGGTATATTAGGATGATGGTCTAACCAACTGAGCTATCTGGCCAGGGCCTGATTTCTATTTTCTTTGAGAGTCTTATCTTTCTCCCTGCTTTATTTTGAGGTGATTTTGGATTTACAGAAGTTGCCAACACAGCAAAGAGTCCCTATACACCTTTCATGTGGCTTTCCCTAATGTTAAAACTTTACTGTGGTATATTATCAAAACTAAAAAACTAACATGAGTATAATGCTATTAACTAAACTACAGTCTTTATTCAGATTTCACCAATTTCTCCACTATTGTCATCTTTCTCTCAGGATCCACTTTATGTCCCCAGATAGCTTTTGGTTTTCATGTCTTCTTAGTGTTTTCTATTCTGTGGTATTTATTCTTCATTCTTTGACTTTCATGACCTTGACATTTTTAAATGAGTACTAATCAGCTACTTTTCACAATGTTGCTTTAGTTGGGTTTGTCTGGTGTTTTTCTCAAAGTGAGACTGAGGTAATGCATTATGAGGGAGGGTCCTACAGAGATGCACCTCATCTCAGTGCACCAGAATAGAATGTCCATGATTTGAGAAATCTGGTGGCACTTACCTTGATCATTTGGTTAAGGTGGCACCTGTGAGATTTCTCAGCTATAAAGTTGTTATGATTTCTCTTTGAAATTGATATTTTTGGGGAAGGGATATTTTGGGACTCTACAAATATTCTGTCTCTCCTTAAATATTTTCCCACTAATTTGATCATCCATCAACTGGGTCTTGCCTGCTGCAATTATTACCATGGTACTCTAATGACAATTTCCTATTTTCCTTATTTCTTCTACACTTTTAATTAAAATTATTCTATAAGAAAGAGTGTCTCTTCTCCCATTTACTTGCTGACTTAATTATTTGTTTTAGTGTGGACTCACAGATATTTATATAATTCTTTTGGTTATAATCCAGTACTGTCATAATTTAGTTGTTGCTCAAATTGTCCCAGCATTGGCCACAGTGAGCTCTTTCAGGTTGGCTCCTGTGTCCTTCTGACATGTCACCCTTCCTTTCTCTCCTCCCCTCCTCTCCCCTCCCCTTTCCCCTCCTGTTCCCCTGCCCCTCCTCTTCCTCCTCCTCCTCCTCCTCCATCTTCTCTCCCTCTCTCTCTCCTCTTCTTCCCTTTTCTTTCTTTATTGCACATTTAAACTCCAGGTTCATCTTGTATTTCCCCTGCTCCAGTCCAACCACTCCAACCATTTCCCCAAGAAACCCTGGTTCCTTCCAATAGAGAATACCATGTGCTAGCTATGCCCACTGCTGCTTGAGTGGCACTGTTTCCAGGTTCCCTTGGTGGATAAAGACAGGAGATATATGGATGGATATTAGCACATTCATACTAATTTACTTCTATGTACCCGGCTATATAAATAGATCTTAAAACTTCATGAGGGAAATCTGTTAATCTTTACTTTCCAGCCTGCTTCATTGACCTATTTTTTAATCCCTGAGCAAGTGATGTTGCTCACCAGCCCCTCGTAGGTGCCCATTTTCTATTTCAAACCTGATATGGATTCTCTTTTTATTAATGTCCTAGTCTTTTTCCTAAACCCTCTTATCTCATGTTGGCATCTTGGACTTTCCTACATTTATATGAACTTGTGTGAATCTTTCACCTGCTCCCTAAAATTTTCCTAGGCAGAGTGAAACAATATCATTTGGGTAGAATAATCTAATTGAAAATGACAACTTCCTGAAGTGGGGCTTTAGAGAGTTCTCTTACCTGACAGTTGTATCAATGGTCCTTTGATTTACCTACCCATTTAACCCTCTACTCAGTGACCACGCTGTTCCCCATAAATATATGGAGTGATGCCTAGACCAGCTGGAAAGGTGATTGCCTGACACTTTGAGGAAGATCAGCAACACCCAGCTTCTAGAACCATCAGCATAATTATCTATTTTATGGATCTCACCCACATACTTTATAGTCCTGGCAAGTGCCACATTTGCCTAAGTATGTCTCTGACACTAACACTATGATTCATAGTCTTATGGCCATAGTGTGCCAGACTGGACAAGGAAAAAAAAAAAGAAACACTTGAAATCATGACCTAAGTCCCATGACTTTGGTCATGGAGGTATCTGGCCATTATAGGACTCAGGCTTATGTAAACAACAAGAACAACAAAAATATGATACTTCTTTATGATAGTCACTTTTGTTAGCTGAAATGTGTCCCTGCCAAGAAGAACCTTTAGTGATATTTACTCTGTAATCTCCCATCTCTGTGAACTCTCTGATAAGAATGCATCAGATCAATGCACTGCTTTGCACTTAGTTCTTTATGTCCATCCATTTCACTATCTACTGGGTTTTGCTCAACACAAGTTCCTATTTTACCAGCTCTCACTCCTTACTTGTGACTTCCACTGAGCTATTGTACCTATTAGAAGTAAGAAAGTATCCTGTGAACATGTTCATACACAATGTTAGATTTAGCAAGCTTTCTAATTTTCTTGCCCATTTCCAACCAGTAATTGATTCTACATTTTTATTGGACTATATACAACTTTGTCTAAACGTAGGTTAAAATATTTAAGATGATATATCATAACCATGTTTTCCTTGGTTATTGTTATGGTAAGATAATATGAATTCATGGAAAATTCAGTCCATAGATAGTATAGGATCAAGTTTTTATAATCTAATATCAAACACAGTTCTAACACCCCATCACTATCCTCTGCCGTTTCTATAGAACTAATACTCCATACTTTGATATAAAAAAAGAACTTAATAAGTCTAATGGAAAAATATATATGTATAGGTACAAAAGAGTATATATGAGTGAAAAAGAATAAGAAATAATTAGAAGAATGATCAGTTGCATTTAGTGGATATTTCTGGAAATTGAGAGAAAAAGAATATTTCAAAGGCATTGTAATTAACTTTGCACTGTTATTATAAAGCCAC
This sequence comes from Trachops cirrhosus, assembly GCA_028533065.1. Classification (NCBI taxonomy): domain Eukaryota; kingdom Metazoa; phylum Chordata; class Mammalia; order Chiroptera; family Phyllostomidae; genus Trachops; species Trachops cirrhosus. The sequence goes on along the minus strand of CM052549.1, from coordinate 35,197,749 downwards.
ATATTGGTATATAAACTGTCATTTCTACAATGTTCTCACATATACTCTATTCTCTCATGAATATGGAGATTTATGGTACTTGGCTCCACAGAAGCCTGGAACACTAGAGCACAGGTGAGCTAGACCCACCTGCAGCAGCAGATGTTAGGGTGATCATCCGGATGGCACATGACATGGACTGTGCCAAAACTTAAATGCAGTGACATCCTGGATCTACCATTTCTCCAGTGTTGTTCTGTGTACTTCAAGTTTTCATAATACTGAAAAGTAATTGTTCAGACACCCTTTAAAAGACTACAACAATGCCACCATGATAAATGATGCCTTTTCCTTCTCTTGGTCAACTTTAGCAAATGAGTTAGTGCAAAAAAGCACTGAAATAATAATAATATAAGACATTGAATACTAAAGGCTTTTATAAAGTGATCTTGGGTTTTATTTATTCATTCTTTGCTTACCCATATAGATAACTGAGTCAGTGTTTACATATAAAAATCAATGGTGATTCAATGCTAGTCTACAGTCTAGACTCTCCCTTTGGAAATATGCTGCATTAATAATGCTTGCAGTTTGCTGCTTTGAGCATTTGCTGAGCTTAACCTGGGAGAATTCCCACCCTCCCTTAAAGGGACAAAATGCTCTGAATCAACAAGGCTCCTCCTAAGACTTAGCTACAACATAATTTACCTCCAGAAAACCTGTTGTGAAATTCCTCAGTACTTCTGTGGCATCTCTACATGTCTTTATCAGCACTTATCCACTTACCCCTTTATGTGCTCCATATTTAACTGCATATCAATTTTATTATTAAAACAAACTGTATATGTTATATATTTTTATATCTCTAAGACTTCATATCTCTATAAGACTGTATTTCTAGCCCTGGCTGGTGTGGCTCAGTGAATTAAGTGCTGGCCTGTGAACCAAAGGGTTGATGGTTCAATTCCCAGTCAGAGCACATGCCCTGGGTTGTGGGACAGGTCCTCAGTAGGGGATGCTCGAGAGGCAACCACACACTGATGTTTCCCTCCCTCTCTTTCTCCTTCCCTTCCTTCTCTAAAAATAAGTGAATAAAACCTTTAAAAAAGACTGTATTTCTAAATAAGTGGCACTTAATAAACATCAGCTAAGTAAATGAGTAAGCTATAAACATTATGGAAAATTTTCTTTATAAACATAGTCACTAGGAAAATTCTGAGTTAAATTTACTTAAATGATTAATCATTTATCATACTTCAGAAAATTAATTTCAAATATTTAAATTCTAAAGACTCCAATTTTTAAAAGTAAAAATGAAATTAGAGAAAGTTCTATGGTTTTAAAAGACTTAGTGAAGAATTAAGGACACATTTTAATTAAATACAGAATGATGTCATTGTAAGTCACTAATGTCTAATATTTTCCACTTCTAGCCTTTTCTAAAATAGTATATCTAGAGGAAACATTAAGTTACACATAAAACAATGCCCCTTTCATTAAAAAGCTATGGGATTGCTTTTTTTCTCCCTGCTAGAGGGTAAAGTATTTAGTGGTTAAGCAAAAGGACAAAACTTCGTATGTGAATGTGAGACACAAGAGAGAAGCAATATAATCATTTTAATCTAATAGGTGCCAACACTGTCCATTTATACGGTGAGCTTAAATTCAATAACCCACTTTTGTGCCAAGATTAATTTATACATATTAAATACTTTCATAGTTGGTTAGTTGGTCCTCAATGACTATAAAATTAAGCTGACTTTTGTTAACATTAACATGAATACTTCTACCCCAGATTAATACAATAGAAAGTAGTATATATATGGCAATTGAGAACCTACTACCTAACAATTTATGTATAGACTAATTTCTGCATTCTGAAGACCATTAAATGGTATTAAAAATCATTTGTATTACAGAATGAGACAAGCAGAATAAACAAACCTTTGTTCAAAAGTGTATGTCTACAGTGTGCCAATTCTGTTTTACAATCAGCATTGCATGGGTCCTACAGACATGTTGATGGCTTTGTGTGTGTGTGTGTCTGTCTCTTCTAAATAATAAAACAATAATACATTTTTTAAAAGATCTTTATGAAATTTTATTTTATTTACTTATTTTTAATCCTTACCCAAGTATATGTTTATTGATTTGAGAGAGAGTGAGAGTGAGAGAAAGAAAGTGAGAAACATTGATGTGAGAGAGAAACATCAATTGGTTGCCTCCCATATGTGTCCTGACTAGGGATCGAATCTGCCACCTAGGCAGATGCCCTGAAGGGAATGAAACCCACACATTTTGGTGTGTGGGATGATGCTCCAACCAACTGAGCAATCAGGCCAGGGCCCTTTTCACAATTTTAAAAGTAGAATGTGTGTATATGCAAAGAATGGCAAGCTTTTTCTAAATGGGTATTTTTCTATAATGGGAATATATTTTAAATAAAGTATTTATAGAAAACTTAATTTTGAGATGATATTTTTTCCATCAATCATATTACATAAGTAAACTACTGATCAATTTGGAAGCTTCCGAAATGACTCCCAATCCAGCTTCCCTCTCTCGCCCTTCCATCCATGTTCCCTACAGACGTACTTTGGCTCTGCTGTGCGTATCTTGCTTCGGGCCTTTGTTCATAAAAATCCTTCAAAATGAAGTATCTTTGTTCTCATCTCTGTCTATGAAAATTAAAACTTTGATTCAAAGTCCATATCAAAAAATGGATAGATTATATTAGAAGTTAAGGGCCTAGGTATTACTAAGACCAAAACATATTCATTATTGGAAGCATGACAGAGTCTGAAGCAATTAAAAGGTGTAAAGGTAAAACAAAGAAAAATACTTTCTTCTTCTTTTTTTTGCCAATTAAGGTCATAATCATAGATAAAATAAAGATAACTAGAATAGGTAAAAAAGTAAAGTTGTAAAAAGAGTGTTCAAAGATAAACGCCAAGGCAATAGTAAGTAGGAATGAACTAGACTCTAGAGAGCTATGGTAGGATAAACAACGGCCTCCCCAAAGGTATCCATACCTAATCCCTGGAACTGGCGAGTGTTAGAATGTACTGGGATATGGACCTAAGCCACCGCCTGTGCTGGAACAAAGAAGGTATAATCACTGGCTAAATACCTGACCAAATGATTCCTCATATCAAAAGCAACTAAGGAATAGCTGCTGGTATCTTGCTGGAAACCGGTTGAGTCCTCAGAGTCCCCTCCCCTCTCCCTAGAGCTTTCCACAGAATCAGCCCTCCTTGATCAGATAGATACCCTAGACAACTGAAGCAGATCAGCGGGGTGACTCATCCTCCCCTAGGGGTCTGCTACACACTTTAAAAACCCTTATACCTTTTCTCTTGGGCCTACCATCCTTTGGGACCCAGCCCACCTGATCACAGTGTCCTGCCCTGAATAAAAGCCCCTAACTGGACTTTCCTGGGTCTGGGTCCTTTCTTAGCCACCTTGGCTACCTAACAGTGAATATGCTACCTTATATGGCAAAAGGGACTTCAGGGATGTAGAGAAATTAAGGATTTTAAGAAGGGAAGATAATCTTTGATTATCTAGGTGGATCCAGTGCAGTCACCAGGGTCCTTACAATAGGAAAGCAGAAGGACCAGAGTGAGGGAAAGATGTAATGAGAAAACAGAGGTTGAAATGATACAAGGGAAGGGCCACAGACCAAGAAGTGGAAGTGGCCTCTAGACATTATAGAAGGCAGGGAAATGGATTACTCTTACGGCCTCTAGAAGGAACATGACCCTTCCATGTCAAGTAAGGCTTCTAACAGCCAGAACTATAAGGTAATAAATTTGTGTTGTTTAAAGACACTAAGTTTACAATAATTTGTTACAGTAGCAACAAGAAACTAATAAATGAGTCAACACAATTCAATGAGAGCTACTTGGGCTTTAAAAGTAGATAAAAATCTGTGGTATGAAATCCCATTTCGCTATTTATTTACTCTGTGAACTTGGGCAAGTTACTTGCCCTCTCTGATCTATCCTCACACTGGAGAAGGCACACGAGATCTCTTTCTCTGAGCACTCTTCTCCTGTGTGTATTCTAAGTACACTGACTCTCCAGATACAGTTCTTCGGATCAGTCTTGGATACCCGACCCAAACTCCCATAGTCAAATTTTCTTTCCTGAGAATTTGGACCTGGTTTGGAGAGACAGCCATTAGTGGTGGTTCGTCTTCTGAGCTGTAGAGTGACCACCATTCTCTAGTCACATGTACATAAAAATAGAGAAAACAAAGTTACCAATAGAGAGAAAAAAACAGCAAAGATAAGAGACTGCCTGAGCCTCCTTCCTGAGTTCTACATATATTCTTCTCCTTTCAACAAGACTGGTCCGACTGTGGTGCTTTTTCATGAATCATCCCCTATCTTGTAATAAATGTGCGTGTTTGTTTAATCTAGTACAAGTTTTATTTTACTTGAAAAATCCTGACATGAAAATGTACCTCGAAGTAGAAGTGTAAGGATAAATAATAATGTAACTAATATTGTAAGAATAATTTTTGTCATGGAGTAAGATTTCAATAAATGGCAATAGTGTTTGTTTGTATATTACCATTACTACTAGCTCTGAGGAGGAGGAGGAGGAGAAAAGGAAGAGGGAAGAGAATATTTTTATTAACTCTGACTAGTAGAGAGGATTCCTGGATGCTCTAGGTTATATTGGGAATGGGGCGAATGGAAATTTTGTCTTTCTAATTGTTCCAGTATACGAGAAATTCACTTTTGTTTCCAGTCCAGCCTCATCCTAAAAAGACACAATAAATTCAATAATACCAAAGTCATAAAGTAGAAAATGTGAGAAAATAAGCCATGTTCTCTCACAGGTGCATCTCTGGGCCACACTGGAAGAGGAAGGGTTGTCTTGGGCCACCCATTAAATACACAAACACTAACAAAACAAAAAAATCTCATAATGTTTTAAGTAAACTTACCATTTTTTGTTGGGCTACAATAATAGCCCACCAGCCATGAGTTGGACACCCCTTTAAGAAGGTAACAAATCATGCTTCATGATTACTGTATGAACTACCATGGACTGCCTTCATAAAACCTTTCATGATACTGTATCTAAAAGTCCTTTTCATATAATGAGTGTTCAATAAATTTCAAACGTTCATGCCCCTCTCCACTGCCCCTCCACCTCTCAAAAAAGATGTGTTCTCACTTTACCCTCATGGGTCTAAAGCACCTGACACTTAGAAGCACATTTTTTTTCCTTAGTTGAGTTCTTAATTTAATCGATTCTAATCTCGTGACATAATTTGAAATGTATCAGCACTAATAATATCCTTTGGGGGTTCATTCAGGAGCCAACTAAGATACTGAAATCAAAGCAAAACACTCTTGACTGTATCAAATTTAATCTCAAAAAGTAAAACTATTAAAATTGGTCGTTGTGCTCGCTTCGGCAGCACATACACTAAACTGGGCTGCTGAAGCCTGATTTAGACGTCAGCACTGTTGAACCTGAGTCTCGCTTTTCCTCTCATGCCTCTCCTTACCGTTTGTCTGTACCGTCCCTGTGGCTCTGCATTCGCCCCATCATTGTTCACGTGCACTGCTCTTCCCTTCGTAAGTCCCCTAAGGGCTGAAAGTACACCGGGCCCATTTGAGCCTCACTGATTGCATAAGTAGGTCCTCAATAAATATTTGTTAAATTAAATTAATACAGACATTTATCCCACCAAAAATGTGTAATTCTATATTGTTTTATGCATAAGTACTTCCCTAAGACAAAGTAGTTATATCGTATATTTCTTCAATAAGCTTCTAACCCAACACTATTATTACTCCATGAAACACCATTAACCCGCTGGTCAAAGCCCCCTACTTTGGGAAGAATAAAGCACTTAGGAATATAATAGGAATGTGTATATCATTATACCCCACCTGAAAAAAATCTTTGAAGTTCGTGTGTTAATGTGAGTGTTGGGTTATTTTCAGTTCTTGCTGGCCATGTCTGGGAGGTGAAACATGAAAGGGGGCATAAAAGCCTAACAACTTGAGGCAGATCCTTTCTGCTTTACAGCAGGAGGAAAAATATCTGTAAGTTATTATCAGGTAGAGGGAGTGAGAATTAAAGAAAAGGAGGCTTTGTGTTCCTATCACATTAGTGCTAAACTACTGAAATAACTCATAACCACTCATATAGAAAAATGGGCCCTCTTTTTAGAGCAAAACTAATGCTGCTATAGGAATTTTATTAGGATCAGCAGGTACTCTGTCCCTAATGTGAGTTTAGATTTAGTTATTTAACAAATTAATTCCATTACCAAAAGTGAGAAGGGTACAGTTCTAGTTAAAGTATAAAGGAAAAGACCAAAAGCATAATGATTTTCTCACAAAAGCAGGTATGTTCTAATCATTTAAGCCACAGTTTTTCTGCTGTAGACCTTTGCATTCTTCTAAAATTCCTACCCATTTAGTCTTTGGGACTGTTGAAACACAGCACAACAATACTTATAACAAGTATTTACACTATAGAAGAAAAGGGGCCACATACTAAACCTGACAAGCTCAGGGGTGGTGGCCTTACAGACTCAGAGACCTAAAGTAACCACATAGGATGGTCTAAAATGAAAACCTTTTTAACTAAAAGCAGTTCATGGCAGGTACTAAAGTCCTAGGACAGTATCTCTCCCTAACAAAGGTCAGTTTTTACCTTAACCAAACCTGTCTGTTATCTTAATGCATCTATGTTTACAGAACTATGGAATGTTAAATTTCTTTTTCAGGACCCCTCAAAGTACAGGCACTGCACCAGGAGGAGACCACAAATCTCCCCATTGTTCTTGTTATCATGTTAATTGTTAACTGTTAACTACCCTTTGCTTTCTCCTGACTCCCTCATCTATCACCAATGGGTCTCCTGAACCCCCTTACACCTCCTCTTTTGATTGTAATGTATAAAATAAGGTGCAAAACTGCCATTCTCTGGCGCATTATCTCATCTCATTGAGATTTTGCTTCCCGGCAATTGTCATCAGTTCGGCTCAAATAAACTAAAAAAAAAAAAAATCTCTACAGGTTTGAATGTTTCTTACGTTGACAACACAAACACTTGCATGCTTTTCTTCGGATTTGGCTACTCCTCTTGCACATGTGAGTGTTTTTTTAAAGGCTGTAAGAAGAAAATTAAATTGTTAAAAGTCTGAATAGAAAATTAAATTTGCATAGAGCTTCTTCTGCCAAATCATCTACTGTCAGAAATTTCTTCAGGTGCAGAGAGTAAAAATCCCCATAATTTTATGGTTCCAGTTATGAACCCAACTATAACACATTTTTGGAACATAAAAACTGTTCTAAGAATGAATAAAGAGCTGCTTCTTTGTTTAACTCATAGAATAAAGTGCATTAGTGCATTTGCAAAGCAAATAAGTTAAGGGATGAGAACAGAGAAATTTCGAGTCTGGCCCCCAAAAGTGGAGCAAAATTAGTATAATAATAAGGATATATAGAGGAAAGAAACTGCTTTCCTCAGATGTCTTGTTCCATTTAAGTCCTATGTGTATACTCTGAATCCAGCTGTCTACAGTTTGTGAAAAGGCACCTGGCTTTTAGGGCACTTTCTGAGTTGAAATAGAAATGATTCCATTGTGTGTGTGTGTGTGTGTGTGTGTGTGTGTGTATAGTAAAAATGATTCCATTTTGTGTGTGTGAGAGACTCAGTGGTCTCTCCTCTTAATCTTCTGATATATATGGAAAACTTTTATTATATTAACCCTGAAATATGTAGGGATATATATTTTAAAATTAAGAACAATTCAAAAAAATCCATTTTGGTATCCAGATATTCCAGTAAACATTCTGAAAGCCAGCACCCAATTACCCTCTGGTGAACAGCAATCATTACATATCCATGTGGCATTCAGCCGCTCTTGGTAACTACTTGATGAGAACATTGAAAACTTGCCGGTTGCTGTCTTGGATGCGTTTCAAACTGCAAAAACTTTGAAAGTCTTGATTTACAGAATAAAAAGAAAAAAGTAGTTAATGATTTTTCTTGGTGTGAGCTACAAAAGCCACTGACTTGATGATTTCGTAGTCGACATGTGTCAGTAGCTTGTCCATTTCCTTGGCAATCTCATGAGATATTTCTTTAAAGTCAGATTAAAAATTATTGTTTTAAGAAAATAAATTTATTTTCCCATTTGCTTATTACATTGTGACCAATATTACCTTACAGAATAGGATTTACTAATCCTAATGCCTAAAGGCAAAGTTTGCAAGCTATATTTAAAGTTAAAGCCAAAAATAGTGTAATTTCCTGACCTTTGTGTTGCATTGAGCCTAATGCAGGGTGTTATACATACTCCCATTCCTTAAATGTTAAGTCCACTGGCAGGAGACTATATCAAACTGTACCAACAATTTCTGGCAGATGAAACTGGAAATAGTTCAGGAAGACTGAACTTCTACAATTTCTTAGATAAGTCCCTTTAACGTTTCTTATAATAAGGGTTTGGTGATGATGAACTCCTTTAACTTGACCTTATCTGGGAAGAACTTTATCTGCCCTTCCATTCTAAATGAAAGCTTTGCTGGATAGAGTAATCTTAGATGCAAATCCTTGCCTTTCATGACTTCAAATACTTTTTTCCAGCCCCTTCTCGTCTGCAAGGTTTCTTTTGGGAAATCAGCTGATAGCCTTTTGGGCACTCCTTTGTAGGTAACTCTCTCCTTTGCCCTTGTTTCTTTTAGGATTCTCTCTTTATCTGTAATCTTGGGTAACTTAATGATGATGAGCCTTGATGCGTTCCCCTTTGAGTCCACCTTTTTTGGGACTCTGGACTTTCTGGACTTTCTGGACTTCCTGGAAGTCTATTTCCTTCACCAGATTGAGGAAGTTTTCCTTCATTATTTGTTCAAATAAGTTTTCAATTACTTGCTGTTGTTTTCTCCTTCTGGCATCCCTGTAATTTGGATATTGGAATGTTTAAAGTTGTCCCAGAGGTTCCTAAGCCTCTCTTCATTTTTTTTGAATTCTTGTTTCTTCATTCTGTTCTGGTTGGGTGTTTATTTCTTTCTTTTGTTCCAAACTGTTGATTTGAGCCCTGGTTTCCTTCCTGTAATGGTTGGTTCCCTGAGTATTTTGCTTTATTTCACTTTAGGTATCCTTCCTTTGTTTTTTCATTTTTCGGCCAAGCTCAATCAGTTCTATGAGCATTTTGATTACCAGGGCTTTAGACTCTCCATCAGATAGGCTGGCTATCTCCTCACTGCTTAGACTCTTTCTGGAGTTTTGCTCTGTTCTTTCATTTGGGCCCTATTTCTTTGTCTCAGCGCACCAGTCTGGTTGGTCTGATTGACTGTTTCTTTAATTCCTTGGTTGTTGGAGTTCCATGCAGTTTGATTTTCTGGCACTTCTAGTTGTTTATTGATTTCAGAGTGGTTGTTATCCTCCTTTTGGTTGTGTGAGGAAGCAAAGGGTTTCTACCCTTATGCCTCCATCTTGGCTAGAACTGGAACTCCCACTGAGTTAATTTTTCTTTCCTTTTGAATCCCCCAATGTGAAATGACTTACAGGTAGTACTTATATAACCAAAAAAGTACAGACTAAATCAGTCAGCTCTCTGTCCACATGACAGCAAATAACATGCTTAACTCAAATTGTTTTTCAACTTGACTTTCTTTTTCGCTGAATGTATGAAAATAGTTGGATGTTTTGGTATCATGTTATCAGCCTAATATCTTCTCTACTCACTGAGCAGGTTCTTTATCCAGGTCAGTTCATTACTGAATTATCTGGAAGAGGCTTTGCCTTACATATGTTAATCTTAAGGGAAATTGACTACCTATAATAATTAAATTAGTCAGATAATGGCAGTGTTTTGCCTTTGGTTTTATTTATAGGGAATCAACTGTTTTTAATATTTTTAATACTATATAAAAATAAGAACTGGATTGGTGCTTAATATCTTAATTTTATTTTACAGTTCATTTTAGCATATTTAAAAATTTTTCTATTTAAATAGAGGAATCTCTGACTTAACTTACTGTCCACAATTATTTAATATGCAATATTTAATTTTACAATGGAAATGTTTAAAATACATTAAAAAATAGCCCTGGCTGGTGTAGCTCAGTGGATTGAGCACAGGCCTGCGAACCAAAGCATCACTGGTTTGATTCCCAATCAGGGCACATGCCTGGGTTGCAGGCTATATCCCCAGTATGGGGTGTGCTAGAGGCAAACATACATTGATGTTTCACTCCCTCTCTTTCTCCCTCCCTCCCCCATCTCTCTAAAATACATAAATAAAATCTTTAAAATAAAATAAAATACATTAAAAAATAAAGAAAGCATATAGCACATTATTTGACTATCACTTAGAAAAAAAATATGTTCTGTCGTCAACTTAGGATTTTTGTTTAATTTCAGATAATAAAGTAATAAGCAATTAAGTTCTGTCAAGACTGTTATTTATTGAGACCAAGTTGTTTGCAACTCAAATATCTCCAATAGTTTCCCATTCACATGGACCAAATCCAAACTTGGGCATGGCAGACAAGACTCATGGATCAGTTCCCCATGTACTCACTGTATTTCATCTGTCACTGTTCCTCCCAGTTCACTCCACTGGTAGAATGGACAAATGACGCCCTGGCTTCAGTGCACACACCAGTCTCTCTGCCCATAATATTTTCCTCCCAGGTTTCCATAATCCCACTCAGCAGATATTTCTCTGCTGAAATATTACCTCATCAGAAACAATCTCTCTGACCACCCCAGGTAAAGCAGAGCCCCTGAAACACTCTATCCTCCTTAACCTATTATATTTATTTTTATTCAGATTATTATTCAACAATTAGCATGTATACACATACATAATATCTGTATTTCAGAGATAAAGCAGAATAATAATACAGTGCCTTTCTTACCATACATTTTAATGCTTTCAGTAAATGCAATTTTAAGGTCTTACTATGACAGGCCCTGTGATTTAAACTTTTAACTTAATATTCAAATCAATCAAAACAATAATCCTATGCAGGACATGGGACATTATACAGATGAAGACTGAGACTGACCTAGCAATACACCCAAGGTCACACAGCCAGAAGTTTACTTGTTTTTAATGGAAGAGAAAAGTAAGCAAACAAAATACCTGTCCAGTCTCCACTGCCTTCCTAAAGCTAAGGGTAGATTTGATAATTGTATGTTTGTCAGTCTCTTGCCTAATTTTAACCCTGGACTTTAAAGAACAGAGTGCTGCAGTGTTCCTGGGAATGAGGCAGAAGACATGACTGTCTATTTCTGGGATAGCTCTGCTTCTGCCCCGAGAAACAAGTTCTTTGAAAACCACATTTCAGAATTTATATAGTAACTCCTCAAGATATCTCCATCCTTAAAACATAGTTATTTTAAAAGCCAATGTTTCATGTAGAAAAACATAATGAAGATGAATCTACACCATTGGGAAAGACAGTGTGATGTACTAAGAGGAAATAATTTTTCAAAACCCACATCCATAATTCAGTATATTGTTTCAAAAAGTACTGACAGACACTGGGTTTGTGCCCAGTTTTGTCATTTGCTAAATACATGGTTTTACTTGGGCAATACATTTAAATAATTGAAGCTCTTTAGCTTATCCACGAAACGTAATACTATAAAGCTATTTGGAGGATTTAATAATATAAAGCTATTTAGATGTATCATTTGAGATGATACATCTAAATCATTGGGCACACAGTAATGGATATTTTTAAATAATTTTTATTTGTATTGGAAGAAGCACTCTGACATTATAGCTATTCTAATACCTGAATGCATTGGAGGTTGTTTGACTTTTAATGTCTTCCAATGAATCTGCTTAACTTATTCTGCCCTTCTCCCATCAATTAAATGAAATAACATACAAAAGTAAATCTAAGATACATAGAAATAAAACATGGCAAGGACCCCTAGCCAGTGTGACATCATTTGTTGGGTGTCATCCCACAAACCCAAAGGTCCCCAGCTCAATTCCTGGTTAGGGCACATGGCTGGGTTGTGGAGTCGGGCCCTGATTTGGGCACATAGGGGAAGCAACCAATCGACGTTTCTCTCTCACGTCGATGTTTCTCTCCCTCTCTTTCTCCCTCCCTTCCTCTCTCTCTTAAAAAAAATTGGAAGGAATTACCAATTCTTCTTTATGAATCTGACTGTATGACTGTTTAAAGTAGGCCCAACAATACAGTGCTGTTCTTAATGGAGTACTCTGACCCACAAAACAATATAAAATAACTACTGTTTTCAGACTCTTTTTTTACTCATTTCATCTAAAATTGAACTAACAAGGAACTCTGTTTACTAGCTACATGGAGAAACAGGCTTACTCAAATATCACATGAGAATAATGATTCAGGCCCAAAAATAATCCAAAAATATAGTTAACAAAGCTTTTGAATTAAGACCAGTGTTTTTTCTGCATTTAATATTCTTTTGTATTCTATAGTGCATGTTTCTATTTTTATCATAATTCTTTATTCTTACTACTAAGATATAAAACTAATGTAAAAGTTAATAAACTTGATACCCTTGAGGATGGCATAAACAGAAAGGCAGATCTTTCAAAATAGTGTTTGTTTCACATAACTGTCTTAGTTGCCCCTATCACTGCATATTTCATCTAAGTTTCCTATTCATTCCCAGTAGAGAGTTAACAAATGCATTTTTCTTTATAATAACTTACTGAAAAAATGTAACAAACATGACTGCTAAGGATGCAGCATCTTTTAAAGCGTTTAAAGTACATAATAATTTTCATATATAAAAACAGGGGAACAAGAATTCCAGGAAAATTGTTTAAACTCTCAGTGAATTACTAAGTACATGGAATAAAAGAATGAAAATAAGGAATATTTTCTCCACCCTTCAGTCTTTCTCGCTGTTGCTAAGAGAAGATTTGTGCTGTTTGCCACTGAAAGTCTCAAGTGATTATTTAACAATTATACATGTCACAAGTCGTTATCTATACTTTCTTCACTCTATAGCTTCTCATGCATAAGAAGAGAGATAAAGGAGTGTAAGGTGCAATAATATGGGTAAGTCGAGCCCTCACACTTCTCCAAAGGGCTAAAATTCAGGAGATAAATAGCCAGCCAGCCAGATTTGATTACTGATTCAGCACTGTGGACAGCCAGCCAGAAGCTGTTTTCCTGTTCAAATATAAAAGATGCTGTGTTTCTTCCTTGTAAGGAAAGAATTTCACCACATTAGTGTAGGGAAAGTTGGCATAGCACGATCAATTATACAGAGTGACACCTGAACATCATTTATTTTTATGTGGAGAAAATAGCTTGCTTAGTCATGTCTAATAGCAAAAATGTTTTCTCCATAAATAAATGCATTGCCAATTGTCTGTCAAGAGAGGACAGGTTATGTGACAAAAACAAAACAACATAAAACAAAAAAAAACCTCCAGAAATCTCCGTGGCATGAGACAACAGACGTTTATGTCTAGCTCAGTTTGTGTATCCAAGGCAGGTCTCCAAGCATGACCCTGCTTAGCAGGTAACTCTGGGACCCAGGATAACAGAGTCTGCATCTTGGCAAGTGCGTTTGCAACTGCTGAATCAGGAAAAGGAATGCGAGAAATCACACTCTTGGTCTCACAGTTCACAGGCTTCTGCACAGAAGTGGGAGCTGTTAATTCTGACCTCATTTAATTAGCCAAAGCAAGTCACAAAGCCATGCTAAATTCTGAGGGGAGGCAGGGATACACAATTCTGTCATGTGTCCAACAAAGATTTAAAACATTGATAAACAGTTTAAATAATACTTCACAACAGCATGCATGTTTAAGTAAATTCTTATTTTTTGTTCTTAAATAGAGGATATTTTGGTTGAACTGTAATTGGATACAGAGCAAGGTGGGGGGATCCCCTGAAAATAGCAGAGCATATTCCCCACAACCCTTGATTGGAGGAAGAGGGAGGTGGATAATGGTGTTTAAGATACTTTGCATAACAATAGCAAGTTAATAACTGTGCTTTTCTAAACGGGAAGAGGACAGCCACCCAGGGCAAAAGGTGTACATGACTTCAAGAGAGTGTAGTGACTCATGACATAGCCTGGGGAGGTGGATACCCACCCCCAGGTCCCCTCTGATGTCCCTGTTTCACTGGGAACTCATACCCCGGCTAAAGGTGTTCTGACTAAAGACAGCATCGAAAGAGGATCGAAGACACTGGGAACTGACAAAAATGGTGGACACTAACACATCATAGGAGGGGCCAGATATAATGTCACATAGGAAGTTGTGGGCCAAGCCTTTGAAATGAGGTCAGTTTGAAAGGGAGGAAGTCCACCACAAGGTTTGGTGTGTAGGAGAGAGTCCACCATGAAGAGAAGAGGTCCAGAGTGAGTGAGAGGGACAGGGGGGTTCCACCATGAGGTCTGGTATGTAAGAGAGAAGCCATGTGGTCTGTAGAGAGAGAGGAGGTACTTCTGCTTCTCTGAAGGACATGCAGAGAAGTCACTCTCTTGGGATGTGTGCCTCCCTGGACTCCAGCCTGATCCAGTGTAACAGGGCACATGTTTCCCTGAACTACTACATAGAGGCTGAGGATAATGAACCCCAGATCCTGAAGGAGAGAGCTGCTGGGAGAGGATTGCAACTCAGAAACTCACAAGTGCACGTTCCAAAGGGACTAGAGACAAGTTTGTGTGACTGGCTTCAGAACAGATAAGATTATTGGAAACTTCTGGGCATGGTTCTGACTTGCATCCTTTGGAGAGCAAGAAAAGTTCTGGGTCTCATGGGAGAGGAGGGCTCTGGGCAGAATTGATCTCAGCCCCCCTGAGGTTGGAACCCTGTTACTAAAACCTGTTTCCTTCAACACAAACTGTTGGGTCACATGTCAAGGCACCATATGGCTGAGCCTCAGTGGGTCAGTTATAGAATCAGTACATACTTATTGAATATATGTATGGCTATAGATATTGAATATATCTATAAATAGAACCAAGTACTATATTACATGCAAAAGATAAAAATGAATACAATACAACTCCTGCTCTGAGATATTTAGCAATACCACCACCACCAGCATCTTCCTCATAGCTATAACAAAAGCAAAAATTCACTGAGCACTTT
>CM052549.1:35158910-35182161 GCA_028533065.1 Trachops cirrhosus | reverse complement strand
AGTGAGCATGTGTACTGTGTGACTGTCACATTCAAAATGACTGAGTGAGTATAGCAACAAATCTTCATCAAATTTTGCCTTAAGTTTAAACATTCCTCCTTGGGAATTATTCAGAAGATTCAGAACGCCGTAGCTATGGGCAACTGGTGATTGGCAGCTTCATCATGACAACACGCCCACTCATGCATCACATCTTGTGCAGAGTTTTTTGGGAAAACATCAAATCATGCAGGTGACTCAGGCCTGCTACAGCCCAGCTTTGGTGCCCTGTGACTTCTGGCTTTTCCCAAAACTAAAATCACCTTTGAAAGGGAAGAGATTTCAGACTGTTGATGAGATTCAAAAAATACAATTGGGCAGCTGGTAGCAATTGGGAGAACTGTGTGAGGTCCCAAGGTGCCTACTTTGAAAGGGACTGAGGTGTCATTGTCCTATGTACAATGTTTCTTGTATCTTGTATTTTCTTCAATAAATGTCTTTATTTTTCAAAGTATATGGCTGGATACTTTCTGGACTATATATATACATACATATATATAGTCTGTTTTATTTTATATATATAGTCTGCTTTATATATATACATATATATATGTCCTGCTTTATTATGGTTTGTCTCTTTTTTACAACTAAACCTTAAGCTTCTTGGAGAAAGGGTTTAGGTATAGGTGGTGGGGGGAGTGTATGTGTATTAATAAACTTAACTTTAGAATAGTTTTAGATTTATAGAAAAGTTGTAAAGACAGTGCAAAGAGTTTCCATATACCTATACTCAGTTTTCCCTATTATTAATAGCTTACATTAATACAGTATATTTGTCACAGTTAATAAACCTATATTAATACACTATTATTAATGTTTAAAACCCATTTTTGTTCAAATTTTTTTAGTTTTTATCCTAACATCCTTTTACTGTTCCAGGATTCCATCCAGGATACACATTGCATTTAGGAAACTTTTTTTTTAAATTCTTAAATCTTTAGCATGATGTTCTGTACCTAAACCTTTGACGAAGCTCTTCAAACAATCATAGAATAAGTGAATGACTAAATGAACAAATATGGCTTCAAAAGATACAGATGCTTTCAAATTCCTGAAGAAAAAGATCAAGATATATAACAAAGAAATGAAGTGGACCTAATTACACTAGTCCAAGAAAACTTTTCATTGAGGGATTAAGGAATTCTGAAATGTTACAAAATGTAATTTCAGTCAACCGATATTAGATGTTTTTTCACCTGAACTCAATGATAGCATAATGTCACACTTTATATTATTAATCATTGAAAAGAGATTTAATTTGTATACTGTTATCAATAATTCTATATAAAAATCTTATTTACTATAGCCCTGGCTCAGTGGACTGAGTGCCAACCTCTGAACCAAAGGGTTGCTGGTTCATTTTCCAGTCAGGGCACATGCCTGGGTTGTGGACCAGGTCCCCAGTAGGGGGTACGTGAGACACAACCACACATTGATGTTTCTTTCCCTCTCTTTCTGCCCCTTTTCCCCTCTCTCTAAAAATAAATAAATAAACTCTTTTTAAAAAAATCTTATGTACTATAAAAATAATATAAAATAATATAATAGTTAGATATTTATGAATTTAAGTATATTTATCAAGACCAAGGCTGTCATTTGGAAATCTGAATGTTATATTCTTAATCTGGGTGATACAACTAAAGGGGAAAAATTGAAAAAGATAATATGAAAGTGAAGCTCCTTTGTAGCATCATCCCAGACACTTACACCAGGGTTTCTCCTGCTAGAGTGTGCATTAAGAATCACCATCAGGGCTTGTGAAAACGCAGAGCCCCGGGATCATTAGTGCAGTAGACCTGATTCAGTAGCTCCTAGGAGAGGCTGATGCTGCCAGTGCTGGCCACTTTGTACAGTGCTGGTTTAACCCCAGCTTCTATCTCCTCCCCAGTTTGAAGAGGAACAGAAATAAAAATCATAAACAACATTATCTCCTCTGCAAATGAATTCTACTAAGCCTTTCCCTTGGTGAATAATATAGTAGTGGCTCTACTTTTTTAAAAATAAAATAAGCCAGTATAATTTTATCATTTTGACCATACGTGGAGGCAACAAAACAAAAACAACAAAACATTTTCTTTAGTTTTTTATTAAGAAGATGCTAAATAACCAGCCTTCAGTTACAGTCCTTAGGAATGATCTGAATAAATAATTTTATTCTATCCACAAGTATCTTGCCAAAACAGTAATCCTTGTGCTCAATGATCTTAAAATATATTTAAAAAATACATAGAAATTAGAGAACATTATAAGCCAACACAACACAATGTCATACATCTCCATGGTACAGTTAAATTTTCTACAAGAAGCACATTAGATGGAAAGCCAGTGTTCATTAGCCCCAGAAGTTTAATGATTTAGCAAGAAAAATTCAGCATAAAATAAAATACGCTGTAGATTCAAACCTAGAATTGTAAAATCATATGCCCATACTCTTTCCACTAGATCATGCTAATAAAATTTGCAGAAGTGTTTTGGAGAAATTAGCCTCACTGGGAGGTCTGGTAAAGAGAGGCAAAGAATTGAAAGGTTCTCAGAAAGCACACAGTCCATAATAAACTTTCTGACTTGGGGTTAGGAAAAAAGCGATCAGCAGGCATAAATAGCTGCACTGCAGCGCTGTCAGCCTCTTTGACTTTAGTTCCACAGTGTATCCTGAGCCTTGAATTTAAAGCCCTCCTCGGTTCCCATTATTTCCTGGGAGGGAATTGGTAGGAAGGAAAGAGACAGTGTCCCCAGATGACCTCTATTTTCTTCCCCTTTTATTCCCATTTTCTTTGTTGCTGTTCTTTTCTGGTTCTGAAATTGGTCCAAACACCTAAAATCACCAGTGTGACTTATCCTTCTGGGTGCTGCTCCTTTGCTCTATGCTGTGAATAAAAACCCCTCTTCATTCTGGTTTCAATGAATTAAAACTCAAAACTCAGAGAAAACAAACCAAAACTGCATAGAAATAGGTTGACATAAGTAATGTTCAAAGTTAAGTTTAGCCACAGCGTGGATGGCAGAGTGTTTTCTCCTATTCAGTACCCTAATTCCTTCCCTCTTCAATTCCCCACAGTCCCGCGGTGCCTGGGAGCATCAGCTTTGCACTGGAGAAACACACTAGACAAAGAGGAGAAGTTCCAGGTAGCTCGTAAGTTATTTATTTTAATATTTCATTTCTTAAGTCATGAATTTCAATGCATTTTGAATGTTTAATGACCGTAATTAAATTAAAAAATTAACTGTCACATTTTCTATTCATTGAATTAGACAACAAAAATGAAATATCATGGGTAAACTGAAGACCAATAAATACATATCATTCAGTAACAATATCTTTTCTTTCTACATTTGGGTTAAGGTGAGGAAGAAATAAAAACAGCTTTCTGGAAGAGAAGCAGGGGAGGAGCAAAAGAGAGGAAGAGGGTAGTGACACCACAGGTGGGTAGCGAATGGATGAGGTGATACAGACAAAACAAAGGGCTTGTGGTCATCACCCAGGAAAGCCAAGTGCACCAAAAAGTGGATTGTCAGGGGTTGGAGGCGAGTGCTAAACAAGTGGAGCATAGAGGTTTTTTAAAAGGGCAGTGAAAACATTCTGTATGATAGTATCAGGATGGGTACATGTCATCATACCTTTGTTCAAACCTGCAGAATGTACAACACCAAGAGTAAACCCTGAGATAAACTATGGAGGTCGGGTGATTAAGATGTGTCAGTGTAGGTTCATCCATTGTAACATAGGCACCGCTTGGTGGAGGCTGTTGATAATAGGGAGGCTATGCATGTGTGAGGACAGGGGTATTGGGGAAATCTCTCTTCCTTTCTCTTAATTTTGCTGGAAACCTAAAACTTCTCAAAAAAAAAAGTCTTTAAAAATGTGTGTGGGGAGGAGTAGATTTAAAAGCAACATCAACAATAAAAGAAGACTGATGACAGATGAGAGCATATAGCTGGTGTGTTGGGAGCATGTCTGGAGGCCCCAGCCACTTCACTACAATGGCCACTGAGGGACACAGAGGTGAATAGGCAGAGAAAGCCCCAGTCTTTCTCCTAATGTGTGTTTTACCAAAGGAGCCATAAATAGCTGTTCAGGATTCCTTAGTTTCCTTGGTACTCCTCACCCCACCCCCATCCGATTTTCCTTCAAAAACACTGCCCTAAATCATTTTGTTTTGGCCATATACTCACTTAATAGCATTTATTGAACACCTACCAAGTATCAGGAATGGTGCTCCACACCAGACAGCTTACCTGTTTACCCAGGATCAGGTAGAATAGGAAGCATTCTTTCACTTTCAAAACAAACAATACCTGCTAGGCTGGTCGCTGTTTGTAGGGCACTGTTTAGTTTAACTTTTAACAGTGCAGTCTGGCCTTAGTAATATTAGTTCTTTTGTGCTTCACAAAGCTGGGTCTACAATTACCTTTCTTAGTAACTTGTTTACTTTGTGGCTTTGGTCTGCTGTCTCCAAGGTTCCATCAGGCAAAGTTCCAACTTTAAATTATCAACAAAATTCTACAGTAACTTACAAACACAAGAGATGCCAATATCTCATGTTCTTTCCAGTCATTTATTCCAACAGGAGCTGGATTCATAAAAGAAACATCTTTGCTTTCAAGTAAAAAACTGATGATTAAGGATCTTCCCCTGTTTTAAGTTATAAATTAATAATTCACTCACGATTGCTTTTAGGATAAAAAAGAAGAGAGGGTAGGCTAATTCTCTCTGAATCTCTTCTGATTTATTGAAGAACTTAGAAAAAGCTTCCTAAGGGTAAAATTTTTGCCACATTAATTTGTATTATATCATGTAATCCTTTGAGGATCCTGCAAGTTATACCTCACCCCATTTTAAAGATGAGAAAGTTATAGTCAGAAAAGATAAGTGAATCGTTCAGGTCACGCAGCCAGAAGCAACACTCACATTAGGTATGACTCACCCAAAGTCTAGCATGAGGTAGACTTTGTATCTGACACCTGGGCCTACACTCCTTCGCTGTGTGTACCGTGCCAAGGCTGCGAGCTAAATCCTTGAGAGAGAGCAGTGAGAGCTGGGAGTTTAGTTACCAGGGATAGAAGTGGAAATACATTTCTAAAGCTCCGAAATCAGTCAAATCATGGATTTCTCTTTATTTTTTTTTTCCATACTAGTAGTGGAGGCAAGATTACCAAGAAAATGGGGCCATATGGTGGGAATATCTTGTACTAGCCATTAGCACTAAGGCTGAAAAGTTCCCGAGTCATCAATCACCTGGTCTACCACCAGGGCCATGTGAATATGAAATCAAGTTATCAGTTCCACAGACATTTCCATTCTTGAAATCACTACATTCTTTGACAGAAAATATTCTGTCAATATCACAGCCTATACTTGGTTCAAATGGGGTATCAACACATCCTTTTCACTCACAGTCCAGAAAATCCTGCCTATAAAATATCCAGTCTTGTCATTACCATAATTATCAGGAACATAAAAAATAATGCTTGCTTAAATTAAGTATAAGAAATAACTAATGATTTTGATAATTTATTTTATGCTTCAAATGGTACTTAAAACCACACTGTGAAAAAACATTATTAAAATAATCATCATCCTTTGCATAATTTATATAATATTCCGAAATGTCAGATGTTGTGCTAAAGACTACTAACAACATTGAGCTCTGTCTATTGAAACTGAGAAAATAATTTAAATCTTCCCTTGCACCTTTATAGGAAATGTTTAAGTGGTATGATTTCAGTTATGTTTTGTTTTAATTTCTTTGAGAATGCACTTACAAGGCCACTTCAACACTGCAGTGGCTCTGTATGATGGGGCATGCATGCATGCATAGTGCCATTTCTGGATTCCTGCAGACTAAATTCCTTTCCTAAACCACAGACTAGTGTTACACACAAAGATAAAGAAGTAGTCTTTGCAGCCTTTCCCACTAAGAACTCCCAATGATGAGTCTAGCAGATAACTGATGAAACAAAATTGGCTCAGCTGATGGTTAACAACAGTTTTCACCAGCAATGACCAATTTGATGTTTGATGCCTTATTAAGTGGTTGTGGAACTGAGGCCACTGAGTGATCTCATCCCAGACAGAAGAGGCCTCCTCAGTGAAATGCTCTTAGGCTAAATAACAAATCTAACGTGGACAGCAAAATAATATGACAACACAAATTTTTGAAAGAACATTTCATTGTAACAAAATGACTATTGCATATATTGGTTAGTCAAGAAGGTATTGGTTCTTTATTGTGTATGGAACAGTGTCCTTGCAAAATTTTTAAGAAATGATTTTATATAATTAAATTATTTTTCCATCCAAAATTGGCCTGGTTCATTCATTTACCAATTTCACTTACTGCTTTTCTTAACTCTGACTTCACCTCACTCTATTTCTGTACTAAAGGATAACTGTGTTCCCAATGTAATACCCAACATTCAGATATGAACTAAAAGACTCATAGAGCCATTCAGGGGCTTTTGTATATCCAGATACACTTCTGTGATGCACAGGCAATATTTGTCTATAATGTATATAGAAATATGAAGAATAGCACTATCCAAAATCCTTATACCCGTTTCTTCTATAGGTACATTCTGTGTAAACCAAACTCAACAAAACGTTGTAATTTCATTCATTTCACCCAGTGGCTTAAAAATACACACAAACACACACACAGTTTCCCTTACTTAATTCTCAGTGATTCCACCTAATGAGATTTGGGCATGACGGTTTATATTTACTTCTGGGTCCTATTTTAACTACTTCCTTTATAAGTGATGCCTCATGACCAGTTTTTAATTATTAACCACACAGGGATGTGTGATGAATGTCACAACTGATAATACCTAGTTACTGCTGAAGAAACAAAGCTATGAGCCAGGTCAGGAAAGACTGGCTTGGTCACCGCCTCTTTTTTACCTGCCCTAGATATAAAGTAAATGCTACAACCTCCAGGATGATCATTCAAAAATGCTCTTCTAAAATTCTGTCTCTTTTTTTTCTATGTATATAAATGGGAAAAATTTTAAATGTAACATATAAAGCAAATATATATAGTAAATGAATATATATACTTTTATAACAAAAAATACTGACTGAATTGTGGGAAACACACAAATGACATAACCATCTTCTAAATTATTATAACAAGAGGTAAAAGGTATGGAAAATGGGATTTGAAGTGCATGAAATCTATCAAGATAAACCATGAGTTTATGCTAATTAGGACCCACTTCTCCTGTTTTCTATAAAGCTTACTGATATCCAAACTCATGCCATTCCCAGAGGTTTTTCTCTTTAGGACACATTTCCTTTCAACCTCAGTTATAGCAATCTTCAGGAAACATTAATACTGTAATTTTTAGGTTCGAAAATGCTTTCCCAGATATTGGTGCTCCATTTGATTCTCTCAAAAACCCAGTAAGATATAGAAAGCACCATTACAATCCCTATTTTCAACTTAAGGAAACTGAAGCACAATTACCAGTAGTTCAGCAGGGGTGTCAAACTCATTTTCACCAGGTGCCACATCAGCCTCACAGTTGCCTTCAAAGGGCCGAATGTAACTTTAGGACTGTATAAATGTAACTACTGCTTAACTAAGGGCAAGGAGCTCGATGCTGCTGCTGGGTAGAAACAGGGTGCTGGGCTGGGTAAAACAAGGTGGAGGGCCAGATTTGGCTTGCAGGCCTTGTGTTTGCTACCTGTGGTCTAAGGGGAAGGACTTACGTCTTTAAGACCATGTCTACAGCTGTAGACACCTCTGACTACAAATTCTGAGCTCTCTGAACCATGACAAATCTGTATAAAAGGCTTATAATATCCATGTAGATGAACACTCTCTACCCCATTTTCTATATGCATGGATATATATTTGATGCTCAAATCTACAAAGGCAATATATTTTAGGAATGATCTTCTGCCATATCCATGCCTTTATTTAGCTACCTTTTCACGGAACATCCTCTGCTTAAGCAGCCATTGTCCCTTGGCCTCTGTGCTTGTGTAGTTCTTTATTGGGACTTTGAACACCTACCCCATCTGCCAAGCTCCCTTGATTGAATTTCTGGAGCTTTCCATGTATATTGGGATTTCTTCTATGACATAGGGCTTTGCTCCTTTGTTGTTTTCTTCTTTGAGCTCCATTATCAAAAAAGTTATCTGTGCCTTCCCTGTAACCTCGTTAATGCAGGAGGATGAAAGACAAGGTGAGAACAGACATCAACAGAGGGAAGTGGCTGAATCCACCAGGACTCTTTCCTTCGCTTTTGTCATGAGGACCATAGCTATTTTTCAAGGAAATTCTTGGGATAAAATATTATAAATTTGAATTAATAACATGAATATTACCCTCTTTACGGTATTGGCTATAAAGTTAGCTATATTCTTAAATATTCATAAACTTTTAAATACTTGTCTGATATAGTTAATCTCAACTCACATCTTTACTGAAAATTCTTAGAGTAGGAGAAAAATCTTGCCATTTTGATCTCTGCTAGGTCTTTATTTGTTAACTCCACTTATCTTATACCTATAAAATACATTAAAAGATATGTATTGCCCCAACAAGGGTAAATATCTCATTTGTAATCAATTAGTCTTGCGCTGTGTTAACATATTTGCTTAAGATGGAGTGGAGTGAAAACTCATCAAGAAGAGGGAGGAATTCAGCTTCATCCCACTGTGGAAAGTAAGGCAGAAGATGCTCCATATGTGACACCAACTTTCTGCCTTGTCTCCCTCCTTCTCTGCCTTTTCTTCCTTTTAGTTCTAATGGTCTCTTCTCAAGCTGTGTTTTAGAACATGCCACTTCCAAAGATAGTGATGGATGGAGAAGAGAGAAAAAGGAAATTGTTGGATTGTTTTTCCCTCAGGACAAATTTTCACATAATTTAACTCAAACTTTGTATATGACTCTTTGGGAAGAGACCTAGGCTTGTTGTGGTCTCAAGAGTCATCTTGATAATGGAGGATATAAGAAAAATGCTTGTCCATCTCCCATATGGCATAGAAATGAGTCCTTGGATTAATGCAGTAGGTCACCTCCAGGGAGGCGGGGTCAGGCAGCAGTGCAGAGGTGCTACATTGCTTAACCTAGTGCCTCTCGTT
This sequence comes from Trachops cirrhosus, assembly GCA_028533065.1. Lineage (NCBI taxonomy): Eukaryota > Metazoa > Chordata > Mammalia > Chiroptera > Phyllostomidae > Trachops > Trachops cirrhosus. The sequence continues at coordinate 35,173,031 of CM052549.1, read as the reverse complement.
TTGAAGGATCAAGCACTTGTTTATAATTTTAGTGACCTAAGTCACCAACTGCTGAGATTTTACTATTTCTGATATGATTTAAGATAGCAAAAGATTATCCTCAGAAATGTCCTAACCATAGTTTTTAGGTATCTCTAAATGTACATTGAATTCCAAAAGGTAGAGTGGTAAATGCGCTCTTCATATTTCATCAATGGGACTGCATATTCCTGCTCTGACAGTCCATTGCTTTCCCTTCCAGGGGGCATTTGCTTTGTTGGGTTGCATCCCCAGTGTGATCTCTTAGCTGACTTTGCTAACTAAACTGCACAAGTGAGAACATTCTATTTTCAGGTAACTCTATACTGTCTTTGTATAAAAAGCACAATATTGCACTTCCTCAGTCAGTGCCATTAAAGCCAAAGGGAAATTTTGTGGGAGTTTTCAGTCTTGTGCATGCACAGATACTAGCAGTTCTACTTCCACACCATTTAACACAATTCATAAAATCAGTTACAGTCATCCCTTTAATTAAGAGAGATTTAGTGAAGGTGAACTTGATAACTATAGTATGCATAGCATTTGGTTGCATTAAAGAGTTTTGGTATTCTTCAACCAAATTGTAAGCCCTCTAATAAAATATTAAAATGAGATTATCTTTGAAAACACATTGATATTGATCTATCAGAAAACGAGAACCCTAATAATGAGGTATAAAAGGTTAATTCTGGGCAAAACAGAATGGTATCTTGTCAAAATTGACAGCTTATGTATCTACTTGTGAACATAAGAAAAACAACTCATTTATTACATTTTTTTCTGACATCCTTATTTATTTGTTTATATTTCATCATGTCAAATTTCTACATTTTGATATATTTGATCATTACCTCTCAGGAATATGCATTTTGATACATACCATGATACATCTTCCCAAGTCAAATGATGTGTATTAATGCTAAGTAGTATATTTTGAAACTTTACACATTTAGTGCCAATGTGTCTCTTAAATTCATATTACCTACTAGAGAGTGTTATAGAAAATCTATTTAAACTAAAAAAAACCCCACAGATTTTAGCTATTCTAAAAATGCTGGATTTCTATAGTTAAAATTAACTGTTGATTGCCTAATAAAGACAAATCAAAATTTGTCTAATAAAAAGACAACAAGATCAACCATGTCATTTAAAACTGAGACAGGTCTTCCTTTTTGTTTATCCTACTGATAAATATTACACCTATATTTTAAGAATACAGACTTCTGTTCATTCTACAGTGGGGGGGGCAATTTGAAAGCTTACACAATTGAAAAATGGTTCTTATGTAATTTCTGTTGTTGCATCTATTACCTGTCTCAATGTATGGTAATAATAAATACTTCTTTCCTGAAAATTTATTCCAAATTTCTTTTAAATCAGCAAAGTCACTTTCTCAGAGTGTGGGTTTTGTTTGTTGCTTGTTTGTTTCTTTACAAGAAGAATCACCAAACCTATTCATGACTGGCTTTTACTGATCCAGATGCAAAAGCTAGCTTTTGATCATTTATTTATGACTAAAAGCTGCTTTAAAAGACATAGTTGCAGAACTAAATATTTAAGTACTCTGATAGATCAGCAGGTAAGCAATATGAATTTATATGAAAAATTTAATGCAAATGAGTAGTATCTAATATTTTAATCAATACACATCAGTTTACAAAAATTGCTAGTAAACTCTATATTTTTTGCCACATGTAAAAAGACTGTAATAATTCAACAAGAAATCTAATTTATTTCAGATGTTAATCATTTTAATTACATGATTAGCACTTTGTTATCATGAGTAAGGACCCATTTTGTTTGTCAGGAATTTTCTTTTTTACTCCCCTCATCCCCATTATGGACAATACAAAACAACAAAACAATTGCACCTCTACTTCTAAAGCCCTTCCCAGACATCCTTGTTTCCCATAAATTGGTATTTAAATACCAACTGATAACTCGGTGTGTATTCAGCCCCTCAAGGCTATTAACAACCAGATTTCTACCCTCTTCTGTTGTGTCTGCTAATGAGTGAACTTCTCACTAGTAAAACCTAACATTTGCAAGATAAAACAAGATAAAAATAACATCTGTAAGTTGGCACGTGATTTTGCACTACCTTCAGCTCTGCTGACAAGTTAATCAGAGGTACTTTGAATCCTAAGTCAATTTTGCAATAATTTTTCAGGTGCATTTTAAGGGTCTGTGAAGACCAAAGATCTATGTTGAATGACTTATTTATTTATTTATTTATTTATTTATTTATTTATAACAAAAGGATCTGAAAAGGTGACCTACCTTTATGTGTCAGGCGTAACCGGGGGTGAGTGGTATCAGCTGTGTGACCTCCCGTCCAGAGCTCCAGTAAGTAACCCCACAGGAGCCAGGTGAGAACGTATCCCGCGGATGCCATACTGCCGCTCACCGTGCAAGCCCTCCGATCCTGAATTTAAGGCGGGTTTGAGTTTTACTTAGGACTCCCCTCCAGGGGCAGCGTGGGAGAGGCTTTGTGAGAAATCGAACGCGTTGTCATCAGAGAGCACAGTTCCAAAGTGCCATTTGTCAGGCGGTATTTAGATATGCAAAACCTTTCTTTCCCCCCGGGACAGTTGTTTAGAAGCCGGGAGCAAGAGGACATTCCAAGGAGTGAGTCTTCAGAACCATGCCCTGCACTCAGTTCGGTAACTACGCCGGTAGGCTCAAGAAGAAACTGTATTTCTTAGTCACTTCTGCAGGCGGTTCATTCAGGAAAAAGCCCCCGAGCACACGCACTGCCTTCCTATCGCTCAGCTCTTCTCCTCTGGCTCCGTGAAGCCTCTCAGTCAGCCTCCTGCACTGACTTGCCAAACAGCTAGTTTTAATTCACCTTTCACCTTTCTAATTAAAAACAAGAAGTGCCATTCCCTCTAGGAGTTGCAGGATCCACCCTGCAGAGAGGGATGCCGTTCTGTCAGCGAGCTGTGTTTACAGGGAAAGTTCAGGCAGGGTTGAGCAGCGTACTTGCTGTTTCTAGGAAGTGTTTCTGGTGCACGTGCCCTGCTCCCACCTCCCCCTCCCGGTTTTAAGGCCGCGTCACTCAGCGGCAGGAGGATAGTCAGCGCAGTTGTGATGCGAAAGGGGCAATCAGGAGCGAGAATGGTGTATATAATAGACAGATTATTTAAGAATATATAACAAATAAGGATGTTGTGACAGGGAGGTCGTTTAAATGCTCAGTCACCAAGAATAACCCTTAAGTAAATATTAATTCATTTCAAACCATCAATTTGTCACCATCTAGTATCCAAATAGATTTCTTTAGCGTTTCCACTGATTTTTTTTCACATTTATGGTTCCACATATTGATTATATCTTACAAATGCTATTTTTAACTATTGAAGAGAAGTGTATCTCAAGAGCCTTAAAAAATGTTATCTCTGTTTTATAGACGTGGTGGAACTGACAAATTATTTTGCTGAGGCAAAATCTTCAAATCAGTTAAAGCATATCATAAATTTTATCTCAAATTTAAGACTAATTAAATTTTCAAGTAATTTACTTCTACATAAGATAACTAAGGTAAAGCTGAGATTTTCTATCCAACAGACCCCAGGAAAGCACATATTAGAAAACTCAGGATGTGAAATACTTTAGGTTCAACTGCTCTGCACTTTCAGAGTTTATTTTCCTAGACACTACTTTGTGTAAATAAGCTTAACACAATAGGTCAACTTTACAATCCACTTTCAATCAATCTCAAAAACTAAACCAAACACTCTGTGGCTGTTGGCATGGAAATTAACAGTATTATTTTAAGATATCAATGAACTTGAATAGGTTTTTGATAGTTGAGAGTTAAATGGTAAACAAATTTTGACTATGATAAAACATTTTCTTATTCAGTATTTTAAATGATAATGATTAAGGACACTTTTTTGAGAGATATGTTTTTTAAATCATGTAATTATTACAAAAAGATAATACAAGTTACCCTGATATTTTGCATTATATGCATATATAAACAAATGTAGAGCTAGGCATTCTCTACCCATTTTCCTAGGCATGATATATTCTATTACAAGAAGAGTATATTTAGCAAAATGTAAATGTCACTGGATATTATAAATAATTAGATTTCCAAGGTCTAAAAAAGATAACAAATGCTAAACATTATTTAACAGTAAATCGACATGAAGTATTTAGAGACTTTTTACCTGGGGTGGTCTCTGTGGGTACTTGCATATTTTAAAAACCAGTCTGATGAGCTACAGAGGTAAAAGTTGTAAATGTGATATAGTGTACCTTGGGAATCCTCTTTCACTTTCTTCCAGAATTGAAGTAACTAGAAAGTAAATAGCAGCTTTTACATGTATCATCTAATGGTAAAATTCTGGAAAAGTAAATATAACTTTTATTACAAATATATGGCTATTCTCATATACCTAAAATTCTATCTAAGATTACACAGTGCATGTACTAAATCAGTAATGTAACTGAGACAGTGTAAGATGTTTCCAATTTCATGAGGATATCAAACGCACACCAGTAAATATCAATGCGGGAATAATTGTTATGAATACCAGTTATGTATGTACAAGCTACATACTGAGATTCATCTTTAGTTTTACACGTTATCCTTTGTATTAGGAGAGTAAGGCGTGTCACATGCCACAGTAATGAGTTTCTTTGGTTTTCTCAAAATACGCTTTGGTTTATCCTCTGTCATCAATGCCATTGCATTTTCCCTTTAACTCCTTTCTTTATCCTTCTACCTTTCTCTCTAGCCTACATTATACATGCAGATGATGCCCCCAAAATTACTATTTAAAAAAAAAACTAAACATCCAGAACTACCCATGTGGCTTTAGCCACAGGCAATAGAATGAAGAGTCTTTGACACCAAATCTGTCATTAGAATCATAAAATAAAATCAGAACCCTCAGAAGTAGGGTAATCATATAACTTGTCATTCAAACAAGACATTTGTGAGAGTAAAAGAGCCTTCTATTAGAAATTATGTGAAAACTAAGAATATTATAAACAAATCAGGATATCAAAATCATCTTTCTTAAGAGAGATTTCTAGGTATCATTGGAAAATATGGAAATGGAAAAAAAAACTGACTTGCCACCAACAGAGAGTGAAGAGCTTTAGTGAACAGAAGAGTTTTGTTACTAGCAACAATACTTGATCATATTATATTTGATTTGAGAAGAACTAGACTACCAGTTTGAATACATTAAATAACATAAAAAAAAACAGTTGAGATGGGAAATGGCAATTCTGAGGGTATTGCCTGGCAGGTCAAACATCTCATTCCAAAACCATCTATTTCTAGGGTCACATTGTAGGGAGAGCAACTCAGTGTGGAAGAAAAAGAAAGGGAAACTGAGTATGCCTCAGGAGGTCCAGGGTCTCCCATGGCGGTTTCTGCCACTAGTTCCCCAATGGTAACAGCAACTGGCCTCTGCAGCAACCCCGCCCAGCCTGTGGTCCCAGCCTGCATGGTCTGCATCCTGTTGGGTACTTGTAGAAAGGGCAGGTTCCTGTGCCCCACCACATGGTCCCAGATTGCTAAGTTGTATGTGCCAAAGTTTCAGTTTTACTGTGATTCCTTTAGGTCAGTGTTATTCAACTATTAAACACCTATTCATCATGTTCATAATTTTTATCATAATAGCATAGTATCTGCAATTAAAATGTAACTTAATTAAAATAAACCATTTCCTCATAGGCTTGATGTCCTACTTATATTTTTCAAATAAACTTGAAAAACAGCAAAAATTGTAAAAGGTTATCTCTGCATCAATTAAAGTCATCTCACATACTGTGGTAGACAGAGCTAATGGCATCAAGAATATTCATTCATTTTTTCCTTCCTTCCAGAAAGATGAGAGAAAAAGATGACATAGACTAGGTATAGATATAGATATAGATGATATAGCTATAGATACAGATGATAGAGACAGAGATAGAGATAGAGATGATAAAGATATCTAGGAAACTACTTGCCAGCCCTGGGCAATTTGACTAATTTTGACCATATTAATAAAAGCAAAAGTGATGTGTGTCACATCTAGTCTGAGGCAGTAAAATACTTCTAAGTAATTCTTGTCTCTGTCAAGCTTTCTCTATAGTGAAAGAGGTAGCCCCATGTTGAATGCATACATTTTATCTACTATGCTTTAGGAAATGTGCTCTTGGACACACATATAGCATGAATGAGTCACTAATACTGTATTTCTTCCTACCTGTTACTAAAACTACTTCAGCAGAAGTGACTGCAACAGCCAGCAAGAGATGTGAATACTTGGGGGAAAAGTAAAAGATAAAGTGATTCTCCATGTCATTTTTAGAATAGGATGGGATATACCCTTGGGGTTTCAACCTTGGGGTTGAACAGTGTACACAAAAATGATGTTGTAAGCAGTATTAATAGGTGAAGATGTAGGTTATAGCACTACATCTCAATATCATTACAATTAATACCATTAATAAACCAAAGTTTCACAATAGCATTGATGATAAACTTTATCTACAGTGGCCATGGCATTTCAGGTTCACTAATCCTTCTTCTTTTCCTGCTAGCCCTGCAGCATGTCAAATGTCCCAGCATCAGCTGCTGTTACTGCTGGGGCCACCATAACTACTGCTGGGTTTTGCAGGCAAGACTGCTGATGCATTTATGGGTCAGTCAATTCAGATGCCTTACATCACAGAACCTGTGAGAGTTCCAGAAGTCTGGATTGACCATTTCCCACATTCACTGATTCAGGAAAATGAAGATAAATAGGCAACTGAGCCCCTCCTGATTTGTGTTGGGTATGGCATCCTGTCAATCAGTACCATCCAAGATCGAATCCAGTCGCCTTTCTGAAAGAGATCTGGCTGATGCCTTTGTGATTCATCATTTAAATAACTAACAATTCGATAAATTTCTCTTTATTTTTTCATTTTGACCATCTATTCATTAAATTCGAGCAAAAATTACACTGTATAAAATTTCAAATTCTTTGTGACTTGCACTAGGTATATTCTCATTTTCTTTTTGATCCCTGACAATACAGAATAGCAGAAAAAGCATTTTGAGCATTTTATGCCAAGTGTTGGCTTTAATTGATTTTGATCAAAGAGCAGTGATTGTTCTTGAGCTCTTTCTATGGAAAAATAAGATTAATATGTGTGACATTGACACTGAAAATCCTTTAATTTGTCAGTACTGAGAGGTTTCTCTATAGTCTTCCTTATGGGTTATAGAGAATTCCTAAAAAGAGAGGGAGCTCCAATCAGTAGCTTTAAAAAAATGTAGCAGAAACCTCCATCACATATTGTTTTTCAGGTCTGTTGTAAAAAATATCTCTGTGTTATTGGTGCCACCAATGGTGAGTTGTTTATAATACATGACCAGTAGTCTCAAAACCTAACAGAATACATCAAACTGATTCCATTTTAATGGAACAAAAATAGCAATTACTGTTAATTTGTTATTTTCTGCACACTAAGGCCATGAAAGGCACAATTATACAAAATTCATTTTAATTCAGACAACAACCCTATGCAATAGATGCTATTTTTATTGCCACTTATATATAAGAAGAATCTGGAACACAGATGTGAGGTGAAATACTGGTAAGCAGCAAAACCACCAGCTTAAACCCAGACTCCAGGACCTATGTTCCAACCATTACACTTGATCTCTCACAGAATATTATTCAGATAAGATTCATCGGGCTGCTTCCAAATTCTACACTGATAGAAACTTATCTTTAATAAATTTTAATAATGAACTATATATGGTTGTAAAATAAAAACCTTTCAAGGCAATCAAAAATCAGTTTCTGTAATTAAATTCACCAGATAAACTCTCCATCCAAAGTTGTGTCAGATGGTTGAGAATACTGTTCATCTATTTTAGGTTAAAGACTGTCAGCTGCACAAATTTTAGTATTTATTTGACTAGATACTGGGCCTTGTAGGCTAGTAGGTTCGATAAGAGTCTTTTGGTTTGGTAATTAGGCGCAGCGCTGGAGTTAAATGCAGGAGGCAAAAGTGTTAAAGAACGTATTTCTAAGAGAACTAAGAAAGTAAGTTTTTTAAGAAAAATTATCAGATAATAATAGTTGTTCTTACTTGTGGAAATATGTATAAATACACATGTATATGGATACATGCATACACATACAGGCACATTCTAGTGATGGTTATAAGAGAAGGACAAGGTTTGCAAAACAGAATGTAAGGAAAATAAATCACAAATAGTTACTGATGTTAATATTATTTTTTCCAAAAGATTCCAAGATTTTCAAACAATGTGAACACTAATGTATCTAAAATAAAGTCAATATTTTATACTCAAGCTCACTTAAGAAACAGACTCAATATGAGACCAATAATAAGTCTTATAAACTAGAGTAGAATAGTTACCCATCCACTGGCTTCTTTAATCTCGTTCTAGAATTTAAGACCACATATATATTTTTTGTCTTCCTGGAAAAAAGTGACCTCACTCTTTGAAGGTCATTTTATGGATTACTTTTTAAAAAAGAAGGGAAGAAAGGAGTGGGGAAAAGAAAGTAAGAAATGATACAATGTAATTTTTTTAAAAATGTGTCTTTATTTCAAGTCTTAAACCCTTGTTGTTTTCTTTATGATCTCCATTGTTTTTTTTTGTTTTTTTAGATATAATGGCTGAAGTCAGACCAGTTGGCATGGAGTGATTTAGTTAATGAATATATTACTGAGTGTATGATATTTGCAAGGCACTTTGTATAGCTTGAGATATTTAGAAACCAAAAAGCAGTGGGTTTTTTTTCTGTTAATTATTTGTAACATTTCTTTAGTTGTTCACTTTGTCATGATGGAAGATAAATGTCCAATGTGTAAGCATTAAGTGAAAAAAAACCTATCCCATTATGAAAGAAGAAAAGAAAGAACTTAGATAAAGCCAATGCAATTATCTATTAGTGAGTTGGCAGGAAACTAAGCAAAAAAGCCAAATATTTTGCAATATATTATAGTATCTTCACTTGTCATACAGTTGGCAGATGTATATAAAATTTTATATATCATAAAGCTGCCATCAACTCAATGAACATACCTGTTTCACATTAAAATAAATGGAAACAACTTTAAAGTTGTGAAGAACCTGACAGAAAATCAGAATATTCAAAATAAATCATGTTTTGGCTATGAATGTGGATTTTGGAGTTCAAAGGAATCACAGTGACCAAAGAAAAAGCCTGGCAGAAGTCCTATGAAGACTCTTTCCCCCAGGGACTTCTTTTCCTTAACACCATTCCAAACAACCATCCATGAAAAGAGAGAATGTAATACCTAGAAAAAGGGAATGTGACGTTGAATCTGCTGGTGATTTCGCAAAGATGAAACAAGAAAACTAAACTCATTGTTTCATGTCATCTTTTATTCAGCTTTACTTCAGTTTCCACACATGATTTGGAAAATTTCTTATTGTGCATGAGTCAGATATTTCATAAGGCAGAATTTCAGGTATAGTATCTTTTTATTTGAATGTGTTGTTTCATTGTCGGGGTTATTTTTGATGGGCAGTATGAGTGGTTACTTTGCATTACCGGGTAGTTCTGGCCTGTTCAGTCCCAGTACATAACACTAGCACCATGTGGAGGCCAAGACTGGAACTACATGTTTTCAGTTGTAAATGAAACCAGATTACAACCCATTCATGTGCAAAATTTGTTTATCACAACATAAAAGAATGTGCTTGATGCAATAATAATGTGACACCTTGTGTTCTGAGTATAGCCATTTTACATGGCTGGTAGAATGGGTCTTGCCAGTTAAGGGGAAAAGGAGTTAAATGTTCTTTGTAAAACTTTTAAGAATTTGAAGATTTCTGTTCAAGAAATATTTTCTGAACAAAAGTCTTACAGTTTTGAAGAGATAACTATAAATGTGTCAAAAACAAAGGTATTTAATAAATAGGAAAATATTTTTGTGAGAATGTGTTCATTAAAATTTGGCAAACTTAGTTGAAAACTAATCATCCCTAATTTTATGACTCTTGGGTCTCATACCTAAAGCATCTCCAATATTGAGACAGTGATACAATTGCATATAAATATGTCCTCTTTATATTATCCCATGTTTTTAATAATATGAACAGAATATATCAGCCACTCTAAACTTTAACCTCCCTCCACTGGCTTGCCTAAATAAATAAATAAATACACAAAAAGAAAACTCTGTCTTTCCCCAGAGATCAAAACAGAAACATTTCCAGCTAGAATTTCACTTTGTGTTAGATAAGACGAAGAAATAAGCATGTTTCCAAAGATAAATTACTTTTTGTGCATAGAGCTATACCTAAAATTAATTGTAGAAGTTTAATAAATTGGTTAATAATCTAAAGGTACATCAATTATCATTGTAAGGAAAAAGTACAAAAATGGAATTTCAATAAAAACTGTATACTCTGAATGAAATTTTAATCGCTGAACATGAAAAGTTAATTGGTGTATTGTATAGTTCTAATAAGTTTGATAAGCTCTATCCAGGACTAAATTAAAAAAACAACATATGTTGCAAATAAAGTTAAAAGTCAAATTAAAGATTTTGTGAATGATGTAAGTTTTAAAATAAAGTCTACCAAGTATTTTCAATGAAGCCAGCTTCATAGCATTAAAAACATAGCATATCATCTATTCCTGATTACCTGATTAAAAACTACATTAATTTGCACTGGCTGGCATGGCTCAGTGGATTGAGCACCCATCTGTGGAAAGGTTGCTGGATCGATTCCCAGTCAGGGCACATGCCTGGGTTTTGGGCCAGGTACCCAGTTGGGGGCATGAGAGAGATAGCCAATCGCTATATCTCTCACACATCATGTTCTTTTCTTCTTTATCTCCCTCCTTTGCCCTCTCTCTAAAAATAAATAAATGAAATTTTTAGTAATAATAATAAAAAGTGGACACAAGAAACCCTTTTTAAAAAATATGCTAATTTGCTTAAATTTATAGAATGCTATTTCCTATAGTTTTTAACTATAACAATATTAACAGCTAAATGATATGAAAATAATTCAAATACAATTGTATTCATTCTAAATAAGCAGTCAAATAAACTAAATATTTCTCCCAGGATATTCTGTTATTCCCATTACTCAGTTCACACTCCTTGCGTCAATCTCATTCTTTTCTACAGGAGCAAATGATCCCTTTCTTCTGGGTAATACCCAACCTCATAAAAAATGCAGTGCCAGTATTTCCCATCTAAAAATAAATCTCTCCCTATCCTCACTTATCCTCCAGCTAAAGACCTATTTCTGAGTTTCAATGTATACTGAAATTCCTTCCAAATATTGTCTATACTGTCTTCAGTTGTTTACCTCTAATTTTCTCCTGAGTCTACTCTATTAGTTTGAGATAGGTTTGGTTGCAGGTGGTAAAAAAATGAAAACAACAGGTACTTAAATATGACAAATTTGACTTCTTCCTCTGATAACTACAGACCAGGGGTGGGTCCGGGCTGGGTGTGGCAGAATAATGAACTAATACTAACAGGAGCACCTTCTATCTTGCTTATCCTTCCTCAATAGCTGGTTTCCATCTCACAATCAAGCTTCAGCCATAACACCCTCTTTACAGCCAAAAGTAATTAGGAATTAATGAAAAAGGACATGTCTTCTTCATTTTATGGTACTTCTAAAAAACCCTACTATTCCTGACCTCAAAATTTTTTAGTGCCACAGATTCAGAACTACTCACTCCCTGTGATGAGTTTACAAGGTGTCAATTTAGCTAACCTAAATTACCTTTCTGAGAATTTCATTTCTTATCTATTTCTAGTTAGGTTGAGCCAAAAGGAAAACTCTTGGGAAATTTGGAGAGTGGAAGGGAAACAGAGTCATTTTGTAACACACACATTTTCCTGTATTTGCGTCTGCAACTGCTTCACTTTCCAAGGAAACTCCTTCAGCTTCTGTTTCCTGGAACAGGTATGTGTGTTTAACTTCACACTCTAGCTTCTGCGGAACACCCACAGCATCAACGGCAGAGGCAACGATTGCTGACGTGGGTTTCAGTCTGTCCTCATCGGGTGCAGGTTTGTATATGTGGGTTCCAGCTTGTTTTTCCTATTCCACTTTCCAACAACCTTCTTCTCTTTTGACGGTCTGCTCTGTGTACTTAAAAGTTTAGCATCCAACATGAAAACATCAACTTTACAGAGACTTATTAACTAGCTTCTACAGAAGTATAAGGTCAAATCCCTGTTAAAAATCCATATGTATCTGCTATAGGTTTGACTTCTTTAATTAAACCCTGACTGCGTACACCCTCCAATAACCTCATGGAAGTCCACAGCTTTTCATATGTCTTTGTGCTGAGGATCCCAAATTTACATCAATGAAGTCAACCCCTCAGCCCCACAAACCCAGTAAACTCAAATATATTTGTAAACCCAATTGCCTTCTAGATATTTCCACTTGGATTTTAATGAACACCTTTAACGTGTTCAGAGCAGAACTGTTGGTTTCTTACTTGCCCTTTCCCCCTCAATTGGTGACCCTACTTCCCCCATCCAAGTCAATGGGAATGTCTATGTCCCTTCCCACCAATATTTTTCTGCTCCATATCAATTAGAATAAAAGTCAAATTCTTATATTGGCCTATGAAGTCCTTCTAGATCTGGCTCCTGCCATGTCTTCCAATTTATTTGTAGTTCCCAACCTGCCTTAAAGCACGATCCCACTTCAGAGACTTTGCACTTGCTGTTTCTTCTATCTATAACGCTTTCCCCTCAGAAATCTATCCTATACCTCTTAATAATTCCAAATTTTTATTACAAGTCATAAAGTTAAAAAGACAGAATTACTAAGAAAATAAATGCTGAACATAATTTATTATAATTTATAATGCTAATCACTGATTTCTTATATTTCAATCATCTACAAATATGTACAGTAATTTTTTACACGAAGGAATTATTTTCAGACCAATATGTAGAGTAAAATGTCATGTTTTAAATCCTGCTTTGACATTATGTGGCTCAGTGCTCTTAATCAAAATATTAACTTTTTCTTAGTATTGTTTTCTAGCATCTGTAATGGAGATAGTAATGCAAAATAAGCTTAAGTAGAATAAATATATTTTGAAACTGCTATGATTATATTCAAAGCTTTAATATGCAAACATTTCTATAATTTTTCTATACTGTTTTGTATTAGCATTAACACATTGAAATATTTAAATAAGTACTCCTATTTCAATATTTTGGTGCTATAAAAAGATCTACATGATGGCCTCTAAATGTGTTAGCTTTTTCCTACGATTTGAACAATGGGTTAAAATATTGTTTTCCTCTTAAGAACTGTCTCCTATCAGGTACTTCTGGAAATAACATTACAAAAAGGATAACTGATTTTCGAGATTTAAATAACTTGGCTCTTGTGTCATTTCTAATGTTCTGTGTATTCAGAGGTATCATTGTAGATGTGCAGTGTCTCCTGTGTATTGTTGAAGAGATGTAGGTACTAGGCAACCCAATACCTCTCCATTCCCTCTAATGAAATGAATGACCTTTTCAGAAAGACAATCTTGCCTCTCAGAATAAAAGGGAGCTTATATCTTCCAATCAATATAGGAACAGTCTTGAGAACATTTTCAACAAGGTCAGAATTTACAGGAGTATAAAATGCTTTTGAAAACTATACTGAACTTAATCTACACAGCAAAATATTTTATAAAATGTGTACCTTAGAGTAGCTTCCTTTATGTTAAGGGGTTAGTTTCTTTGTAAAAATGGACTTACTTTAGAGTCTTTAAGTGATATTCATTACTAAAATAATATTCATTTTTTACATGTTGGGAAAATAACATTTATTCTGATCAAATTTATACTCTTCGATTACCATGACAAAGCCTGAGTATGCTCAACATAATATATTCATTTTAATGTACTCATTTACTTGTTACTGAAGAATAAAAACAAATGAATGAAAGAAAATATATCAAATACTTCAAGTTAAGATTAAGTGTGATTATCATCAGAAAAATAATAATTAAACATAAAAAATTGGAGGAGGGGGATGGATATATTCCCTATCTTGAATGTAGTGATTATTTCACATGTGTATACACGTCAAAAATTATCAAATGACATAAC
>CM052549.1:35142040-35158410 GCA_028533065.1 Trachops cirrhosus | reverse complement strand
AAAAAATAAATAATAAAACAGCATGAGCAGTGTTTAAAAAAGATCTACAGGCCCAAAATGGCATCACTCATGCTAAATCCCATGATACAAAACCTAGATTTAATAGATCTAGTTGCAGCTTTAACCTTTCCTAGAAATATAACTTCAATAACCAGTCTGTAATTTTCTGGTCAAGCCCCAGTAATCTGTCACTTGGGCCTCTCTCCATCTCCCACAGAAAAAAGAGGCAATCTCCATGACAAAAAAAAAAAACAACTCCTCTACAAATAATTCTTTCTTTTCTTTTTGTTAACTCCCTTGCCCCACCCTTCTTCCTATAAAAACCTTCCCTTTTGTACAACCCCTGAGGGCCCTTCTAGTTGCTAGATGGGATGATGCTGCCATCATGAATGTTTAATAAAGCCAATTAGATCTTAAAATTTACTCAGTGGAAATTTAATTTTTAACAATAGCATATTGAATTATACATGGTATAAGAACTTTGTATTACAAACAAAAAAAAGTTTATTGTGACTTCTCAGGGTGATGGATTTATAGGTTTTCTTAATTTTTTAATAGTTCCTGGATACTTTCATGGAGCAGAAATTATTTTTACTTGGAAAATGAAAATAAAAAGGCATTTTTGAATCATGTGATATTTATAATATTTAAAACAGACCAATACAATTTTTTTAAAAATCAAGAACTTGAGAAAATAGGATTTTAAATATCTAGTCCAACCTCTTTATTTTTCAAATGCTGGAACTGCAGCCCAGAGAGGTTGTATTATCTACCAAATTATGCACCTCACATTAGTGAGTACCCATGCTCCAGAATACCACTGGTGGGGTTCTGTAACAGCAATGCACCCCATTACACCCATGCCCATCCTGTGATTCTATAATTTCTTTAAGTTTGTTTTCTTTTCATTCCAAATAATTAAGCAGATGTTACATATGCCTAAGTTATTTATGGCCTTCGAGATTACACCCCAGTTTTGTGCAACACGAGAGTGTGTGGCAAAGGTCTGGCGCATGCCAAACCTATAGATGGCCTTTCAGATAGCGTACTCTTTTACCTCCTCCCCGATTGCTCAGTCTGTTGTTTGTTGGATTTCATTTTTAAAATATTTGTTGAAATAATGCCAGGATAATGTGATCAGTGTGGCCGCATTACTGCAGTCTTCACTTTGATTTATGGGGAAACCCTGGACCCTCTCCCCGTGAGTCATGAATGCCTTCCACTGGCTGAGGCTTTTGAAATGGTAAAGAGCTCCCTGTATTTTCACAGCCCAAGGTAAAGTGGAGAATCCACATTCCATTCATTCCTCCCAGGGAGGGAACTTGTCAGGGCTTCCACACAGAGCACAACTGCTGAAACCACAGACAGTCCCACAGCTCCAGATCTTATAATTCAGAGGCTCTCCCCCGGGATTCCGCCCCTGCATCTCACCTTCTTACCTGCTCCCCTTCCACCCCCCTGACCGCCCACGTTTCCTTCTCTGAATCAAATGGAAACTCAGAGCATTTTGTAACCAAGTTTCTCACAGTTCCTTAAGCAAACAAGTACTCCCCACCCAGTTTCTTATTATTCAATTGTGTCAAACTTCCAGAAATTTGAAGTCTAGCAAATGACCAATAGTGTCAAAATTGTGGCCAAAAGTGTAGTTTCCTATAACTCATAAAGAAATTCTGGATGTTTTATAAAGACAGCTACTAACTCACACTATGGTGGAAACTGTATAGAATTTTAAATAATTTACCAGCTAAGATTAATTAATTTTTTCTTGATAAAATACATAAGCAGGTAATTATTCTCAATCAAATACATTTAAAATGCACAGATGAGCACAAGATAACATTCTACTGACTATAAATATAAAACTTTTTGAAGAAACATGATTTCTTGGTTCAATGGCTCATCTTGTTGCCATATTAAACAATTTTACATCAACAGAATCGTGTTTGGTACACAAATAGGTGTAGCATAAGTACTCCACTATTTGTAATGATGTCTCCAAAGTGTAAAAGTGTAAAGCAGTGAAATAATTATTTATCGTTACTAAATCGTTCATCAAGTATGAAGAAATTCTAGCTAAGATAACCACCTCGTTTTATGTTTTCCCTTTTTCCTTGAAGGTATGTGTACTTGAGTTGGGTTTGCTAGTTCTTACAATTGATGGCTACATGTTCCAGAAGGCTTTTCTTTAAAAAATAAATTGTTATGTGATGTAGACTGCTTCCTGAGTGACCATTCTAAGGTTTGCATAACCCCTGGACTTTCGCTCAGTCTCCATGGCTAGTTTAAGGACACAAGATGGTTGGATTTTGAGTGGGAAGTTTCCCTAATAGGAACCATAAAAACAAATTATCTTTGAGGGATTTTGGTCTCTGCCTTTTAGATATTCATAATGCTTGTCAGTGTGTACAAATAATCACGTCCTCAGATTATAAAATAAAGTACAATTATGGAGTGAAGTAACAACAATTGCACAGATTTGGCTATTTCTAAGACAATAAAAAGTGTAGAACATGACACAATCACCTTCTTTAAATAATTTTAAAGGAGCAACAACAAAATTACAAGCCTGCCTTTCTTAAATAAGTAGTGGAAATTATTTGCTAAAATCTTTATATATTGTGTATTAATAAAGAACCCAACAATTAAGTATGTAGTCTAACATTTCTATTAGTGGTGGAAATTACAGAACATGAATTGATAGATAATTTTCTATTAAATGCTAACTGTTTCTAAGGATATCATAGTTTACTACCAACTCCTAAGAAATTACCACATTATATTTACAACCTAAAGTTATATTATTTAATAAGTTTCAAAGTTTGGGTTGTGAAACTGTGAGAATGGTGATGGGAATCATGAACCTCCCTTCTACCACAGAAACCAGAGGTAGCCATTTAAAGAGCAGCATCGAGGTGAAAATAATTTGGGGAAATGTGAGCTTCACTGGATCCTAAACAGTTTTCTCTCTCTTCAAGTAACAATAATCTAGCTTTTGTGTCAGCTGAGAGTGACTGTACCATGAAGCAAACCAAAGGCACCTGCCCCCATTGCCATGTCCACATGTTCTTGTTTTACTTAGCATTTGTATTTAAAGTTTCCACTCCCGTCTTGAAATTCTCTGTCTCTTCCCTTCTCTTCTGTGCTTTTCTAAACTTTACCTTTGATATATACTTTCTTCATTCCTCCTGGGCTCTTCATCACCTGTCTGAAAGTCAAATGTTACTGTTCTCCCAAGTTATTTCCTCAGCAAACTTCTGTCCTTGCATTGTCTGCCGAGTATTCACATCCATCCTCACAGCCCCAATTTCATGTTCTAACTGGAATCTACAGACTGGTTGTTGGCAAACGATACCTTCCAGTCCATAACTCACTGACCTTTTCTTGCACATCACACGTTCTGCTGTATATCTCACTGCATGTCCTGCAGTAACCTCAAGTTCAGCTTGTCCAGAATTTAAGGCATCCTCTGCACTTCCTGTTGTGTTTTCTATCTTATTTTTGATGCCAACATGCAAGAAAACCAGGAGGTATTGATTACCTGTTTATTTATCTCCAAATAATTACCAAGAACTATTGATTTTCCCTGTTATATGTTTATACATGTGTTCCCTTTTTCTAATCACCATGGTCATTTCCCTTAAAATCTTATGTGATATTTTTTTTCCTGGATCATTTTAATACCAAAGTTCCCCCTCTCAAACACATCCTACTCAAAACTGCCAAAGTGCTTTATATAAAACAAAACCCAAACATATTTTGCCTCTGCTTCAAATTATCAAAACCCTGCCATTACTTAGAGGATAAAGTTAAAGCTTTTTGGCAGACCATCCAAGGCCTCCCTAATCTTACCTCTTCCGACAGCTCCAGCCTCATTCTTCCCACTTCCCCTTTCACTCTCAGCCCTGCCTGTCTTCTTTGCTTATCCTGCTCCCCCAGCCCAGTTTCACTCCTGCCTTCAGACTTCCATCTTTTGGAAAGCTTCTACTTGTCTTTTAAGTTAAAAAGAGTTCTTATTTCCTATTGGAAGCCTTCTCTGAGCCTTCCCCTGCTTCCTTTCCCACCAGGAGTTGATATTCTTAGTGTTCAATAAAATGTAGTATTATCTGTCATTTTATTAAAATACATGTCTTGACTTTCTGAATTCTAATTTAGGCCTTAACCTAACAAAATCTGGCTGTTATTACTTCCTTCCCCTGAAGTTGGTAGGAAAGCCAATCAACAACTTTTTAAAAACTTATTTGTATTTTTAATTTAATTTGTTAGGGTGACATTGGTTAATAAAATTATATAGGTTACAGGTGTACAATTCTATTATACATTATCTGTATGTTGTGTTGTGTGTTTACCACCCAATCTCCTATAACCATTTATCCTCCCTTTACCCTTTTCTACTTCCCCCAGCCCCCTTCCTTCATCACCATATTGTTGTCTATGTCTGTGAGTCTTTTTTTTCTTGAAGATTTTTATTTATTTATTTTTACAGAGAGGGGGGAGGAGGGAGAAGGAGAGGGAGATAAACATCAATGTATGAGAGACACATTGATTGGTTGCCTCTCACACACCACCAACTCCAGACCTGGCTTGCAACCCAGGCATGTGCCCTGACAGGGAATCAACCCAGTGACCATTCATTGGTTCACAGGCCAACAATCAATCCACTGAGCCACACTAGAAAAGGCTATCAGTCTTTCTTTCTTTTTTCTTTGCTTAATCCCTTCACTCTTTTTACCCAGCCCCCATACCCCTCCCCTCTGAGAGCTATCAGTCTGTTCTCTGTATCTATAAGCCTGTTTCCACTTTGTTAGTTTGTTTTATTCATTAGATTCCAAATATAAATGAAACCATATGGTACTTGTCTTTTTTCTGATGGCTTATTTCACTTAGCATAATACTCTCCAGTTCCATCCATGCTGTAACAAAAGGTAAGATTGCAATTTTTTATGGCTGAATAGTATTCTATTGTGTAAATATACCACAGCTTTTTAATCTACTCATCTTCTGATGGGCCCTTATACTGCTTCCAAATCTTGGATATTGTTAAGTAATGCTTCAATGAGCATAGGGGTTCATGTATTCTTTCAGATTAGTATTTTGGGTTTCTTTGGGTATGTGATAAACCACATATACAAAATGAAGTTTAAAAACCGCGTAATGACATCAATAGCTGCAGAAAAAGCATTTGATAAAATCCTATACCCATTTATGAAAAAAACTCTCAGTAACGTGGAGCTAAAGGGTACATACTTCAATATAATAAAGACCATATATGGGAAACCCACAGTCAACAGCATACTCAATGGGCAAAAACTATAAGCATTTCCCTTAAGATCAGGAACAAGACAAGGATGTCTACTTTCATCACTCTTATTCAACATAGTACTAGAAGTACTCACCACAGCAATCAGACAAGAAGCAGATAAGCACTCAAATTGGAAAGGAAGAAGTAAAACTATCATCATTTGCAGATGCCATGATACTATATATAGAGAACCCCACACATTCCACAAAAATCTATTAGGACTCATAAATGAATTCAGTGAAGTAGTAAGATACAAAATAAATATCTGGAAATCAGTTGTATTTTTATATACCAATCATGAACTATCAGCAAGAGAAACTAAGAAAACAATCCTATTTACAATTCCTTAAAAAAAAATACCTAGGAATAAATTTAACCAAGGATGTAAAAGTCCTGTACCTGAAAAATTAATTGTAAGACACTGAAGGTAAACTTTAAAAAAATGAATTATCTGAAGCATCTGACCATGTTGGCACCTTCACATATATTTTTATCACATGTGAACACACCTTAGTTTCTTGATCATTATGCAATCTTTGGCAAGTTATCTGACATCTCTTAAATTCTTTGTCTATAAAATAAGTATAATATATTCATGTCAAAGTTTGTATAATGCATGGAAACTGTTTAAAGCAGCTCCAGACTTATCATCATTATTATCACTATTATTGAGAATTGATGTACATGGTATGTCTGTATAAGTATGCAAGTTTATCTGTAAGGAAATAGTTAATAAGATTGAACCCTAATGGAAATATAATAGACTTGTTCAAACACAAGGTATCAATTTTTATATTTTAAAAGACTTTACTTATTTATTTTTAGAGAGGGGGAAGAAGGGTGAAAGAGGAGAGAAACATGGATCCTTTGCTTCTCACACCCCCCCCAACTGGGGACCTGCACACAACCCAGGCATGTGCCCTGACTAGGAATCGAACCACCAACCTTTCAGTTCACAAGTTGACACTCAATCCACTAAGCCACACCAGCCAGGGCTCAGGTTTTTATTTTTTTGAAAGTCAGGATCCCATCTAAAGAATGAGAATGTGATGATAATTTTGTATTATAATATAATAATACAGATAAAAGTATTATTATATGCTCCCAGTATTTTATTAAAGCAAAAGAAAATTCTCCCATTTAAAATATCTATTTTCTTGCCCATCCTAAATTATTTTATTAATATTATTATAATAACAAAGAGATAACATTTTTATATACAATATCAAGTCTTCTTGCCCTTTACACTGCATTCCTGATTCATAAAATTAAACCTATATGTTGTTCTCTTTCTTAAAAAAAAGTAATTTTCTTTTATTAAAAATAAAAAAAATCACTTTTATTACCCCCAAATTACAAATCACTGAATCTTCAATTATACTTTTATTATTGTAGGTAGTATATAACTTGCCTGTTTTTCTCAAAAAAATAAAAAACAAATCATATCTTAATCATATCAATAAAAAGGATAGTAGCTTTATTTTAACAAAAAAACATTAGTACCATTTTCAGTGTGTGATTAATTCTTAAGAAGGAAATGTCTTTTTTCCTCTAAATGAGTATTTCAACTGATAGATGCAAAGCGCTAGTACATTGTCCCTGTGCGACATCACCTGGACAGCTGTCCTTTAGGCTGACCCCCTTCCTCGAGATCTTTTCCTTTCAACGCTGTCCAGCAAAGCATACATGATAATACTCATTCTCTGTATCATTTTTCTGCTTTATGATTAGATAATGATGATAAAATAACTTTTGAGTCAGCATCTTAAACCTCAGAAGTAATGTATAGATTTTATAATTGGGGCATCTCTGAGTAAACAATAGAAAAGGCATGATGATAAGTATTTCAGTGGGTTGGGGAATATTTTGGAAAGGGGAGCTGTTTGGCATCTCAACTCCCCCCATCCCAATGATGTGATATTAGGTCTATTAATACAGAATGTTGTGTGATCCTTTATAACAGGAACAATGATGAAAATTTTTCCACATCCTACTGGAAAGTCATAAATACTATAAAAACAATGGCTAACAATGAGCAGTATTTACTCTGGCCAAGAACTCTGCAAATTTACATACTTGATCTTTATTAATATATTACAACTACACTGTAAAGTGAACATTGTTATTATCCCTATGGTCATACGACTGGTAATTGGTGGAGCCAGAATGCAAACACAAGATCTTTGATTCCAGAGCCCCAGATCTTGCCAATTATGATGGTTAAAAACCAGGTGTATTTTTTTTCCTGAATAAATAATTTAAAATTTAAGAAAGAAGAAGCGTGATTACTGTGGAAGAGTATATAACAAGATCCATATACTAAGCATAGCTAAACAAAAACTATATTCAATCACAATGCTAGTTACTAAAGAATTCAATAGTGAAAAACACAAACAAATGACTTAATGGAGCTTACATTCCCTAATGGGGAAAAATGATAAAAAATAAAAATGAATGAGTAACTAATTTTATTGTGGTGAGTAATAAATGCAACAGAGGGGAAAACCCAGAAAGAGAAAGTAAATTATGAAAATGTTAAATATTAAATTTAATTTGAATAAAATCTGGTCAGTAAAAGGTGATAATTGAAGATAACTAAAGACCTGGAGAAGGTGAGAAGGAAAGCCCTTCTCCATTCTCAGTCCAACCTCACATCCAGGGGAAATAGCATTTCACACCACAGGGATACGTTCCCATAGGAACCTGGGATCATTGCTAGAATAATCCAGAAACAGCAAAGAGATCTGTGGGCTAGAGTGAAGTGAGCAAGAGTGAAGAGTGAGGGGCGAGACCTGAGAGCCAATGAGGTAGAGAAGAGGAGGCTTCTAATCAGATGAGAATAGAAGCTGTAGAAATGTGTTTTAAACAGGAGAGACATAATCTGCACTATGCTTTTAAAGAGACTATTCTGGCACTTTTTTTTAAAATTGAGAACAGAATGGGTGAGTGGGCCAGAGAGACAGTATTGAAGGTGGGGGGCAATGATTTAGATTCTGGACATAATTTATAGATTAAACTGACAGGATTTGATAATCAACTGGATACAGGGTCAGAGGTAAATGGTTGAGTCAGGCCCGAGCATCTGGAAGGATGGAGATTTACTAGCCAAGATACAGAAAATAGTAGATGTAGCAGGTTTAGGTGTCTTTCTGAAAAAAATATGATGATGAAAGAAGAGACAAGGAAGTTGATAAAGTACACAGAATGATCATAAAAGATTGACCACACAATATAATTGGGCTGAAGGAGAATGATTCAAGAAAGGTGGGCTGGGAGGGACAATATAATAAGATCAAGGACTGTAGGTTCTGTTCAGGCTGTAGGTTTGTTGGAGTCAGAACTGGAAGGGTGATTAATTTATTGAACATAAACTATGGCTCCCTTAAGTCAAAAATGTATTAGAGCATGCCCTAGCTAGAGTCCCTAATAGAGGCCAGTTCCTGGGACTCTCATATTTTATTTCCATCTTAGCTTTAGTTAACCTAGGCCCCTTAAAATGATTAAAGACTGAATGATTTTCTAATTATCTAAAGATTAAAGTCTCCAATACTTAGTATATGAATACTTATAAGATTTGGCTATTAGGTGGGCAGGAGAGTAGGACTGCAGGTGCTGTATCCTATATCTCCTTAATTCAGCTTGCCAGGGGGTTAGGTCTGAAGTACTACTGCCCTTGGAGACTCCAGAAACATCTGGACTCCTCCAGACTTGTAGACTAAAAGAAGGTATATGCAGGATGATCTTTTCTCTGGTGTTGTGTCTTCTCAAGTATGTGCTGGGCATAGCTTACTTTTTTCTGCAATTACTCATACTCACCAGTACTTATTGAAAATGTAAATTAAGAATCCTAGAAATTATGATGAAAAGGAAAGGGAACTGTAATACTCTCTGGCGGGGTCTGTCCACACACAATGATAGGTCACGGAGGGTATCCCAGGCTTTAGGGATCCCCTGAAGTCCCCAGGGTTTGCATTCCCACCCGGGTGTGGGCTGGTGACTCAGGCTGAATCACCACCACTTACCCAGGCCAACTGCTTTCATTTCCACAGCTGGGAGAGCCTCCTCGGGCTCCAGGTTGTCAAAGGTAGTCATTTATAGTGCTTTTTAAATTTGTTAAAGTGAATTCTACCTTTAAAAAGACAAAAATAAATTCTGCCCTGTTTTTAGACTTATGAATCAACATGGGAGCCAAATCCTAAATTACAGAAAAGGAAAAAAGTTACTCAAACTCTACAATTAGAAACCACTCTTGTACTGGGACTCTTGGTTTAGCAACACATTCTAACATTGAAGTAAAAGAAAAGAAGGAAAACATTAAATGCAATAAGAATGGTAACTTTTCAAATAAGTATTTGGTCACAATTTAGGACTTGATAAAAACAAAATTCTTTTAATTCTAACAAACAGTTCTATGGAATTATTAAATATATTTGAATGGAAATGAATTAATTTAGGAAGGATATATTTCATTAGCATTTGCAGGGTAAAATTGCTAAAAGTGCTAGAAATGAGTTAGATCAGACTCTGGCTTATTTCTCAGAAAATATATTATCTATAAAAGAAAGCATCATAATCTGTTTCTGATGCTACCCATGCAGGTGTCTCATGTTTAGTTGAAATTTAAAGCAGATCTTCAAAGAGGAATCTACGTACCAACAGTAGGTGTGTGCTTTCCCTGTGTATAAGAATTTTAGAGGCATACCATCTTTAATTGTCATAGAATTGGTGGAAATAAACTGTAAAATAATAATGCTAGATTTATAGAATTAGAACATAGTTATTAAGAATAAAAAAAGAGCCCAATTTCATTCCTATAGATCAAGGATGTCGAACTCATTTACACCGAGGGCCACAGCAGCCCTGCAATGGCCTTCAAAGGGCCAGATGTATGTAACTACTCTTTAACAATTAAGTGAGAGCTCCTCGCTGGCCAGATAAAACCAGGTGGAGGGCCAGATTCGGCCCTCGGGTCTTGTGTTTGCCACCTGTGCTCTATAGTATAGATTCTTAATGGGCTTTATATCCCCACAGGACACCTGGGATCGGTAGGGGTACTTAATGGTTTTCACGATAATTGCGGGACACTACCAGCACCTAGGGACGCTAACCATACTGGAATATAAGAACAGTTTGGCACAAGGAAAAATTTCTCACGTAACTTTGAAATAGCTTGCTAAACATTTATTTAATTGAAATACTTATTTATATTATCTGAAAGTAGAGTCTCATTCTATTCTATGTATAAACCAAAAGAAGTATTTTGGGTTTAAAAATATACAGAATTTGGGATCTTCCAGGAATGCAACTACAGTGCAAAGGGAAGTGGAAGTTTATGTGTTTATTTGTTTTTATTACCAAGGTTTTAATTCCAAATTAATGTGGGAATTCTGCTATCCTTCTAGTTTTAAGATCTAGATTTGAATTAGGTGCAGTGGTGTTTTTCTTGCTCTTGTTCCTAGAACAGCCTCTTCTTTTAACCAGAGGCAAGGAATCCTGACCCAAATAAAAGAATACTCCTCCCTAAAGTTGAGAGAAGAGCGGTTGTAAACTGGCCACCTCAGGGGGCCTTTCTCTGGTTTTGCTAAAATTTTACAAGGACAAACAGACCTCCCGAGAGAAGATAATCACAAGCTCATCCTTACCATACCAGTCTAAGGGAGAGGAAGCAATTTCGAAGAGAACGCTCCACACAGCAGAGACTGTAACCCCTTAGTTCCCCTGGGAAAGGTCTTCCAACACAATGACCTACTACTGCTTTCTAACATTACTGAGAAAGAGAGGCTTAGGGGTACTCCTATGGTGTATAGCCAATAACAATAATTTACCAGAGCTATTTCCTTTGTAATTTTTAAAAGAATTTGAGTAATTTTGTCAAAAAGGGAAAAGAACTAAGCAATTATAACCTAATAACTATACTTGATTTTATATGCACATTTATTAATAAGTATGTTAGAATTGAATATTTTAATATACTTGTGGGACTATAGTATGTTTATTCCTATTATTACATGAATGATTGTATCAGAAGATACAATTATGTGTCACTGTATTGAATACTTTATATAGGCTAGAGTATTTAGAAATTTTCCCCCAAAATGTACTGTACATTAATGCTCTGTAGCTATTTCTTTTATTATACATTTCTCACTATTCCTACTTATAATCTATCCAGATCTATTATTACCGACTTTGATAAAAGGGTGATTTGAGATCTCACAAACACAAACACACAGAAATACGATCTTAGAAAATGTTCTGGATATGATGTGGTCTTTTAAAATTATTTTTTGTGCCCTGAATGATATAGCTCAGTGGATTGAGCATAGGCCTGTGAAACAAAGGGTTGCCAGTTCAATTCCCAGTCAGGGCATATGCCCGGGTCACAGGCCAGGTCCCCAGTGGGGGACATGTGAGAGGCAACCACACATTGATGTTTCTCTCCCTCTCTTTCTCCTTCCCTTCCCTTCTCTCTAAAAATAAATAAAGAAAATCTTTAAAAAATTATTTTTTGTAGCTAGTACATTTTGCATATTACACTAAAGTGGTAATCCAAAGCTTTACCACTTAGAGGGTGGTTTATGGATCAGCAGCATTAATATCACCTGGAACTTGTTTAAAATACAGAGTTTTAGGCCAGAGAATCAAAATTTGTATTTAAAAACATCCTCTTTGTGATTTGTAAGCATATAATATTTGAGAAGCCAAGATCTTAATCAAGGCTTAGCAAGCACTCTATAAATGGCCTGATAGTAAATATTTTAGGCTTTGTGGGCCATTTAGTATCTGTTGCAATTGCTCAACCCTGCAGTTGCCGTGTAAAACAGTCTTAGATAATATGGAAACAAATGTGTGTGTGTGGCTGTTGCAGTAATACTTTATGAACAAAAATTTAAATTTAATTTAGTTTTTACATATCACAAAATATTATCCTTTAGATTTTCCCCCCAACATTAGAAAATGCAAAACCCTCCTTAACTCACTGTGGGCTGCCTTAGCCTGTGGTGTAATTAGATGACTTCAATTCTACAGCATGGTAACTTTTTATAAGGTGACTTTTTATTAAAAGTAATACAATATTTGCAAAGCAAAATATAGAATTGCAAATACAATGATCTATTCTCAAATACATGCAAATTATATTAGAGACAATAAACAAAGACAATAAAATAAGATGATCATGAGAAGAAAAATGTCCTTTATTGTGTATGTAACATGCTTGTAGAATCTATTGAAAATTATAAAAAAGACATTTTAAATTATGCAAACCATTTCCTTCAGAGACAAACATTGGTAAACTCTCAGTTTAGCCAGATATTTTTGTATACATACAAACATTCCTTTATATACAATTTTATATTCTAATTTCCTCACTAATACTATTCCATAAGCTTTTTACATGTTATCAAATGAGCATCCAAAAAAATGACTTTAAATGGCAGCCTAATATTCTAACATCAGGGTGTGTCACGTTGTATTTGTCCTCAGATCTTAAAGAGACTAGTGGAAAACACAGAAGGATAACTGAAAGTTGGTAGAATGAGTAATGATTACTCAGCTTCACATGCTAAACCTAAAAAAGGAATGGTTACAGACATTCCTTAATTTTAGATTTCAAAAAATGAAAAAGGCATCCATTGAAGGATGACCTCATAGGAATGTGGGCACTTGGGTACATAAAAGGAAGACACCTGGGCATGTGAGTATATATAAAATAAAGTTAATGGATATTTAGAAATTTTAGAAAATTTTTTTAAATACACAAAAGATATTTGAAAAGCCTTAATTCTTCTAAATGTGTTCCAGAAATACAAAAGAAGTTCTATACCCCTAAACAAAGGAAAGTAAGTTTAAATCTAATGTCATCATAATTCAAGACAAAAATGAACTGTTGAAATCATTCTGAAGTGCTGGTTAAGATCTTCATTGTACATTGCATACATAAAGAAAAACAAAAATAATGTGAATAGCATAGTTCCTCCTGTTTTAAAATAAGACCTTTATAGCAATGTCATAACAAATGATATACAAAACCACTGTAGTGAATTCTGGAGCTGTGTTGACTTCTTGATGAAAATGGTACCATTGCAATTGTGACTTTCTCTCAGCTGTTGTTATGAATGAAAGACACCAATGTTGTTTTATTATTAGAAAAATAAACATTTGTCTTAGGATTTAGAAATGGATAGAACCTAAAAGCAGAATGTTAGTTACATTTTAACCATTTTAAAATTGTCGAAATTCCAAAAATCTAATTGTTTTATAGAACTAACAAATTATAAGCATTTTTTAATCTAACACATTATAAGCATTTATTTTTTAAGTATATTTTATTGATTATGCTCTTACTGGTTACAAGCATTTCTTCAAAACGTTCTTCAAATTCCCTGAGTATACTGAGGGACAGAGTGTGTGTTTGCCTGCATGCATACGTATGCATAATTTGTTCTTTATTATAAAGCTGTTCTTGGTGTTTATTCTGTGAGGATTACCATATAGCTGAATAACTGGGTAAGCTAAAAGTCTACAATGGTGTCCAAAGTACAATTATGTATACTTTGACAAAAGTGTCATTTTATTTATGAAAACAGCAAATTAGTAGGTCAGATGTAACTTTGATAACAGCATGGTTAGAATCTACCTACAATAGACAACAGCAAATTGCCTACGCTGCAGACCGGTTTTCAATAGAGACCATCTCAGCAAAATAATCTTTTAAAATAAGCCAAAGCAAATGTGACCAATTTATTTTTTGAACCTACATAGATCTCAATATTACCTTTTTTATTATGGTATCCTTTCATCAAAAGATTACTGATAACTGCTTGGAAGACGTTTTAAAATGAAAAGTACCTCTCAAGTGATAAATTATTGCAAAACTTAAGCAAAACAGCTATGCAAAGAATAGAATGAAAGGCAAATAGGAGGCAACTCACATACCATGGAATGAACATTTAAAATTTCCCTTTAGGTACAATGTGTCTTTCTTGACTCAGGGTGCCTTTCCATCTTATAGGTGATATAACCACACAAAACATATAAAATATGGCAAAGGTGATGAGATATACAAGTTTTTGTGTATTGATTGTGTGACTATGTTACATGAGATTGTACTGCCTGGTTGGAGTCGCTTTTTCCCTTGTTCACTTTGAGGAAGCTAGTGGCTATGTTGGGGAATCCTACAGGACAAGAATCTATGGAGATCCTCTAAGACTGAGGGCAGCTTTCCTGGACAGCATGTAGGAAACTGAAGTCCTCAGTCCCACAGTCACTATAAGCTGAATTTCACCAACAATCTGAGTGAATTTGAAAGTGGATCCCTCCTTAATGGAGTATGAGATAGACCTCAGCTCCAGCAGTGTAGAGAGCCCAGCTGGGTTAGTGTATATATTTAGTGTATAACTTCATTCCTCTCTGCAGCAGTGCCTAACTACCTTGGGTTTAGTCATGGAGAAAATATGGAATCAGGCTAATACAAAGCTGGTGTTTTGCCTCATGGTTGAAGAATAAGAGAGGGACTCAGGGGTTTAGGTTATTGGTGATAGCATTATTAAAATTGGGCGATCTTAGAATCAAAGCAGGATAGAGGGAAGTAAAGACAGGAGAAGGGTGGTGAACTGGAAGAAAGTCAAAAGGTGAATAATCTAAATGAGCTGATGAGATATAGCAGGGGTTGCAAATGAGAGCCCACAAACCTAACCTGGCCCTGTTTTCCTATAGCCTGCAGCTATAGCAAGGTTTTTGTATTATTAAATGCTTGGAAAAAATATCGGAGATGGATAATATTTTGAGACATGTAAAAACTATAAGAAATTCAAGCTTCAGTGTCCATTTAAAAAGTTCATGTTTCCATCACAACCAGCCCTTTTGTGTACATATTGACTACAGGTGTTTCTGCACGATACCAGCAGAGTTTAGTAGTTAAGGCAGAGACCCTATGGGTGCAAAACCTGAAATACTTGTTCTCTGGCATCTGAGGTTAAGAAATTGAAGGATTGAGAAATTAAATTTGGGTTAGAGGAGGTTTTGCTCTGAGGATGGTTACAGAATTACTGCTTTCGGAAATAGAGAGATTGTGTAGTAAAAAATAATAAGTTGTGACCACGACATTGGAGCTTAGAGGAAGGAGCTAATCAGTGATGATTAGAAACTCTGTGAGTAGAAAGTGTTGGGTAAGTCAGTCATCCAAATATTGAAATCATTTAGAATGCCGTAGTAAGTGCCATAGTCTTTGATGAAAGACTGGAGCTAATAAAGAGGTTGTGGGCAGCATCAATGAGAAGAGAGTGGTTAGTTCAAAAGGTATAAATTCCAGAATAGCAGAACCTTTAAAAAGGAGAGTGAGCAATTGCTGTTGAACAGCTGTCTGCTATGGCTGCTGTCTCTGCTCCTCTAGACCAGAACGGTGGGAAACCCGAGGTTCCCTGTTGTGGGGAGGATGAGATGAATTTTGAAGCTCTATTTTCAACAAAATAAGGTTTTGACCACAGCTAAAAGGAACAAAAAATTATTTGTTGAACAAAATTTATGTTATGTCAAAATTGTATGTTAGTGCAAAATATAGTGTTAAATGATCATCTTACTTGTATTAGAACGGAGGATGATGATTTAAAATTTTATTTTTCTTTCCATAATTTCTTTTTTCTAATTAATTTAATTTAATTTTATTTTTTAAATATTTTATTGATTATGCTATTACAGTTGTCCTATTATCCCCCCTTTATTCCCCTCCACCCTGAACACCCTCTCCCACCCACATTCCCCCCCTTTAGTTCATGTTCATGTGTCAGAAGTTCTTTAGCTTCTACATTTCCCCTACTATTCTTGCCCTCTCCCTCTCTATTTTCTACCTACCACCTATGCTACTTATTCTTCATATCTTTCTCCCCTCTCTCCTCCTCCCACTCCCTTGTTGCTAACCCTCCATGTGTTCTCCATTTCTGTGGTTCTGTTCCTGTTCTAGTTGTTTGCTTAGTTTCTTCCTGTTTTTGTTTCAGGTGTGGTTGTTAATAATTGTGAGTTTGCTGTCATTTTACTACACATGTTTTTTATCTTCTTTTTCTTAGATAAGTCT
>CM052549.1:35124568-35141540 GCA_028533065.1 Trachops cirrhosus | reverse complement strand
AGTAGCATGGATGGTAGGTAAAAAATAGGGGGAGGGCAAGAATAGTAGGGGAAATGTAGAAGCTAAAGAACTTCTGACACATGGACATGAACTAAAGGGGGGGAATGAAGGGGGCTAATAGGACAACTGTAATAGCATAATCAATAAAATATATTAAAAAAAGAAAAAAAAAGAATTCCTTGTCATATTTCAAAAATAATTATAAATGACATATAAATTTATTCTCCTTTGGATTAATGTTAGCTAGATAGATTGACTTAAATATTATTTTAACTTTAGTAACATTCAATATCACATCTAACAAAAATGGAATAAAGTAATGTAACAATAATTGGAAAAAAATAAATTTTTATGGACCTGCTTTTTGTGGGCTTTTTAGAACAGAGACAAATTATTTATTATGAGATATGCAAAATACCAAATTTACATCAGAACTAAGAGGATGAGTTATTTAAAGATCAGAGTTATTTATTGAGTAAAGAAAATGTTTTATCACAGCATATTTATTTAGTTTTCTTTTGTAAGATATTATGGTCTAATTTAGATGCTTCTGTATTTGTCAAGTGAAACTTTAAATTTTATTGGTTTAAAGAACAAGTTTCATGAACATGGTGTGAAAATTGTACTTTTTATCAAGAGATAAAGATCAAGGAGGAGGGACAAATACCATATGATCTCACCTTTAAGTGGAACTTAATCAAAAAAACAAGCAAGCAAGCAAAATATAAGCAGAGGCATTAAAATTAAGAACTTTCTGACAGTAACCAGAGGGGAGGTGGGAGAGGATAATGGGGAGAAAAGGGGGAAGGGTTTTCAGGAACATCTATAAAGGACACATGGACAAAACCACTATGAGTTTCAGTTTTATATCCCACGCATGAGTTAAATTATATGGTTCTTAGCTTTTTCTGGAAGTGTGGGGGGAGAGAGAGAGAGAAAGAGAGAGAGAGGGAGAGAGAGAGAGACATTGACTTGTTGCACTTATCCCTGCATTCATTGGTTGATGTTAACCCGCAACCTCAGCATATCAGGATGATGCGCCAACCCACTGAGCTACATGGCCAGGGCCTAAGTGACTTATTTTTCTTTAAAAATAAGGTGTGTGAAAGCAAGGGAGGGAAGTGGGAATGGGTGGGGTGCAGGGAGAGTGGTGGTGGTGAGGTAAATGCAGACAACTGTACTTGAACAATAATAAAATGCTTTTTTAAAAAGAAAAAAAAAGAACAAGTTTCATACACACACAATCAATTTACTTTCTTTCACCCATACCCACTTGATCTGATGTTAATAGTAAGTGGTTTAAGTCCACTGTAGATATATTTTACTTCTATAGTTCAATAAAAATTTGAAAAATTATAAGTAGCTTGCATCAAGCCCAACATACTGACATAAATTTTAACCCGCCTTCCCTTTTTTTCAGAAGTGAAATATAGAGTACTGGTTTGGAGGAATAGAGAAACTGAATTGTGCTTTAGCTAAAACATGCTTTAGTTTATCCATGGCATTCAAAATATGTTGCTGAGAACTAAGCTAATTACCTCCATAACTATGAATTTGTCATCAATAACCACTATCATCACCACAACATTTCTTACTGAATGTAACAACAGGGAGAGAAATATATTCACTCTTGCTCTTAATTCTCAGTTGTGAAAATTTCAATTAGTGTTTTCCAAGATACTACATGCCTACTAAGTGGTATAGAAAAATTATTTTCTGTTGGTAATTATGTGTTAACAGTCTCCATATTGTTATTAGAAAGCAATAACAAACAGCCTATTGGTCATTTCATAGCCATTATTGTTTAGGACAGTATTAATGTAGAATTTGATTTTAAAAAGTGAGTCAGCTTAAACATTTATTTGCAAAGATGTATGCACCCCTATGTTCATTGCAGCATTACTCATAGTGGTCAAGACATGGAAACAACTGAAGTGTCCTTCAGTAGATGATTGGATATGGAGCCATAAGAAAAGATGAACTACTGCCATTTGTGACATTATGGATGGACATTGAGAATATCCTGCTAAGAAAAAATAAGTCAGTTAGGCCCTGGCCATGTAGCTCAGTGGGTTGGTGCATCTTCCTGATACGCTGAGGTTGCGGGTTAGCATCAACCAATGAATGCAGGGATAAGTGCAACAAGTCAATGTCTCTCTCTCCCCATACTTCCAGAAAAAGCTAAGAACCATATAATTTAACTCATGCGTGGGATATAAAACTGAAACTCATAGTCGTAGACAACGGTAGGGTGGTTACCAGAGGGAAGGGGAGGTGGGGAGTTAGTAAAGGGTAAAGAAAGCCAAATATATGGTGACACAAGATGATTTGACTTTAGGTGGTGGGCACACAATACAATATAGATTATACACCGTAGATATGTATACTTGAAACCTATAAAATCTTATTAACCAATGTCACTCCCTGAAATTTAATAATAAAAAACTGAGTCAACTTATTGAAAAAATGGTGTGTTAGTATATTTGATCTCATATAAGATGGCATATAAAAAATTGAAATTTGGCATGATGGTTCAGTGCTTTTAACTGTAGCAGAATAATTTTTAATTTTCTAAAAGGAACATCATTTTAGGTTTATTGAAATTTTTACACAGATCTTTTCCCAGTGGATTGTGCTGCCTCAGAAATCACAACAGATTATGAAAGCCAATTTTTTAGTACAGAATAAATCTGGACTAATGAGGAATTCTCTCTCTATGGCCAAATCACGGTAGAATATCTCTGTAAAATATAAATTGGCAGGAAGTATCTCAGAAGAAGGCATTTAGTGGAAAAGTTTTAGAGGATGAAGGAAAGCATTTTAAAAGAAACCACCCTCTCTTTAAAATTCATTTATTTAATGTTTCCTAAGGCAATAACTATTTTTTCTTGTTTCTGCTTAATAATGTTTTTTATCAGCAGCAAAAAGAAGGGTTTCAGGCTAAGAATGATTCCTCAATGAATATTCCTCCTTCATTAACAACCACCCTGTTTTTGAATGTATTATCCTATTTATCTAGATAATTGTCTCAAATAATCAATTCACATTAACTGTGTGTACTTCTTTGCCTTCTCCTTGCTAACTAAATGGAAATTAAATGCAATTAAAATGAAAATGAATTAGGCATTTTGTAAAGTATCAATTTTATATAAAACATGAAATTCTATTGACATTCATGTCTGAGAAATCAGCCCAGAACCAAGGAACTCTCTGGCTCCGGTGATCCAAATGATCTGACTGGAGAATCGTTAGCCAAATAAATTGTTGTTGTTTTAAGCCACTTATTTGTGGAGTGGTGTTGTTACCGTGTAAAAGCTGACTGATACACCATTTAATCTCCCTTCTTTGATTTGAGACTCTAAGAGTGAAGTAAACATCTGATCAGTTCAGTGCCTGAAAACAAGCAAAACTCTAATATCTTAAATTGTATAAATAAGAAATGAGAGAACAAGTATAACAATAGTAATATAGCATCTGGATTTCCTGTATATCGTTGGAGTTAGAAATAAGTGTTAACTATACATAACACTAAAGGAGGATGACAGTGAATTTGTATAGAAATATAGTACAACCAAGTCTTTTTATTTTTTACATTATACCCAGTTTAGAAAAAATAGAACTCTGATCACAGAAAGCAGTGGTAATTAAAAGAAGATGGAGATGTTTTAGAGCAATTATCCAATGGAGAAAGAACATTATATAGAATAAGTGAATGAAAATTATAATGAGGGAACCTACATAATTTCCTTAGGAAAGAATTTTTATACGTTAATAAGAGCAACTTGTTTTTAGTTGGAAAAACATAGAATAAACCATATTCTTGAATTTTGATCTCATGTAATAGTGCTATTCTAGTAATAGGTGACAAAATAGAGAAATGGTAACCCTGAAATCACAGCAATTATTGAAAGTAGTAACAAAAAGTGGATTATAAATTTTTTGCTTTTAGAAAATAAATTATGTCAGCATCTACCTCCAATGTTTTTATTACTAGGTTGGCAACTAATTTATATGAGTTTATTATGGCAATTTTGCTGAGCATTGTGGAAATACATAGTTTTATTATTTTATGTTCACGTACAATGTATCTGCTAATTTTATTATATACTGTTCTTTCTGCAGTTATGTAAGAAACTACCCTAAAAATGGCTTAAAGAACAAGAGCTGTAACAGTGGGGAATTGTAAGCATTTTGACATTCTTTCTGTAGATGCTAACTCTGACTAATATGCAGCTTGTAGATAAACAGTATGTTTGTATAAGAATCCTAGGAACTAACTTCAAAAGATACAGACCCTGACCTTTATGAATGCCAGCTGCAGGAGATATGCTGACCTTCAAATGCAGAGCCAGGATGACGTGGAGCCAGGATGCCTAAACCAGATGACACACACCGGACCATCACTCACCTTATCTGGTGGACTGTGCTCATCTGCACGTAGAGAACTTTGCAACCCCCTCACTGAATCTCCTTTTTCTGCTTTCCCTCTCCCTCCTTATAATAAGTACTGTCTGCACTGAGAGGTGGAGATTTGATACCAGAGTCCCCCATCTCCCAGGCAGTCAGCACCTGAATAAACCACTTTCTTTTACATCAGCACCTGTCTCTCGAGTATTGGCTTTTGAAGTGGCAGGCAGCTGGACCTGCATTTGGTTACATAACCATTTATTTTGTTAGAAAATCTGGGGTTTGCCTGGGCTCAGGTAGGTAGTATCTGCTCGGGGCCTCTCAGTGGACTGCATCAGATAGTGGTGGGGGACATTTGAAGGGTTCTTCACTCACACAGCTGGGAAGATGCAAAGAGCAAGAACTCTGTGGGCATCTCTCTCTCTCTTGATGGGATCTGTGTGGTCTTTCCACATGGAGGTTGAAGGCTCCCAACAAGACAGATGCTAGAAGAAGCTATCTGGCCTTTCCTAACCTAGCCTTGAAAGTCACAGCATTGCTATGTCATTTGTGCTACACTCTATTTGTCAAGGCAATTATATAGCCTCATATAGGCTTGAAGGGAGGGCTAATAAACTCTACTTCTTGATGGAAGAAGGACCATCAAGGAATTTTGGGGACATGTTTTAAAACTATTGTATGTTTATATTTGTGTTTGCTTTTATCTTTATGTCCCTTTCTTTCTGCCTACTCCTACCTCCAACTCCAACATCACAGATGTACTCTAGTTGTATAAATCAAAGGTCATGGGTTCTTTTAAATTTACTGCTTTAATTGTGTTCACAACTTTTGGGTTTTGTTCTTCTGTGACTATTTAAGAGTTACTTAACATATCATCGTGAGAAAGCCCCTTGTGGGTATGTATGTCTGTGTTTTCAGCAACACTTGTAAAAATAAGTTTCTTTTACTTTCCAAATGTTGTGTGAAATCTAAGGAAGGCTACTTGGAAAAATATTAAGTTGGAATATTTTCTTTTATTAAACATGATAACTAAAAGAGACAAGAGAAAATGAATACACTCTGTCTTAGTGAAGAGAACAGGGATATATGATTCATTTACAGAACAAAATCCTTACCTTTGTGTTGAATAAAGCTTGTCCAGTGTGAAAAATAGAAATACAGCTATTTCCTTAAGTACATTGTTATAATGACTAATTAGATCAGTAAAATTTGTGATTCATATAGCAAACAATTGATAAATAGAATACACTGCTACTTAAATATGGAATTGTTTTCAATTTCATCTTCAGCCTATATTTGGGTCAGTCAGATTCTAGGAGACTACACTGAGGAAATACGGTTGCATGCATATAGTTGCTAACACAACTAAAATTTTGGAGACTCCAAGTAAGTATTTTTGATAGTCAGCATTTTTCTTTGATTAATTGCCAAACAGTTACCCCAGCTTTCCCTAGTATAAGGGCTGCATTTGTATTAAGAATGAGAATGAGAGAAAAGAGAAATGAGTAGGAGGATTTTTTACACTTTCCCCATCCAATCTAGGGCATGAATAAAATATTTTTAATGAGGAGAAAACTCTTGTAAATTTAAAGAATTTAGCAGAGAAAAGTACTTAGTACAAATACAGTATTTTAAGGCTCTAAGGAAGAGGCACTCATGCCACTCTTGTGAGTAAAGCCCTAATGACAGTAAAATCCTGGGAACTCGACTGTACCTGAGCTTCCTGAGAGAATATTGTTGATCTAGCTTCTGTGCCATGAGCTGCCGGGTCAGTGTGGAAAACTAAATCTGAACATTCCACGTGCAGCAATGCTCCCCCTCTCACTGCAGTTTGCATTTGCAGAGGGGTTCATCTGTATTATTAACCCATGTCTCCTGTAAGTACTATATGTGGCTAGGTGTCAGTATTTTGTCTGCAGAAGAGATAGATTTACAGCACATGGTTTCTTCAATATCTGAGCTAAGTTCAAGAATTCTTATTCTATAGCTAATGCAAAGTGGTGATCTACATGGATTATCACCCCTTACCTAACCTTCCTCCAAACACTGCCCAGTTTTCAGTTCAACTTTTCCTACAAAAGTAAATCCTGGAAAAAGTCTACACTGATGGTAAGACAAAGAGGTGATCTGTGATAGAAACATCGGAAGCTAAGAATATTCATGCTTATTTGTGCCCTGATAAAATTTCTTTGTAATATCCCTAGTCATATCAGAAAGGAACAACATTGAGAGAGACTAGATGCTTAAGTAAATAGAGAAATAAAAAGCTGAAAGGACTGCTGATTGGCCTGGTTTCCTCAGCTTGCACCTCAGTTTTGCAAAAAGTTACCTCTAGGCCTCAGCAGACCTGCATACACATACCAGTAAGCCAGCTCAGTTACCCTACCATATCATACAATTGATACAATGCAGGCTGGTTAGGGGAAGCGCTGTCGAAAAGCACAAATAAAGACCAAGACCTAAACAGAGGAAGATGTGTAGGCCACAGTATTGATAGGATATTCTGTATAATAAACTTATTACTTCTCCCCATATTTATATATAAAAATATAATAGAATTCTAATTTTTCACAAAAATTGGCAAGTCATTCTATACTAAAGGTTCTAAATTAACTAACATTTTTAATGAAAAAGAATAATGGTGAAGGACACTCTTCCAGATAACAAGTTTATGATAGTTCTATAATAATTAAATTGCCATAGATAAAATAGAGAACTCAGAAATAGAACCATGCATATAGGGAAATTGAATATGGCATAGCAACCCAAATCAATAAGAAAGCTTAGAGCAATATTTGAGCAACTAATTACTCATGAAAAAATATTAGATCATCATTTCAAATTATGTATAAATTCCAGAAAGGTTAAAAATGTGAAAAGTAAAATTATTATATAGGCTTTATAACTTGGAGAAAAAATATAGAAACATTTTCATAATAATAAGTTAGGGAATGCTTTCTGAAGAAGAGTCAAAGGTACAAATCACTAAAAATGCATTAAATGTATAAAAAACTCTGTTCTAGTGAATGTAATTTAGATTTTGTGACTTGATGGTGGATACTTGGGTGTGTTCACTTTAAGATAATTATCAAACTTAAGATTTGTACATTTTTTGTATATATAATTAAAAAGTTTTAAAAAGTTAACATAAGACACTACTTAAAAGTTTTCAAAAGAAAGCCAACCCCTCAAGAAGCTATATTCAATACATGTAATTATAAACCTATGAGTAGAATAAAACCCACATCAAAGGAGTATGAAAAATAAAAACCAGAAATTACCCCAGGCAAATTGTTGAATAGACAATAAGTCTACAAAAAGATATTCATCTTCCATAATAATTAGGGTAATACAAAGTAGTCAAGCAATTTTATTTCACATTTATCATACTGTGTCAAAAATTAGAGTTGTTTATTATCAATTTTTAGTGAGAGAAAGGAAAAATAAGGGGCACAAAACTACTATTAAGAGCAAGAACCATTAAGAATGGAATTGCTAATGGGAATAAAAGATTGAAACTGTACTGAATAATCTAAAATAAAAAATTAAAAAAAAAAAGAATGGAATTGCTATAGGAGTCTAGCATATGGAGCACACAGCTGTAGGGGATGCTGTTTACATTGATTGAGATGTTATTTGTGCCCCCTGGAGTTGTGGCACATACATCTCACAAGAGATATTATGTGTGTGTGTGTGTGTAGATATATATATATATAAACTTATTATGAAATACTTATATTAGAAACATCACATATTTCAAATATTAACATTAAGCAATATTAATATTACTATTTATACATTAATAATATATAAGTAACATAAATATTATAAAATATGAAATATTTATAATTATATACAAAGCATATATAATTATTTTTTAGAAAATATTACACATATACAAAGACATGGCCCAGTAATGGATATCACTGCATTATTTATCAGAAACAATTCACTTCCATCAGTAGGAAACTAATAAAAATTTCTAAATAATTTTTCACAATACAGTAGTCCCTTGTATTTGTATGCTGTATGTTCTAAGACCCCCAGTGGATGCCTGAAACTGCATACAGTACCAAAACCCTATATATGCTAAGTAAATTTTCTATACATATGTGCCTACGATAAAGTTTAATTTATAAATTAGGCACAGTAAGAGTTTAACCATAATAATAATAAAATAGAATGATTATAACAATATATTTTAATAAAAGCTATATGACTTGTTTCTCTCGCTCTCAAAATACTTGTGTTGTGTTCACCCTTCTTTGAGTGATGGTGTGAGATGATAAAATGCCTACGTGGTGGGATGAGGCGGGGTGCGTGACTGCTCCTATAAGGGTGATTAAGCACAAGCACCGCGGTACCATTCCACAGTAAGGCTGACAACTGGGATGGCTGTAAGAGTCCACCAGGCAGGCAGGGCACACAGCGCGGATGTGCTGGGTGAAGGGGTAATTAACGTGCTGGTAGGGAGGACTGGGATGGTGCAAGACTTCACCACGCTACTCAAAATGGCATAAAGTCTAAAATTGATGAAATGATTACATCTAGAATTTTCCATTTAATATTTTTGGACTGTGGTTGACCACAGATAACTGAAACCATGAAAAAGGAGGGACAGTTGTATAAAACAACATACAATATTTAAAATGATGAATTAATTGTGACACATTCATAGATCTCAAACACATACCTTTTGATTGGAAAAGTATTTTGATTATAATATACTTTTATAAAATACTTTTATAAAATTTTGATTATAAAAATTTATAAAATACTAACAGAATTATATATTTGTGGACATATACATAGGCATAAAAGATATTAAAAACATGAAGAGAATGGATATACATACATTTAGTACAGTGGTTATCTTAAAAAAGAATGGAAAGTTATTGAATAAGGTATTAGTTTTCACCACAATCTAAAGCATTTCTTTTTATCTATTTTAGAGAGAGGGTAAGGGAGTGAGAAAGAGAGGCAAACATTGACAAGCAAGAGATGCATCAACAGGTTGCCTCTCACATGCCCCCTACTGGGGACCCAGACTGCAACCCAGGCATGTGCCCCCACTGGGAATCGAACCAGTGACCCATTTGTTTGCAGGCTGGCACTCAATCCACTAAGCCACACCAGCCAGGGCTAAAGCATTCCTTTTCTAACAATTATTTGAACAATTTGCCAAGTATGGCAAAACTTTAATGTGTGTTAAGCTGCAGTGGTGAGGACATGAGTGTTCCATATTTCTTTGTACTTTTTGATTTTAAAATATTTCACAAGAAATATTAAATAATACTTAATATTAATATTAAAAATTAAATAAGAATGTTTAAAGTTGGAAGTGGTCAATTATAATTTTTTTTTGCTGAAAATCAAGTGTGATAAAGATGTGACATTGACCATAGTTTAGAGCAGAGCCTGATGTTCAAACTTCAGTGTGCACCAAGAACACCTGCAGGGCACACTAACACACGAGCTGCTGGATCCGACTCTCTGATTAGATAAGTCTGAGAGGAGCTCAGTAATGCACATTTCTAACATGTTTCTTGATGATATTGTGACTGCTTGTCTGGGGACGACACTTTGAGAAGCACTGCTGTGGGTCATTGGTGACATTGACAAGAACTTTTGGCAGGATGAGTTGAAGAAAGAACATAAAGTATTGCTTTCTAGATTACTGAGCACATTTTATTATTGTATCACTGTCAAAAACTAACTTAAATTAAGGTTACAAAACTGTATGATCGTTGCCTCAAATATTGTATATTTTGAATATTAGAATCAGAAATCACTTAGTATATTTAATAGTGTTATACTGACAAATTATACCTATTGTTTAATCATTTATATAATACATTAGCAAACTAAATTTTGTGAATTTAATGTCATCATAATAATTTGTCCAACAGACATTCTGATAGCACATATGTATATATGTTATATGTATAATTTATACATACATCTATACACATATATTTAGAACTATATATTGGCCTTTGAAATTAAAATAGTATTTGACATTCAAGAAACTAACAGCAAATGGATATTTAATATGCAATTTAAACAGGTCCTTTAACATGAGATCCAAATTTCAATATCATATCAGTTTTAAATACTAAAAGTATTTTGAGATTACTTGCATTTAATTTGATAACTCTCTGGGCTGTGTCCTTTGGGACATAAATATGAATTAGAATTACTCTATGGCTTTCCATTGAAGTCCATTAAGGGAAATGTAGCCCAGAGAGATTCTCTTACATCTGACATTGCTTAATGTGCTTACAGTGTTAAATGGATACTCTACAACTAAAGATTAATTTGTTATAAAAAAGTCATTAATGTGGATTTTCTGTAGTATTATTTTTATACCTAAAACTCTTCAAAAGAAAGTTGAACAGGGCTTATATATTTTTAATTAGAAGAGTTTTAATTAGGACTTCAAAGCAATTTTTAAAGCATTTTTAAAATTTAATGAACTTTTCTCTACAAATGTAGGTTAATAAGTTACTGTCACTTTCTGGCTATCCTTCACATTTGTCATTTTTTAATGCAACAGAGAGGCAGTGACTACACAGTATGAATATGGAACCATGGCTACATTTGGAAAAGTATCAAAATTATTCCCAGATAAATACAGTTTTCCAGATCACATCTTTATATGTTATCAGTTC
Organism: Trachops cirrhosus; assembly: GCA_028533065.1. Lineage (NCBI taxonomy): Eukaryota > Metazoa > Chordata > Mammalia > Chiroptera > Phyllostomidae > Trachops > Trachops cirrhosus. The sequence goes on along the minus strand of CM052549.1, from coordinate 35,130,462 downwards.
TAATTTATTATGTTTAAGAAATGACCTGGATGTGTGATTCTTATTCTAATGTTGCCTGGCTCTATTTGGAATTGAGGAACCTACAGAGGAGCCTTAGGGAATATAGGGGACCTCTGAAAACATAAATATTTCAAGGAAGCCCTGGCCTACACCAAATTCTCACACTATTATTTTCCAATCGCTGAGGCCACGTAAAATCCTCTTGTGCTGATTCTGGGCCCCAGTGATGTCCAGTCATTTTAGAAGGACACAGACTTCTAAGAAGTCAGTCAGGCTTGAAAATATATAACAAGGATAACAGCACTTCTTCATAAAAAATAATCTTGCTTCTCTATGTTACAGCTGTTTCTCCTTTAGAAAAAAGGTTAAATACTCCCCTTTCCTTTGCCCAAGGCAATGCACCTGTGTGAATCTTTTTTTCCCAAAGCCTGTGTTCCTCATGCTTCAAATTTCTTGACAGTTTCACTGTTACTGTTGCCTCTTCAGGTTTAATTGGGATACAGCTAATATTGTGTTCCCCATGTAACCTCTAGCTACTTTACCAGTTTTGGCTTTTCAGGACAAAAGGATTCAGAAAGATGAAAAAAAGACAATGATTACATGCTCTAACAAATGGACATTTTATGGACTTCTTAAAAAAAAAATAAGCCAAGAGCAAGTCAAAAGTATGGGTGCACTTGTGTTGGGTTTCCCTAATGCCCTGTGCACATCTCTTGTATTATGTACATCTTTACTTTAGAATCGTCTGGGTATGTGCTTGCATTCTGCACTAGGCAAAAAGACTGCTTAAAAGTGCAGGCTGTCATTAACATTAAGAACAAAACCAGTAGTAGTAATACCATATGATTATTTGGTAATATTTGTTGAATGCTGATTAATGTTTTTATCTATCTATCTATCTATCTATCTATTATTTAAAAACATTTTTATTAAGATTATTTGTTTATTTTTAGAGAGAGGGGAAGGGAGGAAAAGTGTGAGAGAAACATCAATATGTGGTTGCTTCTTGCATCTCCCCTACCAGGGACCTGGACTGCAACCTAGACATGTGCCCTGACTAGGAATCGAACCCATGACCTTTTGGTTCACAGGCTGACACTCAATCCACTGAGCCACACCAACCAGGGCTGATTAATATTTTATTTAGCAAAATCTTATACAGCATATATTATGGACACTTTACAAATAGGATCTCATTTAAATCCTTAATGCAGTCCATGAGATAGGTACAATGCTGCTTTCTGTAAGCTGTTATTCTTTCAGCAGCTTGCTGAAGTATAGATGACTATTTTTTCCACTTTGCAGATGCAGGAAGAGACGTTCATATTAATGGTTTTAGAATCCCACCTGTTTTTAAGCTTCCTTGATTTTATGTGCACAGACATGCTGGGGATCACAATGTAAATAAATAATAGAACTCTATTGGTCCTGGCACTGAACCAGAGGCGGGTAATATAAGTCAGAATGTTTGTTGGGAGAAGGCTGCATGTGTTAGGAGCAAAGGCAAAACTGGGACTCTTGTTGAGCAACAATGTTACAGATGTATACCAGTGCTGCCCTTTTCTCTGCTGTGAAAATAATTTTAGTTCCCTTTTTAACTGTGGTGTTATCCTTTGATGTAGGGAGAAAGCCTGAGGGAGAAAAAAAAACACCACCAGAGAGAAATTCAGCACCTTCAATGTCTGTGTTTGTGTAAACAAACAGGAGAAAGACACACCATCAACTAAGAAAAACAGCCCCAGAGAAATATGTATTCTAAGAAATATTTGTTCTATTTTGGGTTCATTAAAATGAATGTTTGTTCTGCCTCCCCAGATCTAGATATGACAAAGCCCAGAGCTGTTCTTCTGCAAGGCACCTCTTCACCCCAAATAGCTTGCTATTGTTCTCTGATGTCACTGGTATTTTTAAATGAGTTTTAGGTAGATTAATTATCTTCATGCTTTGAAACTTTATTGCTGAGTTCTGAGGGCCTTTGTCCAAAAACTTAAAATCAAATAAATGAATAGTGTTTCTTTACTTAGTGCCCTAGAAGTGAGGGACTATCCTAAGGGAATAGTGAGATAAACTTTGTTCTTAAACTATTCTCATTATCTCCCTCTCCTTTTCTTTTTATGTTGCTCAAAACTTCCATGGATATTATCACTAATGTTTTTTCGAATAAACTGTTTTTCTAAAGCAGAATTGTGGAACAACACTGAGTTATCTTTCTGTGGCATTTTCACTATTTTCAAAACAAATAATGGAAATATACACATCCCTATATATTAATGCAGTATTTTACATTTTAGCAGAGAGTATAAAAGTGCATAGTTAAAATTCCTTTTCATAAGCCAACATTTTCCCTATGTACAAGACCAATTCCATAAATAAGTTAAAAAATGAAAAAAACTGTAAAAATAGAAAAAAAAGTACAACAGTGTGTACTAATCCTCTCTACTGTCTGGTCGTCCACTAGCAGAGCAGGAGGACACGTAAAATATAGGAATCACCCCTACTCGTCTTCCATTGTACTATTCATAACTTCTTAAGTCATTATACTCAATTTATGCTCCATACTTAAGGGAACATAAGAAAAATACAGGAAATGAGGTGATTCAGATAGCCTAAGAATATAGAAGATAAATTTAGTAATGATTTTCAAGCCCAGAGAGCCTGTGATCCCCAATTCCCTTGAGGTTGGAAAAGGACAGAGGAGCCTTAAACCACAGAGTAAGAGGATTATGCTAGATCTGTAATCATAGCAGGCCAGGGTGAAAAAATTATAAAATCATCTGGGGCAACCCCTTCTCTTTCAGAAGAGGAAACTGAAGCCCACAGAGGGTGGCTCAGTGTGTAAGGTTATGGACGGTGTAGGCGGTGGACTGGAATCCGTGGACTTCAAGGCTTCCTGTCAGTCAAAGTGGCTAGATTTGGGGATGGACTATTAAGAGATGATGGGCTTTCCTTCTCAGAATGATAAGATTTTATAAAAAATCCAAGGGACTTTATCATTTTCACTTTTTGCATTCATCAGTCAATACCATTTAAAACTATTTTCACATGGCTCTGACAAAAAACAAAACAAAACTAAGGAGCTAACATTTTATTTTTTTCTCTTTAGGTGTGGAAATTTGTTTGCATGAGTCAATCATTTGACAAATATATCTTGCGCATTGTCACATGCTGTTTTAAAGAGAACAATATAGTGAGCTTTCCTGAGGAAGCGTATGGCTCACTGCAATGATTCTCAGAAACTGATTTGTGAATAGGTCCATGATTATTTATTAAAAAAAGTTTAAGCATTTTTGGGATGACATTGTTGCAAGAATTTCAAAAAGTTAAATTTCTTTTTTTAATTGTCATTCATACATTTTTGGTGTTAAGATACTTTTCATTTCACTTATGAAATGATGTTAAGAGTAGATTTTATGTTAGGATTTTTTATTACCTGATATATTAAAGAAAAAAATGCTGCTTCATAAAATTTAAAAATCAGGTCTAGTTGAATAAATTGGCAATTATTTGGAAATATGCACTGCAATAAAAGTACAGGCATTGTGGCAAAACACAGGAACATTATTTTAGGTTTTACTATTAAATTTAGTCTTCCTTGACAGAAAGCAACACAATATTGCGTAAGATAACACATATGTCTCACATAAAAGAAGTCTAGAGTAGGCAGGACGGTGCTGACATATCTTTTCAGCTCACTGGTTTATCATCTTAGAGCTTAGTTCAAAAGAACTTGGATTCGAACCATTTCTTTCAAAGAGAAAGCAAGAACAAAAACCTTTTTAATCTTTTTATCCCAGATTTACACAAGATACTTCTCTCAGAAGTTCTACTCTGTCGACTTCATATATTTTATTAACCAGAACTATGTCACATGTTTACTGCTAGATACAAGAGAGTTTAGAAAATTGATCAAATTTTACCTGGGCCCACTGCTGCCACAAACAAGACTGGGGTTCTGTTAGACTGCAGCACACAGCAAGTAAGAGGGTCTTATCAGTTATCTAGTTTTTAAGTACAGGAGTTTGAATAGGGAAAGGAGAAAAACAAGATTGTGGAATAAAGCAAAGAAAGTTTATGGATTATTATTTTCAAACACTATTAAGTAACCTTTTTTCTTTAGAAAGAAATTTCTTTTTTTGTGTTTATCCAGAAAAAATATAATTTTTTTCCAGGTAAGGATGACTAGCAGGTTCTTGATATTCTACATAAAAGAGGCTTAGACACCCGTTTTTGTGTGTTCTTGAGCGAAATAAATGTTAGCTTTGGTAGAATTAGTAGTGTCTTCTTCCTGCTGCTGATGCCTCTTAAAAACAAAGAGTTAGCACAACATCAGTTAATGGTAACTTGTCTAAAGATTATTCTATTTTTACATATACTTAAACACAGTTCAATCTTTCTTTTGTAATTAAAGAGAAAACCTTTCTTGGTTTATTGTTAATAATTAATTGGGTATTTTACCTTATAAAGAATGAACTTTACTTTTATTAATTATATGGTATACAGATATATATTATCTACTATATAATTACATCAACTTATATTCAATTGAGAAGTAAACTTGACATTTCATTGATTTTATCCATTCTCTACAGTTGTTGCAATGCATGCTAGAAAGTGGACTGGAAACTCTTCTTTACAGAAGCAAAGCCACAGTCCTCAGCAATATTTTCTTTCTACCTTACAGTTTCACATTCAGATTATGAAAAAGACTTCATCAGGAAAAAATTTGTTCAAGAAATAAAATTCTAATTTTATGGTAGCACAATTCACAATGTTGATTTAAGTTACTATTAACTACTCTCTGTTTTTTAGATTTGAAGTACTTTGGCATACATATTTTCAGTGATAAAAAGTTTCTTTTTTTCTTTTTAAAAGTATTTTTGTTTATTTGTTTTTAATTGTATTTTTTACCATTACCATTTAGTCCCCCTACCTTCCTCACCCCCACAGTCACCATGATGAGTCCTTTTTCCTTTCTGCTCAATCACTCCACCCCCTACTTTCCTGCCACCCCCATTCTGCTCTCTTTTTAAATTACATAACTTAAAATTTTGTATCTGGAATACAGAATCAAGTTAATCTTTAAAAATTTTCCATATGTTATAATCATATCTATAGCTATTTAAAATTGGTTAAGAAAAACACACTGAGTGGCTTAAGTTTCTGAGTTTCATTACAGACAACTGGAGATGTCTAAACTCCATTTTTGTTTTGTTTTATTTGTTTAAATCACACACAATTTCATCACAGGCAGGTAGCCTAAGTTTATTCTAGTGGAATCTTCATATTAAAGTAGCTTGATATAGATGTTTGTGTTCCATTATAGTAATAATTGTATATATTTCATTTACTTCCAAGAAAAATAACATTGGTATCTTCTTTTGCAATTCAAGGTTAGTAACTGGAGATAAGTGTCATCATTGTATGGGGTGTGTATTTGCGTGAGTGTGAGGTGTGGAGGGAGTTCCACCACTTATTGCTTGTTATCTATGATTCCAGTGTAAATTGACAATACTTGTCTTAAACCTCAAAAATTCAACTTTGATCTCATTTTGTGAATCATTCAAATTACTCAAAAGGCCAAAAACAACAGGGGAGAATGAGTCACTTTGTTTAAAGTAAACACAGCATTTCTGTTTTTAGAAATTGGCACACCTTGGCTTTCCTGCTTACAATGCAACCGGAGTTTGTAATTTAGATGTGTTTGGGTTTTCTTATTCAACCTAAAAAATTCTAAATTAATGCCAGGGTAAAAATATTATAGTAAAATTATAGAAAGTGCATTAGTCATGGGTGAATAGAATGAATTTCTTACCAGGGAATTTGGGGGAGAATAAAACAGACCAAAATATAGGGTTCATGGCAAGTTTCCCCATAAATTTGCATCTGAGAGATTC
>CM052549.1:35062784-35115393 GCA_028533065.1 Trachops cirrhosus | reverse complement strand
AACAGTATGGAATTTCCTCAGAAAACGAAAAATGGATCTGCCTTTTGACCCAGCAATTCCACTGCTAGGGTTATATCCTAAGAACCCTGAAACACCAATCCAAAAGAACCTATGCACCCCAATGTTCATAGCAGCACAATTCACAATAGCCAAGTGTTGGAAGCAACCTAGGTGCCCATCAGTAAATGAATGGATCAAAAAACTATGGTACATGTACACAATGGAATTCTATGCAGCAGAAAGAAAGAAGGAACTCCTACCCTTTGCAACAGCCTGGATAGAACTGGAAAGCATTATGATAAGTGAAGTAAGCCAGGCAGTAAAAGACAAATATCATATGATCTCACTTTTAACAGGAACCTAATCAACAAAACAAAGAAACAAGCAAAATATAACCAAAGACACTGACATAGAGAACAGGCTGACAGTGACCAGAGGGGAGAGGGGAGGGAATTTCAGGGGAAAAGGGGAAGGGTTTACAGGAACAAGTATAAAGGACACATGGACAAAAACTAGGGGAGTGGGGTGGAAATGGGAGGGAGATGGGGAGGGCTGGGGTGGTGGACTGGGATGGTAGTAAAAGGCAGAAAACTATACTTGAACAATAACTAAAATAAAAAATGGCAAGAATATATAAAATAAAAAATATATAATAGAAGAAATTTCCTAAGTATGTTTTTCAACTAGAATCTACTTTCATAAGTTAATTAACTATATAAACTGGTCTACATGAGTAACATTTCTGTTTGTACTTTTTCATGTATCACATTTATTATTTATGAAGATGTAATTAATATGTATTATAAATACCCCAGGAAAGGCAAACATAAAGGTAAATTACACTTTTTTTGAGGAGATACCTATAATTGAACACATTCATAAGCAAATATGTATAAAAATAAGAGGAATAGGTAACACATAGTATGAAAAAATGAAGGAAAAAGCAACTGGCCCATCTCCCCACCATTGCTACTCCCAACCCCAACCCCTGCCCCTGGAGACAACTGGGAAAACCTACACACACAAGACACCTTACAAAATGAATAGAAAATTTCCAAACAGAGAAATGAAATTACGGAGTGGTTCAAAGATAATAGAAAACGTTGAGGTATAGGTGGTAATCAAAGACAGTTATCATTATTATTCATTTATTTGTTTTACATCTGAAGTCAAAGATCTTTAGTTAAACTATGCAATTTTTGGCAATAAAATTATCTCAAACCATTTGGCTGCTGATTAGATTTATTCTGATTTTACATGTACCAGTAATCATATAGCAAAGTTCTTTTCCAGACGTAGTGCTCAGATATCTTTACCTCAATGCTTTTTGCTGACTTCTTTTTCTCTTAATTTAATGGTTTCCACCTACCTAGGACAATGGGTGGGCAGGCTGTACATACACTTACTGATCTTAGCCCAGATTGATTCTATTCCTCTGAATCATTTCACTGGATCTGTGTTTAATTCTTTTTAAATATCAGCACCAACTGCTGGGAGTCTGTAAGCAGCTAGCTTTTCCAACTTTATAAGGCACAGACTTTCAAGACTATTTTCTTTTATTCTGTTTGCAAAATGGCTAATTTACTTCCAAGTCTCTGTTTTTGATGGTAATAATTTATTCAAAGCAGTCAATAATGTTCAAAATGTACTAATTCTTTGATTTTTCTCAGCCACTTCTCCAAGTGTTTATAGCTTAATAGACAGTCTGCCTTTCAAATTACTGCATACAACAGTTTTTCCAAATGTTTGCCTCAGCATAATGTAGGACTTCATCTTTCTGATTTTGATGTAAGGTTTCTTGCTGTCTATCACCTGATCTCTATAACTATAACAAATATTTTAGGTCTTTATTATAGCAGTAGCCCTCTTATAATACCAATTTATGAATTAGTCAGGATGGACTAAGGTATGCTATAGTTAAAAACAATGCATGGGATTTTAGTAGCTTAGTAACAACAAAGGATTTATTCTTGCTTCTGTCACAGTCTGATGTGTAAGGGTTTTGACACTCTTTGGCTATTTATCTTCAAGCAAGTACCCAGAGAGTCAATCTAGTTTTATTGTGATGCTGATAATTCAAGTTATTGGTCCCTAAAGAGCATCAGAAAGAGGTTCTGGAGATAAATCAGGGAGTACATATATTTTTTTTCCACCCATTTTCATTGACCAGAAACAACGCCAGGAGTCAACCTAGCTGCAAGAATATGACATCATTCTGTGTTTTCAGGAAGAATTTGATGAGCATCTAGACAGTATGTGCAACATATCTCCTACTGTTACTTTTTAAAAATAATGCAAATAATCTATGTAGCCTGGAAAATACTTATTCAAGGTTAATTGGATTAAAAGACCAGACCTCTTTACCCCTAACACCAATGATAATTCATTGGAATAATGTCATTCTCTTCTGGTTTCCTAAAAACAAGCTTCTTTCCTTCTTTTGGTAGTGACATCAATGTTCATTCCTTTTCATTCCTCTCTTTCAGCATATCATTATGTGTATTTACTTGGCCTTCATGTTTAATTTATTCCCTCACATTTGGGAAAAAAGACTTCATCCTCCCTTTTGTAAAACTTCACAAGGTACAATGGGGAAGTTCCTAGAGAGATAACACACCTGCTGGAAGGTAGATTCCTCAGCCTCCTTGACTTTTTTCTCCATTACCAGAAGTAAATTATTTTATATTAGCAGTAATCACTATATCTATCTATTTGCCAAAACCAAAGCCAGTGCTAGACTACACTCAGGACTCAAATTTTTTAGGTATATGGGAGTATCTTTTGGAGAAGATTGTTGGATTTATCACACTTCCATTAGACTCTTATATCTGAGAAATGTCAGAGGATGAGTTGCAAAGTCAGTCATAATATAATTTGAGATTTGAGTCCTTGTCATTTCTAAAAGAGAGCAAAAGTGGCCTATAAAGACTGTGAATCTTCATAACTAGTGTATACATTACCTTTATAAAGTAATTAAGACTTTAGAGATGTTTACAGAAATGAGAACATCAATCCGGCTCTAAATCTATTCAACATCGCTGGTTTCTGTTGAATATCCTAACCAATATTCAAATGTCTAGATTTTGGTTCCTAGAATGGAGTTCCCAAGATTTCTTCCAATTGTAGTTTAAAATTGTGCCAGATGTCCCAATCCTGCTTACTTTCAAGACCCCCCCGCAGATATCCAAGATTAGGTCTTCATTAGTGACATGGCGCAGAGAATTTGAAGCAGCCCAATTGTGGTTGTACTGAAGTCTTCTCTTTCACACCAAAAGACTCTGATTTTACAAAAATTTGAATTTATGGAGATTGGTGTAAAAACTCATAGCTTGGTCTTTATTATTAATAGGTAAACAATTTCAAATAGTAAGCTTCTTTATTAATATTCTTTTAAAATAAATGAAGGAAAAGGCTATACTATCCTGGGTCTAAGAGAACACATTGAGTTTTTGAATATATGATTAGATGCTCATCAAAAATGAAAAGTCATAGGGTTTTTATTATTTATATATTAAAGTAGAGGTTGCTTTTTTTATGTTTCCACTTCCAACTTTTGTAACTCTTAACTCATGTGATTTATTTCATTACATCATTTTATAGTACAAGTAGTATAGTACAAGTGTATTCTGAAAACTTTTATGCCAAATTTTATTATAAATCATAATATACTTAGTGATCTAGAATATTCCATAAGAAATAAGAATTCATATTTTTATACTACCAAAGTACATAGTGGTTGTGCAAATTCAACGACATGTATCAATTTGTCTGCTAATAATGGAATACATATAACAGTGAGACACCCCTTTCTTGTTAATATGTAGTTTGCCAGATTAAAAACAACACTATTGAAATAACACATTAGTTGTACACTTTGGAGACTTTCTGCATTTATGAATTGAATGGCCAATATCAGCAGTTTAGTGTTAAACAAACTTCTTTCCATATCAATAAACTTAACACTGGCTTCTCTTTATTATAATTAAAAGATATTGAAAGTGATTTTTATGGTCATATCTGCTGCACAATTAGAAGAATACTAATGTCAAAAGCAGCATATTTTCTAGAAAAATACCTTTTAATGGGCAAGTGTGGGCATTGCCTGAGAGTCAATGTTAATATTATTCTTTCAAGTGTTTTTAAGGTATATAAACATGACCTTTTATTGACTCATTTAAGACTCTTAGTGGAAATCTTATAGTTCACGTTGTAATAACGGATCTTTAGAGATTCGAGTGGGCAATTACTCAACTAAATAAAGAAATTGCTTTTCTAATCCGCTCTGGTAATGTTTAGTTAACGTGTTCAAAACAAAGCACATGGTGACACTATTACTTGTTTCCTTTTTCTTATGAGTCACATGGGGCTGTCCATAAACTCCTGCAGTGCTATTATAAATTGGATTTGAGAAATGCATGATGTTAGAAGTTCTGTGCAAATTTCACAAATGTGAAGCAGAGAAAAAAATTGGAAAGTGTTATTTTAATATTCCAATTGCCAGAGCAAATTTTTCAAGACTGTGAGAAAGAACATATTTTCCCCATGATTTTAAGTTTATAATTAAAAGCTATGCTTCATCTGTTAGACCAAGGATGCATAACGTATTCAATCTGAGATTCAAACCATTATAGATATTCTTCATGCATATCTGACATATGGACCCATTCTTGGAATTTCGGGTATCAGTACTGTGAATATTTCTAAGTGAATATTCTGGAAATATATTATCAGGGTCACTGAGGACCGATATCCAAATAGAAATATGAGTTGGGTGAGAGTTTTGGATCACATAGCTAGAGAACCCAAAGGGCAGGTTGTGAACATTTTCTAACACTTGTTCAAAAAACATATAACAAAATAAAAGGTTTCATTTGGTAAAGTCGAGACAGATGGTGACGGAGAGGAAACATCAAAATAGCAAGGGCACATGTGTGTAAACATCTTGATTCCTGAAAAAGGAGTATTCACTCAGGATTACTCTGGAAAATGTGGGAGGCAAATATTAGTGTATTCTCTCTCAGTGGTATAGGCTTAGGGAAACTTCCCCTTGTGTTCTGGGGCCTTGGGCTCCCTTCTCTTCTCATGTGTGCTCTCCTGGGAAATTTCATTTATTCATGTGGCTGTAACTTCTACCTATAAACTGACGACTTTCAAACCTTTCCTCCAAGATTGACCCCTTTTCTGAACCCAGACTAGACCTTTTGTTTGGCATCTCACAGCACTTCAAAACCACTATGTCCCAAATGGAATTCCTTATGCCTACCTCTGCTTCTCTCCAAACATTCTACCACTCTCTAGCATTCAGCTTTCTGCCCCTCATATAATCTCCAACTCTGAGAGTAGCTAAGCCATCTATATAGTCACTTTAAATAAAAATCCTGGAAATAAATGGGGGAAAGGTTTAAGACTCTAGACATTTTTTAAAGTGATTTCTGGGTGGGTAATAAAGATATATGCAAGGTGTTCAAAACTTATGGATAGAACAAATTCTAAAATAGGATATATAGGACAAGAAATATTAGACAAATGCTCTTTAATTCTCACCAAAAACCTGTTCTTGCAAGTCCTCACCCTAACACAAACTCCTCTGTTTGCCTCCCCAGGGGAATGCTGATGGGCACTTGACCTTTTGGTTAGTCAAAAAGCCTTTAGGACTAGCTTTTATCTTCAGAGTGGATTTTCTAAATCCTTCCTCTTTTCTTTTAGCATTTTAAGAACCAAGACTGGAGGATTCAGCTAAAAACATTCTTCCTCCTTATAGGGAAGAATTAAATCTAAGTCTTTCTGTCTTTTGTTGGAAAGTGGTCATGGGGTTTGGGGAAGAAAATAGAAGTGAGCGATATAGGGAGTTTCATGCACAGTGTTTAAAGTTCAGAGTAGTCAGAGATATTCAATATTCACATCTATGTAGACAAATTTTCTTCTCTGGGCTTTCATTGGAATATGGTACAAGGTCTAAGATTAAATCCCAATGTTACATGTGCCTTGACACCTGGGGAAAACTGAGATGGACTTGAATGTCCTAACCACAAGTTTCTCACCCCACTCTTTTCCAAGGTCCCCTAGCCAAACAACTTCCTTATCACAATGGGCAGGTGCAGTTCCTATTTATCTTGGAGTAGCAGTCTTCAGCTCCTGGAATCATTCAAACAAACCAATCACATTCCTCTCCTGGAAACAGGGGTACTCAACTCTCTTTATACTACAAAGCCCCAACTCCCACAGCACCCAGTACAATGCTCATAGGGCCCTGTTTTGTGTGTGATATTCTCTTCCTTCCATGAGTAGATGGGACTAATAAACTTTGTCAATCTTATCTGCTCAGTGTAGGGTGTCATGAGTTCAGCCATCCCTAAAAGTCTAGGAAGATAATCCCTCCCTCACCAACACGATGAAGAGGAGGCAAAAGAAAGGTATATTAGATATGTCTGGGGATTCCATAGAAATATAGATTTCACTAATTTGTTTGTTTTTTCCCCCATAGAGGGCTTTGGGAAAAAAGACATCTCTGCACCCAGGAAGAACAAAGTACATCAAAGAGAACTTGGTGACAAAGTGTATCAAAATATAGGGAAACACATTCTTTTTTTAAGGCAAAATTCCTGGGTGACACGACAGGAAGAAAGTCCTTCTGCCACTTTCACTTAAACCTCCTTGTACCCATTTTGGCTTTTTTGATCCAATTGTGCCACACTAACACAATCACAATGTGCGCCATTGAGACAGTCTAGTAAACCAGAGCAAGTGGACTGGAGAAAGTGAGACAGAGAGTTAAATAGACAAGTAGTTTATGGTCATCTGGTAAACTGCAAAATCCTATCTTCTGTAACCAAGGACACAGGAGTAAATGATTTATACTTCTGTTCAACCACAGGATAAATAGCTTAAATCGCCCTTCTTGGGGAGATGTATAGCAGAAATCCAATTAGTGCCATTTGCCAACCACACCTAAAGGCAGATGAAGTTAAGGGAATAAATCTTATTTTGGCATATTAGCAAAAAGCTGATGAATATTTTATTGATATTCTCTCCTAAGACCTCCCCTAAACTCCTATCTTTTAAAACCGTCAAGACAAAGGACTCAGCATGCACTGTCTTTCCTGGGAACATGCCTGTGCCTTTACCTTTCCCCTCTTCTTCCTCCACAGGCATGCATCTCCTAAACTCTAGGAGTCCCCACGAGACTTGCAATCAGGAACAATGGGCAATGACAGCTCATCCCAGGCTAACCCCTGTACCTGTCCCCAAGGTCCCTTTTTCTCTGACTCTCCATTGAACTGACAGCAACCACACCTTGGCTCACCTCTTTGCCATAATATTTCTAGGGAGCCCAAACAGTGCTGCTTAGACTCTATCTTATTGCGTCTTCAGTCCTAAGCCCTTCCTTGTTTTACTCTCCCCAGCTTTAATGAACATGTTCTCAAAGATAACTAGAAGTGTGGATGTACATGGAAAGGGGTGGACGTGAAGTCAGAATTTTGGTCAGTTTCATTAAGGTTCTTGGCAGAAGCCAAGCCTTTGTGGTCAGGCCACCCTAGACCCAAGCAGGATCTAGAACAGCCAGTTCCTGTAATGAGCTTAAAAAACAACAAACCTGTCAGTGATTTATGGTAGGCAGGACAAACTGGGCCTTTCTTTTAATGCATGCATTCTTTCTCCTAATCTGGAGAGAGGGATAGTTCGTTATATATTGTTTACTAAAGAAAGTTATTTTGTTGATTAGTATAAGATTTCATATACCCTCCATAATTCAATCGGTATTGTATTTTTAATTTGTCAGTATTACATTATGAAGAAAATAAAGAACATAATGTATTATACATACCACAATAATAGATCAAAATTTGCAGTGCTTCTATTTTTCCCTTTAAAGACCTTGCCTAACCTTTATCAAGTGACAGATGAATATTATATTTTTAATTTCTTTGAAAATAGAATAAGAAGAACATGGAAGGCTAGAAAGAAAAGGAACAAAATCTATTGAGAGAGTCAAATTTAAAATGAATGTACATGTTTTCATACCCAGAACTGCTGGCCTGACTTTGGCAGTTCTGTTACGGCCCTTGTACGGTTGTTCCTTATATAATAGTTATATTAGTGCCTGTATAGTGAATCTTTGCAAGGAAGGGAATTATTATACTCATATTTATGCCTCTATATTCTATAATACTGTCCTTAGTACACAGAAGCTTCCAATAAATATTTGTGTGCATTAAACCTGGTTTATGGATATTGCAAGCATGAAGTTGTAGGATTTCCAATTTTCTATTTCTTGTATCACAAGAGAAATAGACTGATGCTCATTCATTCCTTTAATCAAGGGAATAATCAACTCTTACTGTCAATGGAGAACACCTGCAGCAGCCACGTGGTGATTTGGGTCAACTTACATATGGGAGACCAGCATTCTGGAGGATTTTACCTTGTGTGTACCAGAAGGGCATACGTAGAATGCTGCTTATTAGTATTCTTTCTACATAGTATATATATAGCACAACAATCTTCTCTTTGGTGATTAATATTAAAGTATATTATGAACTATTTAATTTTATAAATCAAATTGAAAAGTTATTTAGGCTCAACATTATTTTGTGGTTTATTTTGATATTAGCAGAAAAAAAGTTTTAGTGAAGATCACACATGTGTAAAGAATTTTTATTATTTGCAAAATGCTTAATTCAATTTTATAAATGTTTATAACTTGTTATAAAAATATTAACATGTATCATAAAACTTGGATCTCTTTAGTCTTAAAATCTACATTATTATGACTTAGAGAAAACTGAGATTTTGGTTTATTAATTTAATTTCTAGTGCATTTGAAAACACAATTATTCTTGTTACATCTTTACTTTTGATTTTTACCAAATGTGTTAATCATATTCAAATCAGACCATGAACTATGTCATGATATGAATGTATGAAAATGAGAGATTTTAGGATACTGAATTAGTTTGCACATGTATTTGTGCCAACAAATATTTATAATATTATTGCTAAGGCATAAAGAATGTCACAAATGTGAGAGCAGGCCAGAGTGATTCATGACTATCCTAGGAAAATGCTCCTGAAAATAGCAATTCACTTCTGGAAAGAGAAAATAAAGAAAAATTAAGACAGTTTTTCCTTTGCTATTGCCCTTTTTTCCTTTAAAAAATCAACCACAAAATAATGAATTCAAGAGAACAAGTTAATTTAAGAAAGAAAAAAGACATTTAAGGTGAAATATTTTGAATCAGCCTTAAGTTTTCTAATTTGCATTCTGTTTCCTTTTTTGGTGACAGTCAGAATGAACTTCTACAGCAAAATCTTGCAACATTGGGAAAGTAGTAACAGGAAATTACTACTGAAATTCTTTATAAGGTAATGGAGTTTATCTTTTTTTGTATATAACAATATTGTTTAATGTTCACATAGCCTTTTTTGTTGGTTTTGTAGAATGTTCTTTTTTTCTCTTCTTCGTTTCATCCCTCCCTCTGTCTCCTCTCTTTCTTTCATGCTTATAAGAAATGTCATCTATGACAATGTCCACTCCACCTGTCCGGCTGCTTATGGTAATATTGGCATCAGAGGCTGCAGCTGTCCCACGGACCATGTTTGGACTGCAGGGACCCCACCTCAGACCTACAGATTGAGTGCTACATCTCAATCATTCCTGAAAACACCAGACATTTATACCAGCACTTGATACCATAAGATTCACCCAGAAAGTTAAGTGAAGAACCATTT
Organism: Trachops cirrhosus; assembly: GCA_028533065.1. Taxonomy (NCBI): domain Eukaryota; kingdom Metazoa; phylum Chordata; class Mammalia; order Chiroptera; family Phyllostomidae; genus Trachops; species Trachops cirrhosus. Next base: position 35,105,664 of record CM052549.1, on the reverse strand, counting down.
TTTAGATGTTTTTTTGTCTTTTATCTAATTCATGTTTGGCTATCACCTAAGAATAAATCATGAAGACTAGACCAGAAGACACTCTCAGCCACAGATACAGCTCTCCCACCCACACGAGCCCACGTCCATGGCTCTTTGTTGAGGGGTAGCACCTTCCTTCCCATACTTCACAGGAAGTCTCACATTCCTTCATGGTAACTGATTCCTAGTGAACCCCAAGAGAATCCTTCTGTGGAACACTGTGGTCTCAAACACCTGTGATGTTTATATTTGTCTGTCAATCTGTGACCTCCTGCTACAAGTTGAACCTCTATAGCTGAGGGAGCACGGTGTTTGAATGTGGTGTGAATTACTGTAGATTTAATGATTCTGTCTCAATGTGGAGTGCATTTGCCTACTACCCTCCTGTTTTTGGAAGAGGCACTGTTCCATGAGGTGACCCCTGTCAAACCCTTGAGACAGATATGGCTAGATCTGGCCCAGAACAGAGATTGCTTCCTGTACCTCCCATCAGAGACTCTAGTGGACCCCTCCCACATACCCAGGCATGCTGGTTTCTGGAACAGGCCATTACCCTGCCCTGGGCAAGCGTGTAAAGTGGTTTCCCTTTATTTGGGGTGAGTAATACCCAGTACCCTTATTCATCCTGCTGTGTCCTATATAACTCCTTAGTGCCAACCACTTGGAGCAGAGAATATCCACATCCTCTTGCTGACCAAGACACACCTTCTATGTGAACTCCTTGAATAAACTTTCAATGTAATGATGGAGCTGTTAGCTTCTCTCTTTGTTCTCTCCACCTGGGAAATGTCACATAATAATTTTCAAGACGATATCCTATTCCTACCTATAGCATATACTGTTTCAGTAAATACACAAATAGTAGAACAAAGCTTCAGAAAGAGAAAATGTGAGACAGCTTCATTCAGCCCTACACAGAGACACATTGGTCCTAGAAATTTGGTAACTAGCTAAGGCATTTTCAGATTGTGTTAGAAGCAGAAGCCCCCATCCTGTGTAAGTAAATGCAAAGATTACTGAGCCAATAAAAACTGAGGTATGGAGACTCTCAAATTAAACTTGAGTTGAGAAGGACCACGTGTGTGCAGCTGAGTGGGAGAGTGTAGGGGGTGGAGTGGTGTGTATGTGGGAATGACTGAGGGTCTTTTTACAGCTGGCTTCAAATTCCCCAATAGGAAACAAGTGGCCATTTCTTTCAGACTCATAACCCCCAAAGAGTGAAGAGAACAATGAAAAAAAGATTCCATAATGAGGAAAATTGTTTTTTTCCATTCATCTAGCTAAGTATTCTGAATTTTCATTGTTTCCTGAATTGAGAAGCATTGAAAACTTTTTGAGAATAACTATATATTTTTTCTATTTCTAGTTTGCCTTATCTCTCTCTGTTTAAATACCATCAAATGCTGCTTTCTAAATAAATTTGTACAAATATATGTATACACATAATCTTGTTTCAGCTTTTGTAAAATTCTGATTAAAGAACACCTGTTCATACATTTTTACCTATTGGCATCCGGACATGAAACTTAACTGAAGATTACAATCATGATTTTTACATACAAAGTAGCCTAAACAGGTAAATAAGACCATTTCTAGTGCTTGACTTTAAATTACTATCCTAAACAAACACTTGCTAATGTTTTCATATATTTGATTTTCTGTCAATGATGTCAAGTTACTGGAAGGTTAAAGTTACTTATGAAAATACATGCATCACATTAATGGTAGCAAATACTGACTATATTATCCCAAAAAGGTTATTTATAATTCTCTACTCATTTTTATAGAGTCTGGGATACTGGTTAATAGCAAATCTTTTGTCTGAAATAAATTTTGTCTGAAAGAAAACCCATTTGATATTTACAGTAATTATATTTTCATGTGTGTGAAGACAATATTAAGTGAAGGTGAGAGGATCTAAGTTTGGAGAAGTGGAGATGAAGCTGTTTTTTTTGACGAAAGAAACGTAATGATGTACTGTGGTGCCTAGTGTGAGAAGTGATTCTAGATGCAGGAGGCTGTGGTGCCTAATGAGGACAGAAGAATAAAAAAGGAGTAATTGGGCGTTCGGAGAAAGGCTGCAAGGAAAAGATCCAGCAAGAAAGGTAAAAGGAGATGCTTGAGAGAGAGGAAATAATGTACACTTGTGTACTTGACACAATGACGTGCAGGATGGGTGTTTTCCCTCAGCCGGGTTTGGGGAGAATAAGGATAGCTAATGCTTATCTAGCTCAAATTATATGCCAGGCTCTGTTCAAAGGCTTCCCATATATTTAGTCATTTACTACAACCTATCAATTGAGTAAATTATTTCCATTTTGCAAGTGAGGAAACTGAGGACAAGGAGGTAAAATAATTTGCTGAATGTTACTCAGCAAGTAAATTGTAGAGCTAGGTTCACAACTCGGGTTCTGGAATTGGTGGTTCTGACCTTGGTGCTCTACTGGGCTCTCTTTAGGGAAAAGAAGAAAACTTGTATCTTGCTACTTGGCTGGCACATGATGGAGTTAGAGGCTCTTCTCCTGGGCTAAGCACATCTTGATGTCAAGTACTACATAACACCACAATGGAAAGATTTACGGGTGAGCTCTTTGCATTCCCATTATTTAAAATGTTTAATTTTGTGCCAGCTAGTTTGCTACAGCCTCAAAAATAATCAAAGCATTGTTTCTTCTAAACAGTTCTAAACTTGCTTTTGTTTTCATTACGCTATGTCTTTGAAAAACTTATTGTGCCTCCGAAGCATGAATGTATCTAAGCAGACACAGCTTTTAGAGACTTTAAAGTAGAGTTGGAGCCTGATCCTTATTGTGATTATTATTAAATAATTAAGTTGATCATTTATGTTTTGAGAACTAATTGTTTTTATTATGGAATAATTGCTATAATGCTTACTTATAACCTATGGCTTTATTAATTTTAATCCTTATGATAGATGGAAATCTGAGATGATTTTTTCTTTATTAAAACATAATTAGCTTATTGAACTTTGGCACACACATGTGCTCACATGTACCTTCTTATTCTCCCTGAGGTGATAGAAAGTAATTATATTCAGCTTCTTGCAATTGTCTGTCTTACAAGTAAATATCAGATCTTCAAGGTTATACTCACAGATACTCATTCTGGAAGGCTGCTCTTAAAACAATAAAAGGACACTAAAGGGTTTTATACTGGTTACGAGATACTAAGGGTTAAGAATCCTGAGATTATTTTTGTAGATTTCTTTTTTCCTTTATCATTTTTCTTCATCTCCCCCCTTTTCTATTAACTACTCAGCTAAATATGGTACGATTCAGAAAAGAAAATTTATTCATGGCAACTCTGTTGGGAGCCACACTCTTTCAATACCAGTCTGAGGGGCAGTGTCAGTATTGACTTGCATAAGAGAAGGGCCTCGGGAGGAGCACCGTTTTATGAGAAGCTGACTGCTGAGTGGAGCCTGTGTAGTGGGAAGGCAGATGTTGTGAGTAAATCATTGGGATGTATACCATCAGCCACTTGAGTATTTTGTGATTCCCACTGAATAGCCATAAATTAGTAAGAGTGCTGAAAAGTCTGTCGACAACATCATATGCCTGGAGTAACCAAGCTTTCATCTTTTCTTAAATAAACAAAATAAGGATCAATGTCAATATGATTAGTAGTTTAAAGCGACTTTATTTTTTTTAACTTGGAAAATAGAAGGAAATTGCCTTTATCAAAATTCTATAATCAGAAGATCTTATGTCCCATAGAGACTTGTTAAATATTAGTCTCTTTATTCAAAATGATACTTAAATAACTAAAAAATATAGAAAGAATTATTTCTTAAAAGTCAGGTTAGAAGACAATAAATGGTCACAAAATTTAAGCTGTACTTATAAATAAAATGACATAGTGCAGTTTTCTGTTGTTACCTGATTCTTATTCAGCACTCTTAAAGAGTTTCCAGGCCTTAGGTGCATTTCCATTATATAACAGAAAACCGACCCCCCAACATTCTTTCACCTCCTTATGACTATTAGGAGGTTATTTCTATTTTGTATAGTTTAAGACACACCTGTGTTGCTACTCATATAAGTAAATTTAATATATTACAGTCATAAAATACCTATGATGGTTGGAATTTGGTTCCCAAGAGATTACCTAAATACTGAGTTTCAGAATTTGTTTACCAGAAGTTTCTGCTGCTCTTTCATTCCCTTTCTACTTGTCCTCGGCCCATGGCCCCTAGATTTGTTCTAGCAGGATTAGCCTCAAAGGCATAATAATGACTTTAAATTATAGACCCAGGAGCAGAAAACTGTTTCAGCCATCAAATTCGCTTAATATTGGCCTTGCTTCTGTTTAGTGTTATGCTGCCTTTGAAGGCTGCCCAACCAGCGAACAATTCCCCCAGAGCCTGGATGAAATGTCTGCTCTTTGGTTAACGAAATTCCTTCTATATTATTTTGTTGTTCTAGTTTCTGTGCTGTGATTTGCTTGGCAATGACCTTCTTTTCAACTCCCCATAACACTTGTGCCTTTCTTATGACACTTATCTAGCTTTGCCTTTTATTATAGTTATATTTTTACTTATTTTTAAAAAGATTTTATTTATTTATCTTTGGAGAGGGGAAGGGAGGGAGAAAGAGAGAGAGAAATATCAATGTGTAGTTGCCTCTCGCACACCCCCTATTGGGGACCTGGCCTGCAACCCAGGCACGTGCTCTGACTGGGAATCAACCAGCAACCCTTTGGTTCACAGGCCAGCACTCAGTCCACTGAGTCACACCAGCCAGGGCTATATTTTTACTTATTTTATTGAACTGTTAAATGGAATAACTAAAAAGGGGAAGCAGCTCCTACCTATCTTTTTTTATACCCACCTGATAGCATGATTAAATATTTATGACTTTCAATAGACTTTTCCTTTGCTAGATAAACCTAATTTTGGAAATTTTAGTTTTGGTAATTTAATTATTCTTTTCTGGGGGTGGTGGGTTTAAATAGACAGTGTCTTTCTTTCCTTTTCTTAGAATATGATTATTTGATTCTCTAATTTTGGGGTAATATTTTGAAAACCAACCTGTTCCATGTCTACCCTAAGGTTTATATCCTTTATTTGATATTCTGCTCCTACACGTGGCAGTGATGTCATATCATACTGTTCCTATTGAAGGTTGTTCTAATGTTCATCCCAACGAGTTTGCAGTAACCATGGCCATGTGTCATTGGACAAAGCAAGGAGAATACTGCAGGCTCAAGAAGGTGGCAGAATCCTGATGCTTCACAGATCAAGAATGATAAGCCCAAGATGGGCATCCTGGTCTTAAAGAAAATTAAGAGCGTTCTTGGAGGCTTAATTGGCTCTTACTAACTAACTAAAGTATAACAAAATTAAATATACTCACACTCTTTTTTTTTACTTATAAAACAGAGATGATAGTGCATACCTCAAAAAGTTGTTGTGATGATTACAGCTTCCATTCAACCTATTTACTAAGATGGCAGGCTCTGGTCAGACTGTGATGAGGTCTTTTCGGAAGGTATCCAGACATGTAATATGAAAAATAGAGACATTTATTGAAGACGATACAAGATACAAGAAACATTGTACATAGGACAATGATACCTCGGTCCCCTTTAAAGTAGGCACCTTGTGATCTCACACAGTTCTCCCAATTGCCATCAGCTGTCCCATCATATTTTCCTGAATCTCATGGATGGTCTGAAATCTCCCTTTCAAAGGTGATTTTAGTTTTGGGAAAAACCAGAAGATGCAGAGTGCCAAATCCAGGATGTAGGAGTGCTGAGTTACCTGGATTGATGTTTCACCAAAAACTCTACAGGAGACGTGATGCATGAGCAGGTGTGTTGCTGTGATGAAGCTGCCAATCACCAGTTGCCCATAGCTGTGGACTTCTGAATCATCTGAATAATTTCTGTGGAGGAATATTCAAGCTTAAGGCAATTTTGATGCAGATTTGTTGCTCTACTTGCTCAGTCATTTTGAATGTGATGGCCACACAATACACATGCTCACTTAACAGTGTCTACCACACCCACTGACTAGTATACACATGCGCATTCCAGTCCACTCTCCTTAGCTGCCAGGTTACATTGATGTTGTACAAGCCATTCTTGTTATATTAACACTGGTTGGACTTTCCCCAGGCAGACCTCATGTATCTGGACCACTGTGATAAGTTACAGATTAAAGCTGAGTTTAGCTGACAGTTCCAGAGGGGACAGTAGAGTAGGGAAGAGAAGAGATCTGGAATCATAAAGAAGCTATAGATTAGAGAACTAGAAATGTTAATCTTATTAAAATAAGTTGATTACAGATGATGTGATAGCTATCATTTCAATAATTTCTATGTGCACATTCTGAAAAATACCTTTATAAAAACTGGGAATCTCCAAATAAAGTTTTATAGGTAGGAGTGGATGATTATCTGTTGTTTATATGCAGAGAATATTGATACATGAATTATAAAATGGTTTTAAAATGAGATTTTTTATAATAGTGCTTTTCCTACTCTGCAGTGCTTTCTAATACCAAAAACTAATCCTCCAGTTCTCCAGACAACATTGGTATGTCCAAAGGTTCAACTTAGTTCTGATGTTCAGACAACAGTAGCAAGTCCAGAGCCTTCTGCACTTCTGACTAAATGACTACAAAATGGCTTCCCCATAAACCCCTCTTCAGGTTCAATAATTGGCAAGAATGGCTCATGGAACTGGGGAAAGAGCTTTAATTAGCTTACTGGTGTACTGTAAAGGATGAAACCCAGAAACAACCAAATGAAAGAGATGCATAAGGCAAAGTATAGGGGAAGGGTCGCGGAGTGTTCAGGCTCTCTCCCAGCATGCCACCCTCTCAGCGCCTCTGTGTGTTCACCAGCCTGGAGCTTCCAAACACTGTCATTTAGGAGGTTTCATGGAGATTTTTTCATGTAAGCCTGATTGATTATTAACTCAATTTTCAGTCCTCTCCTTTTCCCAGAGGTTGTGGGGGGTGAAGAGGAAAGATCCAGACTTCTAGTCGAGGTTTCATCTTTCTGGTGACTAGTTCCCATCCTGAAGTTGTGTAGGGGCCTGAGAACAAAAGATCCTCTTCTCTGGAAATTGTAAGGGATTTAGGAACTCTGTGTCAGGAACTGCCACATCTACCTATCTACACAAATACACACACACATACAGTTATATATGTATACATGTCATTGTTAGAACTGGTCTAATGTTACACATGTGTGAACCTCACCTTGAATCACAGAACACTAGAATGTCTCTCTCTCTCTCTCTCTCTCTATATATATATAGAGAGAGAGAGAGAGAGACTTCTATGTCCAATGGCATGAGAAGATGGACAGCCCAGCTCAGGAAGAGAAAGAATTAACTGTTTCTCCATATTTTTGTTACAGTGGGGCCTTCAAGGTATTAAATGGTGCCTACTTGCATTGGCACAATCTCCTTTACTCAGTTTACTCATTCAAATACTGCTCTCTTTCAGAAACCCTCTCAGACACATCTAGAAATAATGTTTCACCAGCTAACTGCTTATCCCTTAGTCCAGTCAAGTTAATACATAAAATTTACCATCACAGGTCCAGGCCTCGCCAACTCAACACGTTCATTTCCATAAACAATACTTAATCTCCAAATAAAGACAATAAAAAGGTCATATTTCTGCTTGACATGATATAACAATTCTTCATATGGCCAAAAATAAATAAATAAAATGCAATAATCTCTTCCTAGAAGAGAAGGTAAAATCTTTGAATGATGTTTACTATTCTCTGATATCCCATAATGTGAAATCTTTGATATGAAATTAACCAAACTTAAATACTGATACAAAGTCAATACATTTTGTTATATGATAAAGGAATAAGAGAGAAAAGAACATATTTGCTTAATATAGGTACATATACTCACAGACATGTTCATAACAAAATAAGGTGGAAATACTCATGATAATTACAGTTCTCCTTTCTGTAACTGGCTATGTGACTATAGCTGGTTCATATAAATCCCTTCTTCTACTTCGCCTTTATCAAATACCTCAGTTGATTGTGGCTTTTTATCTAGTGGAATGACCAAAACCTTCATTCCTAAAGAAACTGGGTCATTATCAGTCCTTGTTGGATTGGGTTGTTGTAGTTTTCATTGCCCCTAATCGCAGGGCATAGTAATACTGAGACCCTAAGGGATCTGTATTCCAGACTTAACCGTCCTTACTGGCATTGTGGAGTAGCAGTTCAATTTCCCCTTGGCAGTCAGGATCAATCATCCCAGCAGCCCAGTGACTCCCTTCCCTCCCTGTTGTTACTGAGGCTTGAGTTGCCTGAAGTGGCTAGGTGGTCATTTGTTGTTTCCTGGTGGAAGCATCTCTCCCTCAGGAATTAAGACCTCTCAATGGAGAACAAAACCAACAAAAATATTTTTTTTTCCTTATAGATGATACTCCCTAGCAGATACAAGCAGTAAAAAAAAAATTAGTAAAATATACTCATATAGTATTTTATATGGATAAAACTCTTAAAGAGAAAAATAAAATAAGAGACAGACACAAATTGCAAGGGGAGAAGGAAATGGTAGAGTCATGTCTTCAAACATGGTAATCAGGGAAGTATCACTGAGAAGGTAAAGTTTGAGATCTTTGGAAAAAGCCTTAGGGATATTGGTAAGAAGGGGCGATATATTCTAGGCACAAGGATGGCAAATGATAAGGAAGAAAAGGAAAATTAATTGGCAAATGGGTTGGAATGGAGTGAGCAAAAGGCAAAGTAGGAGCAGATGAAATCAAGGAAGTGAGGCAGGGGACAGGCAGGTGACTTGTTACTAAGGTTTAAGGCTATACGTGAAGCCTGGGAAACGTTTGAAAATTCTGAAGAGAGTGGCATGATTGAATTTTTATTTTAACATGCATATTGGGCTAATATGCTGAGAACAGATTTTGCTGGGGGAAAGGTGTGAAGGAAAGAGTATAAGAAGGAAGACCAGTTTGGAGGCTATTGTGATAATCCAAATGAGATAACTTTGGTAAAAAGCAAAAGATTTATTTGACCTGAGGAGAAACCACAGTATGGAGAGATAACTTTGGTTTAGATTAGTTAGGTAACAGTGGAGATAGTGAGAAACGGTTGTTTCGTATTGATTTCAGAAGTAGGCAAAAATGGATAACATAGGGAATATGAATAAAAGAGAAGAATCGAGGATGATATCTTACTTCCCTTAGCAACTAGAAATATAGAAAGGTCATGTATGCAATAAGGAAGACTGTAGGAGAAACAGATTTTTGGAGAAATGATTGAGTTCATTTCTGGACAAGTTTAACTTAAGATTTCAATTAGATATTCCACCTGGGGAGTTGAACACTCAATTGGATGTAGTAAGAATTTAGAGATGAAGAAAAAGATCTGAGCTGGAGATAAAATTTAAGAGCCATTAATATGTAGATGGCATTTAAAACCATGAGACATATTGAGACCATTAACACAGTGAATAAACAGGGAGAATTTAAGACTCATGGACTGAGGCTGGGGCCATCCAATCTTTAAAAAGAAGCAGTATCAGCAAAGGTAAAAAAAAACAAAAACAAAAACAAAAAAAAATGCATATTTTGTCACAAGGGAATTGAAGAAATTGGTTCAAATGAAAATAACAGCCAACCATGTAATCAATCAAAACAACAGGAGTAATTCTCAGACAGGAAAAATAAATTGAGAACTGAGAATGGATCATTTGATTTAATAATGTGGAATTTATTAGTGACTTTGACAAAAGCAGGTTTGGTGATGTTGTGGGGCTATCAACTAGTAGGCATGTGTTACTGAGAGAATATAGAAAGTGATGTTAGAGAGAGTGAGTCTTTTTGCTCTAAAAGGGTGATATAAAATTAGGCTCCCTCTTTTTAACATCACTTACTAGAGATAGAAGGAGGTTTATTGTGAGGGATTGGTTCATGTGATCCTGGAGACTGAGAAGTGCCAGGATCTGCTATCTGCAAGCTGGGAGCCAAGGAAAGTTGGTAGTAGAATTCTAGAGCAAACCCGAATTCCTGAGAGGCTGCGGGTAGTGGAGTGGGGGCAATGGTGTATCACTTAGATCCAGAAGGTCTGAGAACCAGGGAATGTAGCACTGGTTTTAAGGGTAGGACAAGGTAGATGCCCCAGCTTAAGTACATAGCAAATTTTTCCTCCCCCTAATTTTCCTTCTATTCAGGTCCTCAACTAATTAGTGAAAGTAATCTTACTCAGTCTATGGATTCAAATGGCAATTTCTTCCAGGAACACTCTCACAGGCACACCCAGAAATAATGTGTTTACCAGCTATCTGAACATCTCTTAGCTCAGCCAACTTGACACAAAATGAATCATCACAGACATTAAGCCAGGAGTTAAAATCTCAAAGAATTACAAATGTTACAAAGAGATCATTTGCTTCTAATGTACCAGAGAAGTTTTGTGTGAGTGTTTGGGGACTGGGGTGGGGTTCAGCATGATGGGACACAAGGAGAAAAAGGAAAGGAAAAAAAGTCCTAGTGCTCTGTGATGAAGGGATATGAGACACTCCCAGCTGTGGGTTGGCCAAGAAAGGTTTAGAAGAACATAAATATCTGAATTATACCATAATGTGCCTTATCATCAACTGAACTCTGTGACTCTATCATGCCCAGCTTTTGGAGTAAAATCTACCAACTCTACCATAAGTGATTTGTACATATTTTAACATATTAATATTTTGTAGAATCTTGTGAAATACCTCTGTTCCACATTTTCATTCAATAGGGGTGAACAGAGACTAAAAGAGTGAAGCAAGAACTCGGGAGGTAGAGGAGTAATATAAGCCTTGCTTGTATCAACCTGAAGTTTGGGGAGTGCTTTGGAGGTCACTAGGTTGGAAATTCAGTGGGCTATAAATAAGAGGTATTTCAGCCAAGTTTCCTTATCAAGCAGCCTGGAGGAGATAGGTTCAGCTTTCTTTTGGTCTATATCTCTATATAACCAACCATCTTACAGTTTACCAACAACAGTAATTTGTATTTAAAAATAATTACCTCCTGCCATGGCTGTGTGGCTCATTTGGTTGGAGCATTGCCCCATAACCGAAAGGTTGAGGGTTCGATTCCCAGTCACAACACATACCTAGGATGCAGGTTTGATCCCTGGTATGGTGCAGGAGTGTCAATCCCTGCCTGATCCCTGTCCGTGCACCTATACAAATCTGCATGCGTATGGGATGCAACTAATCGATGCTTCTCTCTCATATCAATGTTTCTTCCTCTCCCTTCCTCTCTCTATAAAAGCAATAAGAAAATGTCTTCAGGCCAAGATAAAAAAATTAAAAAGTATAAAAATAATCAGTTCCCTAAGGAACTATTGTAGATAATTGCCCTCACCCCCACCTCATGAAATTGTATTGCTGCAAATACACTGTATTTCTGTTTATGCACTGAAGTCCTTTGGAGGGCCACAAACCACTGTTAAGTGTCTAAATATTTTTCACTCTCCCCAAGAACCAATCATGGAGTGATATCAGGCCTATTGAGTTTGCATGACTTGTAATATAAATTTCCATATGCTGAAAATCTCCGTCTAGCATTCTTTTTACTATAAGTGTATATTCTTGTTCAAGGTAAACTTTCTGCTTTCTAGAAAGATTTCTTTACAGAAAATGAACTGTCATGTGTCCCTGTCACAAATCCTTTCCTGCCATGGAATTTTTCTCATAACTATCTTCAATGGGGATTTCCCAGTAGATTTGCCAAAGCACTTTAACTCCTTATTAGTGTGGTTGATTCGTGAACACTTAAGCAAGTTTCCACTTGCCTTAGGGGTCTAGGGACATGTTAAATAGTTTAGTGTCATCATGCTCTAATCTGAAGTAATAAACATGATCCAGGAACAGATGCCTAAATGACTTGGCCTCCCGGTACACATTTCTATTTTTCCAGGACTGTAAATCTACAATCATTTGTAGCAAACATTCTATCCATTCACATCAGATGCGGGTGAAATAATAGGATGAAGATGAAAGAAGTAAAGGTAAGAAAAATAATTGAATAGTGTTGGCCTCTTTCAAAACTTGGATTTCCAAAGTCTCTGTACTATGTATCTTATTTTTCCTTTGGTGTCATGGGTTAGGGTACAACTTTTTACCTCAACATCACAGTAGACTTTTTATTTTAACAAATGATCTTGGACATTTAAGCTTCCACAATTATAAGGAAATACATTTCTGTTGTTTAAGCCACCTAGTCTGTGGTATTTTGTTATGGCAGCCTTGGTATATATATAGTATATAATGTTATACATGTAATGTTATATATAGTATAAAATATATATAACATGCACACATATGTATAATGTACATATGATATATACATTTTCTAAGGTGAGCAGGGATCTTAGGAATTGAAAGGAGGCCAAGAACTGGTGATATAATTTAAACAGCCATACACATCTCTTACTCCATTGCTTACCTTCTGGTTAGAGACACTGAAGAAAAGTGTACAGTCTTTCTGGGTGCTAGTAGAGGAGTTGGATTTTAGGAAGCACTTGTAATCAGCCAGTACCTATTTTAGCATTTGAAGTTTCTTTTTTAAGATCAACATACCCAAAGAAAATAATTTACTCCTATGTTCCTTCTGTCTAAAACATTAAATATTTAAAATGTCTTCATGACAGCAATATAGAGTGCTAAACCAATCCAGATGTTTCGATCTTTTTATATTTGATTTGACTTAAATAAAACTTAGGTAACATAAACCTGGCCTTACATTATAGTTACACATACAATTATATGCTGCCTCCCTTCGCCTTGTTCTTACAAAGTGGCATCACACTATGCACATTACAAAACAATTTGCCTTTTTCTTCTCTAAACAATGTGTTGCAACTCTTTGCTTTTCAGGTCAGTATCTATAGATCTAAATTGTGTTTTAAAAAATGTAATGGTTGCAAATATAGATATTAAATGATATTCAGGTTTTTAATAATGACTAGTACTGTTTCTATATAGTTTTTGTCACTCTAATTAATGTTGCAATAAATATGGTTGTAGAATATTGTTATTTGCTGTTGCATTTATTTTAGAAGGGCAATGTATTGGAAGTCGTTCTGCTTTGTCAAACGTGTTCATATTTCACATTTTGCTAATCTTTCCAAAATTAGATTAGTAAACTTCATGCATACTGACATCAGTAATTTTTAAGATTATCAGTCAATCTCTTCCACCTCACCAACACTTTTTATTATCAATTGTTTTACTTCTCAACATTGCAACCTTTTTAATTAAAAACATTATTATGAAACATACACATAAAAATGATACATGATAAAAGCACATGTTTAAAGGTGAACGTTCTTGAAGTTCACCACCCCAGTGAATCAACAGAGCAGTGTAATGAACTTTAAAGTTTCCTGTGTATTCCATCCAGAATGCATCCACTTCTTTGACCATAACAAATGTGACCATCAAAATTTGATTTGTAGTCAATCACTCTTGCTTTATTTTTTCAAATGGTTGTATTAGTTAGAGTTTTCCGGAGAAACCGAAACAGTAGGATATATAAATATACAAACATATCATAAGGAATTGGCTAATGAGATCGACATTGCAAATCTCAAGATCTGAAGGGTGAGACAGCAAGCTGGAGACATGGGAAGGCAGAAGACATAGTTTTAGTCAAGTCCAAGGGCAGAGAATCAGGAAAACTGGAGATGTCATTTCAGTCCATATGCCAGCAGGCTTGGGGCCTCAGGAATAGCTGATGTTTTAGTTTGAGTTGGAAGGCAGAAAAAAGCCAATGTCCCAGTTTAATGGTCACCAGAAAGGAAGAATTCCCCCTTACTTGAGGAAAGGTCAGCCTTTTTGTTTTATTTATACCTTAGATGATTAGATGTGGTCCACCTACTTTGCGAGGACAGTCTGCCTTTACTCAGTCTACTGATTTATTTATTTAAAGATACTTTCCTTTTTCCATTTTTAAAAAGATTTTATTTATTTATTTTTAGACAGAGGAGAAAGGAGGGAGAAAAAGAGGGAGAGACACATCAAAGTGTGGCTGCCTCTCATGCTCCCCCTACTGGGAACCCGGCCTGCAACCCAGGCACGTGCACTGACTAGGAATCAAACAGGCAACACTATGGTTTGCAGGCTGGTGCTCAATCCACTGAGCCACACCAGCCAGGGCTCAGTCTATTGATTTAAATATTGTGTTATTTTCTCCAGCTTTGTTGAGATATAATTGACATTTATTATTATGTAAGTTTAAAGTAATATACAACATACTGATTTGATACACTTACAGACTGCAAAAACATTACCACTGTAGTGATAGATAAAACCTCTATCCTATCTATAATTACCATTTCTTTTTTGTGGTGAGAATATTTAAAATGTACTCTCTTAGCAAGTTTCAAGTATATAAAACATTATTAAGTATAGTCACAAGCTGTACCTTAGGTTCCTAAAGCTTATTCATCTTATAACTGGAAGTATGTACCCTTTGACAAACATCTCTCCTTTTATTCCACCCCTCTGCCTCTGACAGTCACCCTTCTACTCTCTTATTCTATGATTTCTACTATTTTAAGCCCACAAGTAAGGAATACCATGCAGCATTTGTCTTTCTCTGTCCAAAATTTCACTTAGCTTAATACTTCAAGGTATATCAATGTTGTCATAAATGGCAGTATTTCCTTCTTCCTCAAGGCTAAATAACATTCTTTTGCGCATATATATATATATATATATACCACATCTTTTTTATTCCTTCATCCACTGACATACACTTAGGTTGTTTCCATGTCTTGGCTATTGTAAATAATGCTAGAGTTATCAATTTAATGGGTAAATGTGGTATCTAGTAATGTTGGCATTTTTGTTTCCCCAGGTTGCATATTCATTCATAGATTTATAGTCCATTTTTAATTTTATCTTCTGATAAAATAAACCTGGTTTCCCATTGAATTTAAATGCAGCTTTCATCATGTAGTAAACACATAATTATACCAAGGTATATCTGGAAAAAATCCAACCATTGTTAATATAATGAGAACAGTTTGCATGACATTGATATAATCTAGCAGCCAAGGAGAGTGGACTGGAATGTGCATGAGTGAACAATGACTTCATTGTACTAGTGTGTGTGGGGGGGTGTGGTAGACTCTTTTGAGTGAGCATGGGTACTGTGTGGCCATTACATTCAAAATGACTGAGTGAGTAGAACAATGAATCTGCACTAAATTTTGCCCTAAGCTTGAACTTTCCTTTCCGGAAACTATTCAGATGATTCAGAAGGCCACAGTTATGGGCAATTGGTGATTGGCAGCTTCATCACAGCAATGCACCTGCTCATGCATCACATCTCCTGCAGAGTTTTTTGGTGAAATATCAAATCATCCAGGTGACTCAGCCCCTTTACAGCCCAGATTTGGTACCCTGCATCTTCTGGCTTTTCCCAAAACTAAAATCACCTCTGAAAGGGGAAAGATTTCAGACCATCCATGAGATTCAGGGAAATATGACAGGGCAGCTAATGGTGATTGGGAGAAATGTATGAGGTCCCAAGGCGCCTACTATGAAATGGAATAAGGTGTCATTATCCTATGTACAATCTTGTAATAAATGTCTCTATTTTTCATAGTGCACAGCTGGATACTTTCTGGACAGACCTCGTATGCATAATTGGTTATGCTTATGAACTTTATTCTGTTCCACCAACTTATTTGTGGTGTTCTAGTTATATATGTACATATGTCTATCCAACACTGTTTTGACTAGCATCCATATAGCAGTTTTAATGATTATAATTTAATGCCTTAAATTAAAATAGGTTTCCACTGCCAAAATGAAAAAAAAAACAACTATAATTATCAGGATAATTTATTGACAATATGCACATATTATAGCCTTAATTCTCTAGGTAATTACTTACTTTGCTGTTCAGGTCTTCAGTGGTGGTGACATATTAGAATAAATGGGGAACTCCTTTCTTTCAATATTTAATATGATGGCGTTGTGCAAATGACAGCAATTAGTTTTGCAAATATGGTCTTATAAAATGCAATTTGAAATAGGCTCCGTTAGGTTAAAAAGCCCCTCTATTATAACACAATAAATTTATTTTTTAAAATTTAACTAAATTTATGTAATGCCAATATGTGCATGACAAAATAAACTTTGAAAACCAAAGGTCCATTTCAGCATGACAGAAAAAGGGACACTCCTCCTTTCCTGTACAGACCAGCTGTCATGTCAGAGCCCCCTTGCTCTGGTGGGGCATTTCATGATGGCTTCTAAAAGCTCGAAGTTTCGAAAGCAATTTAAATATAATCTTTAATGACTTTGGAGTGGATTAGCCCTTGACCTTTCTATTCCTATGGTATTTTTCTCAACTAGTTTTGACATATGTTACAGAAAATTATGCTCTTCAGATCTCTTTGAAATTTCTAATTATGTCAAGAGGCTTAACTTGATTTTTGAATGACTTATAATGGCAAGAGCTGATCTTTGAAAGGGGTTACCGATGCAAATCAGAGCCTCTTTGGGACTCTATGTATTACCTGTAATTCTGTTAATACTACAAAGAAACATTTAAAAATAATAAAGTTGTGATATAATTTATATTTTTGTGATTTATAATAATAGAATTGATTTCCAAATGAGTCCAAATATATGAGTATGAATTTTGTTCCTGCATTACTCATTATTGCCCATTTACTATTAAAGTCCACACAAGAAGTGTTAAAAATACAGGGGTGGGGAAAAAAGTAGGTTTATAGTTGTAATACAAATAAATAATACAATAATTAATAAATAAATAAATAATACAGGAATAAACTGTTTTGCATACTTACAACTGTGAACCTATTTTGCCCATCTTCGCATAGTATATCATAAACATCACAGCTTCAAAAGATAAACATTTTATTCAATGTATTTTGGGAAAATGTAATTATAAGAAAAAAAAGCATACTTTCCAAAATAGAAAACAGAAAGTCAATATTAAAATGAGTAACTGACAAAGTTCTTATGAAGCAATTTCAGATGCAAATAGAAATGAAAGGAAACAAATGTTGAGACACGAAAGAAGAAATGTAGAAAATAATGAGATGGTAAATAGAAACAATTAAAATGTTCACAAAAATACTCTGTGCTTTAAATCAATAATATCAGTTTATAGGAACATTTTGGAAGAGCAGAAATAACTATATATATTTACTGAAGCACAAATCAGAAAGGGGGCTTGCTGTCATTCCTGTGAATGAGGAATTTAGATGTAAAAAAATCTAGTTCTTCAGCCAAGCAAAAATCTGCTAGGTTATGATATTGTTTTGATTTTAATTTTTATGTCTTAGCAACATAGGCTCTTATGGGATTTACAATGAAGGTGTTAGACAAGTGTGTGGCAATTTCTTCTAGTTAAATTTATGCACTTATTTAATTTCTGTACACATTCTTGTATTCAAAGACAAAAAATGAAATGGGTTGAATTATGTCCTGAAAAAATTCATATGTTGAAGTCCCAGTCACCTGTACCTTAGAATGTGACCTTATTTTGAAATACTGTTTTTGTAGATGTAATTATTGGGTTGGCCAAAAAATTTGTTTAGTTTGTTCTGTACCATGGATCTAGTTGTGCTTAGTTGTCTTTAACCTCATTTGAAATAATTTTGTTAGATTGTATTGTGACAGCTGTCATAGTATGCATAAAAAATACCCATCAGAATTGATGAATTTTTGTGCAGCCATTTTAATATTGAAGATAGAAGAAGATAAGCAACATTTTCAGTGTATTATGCTTTATTATTTCAAGAAAGGTAAAAATACAACTGAAACATGAAAAAAGATTTGCAGTGTGTGGAGAAGGTGCTATGACTGATCTAACATGTCAAAAGTGGTTTGCTAAGTTTCTTGGTATTGACATTTTGGCCAAAAAATTCTTGGCTGTGGGCCTGTCTTGTGCAGTGGAAGATGTTTAGTAGTACCCATGGCCCCTACCCACTAGAAGCCAATAGCAGGAGATAGCCAATATGCTCAAAATATCCAAATCAATCATGTTATTGGTGAAAATGAAAAATGTGTCTTTAATTTTAAGGAAAAAAACTAAATGGGATTTTGGCCAACCCAATATTTAAGCCAGGATGAGATCATATTGGAATAGGGTGGGTTCCCAATCCAGTCTGACTGGTATGCTTATAAAAGAATGACTTGTGAAGAGACAAATACATACGCAGAAAGAATGCCATGTGAAGACAAAGGCAGAGATGAGGGTGATGTTTCTACAGGCTAAGAAATCCCAAAGATTGCCAACCACCTGAAGCTAGGGGAAGAGGCATGGTGCATATTCTTTCTCATAGCTTTCTGAAAGAACCAAGCCTGCCAATATCTTGATATTGAACTTCTAGCCTCCAGAACTGTGAGGTTAGTTCTGTTGTTTATGCCATTCATTTAGTTGTGTTATGTTGTAGCAGCCCTAACAAATGAACACAATAGACATCCATTAATCCTTGTAAATTTTCTATAATGCAATTCAAACTAATGTTATAGAAATAAATAGTACAGAGTAAATCAGTAAGTTTATAACAGAGACAGTATGAGTTATAGTGCTAGCATGAGATGAGAAGACTAGTACAACTTAAACAATGCAAGTGAATATTTACCAACATATATGCAAAAACATAAAATTAACCAAATACCTGTAACGAATAAGGACTATTGCTGGTATCAGAATTCCTTTGTTCCTGGGCTAATAGGTAAATTGCTTTGATTTCACAAATATATACCATTTCTTATTCTGCTAGTATAATATACAATTTTTCAGTTAATCCATAATTAACTTGTTTTCGGATACCCTAATTGTTTGCTGACAATGATAAAGTGAGTTGAAAATTAGTATATTGAGAATGTTATAAGTATATTACTCCAGCCTAAAACTTCAGACATATAAATAACTCCTTACTAGAGAGGGTTTTTAGGTCAGGTGAGAAGAGAGAGACTAGTGCATCAGGATCTATTAAAATTCCAGTAGAAGCTATTGTTATCTATCCAGCACTTCACTAGTTCAGAAGATTGATTGACATAGTCTGCAGAGTCTACTTTTCACTGAAATTTATAATATGCTGAAATGTTAGGGTAATGAGCTATTCACTAAAGTACCTTAGCATTTCTTCTCACCTATACAGCTGCATTCTTACTGAAAGTCAGGTGGTTTTTATTTAAGCCTGTTTATGCAATTTTACTTGTTAATGTAAGTATAGAATTCAGTTAGTATTATGCAAACCAATGAAGTATGCATACAAATGGAATAAAAAAGTGTGGTTTCCACTAATGGAATGCTTTGGAAAAATCTTGATAAGGACAAGTCAATAAAAAATTGCTGTCAAATTTAGTATGTTTGAGATAACTACTGAAGGCTGGGAGAAAAATTTCAAAAAGCTAGATGTAGTATTTATTCAAATAACTTTTAAAGTATCTTTAAGTTCTTATTCTTTTTAAGAAATTTTGAAATGAAAATCATAGATGATTATGGGTATGCTTTAAAGAAAATATCTTAGAACACTTTATTTAATGGACCATACTCAAAAAAATAAAAAATAAAAAAAAAAACTGGCCTGGCCTGGCTCTACATCACAAAACTGGTAAATGAATACATATGCTTATGCTTTATATTCAAACAAGATATATACATGTTATATTGATGCTTTAATATTCCTTGCTTATTAAAAATATCTTAATTAACTAACTAAACTATTAGTTCAGATATAGTCAGATAGAAGAATACAAAAATGTTACCTTCAATCTAAAATGATCTACACTCCCTTCTCTGCATTGACAGAAAACTGGGTAGAGCCAAATGATAGAAAATCCTGATCTATTTGGGAAGACTGAGAAATAAAAAAGATGAAAATAAATATGAGTAGAGGGGAAAAAGGAAGGTAACTGTGTGAAACTCTCAGCATGAACTGTAAAGTTACTGAATGCTAAACAGAAAACACAAAAAATTGCATTTCTTCTAGACTTTAGATGTATTCTTAGTAAGATTTTTAAAATGTAGATTTTTACTTCTTACTAACTAGCACTGCCTGTTCACCGAAAATTAAACATTAAGGGCATAATTAAGCTGTTACGAAAGTAAAATTAATCTTATTTGGCAAAAGGACCAAAATGGACTGGCCTCCGAGGTAAAACATAGGACAATATACGATGGTTCTGAACAAGGATGGATCTGGTCTGGAGCCCACACTCCTAACCATTCTGCTGTGCTTCCTCATCAACAATTGATATTAGGAAAATGATACAAGATTGAAGTCGGCCTAGAAATTGCATAGGTGCTCATAAAATAAGATGTTTATTTATTTATATCCACAATGTAAATTCTTTGTTTTCATATCAGGCACTACCATAAAAATGAAATTAGAGTATTCTGTTCATAAGAATAAAGGACTAAAGGTAGATGAAACTGAATTGAGACCATTTGA
This sequence comes from Trachops cirrhosus, assembly GCA_028533065.1. Classification (NCBI taxonomy): domain Eukaryota; kingdom Metazoa; phylum Chordata; class Mammalia; order Chiroptera; family Phyllostomidae; genus Trachops; species Trachops cirrhosus. The sequence goes on along the minus strand of CM052549.1, from coordinate 35,085,187 downwards.
AAAAGAACCATAATTTGATCTGAAATATTTTGAAAGAAAAATAAAGTAAAAATCTCATCCCTAAACCAATCTTAAGTATTTTTTAAAGATTTTATTAATTTATTTTAGAGAGAGGAAGGGAAGAAGAAAGAGGGAGAAACATCAATGTGTGGTTGCCTCTCGTACCCCCTACTGGGGATCTGGCCTGCAATCCAGGCATGTGCCCTAGATTGGGAATCGAACCCGCGATCATTTGATTTGCAGCCTGTCACTCAATCCACTGAGCCACAGCAGTGAGGGCCCAATCTTAAGTACATTTAAATAAATCTGTATTAGAGATTTTATTTGATTTAGTTAGCTATGCTCACGTATCAAGAAATGGGTCTAAACATTTGTTTCAGTTTTCTTAGAGTGGAGGAGACAGAAAACAAGTCTGGACAGATAAAAGTTAATACAATTATAAAAATTAGTTAACATATTTTATATCATTAATAATGCCAGAACAATAGACCTCCCACTGTGTGTAACTTAGTGTTACATAGGTCTTTCACAGGCCAGTTTCTATTCTGACATATTAAAGCTTCCCAGATACACAGGAAGATACGCTACTATGTAAGACAAATAGTTGCTTTCAGATAAGCTTGTCTTATTGAAAATTACAATAATTATATTATTTAAAAATATTTTTGAATATTTCTCCAACCAAAGACAAAAAAGTATACAAATATGGCAAGAATAATGTAGCATTGTGGTACCTAAATTAAAATGGACTATACCATGTTGACCTTAAAACTCTGAGTCCACTGGAGAGTCAAATTAAATCAAGCATGTGTGTTGAAAGCAAAGCTCCATTTTTGTGACAATAATTTTATTTTTTTTAAGAGAAGTGTTGCATTGAATTAATACTGGTTGACCAGTGAGGAAGCTAACCAATGAGGAGGTTATAACAATCTAGGAAAAAATAAAATAAATGGTGGTCTGGCTCTAAATTTGTTTGGATATTAGTTATATTTTGAGATATTTCCTGATTAGCCTTGACTGGTGTGGCTCAGTGGATTGAGTGTCAGACTGCCAGCCGAAAGGTTGCCCAGTTCAATTCCCAGTCAGGTCACATGCCTGGGTTGCAGGCCAGGTCCCCATTTGCAGGTGTACAAGAGGTAATGATCATTGTATCTCTCACACATTGATGATTATCTCCCTCCCTTCCCCTCTCTGAAAATAAATAAAGTCATTAAAAATATTTCCTGATTAATTATCTATGTAGTATGAGAGAAATAAGTTCAAAACAACTCCACAATTTTGAATAACCAGAAGTACAGAGTTTGAGGGGAAGATAATGTATTTAGTTTGCTATGATGTTTGAGATGTTGAGATCAGACATCCAAATAGAGATGTGAAATAGACTTTTGAACGTGGAGTTTGGGAGTGAGAGATGTGAGTAAAAACATAAATTACAAAATGTCTGTCATAAATATGGTATTTAAATCAGAAGATTTTATAATATCACTAAAGGAATGAATATAAATAGAAAAGAAAAGAGGAGAAAGTCTGAGATGGGGGTACCCAACATTAGGAGATTGAGATTGAGAATTAGAGAAATTGACAGGGTTGTTTAGGAAGATAAAAAAGGGGGGAGCAGGGAGGTTGTTCCATAAGCCAAATAAAGAAAGCATTTCAAGAGGAGACATTGAGTAACTGTGTAAAATACTCTTATAGGTCAAGTATGGTGAATATTAAAAACTGGCTGTTAGACTTTGCAAAATGGAGGTCATTGATGATTTTGACTATTTTTGTGTGTGTGTGAAGCAGTGAGAACAAAGCCCTTACTGGGTTTAAGAAAGAATGGGAGGAAGGAATTGGGCAAAACCAAAGTTCTTAACATGACTTGCAATACAATATATGTTCTGGGCCACTTCCTATCTTTATTTCTTATTTTTCTTCCCTTTACTCATGCTGCTCCAGCTACACTGGCCTCCTTGCCTGAAAGTCTGTGTCACGGTCCTTCTTTTTGCTTAGAATATCTCCCTGACATCATCTTGGTTTTTCTCTCAAGTTGTTCTTACTTTTCCACTTTCATCATCTTAATGCGGATGACCCTAACAACCCTTTTAAAATTGCATATGGTCCCCCAACACCCCCATTGATATTTCTGATTACCTTTTAACATGTTGTATAATTTACTCATACATTAGTCTCCTATTATTTTATCAGTTACTCATTGATAAATTCAAGCTCTCTATGTATACCAATACATTTCAAGAGTCTAATGTGATGCCTCACAGGAAATGCTAACTACTTATTTATTAATAAAAGAATAAATGTACGGATGGCATTTTACAGACTGTAGATGGTCATAGAGATTTCACTGATCTCAACTAGGCACAAAGATTTAAAATTATATTAGGATCCTTTGGTTTTTTTGAGCTAATCTGTTACATTATGCTTTTAACTTTACAGTTTCATCAGCTCTGTGATTTGTAGTCCTGTACACATTTTAATATATTTAAATCACACATTGAAACATTTTTGCTTTTACCATTTGATATAAAAACATTAAAAATTCTCAATTATAGTTATTTGTAAAAATATAAAATGGATTCAATTTGCATTTGTCTGATGATTAGTAACACTGAGAATCTTTTCATTCATCTATTGGCCCTCCGTATGTCCTTTTCGGAGAAGTGTCTATTCAGGTCCTTTGCCCATTTTTTAAATTGGATTATTTATTTTTTTGGTGTTGTGTTGTAAAAGTTCTTTATCAATATTGTAAATTAAGCCCTTATCAGATGTATCATTGGTGAATATGTTTACCCATTCAGTGGTCTGTCTTTTCACTTTGCTGATGGTTTCCTTTGCTGTGCAAAAGGTTTTTAGTTTGATGTAGACCCATTTGTTTATTTTTTTCTTTTATTTTCCTTGCCAAAGGAGATATATCAGAAAAAATACTGCTATTAGAAATGTCTGAGATTTTACTGTCTATGGTAAGATTTTACTTCTAGGATTTTTATGGTTTCACAAATTATATTTAAGTCTCTAATCCATTTTGAGTTTATTCTTGTGTGTGGTACAAGGAGGTGGTCCAGTTTCATCTTTTTTGCATGTATTTGTCCAATTTTTCTAACACCATTTATCCAATACACTGTCTTGACCTCATTGTATGTTCTTCCTTCCTTTGTCAAATATTTATTGATCATAAAGGCATAGGTTTATTTCTGGCCTCTCTATTCTGTTCCATTGATCTCTATGTCTGTTTTTATGCCAGTACTATGTTGCTTTGATTCCTGCGGCCTTGCAGTACAGTTTGATATCAGCTAGCATGATTTTCCTAACTTTGTTCTTCTTTCTCAAGCTTGCTGAGGTTATTTGGAGTCACCTCACACATGTCAGAATGGCTGTCATCAATATATAAACAAACAACCAGTGTTGGCAAGGATGTGGAGAAAAGGAGAAAATATATGCACTGTTGGTAGGAATACAGATGGGTATAGCCATTTTGGAAAACAGTATAGAGCTTTCTTAAAAAAATTAAAAATAGAACTCCCTTATTACTTGGTGATTCCAGTTCTGGGAATATATCCAAAGGAACCCAAAACACTAATTTGAGAGAGTATAGGCAACCCTATGCTCATTGCTGTATTATTTACAATAGCTAAGTTTTGGGAGCCACTCAGTGCCCATCAGTAGATGAGTGGATAAAAAAAGCTGTGGTACATGTACACAGTGGAATACTACTGAGCCATGAAAAGGAAATCATAACTTTTGCAACAGCATGGATGGACCTGAAGAGTATTATGCAAAGTGAAATAGGCCATACAGAGAAAAACAAATACTATATGATTTCACACATATGTGGAATGTAATGAAAAAAATTACTAACAAAATAGAAATGAACTCATAGATAATGAGAACATACTGACAGCTGTCAGAGAGAAAGGGGTTGAGAGGCTGAGTGAAAAAGGTGAAGGGCTTAAGCAAAAATAAAAAAGCAGACACAGACAACAATGTGGTGATTGGCAGGTGGAAGGGCGTGGGGTAGGTAGAAGATGGCTAATGGGAGATAAGTAGTGGCAGAAAGTGACTTGACTATGGATGGTGAGCATATAATGCAGTATGCAGATGATGTGTTACAGAGTTGTACACTCGAACCCTGTATGGTTTTATTAATCACTGTCATCCCAATAAATTCAATAAACACATTAAATGGCTGTATCTTTAAAACAGAACTTTTTTCCTTATTTCTATGTGGGTGTGAATAAATATTGTCTAGATCTTGCCCAACCTGATGAGGCTATGATATGCTCACTTCATAACAGATTGACTACCATACAAACTGAACAATTTCTTTAGTCATCATTTAAAAAATAATATTTTTATGAAAATATTTCTTGGCTCTGATTAAAATGTACTTGAGTATGGCATTTATTGTGTAAAAGAAAAGGTAGTTATTCATTTAATGAAAGAATGCAAATGATGCATTTCATAGTTGCTTTCTTTTTAATTCATTTTCATTTATTTAAAACTAACAATATTCATACAATTAATTTTTTGTGAAGTGTTATTTTAAAAGATTGCTGACAAAGTTATTAAAAATAATGAAGAAACACATTGCAGTTTATTATATATAAGCAATGTTTTTATGTGTAAATTTTTTCTTATGTTACAATTGGTTTTTTATTTTGCATATATTATTCATAAGTGAAACAACTCATTATTTATATTTTACAACAGAGACAGTCAGCTATGATCCTTTAGGTTTGTTATGTATTTTTGTCTCTGATAGTAGTTTGTAATTAACATTATCAAATTGAATCAATATTTCTGTGGTTTTCTAATGTTTCTCCATCAAAGCTCTAAACTGCCAAATATATAGCCAATTAATAAATTTAAAAAGTAAATACATTGATTTATATCTATAGGTGCTCAAAAATATTACGTTAATAAATGGCATATTTATGTATGTGTTGTGAATATTTGAAATATACTTGCCCAAATGGTAAAAACTGAACAGAAAACACACATACACATAAATATATGAAGTTATAAATTTCCCAAGATATCCTGAATGATAGGAGCCTTACAACAAAGAGCACAAACTATATGATTCAATTACTGAAGGTTTCTATAGCAGGCAGAATTAGTCTGTGTGAAGGAAGAAGTCAGAATGATGGTTGCTTACTGAAGGATAGGGTGAACACTGAGCGGGGAGAAACATGACAGGACAATTTGGACGAACAGCAATGTTTTATAGCTATGTATTACACATTTGTACATTTGTCAAAACTTACAGAATGGTAAAAATAACATTAGTGAATCAGTTGTATGTAAATTTTACATAAAAAGAAATGTAAACAAATATTGAATTTTTAGTTAATGATAAGCATGCTAAAGTGTGATTGCTTACTATAACTTTTTCAATTTTATAAACATTTATAAATTTTCATGAGAAAAAATTCTTGAAAAAATTTGTATATTAATTTTTCAAACTGATTTCTCAAAGTATTTTTAGATGAAACTATCTTTGTTTTAAATATATTTAAAGTCATTATATATATATATATAAATATATAATTAAAGGTTTGCTAAAATTCTCTGAGGACCAGAATCTATATATTTGAAGACCAGTTACATCTTATATTAAGGTTCTCAATCTCTATTTTTTAAGAAAATTAATTTGGGTCCTTGAATTATCACCAATTATCACCAATTTTGTCTCCTAGGTATATTTGACTATTTTTCCTCATCTCCTTTTCTATTATTTCAACTTTGCTTTAGACTGCCATCAGTTTTCACCTAGATTATTTTAATAGTCATTCCCATTTTGCCTTTATGCTGAGACTGTCTATTTTACAAACCATGTTGATTTTTCTCTTATTACTCAGATCTTAGCCTCTTTTCTTTCATCAGCAGTATTCTATTTCTGTAACCTAAGAAGTAGACATTTTTTGGCATGCAATTGTCAACTAAATTAGTAGATACTTTTTGCCATTTGTGTTCTAAATGGTAGCTTAGCGTAGAATTAAAAGATGTAGGCTCTAGAATAAGAAAAATATTTTAGGGCTGGCTCTGTCCCTCTGTTCCCTGACCTGAATGAACTGGACAAGATTCATAATCCCTCTAAGTCTCAGCTTCCTCATCTCTAGAAATACATGTAAAAAGCCCTTACTTCATGTTTTGAGTAGACTATAAAGGTGATAAAGCAATGAATGAAACATGCTTATTTATTTACGAGTGATCCTGATGGAAGTAAGCATTCAGTAAATGCCAGCTGTTGTTATTTAATTGAGAATATAGAGACCTATTTTTTCTCATAGATTATTTCAATTTTTAAAAATTTTACATTGAACAATGTAAATTTGCTTTCATAAAAAATAAATAATTGGAAAATGAGTGTGTTTGAGAGGGAGGCAAGATGGCGGATGAGTGAATAGAAGCCACACCCAGGACCAATCTGGAATTACAAATTGTAGATAAATCACCCAGAACAAACAACTGAACAATAGTGACAGAGAAGCCGTATAACCACAGACAGAAGAATCAGCCTCAGCACAACCTGACTACTAAGGAGTATGATGGAGAATTGAGAGGTCTGGCCTGGCGCCCACAGATGGCAGGACTGGAGGGATAACTAAGTGGCCAGTTGGATCCCCCTGAGAAGAATGGGGTCTAAACCCTAAGCTGAGATCCCTAGCCTAGACCTCCAGATCACAAAAAGAGCACAGATAACAACCAGCGGTGAAAAGCGGCACAGTTGCCCTCCTCCAGATACAGATGGCTGGAGATTCAAAGAGCTGTTTAAAGGGCCAATCCACACATTTTCATTTGCAGCCACTTACCTGGGGTTCCAGCAAAGGTGGAGGCAGAGTGGGCCAGGGATGACTGAGGAGAGACTGGGGATGGAAGCTTAGGGGAGAGAACTGAGAGAGCAGCTGCAGGAATGTCGGTGCTGAGTCATCCCTCATACAGCGGCAGCCATCTGGCTCAGGCAGACCACTCTCCTCTGAGCAGCAGCAACCTGAGGGGAAACAATAGCCCCAACCCCAGGTGGGATTCTGCCCTGCTTTATGGGGCTTAAGCCTCACTGCTGAATGCTGATTGACTAGATTAACAACAGAAGGAAACAGCCACAGACAATAGATCCTTGGCAGTCTCCGAGCAGGCTGCCTAAGGTCAGATGGTGTCAACATCTGTGGTCACCAAAAAGAAAAAACAGTGGTAAATACTAGAGGCTACCTAGACAAAATCCAATGTGGTCTTCTCCATGATCAGCAATATTTTTTCTTTTCTGTTTTTAAAGTATTTTTTATTGATTTTGCTATTACAGTTTTCCCATTTCCCCCCCTTTATTTGCCTTCTGCACTCCCCCCAACCCTCCAGCATTCCCCCCGCCTTAGTTCATGTCCATGGGTTGTACATATAAGTTCTTTGAGTCCTATTTCCTGTACCACTTTTTATCTCTCCCCATCTATTTTATGCCCACTAATTATGCTTCTTCTTCCCTATACCTTTCCCCCTCTATTCCTTCTTTCCCACTCCCCACTGAAATCCCTCCATGTGATGTCCATTTCTTTGATTCTGTTCCTGTTCTAGTTGTTTGCTTAGTTTTTTTTTTTCATTGATTTTCTTTTCTTTTAGGTTCATTTGTTGATAGTTAGGAGGAGCTTGTTGTCATTTTATTGTTCATATTTTTGATCTTCTTTTTCTTAGATAAGTCCCTTTAACATTTCATATAATAATGGCATGGTGATGATGAACTCCTTTAACTTGACCTTATCTGGGAAGCACTTTATCTTCCCTTCCATTCTAAAAAAGGCTTTGCTGGATAGAGTAATCTTGGATGTAGGTTCTTGCCTTTTATTATTTTGAATACTTCTTTCCAGCCCCTTCTTGCCTGCAAGTTTTCTTTTGAGAAATCAGCTGACAGCCTTATGGGAACTCCTTTGCAGGTAACTGTCTCCTTTTCTCTTGCTGCTTTTAAGATTCTCTCCTTATCTTTAATCTTGGGTGGCTTAATGATGATGTGCCTTGGTGTATTTCTCTTTGAGTCCAACTTTTTTGGGACTCTCTGGGCTTCTTGGACTTCCTGGAAAACTATTTCCTTTGCCATATTGGGGAAGTTTTCCTTCATTATTTGTTCAAATAAGTTTTCAAATTCTTGCTGTTGTTCTTCTCCTTCTGTCACCCCTATAATTCAGATATTGGAACATTTCAGGTTGTCCCAGATGTTTGTAAGTCTCTCTTCATTTTTTTGAATTCTTATTTCTTCATTCTGTTCTGGTTGGATGTTTATTTTTTCCTTTTGTTCCAAATTGTTGCTTTTACTCCTGGTTTCCTTCCTGCCATTGCTGGTTCCCTGAATATTTTGCTTTATTTCATTTTGGGTATCCTTCATTTATTTTTTCATTTTTTGACCAAGCTCAATCATGTCTGTGAGCATTTTGATTACCAGAGCTTTATACTCTCCATCACATAGGTTGGTTATCACCTCATCACTTAGATATCTTTCTGAAGTTTTGCTTTGTTCTTTCATTTGGGCCATATTTCTTTGTCTTGGCATACCTGATAAGTTGTAAGGGGGCAGAATGTTAGGTATTCACCCAGTCAGGGCAACCCTCCTTTCTGTGCTGCAATGCTGCCTGTGGTGGTGTGGAGGGCAGGAGAGGGAACAATGCAGCTCACCTGCTTTTCTCTAGTGCACTTTCCAAGGGACTCTTGTATGAGACTGAGAGTTTCTCCCACCACAGCAACCCCTGCAGTGAGCTCTGAGTCTTAGTTTCACCTTTAGCCAGCCCTGACCACCTGGTCTGCCACCTCCCCTCAGTTTTTCTGAGCCAGCCCATCCTGCATGGTCTGCTGCCTTACCAGTCTGGTTGTGCTGGTTGATTTTTTATTTAATTCCTTGGTTGTTGGAGGTCCATGCAGTTTGATTTTCTGGCACTTCTGATTTTTTATTGATTTTAGATTGGTTGTTATACTCCTTTTGGTTGTGTGGGGAAGCAAAGGGTTTCTACCTACACCTCAATCTTGGCTGGAACTCCTGATTAGCGATATTTTCTTTCCTGCATAGCTTTATAACATTCATTTCTTGTCCAGCAAGTTTGTGCATATTAAGTCATTAGAATTTATACTATAGTTTATTTCTCTCCTTTCTTATAATAGTATTAATCTCTTTACACCCTTTTAGCACTGGTTCATTTGCTGTTGATAGTGGGATTGCAAGGGGGAGATATTTTTGTGGATGTTTGTTTGTTCCCTGGGCTTTGTGGTTTTGTTCTGGCAGCACCTGCACAACAGCACACAGAAAGTGGTGGGCAGGGTGACCCTCAGTCAACCAGATGGAGAGAAGAACCCACCAAAGAATGACCCAACAACAATCAAAACCCAATTACATCCAGAGAGCCAACATAAATGGCATAAAGGGCATCCCAACAGCATCAAGTTCAGGAGATCAACGAGACTGCACCAGTGAATCCCACAGGTCTCCTACCATAGATGTTCACACCACAAACTCAGAGAGTCAGAACAGATCAATTTAAGAAGAAGAGGCTAACAAGAAGAGTCTCACAAACAATGGGAAGACAAATAAAAACAAACCCCAAACAAAAGGAAAGGAGGAGTCCTCAGAAAGAAAGCTAAATGAAATAGAGGCAAGTCAACTATCAGATATAGCATTCAAAACAATGATTATAAAGAAGTTCAATGAGCTCACTGAGAATTACTAAAAACTATAGGGAAACTACAAGGAACTTACTACAAACTATATCAGCATGAGAAAAGAAATAGGAACTATCAACAAAGGCCAATAGGAAATGGAGAATACACTTTCTGAATTGAAGAACACAGTAGAAGGAATCAAAAGCAGGCTAGATGAAGCAGAAGATTGAATAAGCAAGCTGGAGGACAAGGTAGAAAAAAACTCCCAGAAAGAGCAAGAAAAGGAAAAAAGACTCTATAATAATGGAGAGGGGTTAAGGGAACTACAGGACAACATGAAATGTAATAATATCTATATAATAGGGATATCAGAAGGAGAAGAAGAGCAAGGGATAGAAAACCTGTTTGAAAAAGTAGTGATGGAAAACTTGCATAATTTGATGAGACAAAAAGTCACATAAATCCAGGAAGCACAGGGGTCCCAATCAAGAACCAAAGAGGCCCACTTCAAGACACATCATAATTAAAATAGCAAAATTCCAAGACAAAGAGAGAATCTTAAAGGCAACAAGGGAGAAACAGGAAGTAACATACAAGGGAGCCCCCAAAAGGTTAGCAGCTGACTTCTCAACAGAAACACTACAAGCCAGAAGGGAATGGCAAGAAATATTCCAAGTAATGAAAAGCAAAGACCTGCAGCAAAGACTACTGTACCCAGCAAGCCTTTCAATTAAAATGCAAGGCGAAGTAAGGAGTTTCCCACACAAAAGAAGCCTCAAAGAAAACACCTCCTCCAAACCAGCTCTGCAAGAGATGCTAAAGGGACTGCTTTAAGAAAAGGAAGAAAAGAGTGAGAGAGAGAGGAGCACAGGTACAAAGGGAGTAAAATGACAATGAATAAGTACCTTTCATTAATAACCTTAAATGTAACTGGATTGAATGTTCCAATAAAAAACATATAGTAGCTTAATGGATAAGAAAACATGACCCGCACATATGCTGCCTACAAAAGACCTACACAGACTGAAAGTAAAGGGTTAGAAAAATTATTCCAAGCCAACGGACAGGAAAAAAAGTCAGGGTAGCAATACTTATATCAGACAAAATAAACTTAAAAACAAAGGCCATAAAAAGAGACACAGAAGGACACTTCATAATACTCAAGAGAAGAATCCATCAAGAAGACATAAATATTATAAACATATATGCACCCAACATAGGAGCACCCAAATATATAAGGGAAATCTTGGAGGACTAGATATAGACAGCAACACATTTATACTAGGAGATTTTAATACCCCACTGTCAAAAATGGATAGATTTTCCAAACAAAATATCAGCAAGCATATTTTGGCATTGAACAATGCCCTAGATCAAATGGACTTGACTGACATAGAACCCTTCATCCCAAAGAAGCAAAATACACATTCTTTCCAAATGCACATGGAACATTTTCAAAGATAGGCCACATGACAGTACACAAAACAAGCCTCAACAAATTCAAGAAAACTGAAATCATACATACCATTTTCACCAACCACAAGGAACTGAAACTAGAAACCAACCACAAGGAAAAAACCCCAAACACTCAAAATCATGGAGATTGAATAGCATGCTATTAAACAATGAATGGGTTAAGAGTGAGATCAAGGAAGAAATTAAAAAGTTTCTGGAAAAAATGAAAATGAACTCACAACAGTCTAAAATTTATGGAACACAGTGAAGGAGGTTCTGAGAGGGTAGTTCAAGGCAATACAGGCCTACCTAAAAAAGATAGAAACATTTCAAATAAACATCCTAACCATAAGAACAGATACATATATCAATGGAACAGAATAGAGAGCCTAGAAATAAACCCAAGACTCTATTGTCAATTAATATTTGACAAAGGGGGCAGAAGCATAAAATGGAGTAAAAATAGCCTCTTCAACAAATGGTGTTGGGAGATCTGGACAGCTACACACAGAAAAATGAAACTTGACAACCAACTTACACCATACACAAAAATAAACTCAATATGGATAAAAGACTTAAATATAAGGCACGACACCATAAACATCCTAGAGGAGAACATAGGCAGGAAGATCTCAGATATTCCATTCAGCAATATTTTCACCAATATGTCCCCTAGAACAAGGCATATAAAGGAAAGAATAAACAATTGGACCTCATCAAAATAAAAAGCTTCTTTCTGCACAGCTAAAGAACGCATCAGAAAATGAAAAGGGAACCAACTGTATGGAAAAATATATTTGCAAATGATACCTCAAACAAGGGTTTGATCTCCAAAATATATAAAAAAACTCATACAACTCTACTCCAGGAAGACAAACAACCCATTTAAAAAATGGGCAAAGGACTTGAACTGATACTTCTCCAAGGAGGACATGGAGAGGTCCCAGAGATATATGAAAGGATGCTCAGCATCACGAGCCATCAGAGTGATGCAAATTAAAACCACAATGAGATACCACTTCACACCAGTGAGAATGGCCACCATAAGAACAAATCAGTACTGGTGAGGTTGTGAAGAAAAGGAAACCCTAGTACACTGTTGGTAGGAATGCAGACTGGTGCAGCCACTGGGGAAAACAGTATGGAATTTCCTCAGAAAACTAAAAATGGAGCTACCTTTTGACCTGGCAATTCCACTTTTTAGGGATTATGCCCTAAGAATCCTGAAGTACAAGTTCAAAAGAACCTATGTACCCCAATGTTCATAGCAGCAAAATAGACAATAGCTAAGTGCTGTTAGCAACCCTAGGTGCCCATCAGTAAATGAGTGGATTCAAAAACTATGGTACATTTACATGATGGAATACTATGAGCAGAAAGAAAGAAGGAGTCCCTACCCTTTTGGACAGTTTGGATGGATCTAGAGAGCATTATGCTAAGTGAAATAAGCCAGGTGGTGAAAGATAAATACCATATGATCTCGCCTATAAGAGGAAACTAATCAACAAAACAAACAAGCAAGCAAAATACAATCAGAGACATTGAAATTAAGAACAAACTGACAGTAACCAGAGGGGAAGTGGGAGGGGATAATGACGGGGGGAAAGGGGAAGAGTTGTCAAGGAACATGTGTAAAGAACACATGGACAAAGCCAAAGGGGGGTAGTATCTAGGGCGGCAAGTAGGGGTGGCTGGTGTGGCTGGGGTGGGTGGGAGTGGTGGAGGGAAAACGGAGACAACTGTACTTGAACAACAATAAAAAATATTAAATTAAAAAAATAAAAAGAAGAAAACATAAATAATTGGCTTTAACTCCTTGACCAACTAGAGTATAACTCATTCATTCTTAGAAATATTTGCTCCTTTCCATACCTCCTTCCAATAACTGTTTTCTTCTAGACCTTTCATCTTTAGAGAAACAAATCTTGAAATTTTCCCCTAGAAACCAGGTTTAAAATGACTTTAACTCACTTCTAAAATTCTTACTGGTAATAGCCCTGGCTGGTGAGGCTCAGTGGATTGAGTGTCAGCCTGTGAACCAAAGGGTCACTGGTTGGATTCCCAGTTGGGCCACATGCCTGGGTTGCAGGCCAGGTCCCCACTAGGGGGTGCAGGAGAGGCAACCACACATTGATGTTTCTCTTCCTCTCTTTCTCCCTGCCTTTCTCTGAAAATGAACAAATAAAATCTTTAAAAAAGTGAAATTCTTACTAGTAATAATAGACCTTAAAAGATGAAAATATGTAGTGAATAACTACACACTACTTCTAGTTGAATCATTCAGTTAAATACTGTGATTTCATGTCATTGTAATAACTTAATAATCAAAGAACTTGCTTTTAGACTTCTGGTTATTGTTATATTGATTAAATATGAACTTTTAAGTAGTTGTGTCAGGATAGTATTTAAATTTATCAAAGCTGATTTAGGGCCTTTTTTCGCATGTGAAATTTATTTGGTTGTAAAATATGTATATAGTTATATGGTTACAAAACAGCTCTAGAGAACAATTTTGAAAGAAATAATGACAAAATTTTGTTCTGCTTCATTTATTCACTGACATCATAATTAAACTTAACATCAGGTATTATTTTTGGTTAAGAAAATGAGTTATATTTAAAAAGAGGGATAAATATGTGCAGTTAAGTCTGGGAAACTTATTTAGCATGCAAAAATACATTTGTGTTTTGAATTTTGTTATTTTAATAATTTTTTAAATGTTATGATAGTGTAAATAACTAACAGTATGAAAAATGGTGAATTTGGTAATGGTGTGTTTTCATAAAGTAAAATATACCTCATTCTATAAATAAGAATTCGGGCATTATAATTTGTATTTTCAAGAAAATTACTTTTAGTTTTTTGAAGTTTTGTTGTTAAAAGCAATGTGTCATTAATTTATTGTTATAGTTTTTAATTACTCAGTATTTAAAATAAATCAACTTAATTCATGAGCAAACATTTCAATTTAAAATTATTTATAATAAGTGAACATATATTTTAATGTTATATAGATGATATAGTTGTATAATTCATGCAAATAAAGGTTTTTAATAAATATTGACCTAAATCTAATCTCTGGATCATCTCAGATTATTTCATAGTGTTACCAATTATGACCTTATAAAAAACTTTCAACGATAAATTTATTAGATTATTTTATCAGTTGGCTGTCACTCTGGTCTTTCAAAGTGATGGTCCCTATGTTCTCTATAGTATCTATATTTCAACAAGTTAATTATATGCATCACAAGAAAGTGGAGACTACAACTTGATGAAGAATATCTTTCACTTGGGATATCAATAAGCAGTATATATAGTAATGCTAATCCAGAACCATCTGGTAAGAGGATGTTTTGTTAAATTTCATACTTAGAATAGAAAAGGACCTCTTCCTGTATCTCAGAGTGATTTATCAAAGCTCACAGCAGCCAACCTACTTGTAATTTTTATTATATTTATACTACACCAGATGTTTTACTAAAAGAAAGATCATTTGGTTGATTAATAATTTTTATTTCCTTGAAGAATAAGATGAGTCCACCTTTGCATATCAATCTTTAGGGTGGAAAATTGCCGAGCTTATAAGCTATACATTTCTATTCTATGACAATTTGTGAAGTTAAAAAAAACATTTATTTAGTTCGACTCTACATTTGCATCCAGGAATACAACTATGAGTAATTATATTTATATTAAAGACTTTAAATTCTTTTGCAATGTTTTACAGAATATATTAAAATGATGTTTTACATTCATGTCTTTAATTATGAGTAATCAGCCACTGAGTTGGTTTCATGCAAAATGCATTTTGATAACCACCAACAAATTTTCAAACATCTAGGAATGCAGAAGTGTAAATGGATTAAAAACATGCAGTATGGGGTCAGATTAACCTGGCTTCCTTAGGTTACTGTGTAACCTCTGGTAAGTATTTTTGTAACTCAGAGCCTAATCTTATTTGTAAAGTATAGGAGACTGTTCTGCATGGCATGGGTCCAGCTCCCACTCGGAAAGGCCAGTGGAAAGCGAGGTCTGGTACACAGGACCCATGCCCACAGATAGGTTCTCGCATGGGGAATCAGACCTGCAATGAATGTGTCTAGGCTGCTTTGAGACTTGCTTTTTGCTAAAATTCCCTCACCCTGAATTGAGGCAGCAAACGTTTACTGCATATCTTTAAAGTAACTTCCTAAAATCTATGCTAAACCTTCCAAGGATAAGTATAACCAGTTCAACCACTTTTTCCTTTACATTTGCAAATATCCTTCTTTTTTGATGTAATTAGCAACATCCTCTACTTTGTTTTCTGTAAAAAGTAACCACCTAAAGCGAAGCTGTGCATAGTAAACGAGGTCCATTGTCTATGTAATGTGCCCAGAAAAGCCATAAAAGCTTGTCAAGGCAAGGGTTGGCATGCTCTCCTCTTGATAGAGTGGTCGAGGCACTCTGAGGTGTTCTCCTCTTGAGAGAGTGGCTGTGCTGTCCCTTTTCCTCTGCAGGACTTGGTAGTCCATGTGAATTTGTCTCACTTCATCCATAACGCTGTGGACCCCACTAGCTGGGTTTGGCATCAGTAAAGCAGGAGTAAAAATGTATATACCTCATTATAATATTTTCCCAATTAAATAAAGCATTACATAAAAAGTTCAGCACAGTAAATTAATTCAGTAAAATTGAGTTTCTTCTCCCTATCATTTGAGTAGAAAGAAAAAGCAAAGCAAGCAGTAGGAAAACAAATCTCTGAGTATAAACAATTTCACATTATTTTATCATTTTGAAATACTCAGAATTGGGCCTTTTTCCCAATACACTCAAATTTTAATTATGTTCCCTTCCTGGAACAAGGAAATGCAGTCACTTTGAACAATGTACTTGTTCAAAACCAGTTCAAGTAAGTGCTTAAACTAATTATTTTGCAGCCAGTTTCAGGCTTCTGGATATGGCTGGCATGTCTCATTTATGTAGTTTGTCTCTGTAGATCTCCCTTTCTAGAAATCACACATCCTCAAGTTTGTATGTGGTGTTCCTAGTCAATCATAAATTATATTTGATGATCTATTCTCTGAATTTTCTGTAACATTCATCATACAAAGTGTGGAAGAACTCAGATCTACCATTATTAGCACTTATATCCTTGGTGTTTTGAGATAAAAGCACTATTTAGTATTGGGCTGCTATTTCATATAAAATTCATTTTTATACTGTTCTGATTTTTGTTGTTGAGAAGTTTTAACAATGCCTGTTTAAGCTAAAATATGACTGTGCAAAGAACAAATGATTACTCCATTAAACACATTACTATAAAGTGTGTATAACTCTGATCCTCACAAAGGCAGGCAGATCACTAGGAATCCCACCTCTAAGTAAGTGGGGGTTCACTCCAGTGCAGTTGCCCTAATGAATTGGATGCGGCTAGAGTAAGTCCTGTAAGTCATGTGCTGAGCAAACTGGCAGTTTCCCCTTCCTGTCAGCAAGCACCATATCTGCTTAAGCAATCTGTTTTTCTGATAGTGAAGTCCAGGCCATCATCCAGGCTGCTTGGACCCTCCACACCTTGTCTAATCCTCATGAAGTACTATTCCCCAAAGTCAGAGTTCCCTCCTGCCTGTCTTGGGGACATCAATAGCTTCAGAGCTGAGTTTATTTGAGTAGTGACAAGAGCAGAGTTCTGTTCTTGCGTGCATGTGTTGTTGTTGTCATAGTTGTTCATTTATTTTTGGGTTGGTTCATTTGTTTTTGAAAAACTATTGTGAGATATGTGATAGAAAGAATTGGACTATTTCAAGGAGGTTGCATTCAAAGATGATTGACACTTCTAAGCCAAAATTTTAAGAAAATTCTACTAATAGACAAGATCATATGCAGATAAATTTGGGAATCATGCCATCAGCAGTCTCCAAAGTAAGGTGTATAAAAGTGTACAAGATCTATCAGTCAGCATATAAAAACTATAAAAATTCTATTTGTGTTAATTTTTGCTAGGAAAACAAGAAGAATAGAGCTGTAATGATACCAACCACATGAGTTGATATCAGTGTCCTCACATAGGCCCTTATTTACTTGATTACCTGTCTTGCAAATTATGTGAAAGGAAGCCATGTGACATATTGCTGCTTTTGTGTGCTCAGGTAGATGGGTGTGGATGTTCTACCCAGCATAATATAAAATGCCCTCACAAGATAGACATGGCTTTAGAGAATCCTTTAAATAAATTATGGGTTGAAAATGATTCTAAAAATGTATGAGTTAGAATAAGAACTGTCTAATTTTGGTTTATAGACAGGCTATTATAATTCCAACATTCAATATTTTTGTCTTTATTTTCATTTTACATTAGCAGAATAAAAGGGCTTATATAACTAGAATGTCTTCTAAATGGCTAAATTCTCATCTAACATGATGTTACTTAAAAATAAGGAAATTATTATTTACTCTATAAATACATGGCAGGTACTGTGATAAATATTTTAATATTATCTCTGCATATACGTTGGATTCACAAATGTAAAGGTAATCTTTTCTACTTGAGTGTTCTCAATGCACCTTGTGGTATCTCATCTCCCAGATAATCCTCAATAATCCCTCCCTTCTGGAATTCATATCCTAGGTAGTCCTGTTTCACATTGTACCAGAGTTGGTAAAGTAACCAATAGGTTACAGTGGAAGTGATGGTATGTCACTTCCAAGTTTAGGTTATAAAAGACTGATTTCTACTTTGGAAATTCTCTCTCTCTCTCTCTCTCTCTCTCTCTCTCTCTCTCTCTCTCTCTCTCTCCCTCCCCCTTGCATCACTTCCTCTGGGGGAAATCAGTTTCCATGTTGTGATCTGCCTTATGGAGAGCTCCTTTGGCAAGGGACTGAGGAAGGTCTCTAGCCAATAACCAGAGAGGGACTGAGACACAGTTCAACAGCCCATAGAGAACCAGGTCTTCCCACAACCACATAAATGAGCTTAGAGGTTCATCGTAGGGGACCTTTGAGATGGTTGCAGATCAAGAAAACAGGCACTTTAATTTTAACCTCTTGAGAGACTTGATGTATTACTATAGTTCTTGGCTTTATTTCTTTACTTATTTATAAGATTTTTATTCATTTATGTTTAGAGAGAAGGGAAGGGAGGAAGAAAAAGAGGGAAAGAAATATCTATGTGAGAGAGAAACATCAATTGGTTGCTTCTGGTATGTGTCCCAACAGGGGAGTGAACCCTCAACCTGGACATGTGCCCTGACCAGGAATCTAATCAGTGACCTTTTGCTTTGCAGGATGATGCCTAGTAAACTGAGCCACACCAGTCAGGACTCTATGCTTTAAAAAAAATGAAAAGATGTAATTCATGTCCTTAAGGAACTGCTTGTTAATTCTCTGTATCTCCTCTTTTTTGTTTAATTTAATTGGATGCCATATAATGTGGGGTATACTTCCTTGGGAAAGTCAACTAATTTAACATTCGTTTTTCCTCATTTATAAAATGGAACTTACCATGATCTCCATTTATTGACTACCAATCATTTACTAAGCATTAACTATACATTATCTCCTTTATCCTCACAAGAACCCTTTGGATAACTATTGCTATTCCCACTTTTCAATTAAAAAACCCCGAGGTTTAGTGATTGCTTATGGTATGTGATGAGTAGTTCAGACAAACTCACTTGAATCTAGCTTTAAATTCTGTTACAACCTTCATTGTTATGCATTTTTATTACTGAGATTTCAAGGGTTTTGTTAAGAAAATTGAGATATTAACTCAAATCTTGCATTTTTCCAAGGACAAAATGCACACCTGCTCAGAATAGAAGAGCGAATGCCTCCCTGAAAACAGATCTATCAGATTACTCTGTGATTGAACCCAAAGTTGATGAAGATCAAGAAACGTCTGTGTTTGTATCACAGTTACAATATTTTATACAAATATAGTACCATTTTCCTAATAATTTCTAATTGTGGGAAGAAGGTTGGTGATATTTTTCCCTTCAGCTTGAAAAGTTGCATAAATGCCTCTCACTTCCACATTATCCCTTTACTTTCCATTTCTGAGGCAGTACAACTTAGCACAGAGATCACAGTCAAATGTGGCTTTCAATCAAGAAATCGATTGTACCCTCTGCATCTCAACTTTCCTGCCTACAAAGTCAATGAGTAATCCTGGCCTTAAGGGTGGTTTTGAGGGTTAAATCAGGATTAAAAAAATAATACTGTGTTAAAATGTTAAATATTATAGGTCCACAATTATGAACTCCAAAATGCTTTAAAAATAATAGACCTTTTGCAATATTTTGGTGACAGTATTTAACCTGAATTGATATGAGACTACTTAAAGGGTGAATAATATATTTTCCATTGCAAGCATTTTGATGAGTTTAGCTATAAATTTTAGCCCCAGGCTTTAGAGGAAATTTGACATAAGATATGATATATGCACTGTTTAACTTTATACGCCCTTAAATCCAGAATTTCAAAAACATGCATCCCTAAAGTTTTGGGAAAACTATGTGAGCATATTATTATTTTTATCATTAAATATGGTATAATAAAATTCTAGGTTAAAACTTCTACATAAAACATGAAATTACTATGGGTAGTGCTACTGTTCATTAAAGTTTACAGAGACCTGTCAAGATTTATATTAAAATACTTTTGCCTTGAAGTGACAAAATTATCATTATAAGTGGCAATTGATAAAATTAATATGACCTTTTCAAAGCTGAAGAAATTGAATCACAGAGAGAGATATTTAATTTTAACAAAATTAAGTTAAAATTAAGATCACAGTTGGAATTAGGAATCCTTAATTTGTTTCCTTTGTGTTTAGCTCCTTGATTATAAGTTTTCCATTTTCAGCTCAAGTATTTTTGGAAATGATCTGTTTCACAAAAGGATCTATTGATAATAAGAGAATAGCGGCCTGTCTTTCTATTTTTATTTTCAAGTTAGGCACACAAACTAAAATTTTGGAAGGCAATGTTTATACTTGACCTTTCTATTTGCTCTAGAGGATAGTTAGAAAAATACATTATAAGAATATGTATGATTACCCTGGCTGGTGTGGCTCAGTGGATTGAGTGCCAGCCTGTGAACCAAATGGTTGCCAGTTCGATTACCAGTCAGAGCACCTGCCTGGGTTGCAGACCAGGTCCCCAGTTGGGGGCACATGAGAGGTAACCACACACTGATGTTTCCGTCCCTTCCTCCCTCCCTTCCTCTCTCTCTAAAATAAATAAATAAAATCTTTAAAAAAAAAGAATGTTTATGATATATAAGAAAATACACATATACAGATCTACTTCTCTGTACTTGTTAGCCATCTAGTTGCTTCAAATAAAATTTATGGTCAAAGTAGAAATCACTATGTTATTTTTACCACAATGGAATATTTATTATTTAAATTATACAGTGTTTCTTAAATACTTTAGTAATCAATCATTTAGCAATATTTTGGGGTCTAGTTGCATTTAGTAAATTCTGCTTTCAAATTTTTATAAACTATATCTACTCACTTTACTCATAACTACTGATTTACAAAAAAAAAAATCATCAAACTACTAGCCATTTTAACTTAGTTTCATTCCATATTGAAGTCTATGTCAGTGGTAGACAAAAATTTTGCTCTTTTTTCTTCTGTTAAAAGATCCACCTTTCCTACCACAGGATTGCTTGCTATAGGATAGAAGCAGAACCTATGCACTGTTTTGTATCAGGATCCATCAGTAAAATAGAGTCATAATTTGGAATGTATATATGCTCCCATCATTGGATGTTTTATTTTTGTAGCAAATATCTTACATACCATGCAGTTTCATATATTTTATAACATCAAATACCCCCAATTATGTTCAGATGTCAAAAATAAGGGATATTTAAATCATTTTGTATTTTGGAGCCTTTATTCTTTTGCTGAATTCTTGGCCTTGCCTAATGAAAGGTTTACTCTATCTCTTAAATTTATCCCTTATTTTGTGATTTGTTAGATTTTCTGTGAGTTTGTATGTGTGCTTTTTATAGCTTGGCAGGCTTAGGTGCTCAGAGATGGAAAGAACAAGATTTGCCACACAATCTATTTTACTTTCCTTAAAGAATCTGCCATTTACTCTCGTGGAGTAGCTACATTATTACACTGGATGCCATGATGTTATTCACAGTAAATCAAGTGTGTCTGGATATAGGCTCTGCATTATTTGGTGAAATCAACTTATCTTTAAATTTACACAAAGCAAAACAGAATCTGAGGCAAAATCTTTACATTTGTTAATGTAAACAGATCTAAAAATGTTATTTTTTTATTCATTACTAACCAGCCTTATAGACCATAACCAAAAACATGTTGATTTGTAAGTTTGCACTTATTTCTTAGCCATTATCTTAGCAAATTATGCATAATAAGAGCTATATATATGCATATTTAGTGTGGGGATCGAAAACACTCATTTTGCCCTGGCTGGTGTGGTTCAGTGGATTGAGTGCCAACCTAGGAACCAAAGTTGTCACTGGTTAGATTCCCTGTCAGGGCACATGCCTGGGTTGCGGGCCAGGTCCCCAATGCAGGGCATGTGAGAAGCAGCCACACATTGATGTTTTTCTCCCTCTCTTTCTCCTTCCCATCCTCTCTGTCTAAAAATAAATAAATAAAATCTAAAAAAAGAGAGAAAACACTCATTTCATCTCATGTAGGCCTCTGGGCCACATTCCTTTGAGGCTACACTGGTGTGACCAGTTGTTTGGTTAATGTCACTGAGCTTCTTCATCTGAAAAGTGAACATTGACTAGGATCTATTGCAAAAATTTAGATTCCAAAAAAAAGGAACTAAAAACATCCCTATATTTTGTATCAGCAACTGCTATATAGAGAGTGAATATTTTATTGATCATCTTATACGTTGCTATCTTTACCCACTGTCATATGAGCCTGCCTCAGAATGATAGTGTTGTTAAATAAGAAACAGAACTAAACATTTGTTACAGCAATTTTAAAGTTTATGGGTGATTTAAGTGCTATATTCTTGTTTTCTAAATTTATATTAATCTAGTGAATGACTATTTTATTGTATTTTTGGGGGCGAATTTTGAGTTATACATCCATTCTCTTGGGGTTACAACTTGCCATAAAAGGATGTTCACTGCCCTGGCTGGCATAGCTCAGTGGATTGAGCGTGGGCTGCGAACCAAAGCATCGCAGGTTCGATTCCCAGTCAGGGCACATGCCTGGGTTGCGGGCCAGGTCCCCAGTGGGGACCGCATGAGAGGCAACCACACATTGATGTTCCTTTCTCTCTCCTTCTCCCTCCCTTCCCCTCTCTAAAAATAAATAAATAAAATCT
>CM052549.1:35040818-35062284 GCA_028533065.1 Trachops cirrhosus | reverse complement strand
TAGCTCAGTGGATTGAGCGTGGGCTGCGAACCAAAGCATCGCAGGTTCGATTCCCAGTCAGGGCACATGCCTGGGTTGCGGGCCAGGTCCCCAGTGGGGACCGCATGAGAGGCAACCACACATTGATGTTCCTTTCTCTCTCCTTCTCCCTCCCTTCCCCTCTCTAAAAATAAATAAATAAAATCTTTAAAAAAAAAAAGGATGTTCACTGATGATTTTTCCAAAATAAGAAGACTGTCTGAAATCTTGATGCTTTTCTTCTTTTCTTTTGCCTGAAATGTCAATAGATTATCAATACTAATTAAACAAAGATGTTTCATTGTAACAAGTTAAATTAACACGTTTCTTATCTTACGTAAAATAGACTAGGGTCATTGTATTTTTTTAATTGCATAATGGGAATTATAATCTTCATGTCTCAGCTGAAATTAAATTTAAATGCATAACACTTCAAAAGGTCAGAAATCTAAGGTACTTATATTAGGAAATATTGCATTTGAATTACTTAATCCTTTTTACAAAGAACTTACATGTCATTTCTTGAAGGAATACTGCCTGTGAGCTAATTATGTGAATTAGATATTTATGCTCAGGGTTTCTTGGCATAATATGGATATTTGCCTGGGATTATTTTGAGGATTTAGAAGAGAGACACATAGAAAATAAATTTAAAATATAAAGTCTCCACTCAGATGCAGCAAAACAGGGAATGCCTCTGCATTTGCAGATGAACAAAAGGATTCAGAAAATCAGAACCCTATGTAGGAAAAATAAATACAAATTTAGAAAATAATCGTCTTGGAAGGTTCCCCCTGCTTAACAACTAAGTCCCTTTATCTAATCACAGGAGGGGAAAAATAAAGGAGAGAATTTGTAATACATCCAGAAAACTGTGGCAAAAGAAAAATAAAATTCCTGTCCCTTTGAATGGCACTGAAATAATCTGGGACATAATTTACTCACTAATTATAGCCAGTTAATATTATCAGTGACATATTGATTGACAGAATGCTCAGTTACAAGGTGTTCAGTGCTATGTATTCCCACTGAGCTAATAAATGCACCTCCAGGCATTAGCTATGGGGTCTGTTTTCAGCAGAAGGATGACCCTGGCCTCTGTTTCATTTGATTCCTTGGTGCTAGAACATCTGAGTGCAAAACCAAGCACTGAGATTGCAGAGTTGGCAGCACCTGTTACACATTTGCACATCCTCTTCCACTAAGTAGAATAGTTTCAGAAACTAAGTGTTAGAATGACATTTGGTAACAGCAGCCAGTGCTGTCATTTGGGCATTAAAATAATCAACTGATTTTAAAAAAAAAAATTAATTAGCTTGTTTCTTTTACTCTAATATCAACTGAAATTTGGAATTTAAGAAAAACAGTGATGACGAGCCATGTTAGCATCCGTCTGTTTTTCTCCTTGGTGAATTAGGCTGTTGGAAGCCATTTCATTATTATAAATATAGCATAACTTATAATGCATGGAAAGTAGGCATGCTTCATCTAAAATAATTGTGATTATTTTGGTGATGCCATAAGATAAGAAACTATTACATGTTACCCAACATACTGAGTGGTTTCATTTGGGAGTCTAAATGCAGTCTTTTAAAATGTAAACTTGTTCAATGTTTGTTACTTAGAAGAATTTAATATATGATTAGGTAGGATAGAGAATGTCCCCTAAATCATTCAAGAATTGGGCATACTTTGGTTTAAAATTCAGTTCCTCCATTCATCAGGAAAGCAAATTAATATCTCAATTTCCTTCTCTGTAAGATGGGAATAATAAATCAGAGGTTGTTTTAATGATTATATTAAGTGCCCTGTAGTTTCTTTTTCTTTCTTTCTCTTTCTTTCTTTCTCTTTCTTTCTTTTCTTTCTTTCTTTCTTTCTTTCTTTCTTTCTTTCTTTCTTTCTTTCTTTCTTTCTTTCTTTCTTTCTTTCTTTCTTTCTTTCTTTCTTCCTTTCCCTTCCCTTCCCTTCCCTTCCCTTCCCTTCCCTTCCCTTCCCTTCCCTTCCCTTCCCTTCCCTTCCCTTCCTTTCCCTTCCTTCTTTCTTTCTTTCTCTCTTTCTTTCATATATTTTATTGATTATGATATTACAGTTGTCCCATTTTTTTCTCCCCTTTATCCCCTCCTCCCTGCATCCCCTCACCCTACAGCATTCCCCCCATTGTCCTTAGTTCATGTCCATGGGTTGTACAAATAAGTTCTTTGGCTTCTCCATTTCCCATACGATCTTAACCTCCAGCTGTCTATTTTGTGCCTACCATTTATGCTTCTTATTCCCTGTACCTTTTCTCCCATACTCCCCCTCCCACTCCCCACTGATAACCCACCATGTGATCTCCATTTCTGCAATTCTGTTCCTGTTCTAGTTGTTTGCTTAGCTTTAGTTTTTGTTTTTTTAGGTTCAGTTGTTGATAGTTGTGAGTTTGTGTCATTTTACTCTTCATAATTTTTGATCTTCCTATATTTCTCAGATAAGTCCCTTTAACATTTTATATTATAAGGGCTTGGTGATGATGAACTCCTTTAACTTGACCTTATCTGGGGAGCACTTTATCTGCCCTTCCATTCTAAATGACAGCTTTGCTGGATAGAGTAATCTTGGATGTAGGTCCTTGCCTTTCATGACTGTGAATACTTTTTTCCAGCCCCTTCTTGCATACAAGGTTTCTTTAGAGAAATCAGCTGAGAGTCTGATGGGAACTCCGTTGTAGGAAACTGTCTCTTTATCTCTTGCTGTTTTTAAGATTCTCTCCGTATCTTTAATCTTGGGTAACTTAATTATGATGTATCTTGGTGTGTCCTTGACTCCAATTTTCCTTCATTATTCAAATAAGTTTTCAATTTCTTGCTCTTTCTCTTCTCATTGTGGCACCCCTACAATTTGGATGTTCAAACATTTGAAGTTGTCCCAGAGGTTCCTAAGCCTCTCCTCATTTTTTTGAATTCTTGTTTCTTCATTCAGTTCCGGTTGGATGTTTATTTCTTCCTATTGTTCCAAATTGTTGATTTGAGTCCCAGTTTCCTTCCCTTCACTGTTGATCCCCTGTATATTTTCCTTTATTTCAGTTTGTATAACCTTCATTTCTTCCTTCATTTTGTGCCTGAGCTCAGTCAATTCTGTGAGCATCCTGATTACCAGTGTTTTGAACTCTGTATCTGATAGGTTGTCCATCTCCTCATTGCTTAGTTCTTTTTCTGGAATTTTGATCTGTTCTTTCATTTGGGCCACATTTCTTTGTCTTGGTGATTGTGCCCTTTCAGGTGTTGATTCCCAGGTGAATGCATTTGTGTATGTTTTAGCAACCTGTGGGCCTCTCCAATGAACTCTCCTGTGAGGCTGGGAGTTTACCCTGGAGCCAAAACCCCACAGATTTTTATGGCCAGGGGTACTGAGTCTTTAGTTTTCTGGGTTGGAACCCTGTGTTGCCAGGTCTGTCTCACTCCCCCGTTGTTCCTCCAGCTTATCCATGTGCAAATGTGGGATCACCCATGAGGTCCGCCACCTTGCCTTGCCACATGTCCTCTCTGCCCCAGTTTCTGCCCCTCTTATGAGTCTGGATGGATATTTCTTTAACTCCTTGGTTGTTAGACTTCCATACAGTTTGATTTTTTGGCAGTTCTGGTTGTTCTTTGTTTTTGAATTGGTTGTTATCTTACTTTTGGTTGTTCGAGGAAGTGAGGCATTTCTGCCTACACCTCCATCTTGGCTGGACTGCCTCACTCTCCATCAGTGCCCTGTAGAGTTTAAAGTGACTAGCACATAGCAAGTATTTTTAATGCAATAACACTAATATGGTGATATTAAACCTTGTTTAAGTAATGTACTCATAATTAGTTATATTTACAAGTATATAACATAAATAACATAATACATATTAGTTAACATTTTCATTTTTAATGAATGATGTGTCACAATAACATTCCTTTAAAGTATATCAATTTTAATGTATTGAATATATTTTAAAGTACAATATAGTATAATATTAACATACCATAGTCATATAACATAAAATCATATAAAATATATTTGATATTAAAATTGGATTGTTAAAATTTGATAATACAAGGGGGACCCCTAAAAATCAGAATTATCTTCTGGGGGGCCAGGCCTCTTATGGTATAGGTTCCTACAGTACCAGAACCCATCTGAATCAGTGTGCCAGCTGACGTTGTTGTGAGAGGCTGCTCTTAGCTTCAGTGAGTTGTTTTTGAAGAGTCTTTCAAAGTGTTTGCCTATTTTATGATGGGTGATTTACGTGTGCACTTGCCCACAGTGTGCTGAGTATTCAGCCGTTTTTGACCAAAAACAGCATGACCTCCGTGCCCCACCCTCCATATTCACCTGATCTCGTCCTGAGTGATGTATTTTTGCTTCCCCAGATGAAAAATGTCCTCAAAGAGAAACATTTTGCTGATGTGGAAGAAGTGAAACAAGAAACAGCAGAAACAGTAAAAGGCATCAAAATCGATGAGTTCAAAAAACTGTTTTGAGCAGTGGAAAAAAAAGGTCTCAATAGGGTATTACATCAAATAGAGAATACTTCGAAGGTGACTACAGTTTAAACATATAAAAATAAATACACAAATTTTGTAAATAAACTCCAGGGTTTTGGTCCCCCTTTGTACATACCTGATTATTGTTAGTAAAAATAAAATAAACAAGGGAAGAATAAAAAATAATATAATATAGTTGATTTATGTCTTTCAACAAAGTGTATCTTAGAAGCTTGTTACACACCACATTAGTGCTGGAAGTAAAATATAAATTTCATACCACTAATCTCTGACCTTGGGAACCTACAGGGGATATAGGATACCTATATTATAGAGGATGAAAATAATGCATCCATTGAAACATATTATCCTTTTTTCAAGCTGAAATTCTCTTAAGACCAAAGTGAGAATCAGTCTTCAATGGCCTCTACAAGTCTAGACTGAAATGTAAAATGGCAGCTTGTTCTGAGGATTTTAATGATAATTGAGAATTTAGTCACTCAGGAGAAAAGGCCAAAAAAATGTAATCACAGTAAGAACAGATGTTCCTTGAGGCAATTTCTGCTCTGTGAAGTCAGGAATTTTCCTCTTAACTATAATTCGCTCACTTGGTATGAACCTCCCCTCTAAACTAGTCTGTAGTATTTTTAATGATTTTTCTGACTGTCTCCTGAATGTACAACCTAAACTACAAGTTGCTGTCAAGGACTTTGATATTCAGCAGATCTGAAATATTAAGCATGGACGGTAAACAGTAAAGGTGGTGTTGATCCGAGGCAGCACTGTTCTGGGCCGTGGTGTGTGTGGGGCAGCACCACCAGCCCCCTGGGCGTGCTGGTGCCCTCAACTGACCTGTATTGATAAGCTTTGTCTCAGACAATGGAGAGAATAGAATATTTTATTCAGAATTTCCTTTTAGTAAAACTTGTAATTTCTTTGTAGGTTTTACTACAAAGTAACTTTCCTAGGAACCCATTTTTAGAAAGATGAAACAGTGGTCAAATATTTGTCTGTTACTCTGGCCTGTTATCTGATTGGCAACTCTTCTGCACAGCTGCTTGGTGAGCAAGACACAGTTTATTGTAACTGCAGCTTCTTTTCCACGGGAAGATAAGAAAATTTTAAAAGGCTATTTCTAGAATACTGTCATATTTGGCAGTCACAAGTACCCTCCAAATTCTGGGTCAGTCGGCGCAGTGAATACAGGTAGTTGAAACCATGTGACCCACGGACATTTTTTCACAGATTAAGGTGTAGAAAAATAAAAATTGATTCTCAAAATGGTATTCAGAAATTACTGAAGACTGAGAATCTCTGTGGATGAGAGTCAGTGCTGAGAGAAATCCCACCTGGTTGTTCAGCTCTGACCTCTAGTGTGTTTTCAGTACTGTGGCCAGTCCACTGTGTTGTCCCACCTGCCCCCTGGGTTGTGCCATCCTCACACCAGGGGAAGGGGAGGCTGATCAGAGAGAATCAGTACTATTTACCACTGCACTGTGTGAAAAGAAATCTGCAAAGTAGATAGAGCCTCCTAGTCTCAACAAGATAAAATGAAAGCAATACCAATCACTGCATATTTCAAGAATTGTCCTAAAGTCTATGATGGCTATCATTGTATAAGAAAAAGCAATTCTCTATTTGATTGTTGTTAACATTTATCATATAGAGAATCTGTCTTATTGAAGTCTCAATCTCCTCAAACTCCTCAGAAGTGTTACTTGTAAAGAACAAAACTTTTCAAAGTACTATCAGTAACACTAATATAACATAACAGGTATTACCAATGTAAGGTTTCCAATGTATCTATCTCTCTCCCATCTATCTACAGCATGGGACAAAAATAGGTTTACAGAAACAGTGCTTTTCCTGTGTTATTATTTGTTAATTATTGTAGTATTTCTCATAAGAACTATAAACTTACTTTTCCCCACCCTGTATATATGTTTTAAGTGTTTGTGAAGTATAAAAGGCATGTTAATATATTTTGTCTATAAAAATAATAAATCAAATGTCAAACACAAGTACAAAGAAAGTTAAATGTTTCAAGTTATACAGAAACAGATGCAGTGTATGTTGCATGTGGAAAATTTCCAAATATACAGAAAAACACTATTTTATTATAACAGAGAAATGCTTCAATATGAGGGTAACATTTTTTATTTTACTACTGGGGAATAAAGAGCTAAATAAACTAAATCTTAAAAGAGAGAAAAGATACAAGAAGTTTCATGTACAAAAGGGTAGATTATTTTTCTTTTCAAAAATAACTCACCCCACTTATGATTTTAAATAGATCACTAATTAGTGACTTTCTTTTTTTAATTGTTGTTCAATTACAGTTGTCCCAATTGGATGTAATTTTCATAAAATAAAACCAAGGTAAAAAATTTTATAGCTTTAAAAATTCTCACATGTTCATTAAAATACAAAAAGGCGAGGATCCTCATGGATTTTAGATCACAGGGAAGTGTTGATCAGCCACACTCTTCTTATTCTTAACTGCCAGTGATGCCGAGGTTTGCCAGTACAACTATTCTGACCAGTGAGGAGGATGTGCCCTTAAATGAGGAAGGGCGGATAGCATTATGACTTGGAAACATTACATCTAATGCCTTTTTTTAAAACCTGCTATCACAAGATGGTATGTTACTGTCCCATGTGAGTTCTCCTGTTGACAAGAAGTCATCAGATCATACAATCTGCAGATTTTAGGTTGATTGTGAATCTGAGTTAAAAATAAATACTCTCATAACAAAACCACCTCCTCAGGGTTTCAGGGCCATGGGCTCCCAGTACTCACACAGTAAGTAAAGGTAAATACACATAACACGCACATGCACACAAACGCACACACCCACGTATTTAGGAAACTTCCAAATAAGAAGGCAAATCCTAGATGTCCAAAAAAACCATTCTAATTCAGAGCGATACATAGCATTTTAATAATGGAGCTCTAAAACAATAATGAACTAAACCAAGTATAGGCTAAGTATACATCAGGAAATCGCCACAACAAAATGCACAAAATAGAGCATAGCTGATGGACCTAAAGTTTATAGCAAGCAAACCAATCTTCTACTTACAAAAATCAATAATAAAATATATTTTATTCTCTATCCATTATGATGTTCATTTATTGTATTTTATTATACTGATTGTACTATACAGTATTGTTATGTTATAGTCTTTTGTTTTATTTTTATTGCTTTAATTAAATGGTTCATCAAGCTATATATTATTGAAGAAATTAAACAGGTAAACTGCTCTGACAAGGAAGAAAGATGGTACATCATTTGTTTTAGTAACCAGAAAAGTTTCATATAATTAGTCAGACAACTTAAGTAAATAGAGATATTTAGATAGTAACAGGTTAGAATGTTTACTTGTAAATGAACATCATAGCTGGAAACAACTCTTTGAATAATAGGTAATAATATCTGTTCCATCAGTTGATATTTATATTAAATATATTGTATCAATAAAACTTGCCAAATGTGTAGCAACACCAAACTGTGCTAGTAATAAATTTTTCAAAGCTCTTTGAAGAGTATGCATGGCTTATCACACCTTCGAGAATTGCTAACTGAGATGACTCATTATGATAATTTGACAGATAGAAAAATAAAAGGCCCAGAGAGGTACGATAACTCCTGATCTCCCACTAGAGACCTGAAAACACAAAGAATAATATTAGGGCTGTTCACTATGTACAAAAACTTCACATTTCCCTTGACAAATTTCTACTGCAAACTAATTTTTCCAAAAAAGTTATGTAGTGACATTTATGCGATATTTATTTTCATAACTACTCTTCACCATCAAATGTTTTACACTTCACAGAGATTTGAATATTTGAGGTTCCTTTAGTTTTTCTGATGCTCTGTGTTGTGACTCGAAAGCAGGGGTGATGCCTACCTGTGTTGTTCAGCTTGGATCCCCATCAATTAGGATGGTGGCCAGGATGCTGCAGACACTTGAGTTATGAACTCATATTGTTAACCTCAGCCACTGACCTTAACTATCAAGAATGCTATTTTTTATTTTAGTGCTACTTTCTGTGGTAACGAATTCCATCTACATGCTTTTTATTGTTTACAGCCTAATTCCATTAAGACTGCCCATGTTTTGTGTTAGCACTTTCTCCATCTTCTTGCTCTCTGATTCAACTAGCTTTAGATGTTAAATCTTAATAAAAGATAGGAATAGAAGTTAAGTGAATAAAACATTACTTTCAAAGTAAGTAGTGCCTACCTTTTTCTTAGTTTAACTAATACTTTAATAAAAAAATGAGTTTAAATCATCTTTTAACTATGTTATCATTTTACTCTGTAGCCAGGATTGTTTAAAGACTATGATTTATTAAACCAAATGTGTTTATCAGCAAAATGCCATATTCTAAATCTATCATCATTGATGATGAAAAAGATTTGGTAAAGGTAATATAATATGGCATTGTCTTACTTTCTGGCAAAGGTATGTCATCCCTGCCCTGGAGATATTTAAATGTATCCTGAAAAAAGTCTGTTCAGTGTTTCTATGTTATTATCTCAGATGCCTAGTTCAGTGTTTATAGTTATCAGTACTGTTGAAATAGTGAAGAGGGATAATTAACTCAACTGGAAAAATGTAAATTCAGAAAGGCTGATACCCTCCCTGGGAAACTGAATTTTATCATCAACACATGTCAGGGGGTGTAGTTCAAAAAGTTATTTACCATGTTCTGTTGGTAAAGTCTGGCTTGACTTGCATCACAGTCCCTTTGTGTAGGACTCTTGTCTTAGCAATTAGCATAGAGTATAACTAATGTCAAATCAATAACCTGCTATATTTAAAGGGTGACTTTAGAAAGTTGAGCAACCTCAGATAAGAAAGTCAGTATATAGTGCTAAGAGAGTGAAGTCTGGAGTTGGAGTCTCTGGGTTTAAATCTGCCTTAATCATGAGTTCTCTTGCGTAACACATTACCTACCAGCCTACTGTCCCTACTTCTTCATCTGTAAAATGGAGATAACAGTCATACCTAAATCTCAGTGTGATTTAGTGTGCTGAGGACCAGTGTGATGAGTAACTGAATAAATACATGTGACAGTATCAACATGGTACATGTTAATATTAATAGCTGTATGAATATTGGCACTTTGATGATTAATATATTAATTCCAACCTTATTTCAGCCAAACAATCTCACAGTGATACTGTAGTACCCAATATGGTATACACACATGGGTATTTATATTTAATTTAAGTTTATTAAAATGAAATATAATTAAAATTTCATCCCTCATTTTCAGTAACCACATTTCAAGTGCTCAATAGCCACATCTGGCTACTGGCCATTATATTGTACAACCCAGATATAAACCACTCCTATCATCACTGAAAATTTTATTGGACAGTCCTGCTGTAGACTTGCACTCAATAACTTTAAACTATTTGACCCAACCATGCATTTTACTCTTTCACCAACACCTCCTATCTTTCCACATCACTCTTTGTTTTACTATGACTTCAAATATATTTTGACCCTATCAGGTACCCTAATTTGTAAACTCTCAAACTTTCATTTCAGGAACCCTTTAAATTTTAAAAATTATGAAGATACCATAAAGCTTTTATTTATGTATGTGATGTCTAGTGTTTTATGTCATATTATAAATTAAAAGTTAAAAATAAAAAAATAATTTAGAAATTTATTTAAATATCAATAGCAGGCTCATCCTGTATAAATTTAAATACATGTTTTAGCATCAGTTTCCACATTTGGGAAATTACTAAATTGTTATGATGCTGTTCAGAGTATGTGCCCTGACCCTGCGATATTTCGGTTTGTGGGATGACGCACTCACCAACTGAGACACACTGGCCAAGGCCTTTTCTTTATGACTTTAAATCAAGTTTAGTTTCCCCCTAATTTTCCTTGTATAAATTTGAATGCTTAAAGTTCAGCATTGTTTTGAAAAAAGTTGTAAATTAATGTGTTTAAAATCCAGCAAATTCTGGGGGGAAATGCAGTCTATATTTTTGTTTCATTTTACCTTCACTCAGGCCTGCCCTCTTGGTTTTCTGGAAAGGTGAGGATTCTGCTTTTTATATAGTGTTCCATTAGTCACACATATATAAACTTAGTAAGTAAGTATCCATCTATCTCTTACAAAATGCACTTTCCAAAGGTAACAAACTCAATCCACAATTTTAAATTTATTCAATAAATAAATTTATTTATTTTAAATATATAAATATTTAATATATATAAATGTTTAAATATATTCAATATTATAACCATAATAATGGAAATAAAGTTTGGATTATTGATTCTTAGAAAATTAACAGAAACCACTTTTCTTTACATAACAAAATTTAAAGCCTCTTCAAAGTCTCAACATAAACCATATCTTCCTGGATATAAATTGTCCTTAATAAAATAAGTTAACTTATATTGAGACCAAACCGTGTTTTATTTTATAACATGCTTAGCTCATCCCTCCTATGTGAGAGATAGCTGCCTATTCTCTCTTCTTGCTCCTTTTGACTTTTTAAGGATTAAAGTTTTAATATATGAGGTCTGTCCGGAAAAAGTTCAGCCATTGTTAATATAATGAGAATGGTTTTCGTGACATCATGTAACTTGGCATCCAAGGAAAGTGGACTGGAATGTGCATATGCAAAAAATGACAACTTTACTGTATTAGTCAGTGGGGGTGATAGACACCGTTGAGTGAGCATGTGTACTGTGTGCTCGTCACATTCAAAATGACTGAGAAAGTAGAGCAATGAATCTGCATCAAATTTTGCATTAAGCTTGAACAATCCTGCACAGAAACTATTCTGATGGTTCAGAAGGCCACAGCTTTCTGAGTAAATTACCAGTACTAACTGGTAATTGGCAGCTTCATTAAGACAATGCACCCACTCATGCATCATGTCTGGTGCAGAGTTTTTGGCAAAACATCAAATCACCCAGGTGACTCAGCCCCACTACAGCCCAGATTTGGTGCCCTGTGACTTCTGGCTTTTCCCAAAACTAAAATCACCTTTGAAATAAAAGAGATTTCAAACCACCAATGAGATTCAGGAAAATATGATGGTGAGCTGATGGAGACTGGGAGAACTGTGTGAGGTCCGAAGGTGCCTACTTTGAAGGGGACTGAGGTGTCATTGTTCTATGTACTGGGTTTCTTGTATGTTGTATTTTCTTCAATAAATGTCTCTATTTTTCATATTGCATGGCTGGATACCTTCTGTACAGACCTCGTATATAGGCTCACAGGAGAATTTCACCTTTTCAACCCCATCATATTTAATCTTTAATTTTTGATGCCATGGTCAGCAACTATTACATTTTTAGAAAAACAAGGGTAACAAAAAATATAAGATTCCTTCATTATGATCAGTAAGAGTTCCTAGCCTTTAAGTTAACATGATGATGGTGCTAGGCTGATATAACACTTGCAAAGCTGAGTCCTTCATTGCTTTGAAACATAATCTGCTGGTGTAACTCTGCTCACACCCGCATGTGGTCATCTACTCATTCTCAGGGAACCTGGTGACATCTATCTGCATACGTTTTGAAAATAAATTGCAGAGCTTGAATATAAATTCATTGTAGAAACAATTATAGAAATTGATATGATTTTTAAATAAGGATTTTTATCATAATTTACAAATCTAAATAGAAATTTACCAGAAATAACCTTATACATTTTATAAAATGTAAGATCTCATAACATTGAATTAAGAAAAGTTATATGCAAATTAGATGCTCTCTTTTAGCCAAAAATAGATAAAAGCAATGATAATAAGGCTAAAATTGTTTAGAGCAAACGTGGAATTACACATTTAGTTTTGGATGCTACTTTTCAAGTTGTGCCTATAAGCTAGAATGCACTAGAAGACAGTGGCAAGGAAAATGAAATGACTCCAAATCAAATTCATTTATGTGTTTATTTATATATCTTCCTTGTATTTCATCCCACAATTGGTTTTGGGTAGCTTAATTAGAGGTATGTAAGAGGTGGAAATTCAAATAAAATGAAGTGTCAGGAACAAGAGGAAAATTAAAACATGTGATGATTACATAGTACTTCAAGTTTTAATGACTATATAGGACACCATGTATACATGGTCTTTGGAGTTCTAGAGTTTCCTGGCATCCACTTAGACAATATGGTATCAATCTGACTCACATTGTCCCAATAGAAAAAATGCATGTGTATTACTCAGCATTCTCCTGGCACTAGGCCTGAGAGAAATGACTCACATGCTTTTTATATTGGGAACACTGAGTAATGTAGAAAACAACGTCCTCAACAACATCTCTCCAAAAAATAAAATAACATATTCCATATGTCGCTTATAGTGTCCTGTGGAATGAATGCAGGACAAAATACTGTGAAAAATGTTCCTCCAAGAAGCGATGGCCATGTTATAGAAATGCAGAATTTTCTGCTATTTAACTTAAGACATAAAACCCAGCTATGAAACACGATTTGAGACCAAGCCACAGGGCATGTCAAGGACATTGGGTGGTGGGGATAGTGGGGAGCTGTGTCCCACACAGCCACACAGCAGAGTGCTTCAGTGGACCCGGCTGTGCAGGTGGCCTGGCTTTAACTCCATCTATGCCCATTATTGACAATGTAACTTGAGCAAATCATGGAATCTCTCCCTACTTGTTGGGTTTTTTTTTGAAATAGGGATGCAAATCATGACATTTCTACCTCATACAACTATTTTAGGATCAAATGAAAAAATACAAGTAAAGTCCTCGGCACCTGTCACATGCAAAGTAGATGTTAGCTATTACTTTATCTTCTAAGCTGAAAAGACCTATGTAAAAGAGCATATACATATAGCCTTATTCTCTTTGATACTGAGACGTGGGAGGATAAATACATTGAGTGCTCATTATCCAAGGGCTTGGTGTTCGCAATGCCACCTACCCGCTAAACTGGATTGGTCCCCTGGATTTGTACCGGGGTGCGGCTCTGCAGTCATCGCAGACACGCACAGGACAGCGAAAACCTCAATCGCCCAACGTGTGTGCTGCCACCTGAGGTTGAACAAGGCAAGTTTGCCTTCCTGTTTTAGCCTTCATACAATAAACAAGGGTCCTCCACATTTCTCTTTCTTTTTGGGGCATTTTTTCTATTTTAAATGACACCCAAACATAGTTTAGAAGTGTTGTATGGTGCTCCTAAGGCAGGAAGCCCTGAACGTCTTTGGAAAGAACTTTAGAAAGGAGAAAAAGGGAAAAAGGGAGGTTACAAGAGTCTCATGTCTGAACTGCTTTAAGAGTTAGTGTGTCTTCAGTTGGATACATAGAACGAACTGACAGATCTCAGAGGTGAGGGGGTAGGGGGACTGCTATAAATTAGCCAAAGAACCCACGCATATGTGCCAGGCCTATGGACACAGACAAAAACGAGGTGAAGGTTGGAGTGGGGGAGGGGTAGGCTAGGACTGGGTGGACAGGGTAAAGGGGGATAAAATGGGAGACATCTGTAATAGTGTCAAAAATAAAAAAATTAATAATTTAATGTGTCCTTAGTTGTCAGATTGAATGACCGTTTATTCCTGATTGTATAAAGAGAAAGCAGATAAAATTCATGTGTCAGGCATAAATCTAATAGCTGTGAGAAAAATTACACAGAAAACAAATATTTGTCTTCATAGTAAAAATATTGGGGAATTATAAAATATATAGGAATTTTGTTTTTTTAGTTATAGTTTGGAGAAAATGATTGCAATTTGTTGTTTCATCCTATTTTTATTGTTTAGTGCTAACCTGCTTTTTTCAAATATTTGTTCTTATTGCTGTGTCAGAGTAAGTTTTGTTGCCTGATTTTACATACATTGTCATGATGTATCAAACTCTAAATCAACAAGGTCTTAACTAGTTTTTATTTTACTGTAAACCTGTTGTGCTTGCTGTAACCAAAACACTTTCCTGTACATGTAAACCGGTCCTGCTGAGCAAGAAGCATTGCCTAAGTATGTAAATAGTGTAGCTTGACACCTGGTTATAAACTGACTTCCTGGTCTACAGCTTGCAGAGTGCAGGCCCACATGGCCATAGATTAGGAGGGAAGGTGGCCCAACCCACGGTAACGACATTCTCTGTGCTTCCAGTCAGGTGGCTTTTGTAGAAAAGCCTTAAGTATTCTTATAACTTATAATTCCTATGCAGTTGCAAGATTGTTTTCCTAGATTAGGACTTTGCCTAAAATAAAATGTGTAAGAGAGTAATTTATGATAGGGTAGGAGAGACACCTTTTCTCTCTATATGTGAGGAATACATTTCCTATAATTTAAAAGAAATGGTAGACATTATTTACAGCTCTTTCTTAAAATAGATTTATTATATATATACACACATATACACACACACACATTTTCTCTGTTGGCTTATAAAAAATATTGAAAATACTCGATGGAAACAAGTTCAGCTCAACTTTTAATGGAATTCAGTTACTTTTTAAATAGATGATAAACGAGTACCCCTGTGCTGTGGCAAAGTGTTCTATTAGTAGAGACGCACATAAAGGACGTTATATACGCCCATATTTCAGTTCACCTCGCCCGAATCGTCTTCGTTTCACTTCCTAGCAAACCGAGGGAGGCTCCCAAATAGCCATTTGCTAATCTCCAGTGATATTTTGGAAGAAGAAGCCAGGGCAGGGCTGGCTTGTGAGGGACTGCTGTCTTCCAAAGTCTGTTTTCTCTATAAAGCAGCCAGTATAGTAGAATCTTCCAGCTTTTAGCACATCCAGGCCTCACCAAAGAAGTCGAGACACCAAGACTGCACAAGACATTCACTGTAACCAAGTAGACAGGAGTCTGTGACGAGAGGAACTAGAGTCGCTCATGCTAATTTCAGCATTGATTCCAATCATCGGAGGGAAATGGATCAGCCTGAGTGAGGGTCTCAGAGTGAGGTGACATGCTTTCCAACAAGAGCTTCTCCTGGAAGCTATCATATATTTTTCTAAAAAGTCTGAAGTTGAGAAGAGAAGGTGTGGATACTAACTTTTATTCCTTTATTTAGATGAAATAAGCTTTAGGGTAGAGTTTTGTTCAGTTTGGATTTAATCTTTTGAAAAATAAATTGCTGGTTCACTGGTTTGATTACAATTTTTTTTGTTACCTTTAAAAGGTAAAAGTGTAAGGTGACTAGTGTATTCTATGAATCTGCCATTCCCCCCAATTGTATAAGTACCGGTTATTTTACTAATAATTGATCACTGCAATAAATGGATATTGTTAAAATGCATCTACACTCAATGTAATTCCTCAAACATATGTAATATTCACAAAAGTTAGAAACCTGAATAATAAAGTATACATCTTTCATTGTCACTGCCCACTTTGGATCTAAATCATTTAAAATCCCTTATATCCACCTGTGTGTGCTTCTCGTTTTATTCCATTATCTCTCCTAAGAGTTTATCACTACTCTGAATTTTGGACTAACCATGTCTTTTTCTTTATGTTTAAAGGATTTTGTCACTTATTGTATATATAGACAGCCCATATGTTGCCTGATTTTTGTTTCCTTTTGAACCTCATAAAATGTTATTCCTGCTGTAACTTGTAATATCTTTCTTCAAATATGTTTTGGTTATTATTCTATGTTGCTGCATGTAATTATATTTCATTTATTTTTATTTAGTAATTTCACTAGTAGCTGTATAATACTACTTTGTTTATATACCCTGATTTGTTTCTATATTATCTTCTCTAAGGGCACGTGGGTTGGTGGTGGTTTTAGCTATTACAGCCTCTAAGCACCTGTATCCTTTCACGTCTGCGCAAGAGGAGAACACTGTGGAAAATGCAAATCATTATCTCTACAGGCGATGTCAGATTACTTTCAAAGTGACTGTATAATAAAGATACCAATCAGCTGTGGAAAAGAGGTTCATTGTTTCATGTGCATACCAGTCCTCAGTTCATCAGAAATTTTAATTTTTGCCAATTTGGGGGTGTGAATGGAAATGGTGATTAACTGCAGTTTGAATTTATGTATTTCTAATCATTATTAAGGGTAAACAATTTTCCTATGTTTAAGGTCTTTAATGTTGCCTTTTCATGGAAATGCTTGTTTTTCTAAAATAATTTTTTAAAATAGCCTTTATTTTCTCAGAGCATTTTTAGATTTACAGAAAAACTAAGGGAAGTATAAAGATTTCCCATACACCGTTAGCTCCCACACACAGGGCTCCCTCACTATCAAAATCTTGCCTCTTCATGAGTTTTGTATGCTTGTCTAGCTATTGGTATGAGTTCTTTCTGAACATCATTTACTTCCTAGTTTCTGGCTTGTCTTTTTACTGTTTTATTGTGTCTTTTGAGGAACACAAGTTTTTAATTTAAATATAGCTTATTGACCCTTTTAAAAATGGTTATTGCTTTTCCTTTTTGTTTGTGAAAATCTATTTTACCCTAAGGCCATGGAAAATATCTTCCTATATGTTCTTATGAGGTTTTATTTTCTGCTTTTGTTTTTCACACATGAGCTTTTGATCCACCTGGAATCCGTTATTGTATAAAATAATGTAAAGCTCTATTCTAATGCTTTGTAGTATTGATTATAATCTCCTCCCACTAGAAATAGAAGGGCTTTACTAAACTTTAATGGACTTGTGAAGAATTAATATCATGTCCTAAATGGGCCAACAGTGGGAATCAAGCAATCAAAATTAGTAAGATTTGATATGTAACAAATCATCAGAGATACTCAAAATACGGGCCCTAAGTGCTAAACCATGTGCATACATACCATGGGAAGAATGAAAAATCTGTATACACAAGGGCTCAGAGGGACTTCTGCTTGATAGATAAGTATTGTGCTTCGATGTCTTTTATTCTGATTGCTGATCTTTTCATCCATGACCTTCAAAATTCTAAGACTTTAGCCTTTGATAGAGGGTATCTTAAATGTGGTAAATGCCTTGTATACAATAGCTGCTCAATAAATGTTTATTTGAACTGAATGGTACATTATAATAGGACAAAATGAGAAATATATGTTTTAGACCAATAAATAATTGGAAGGAAGGAAGAAAAGGGAAGAAAGGGAGACAATAGAAAAAGTCTTTCATTTTCTAAGTCCTATATCACAATATTATTCAAAAATTTGTTTAATTTTTCTTAAAATTTTGAGGAAAAGTCCTTTTAGGGGAAGAATCACATGACAAGAATGACTCGCACTCCCTAGCTGGAATAGATCTATAGAGTGAGGGGTGAGTGTGTAGCAGAGGCCGGGAAATCTAGACACCAGAGTGGTAAGGGCACCTCTCATGAGACATTGCAGGCGGCAGAATTTTTTTTTTAAACACAAGAAAGCTGTCTCATACAATTTCTGGTTGTTTTGTTGCTCCTTCCCTCCCATGCTCCCATGGGTTATGAGACATCATTCTCTGGTTGCTTGTCTACCATTACCCATAACGATTTTTTAATGGCCTTTTTCTACCTTCAGGAAATGGAAATGGCCTGGCAGTGAATGTTCCATAACTACTAATGATTTCCTTCCCTCTTAGTACTGAAAAAAGTTGTTGGAAAAGGAAACTCACTCACCCTAAGCATTTTTGTCATAAAATGATACTCATTTGAACTGCTTACCCATACTAAGATGCAAGTACCATTTAAGTGCATTAAGGCTAATAATGTAAAAGACCTAAAAATAATGGTAATCTTTAGCAGTATGACCCAATCCTCAAGACACAAATACCATAATTAGATGTGGCTCTGCACAAACTCACTTAAATATTTTTAGTTAAGTGTTTTCTCTGATGTATATATAAAAGAAATTTCTTTCTGGTTATTCCATAGATGAATATAAGATTAAAAATTTGGAAATTTAGAGCCCAAGGAAAGTAAATATTATACTTTCCTAATTGGAAAGTTTCTAATTGGAATAGATTATATATATATAAAACACCTGTTGAAATTGAGCAAGCCTATTGTTCCTATTCTGGTAAGGTTTTCTGCAACTCACACACACAGTACTGCTTTGTACATAGAAATGAAAAAAACCATCCCATGAAGACCCTCTCCTTAAAGATAAGTGAGAGTATTTCAGAATAAGTGACAATTTTACTTAAATGCCCATGAACACTGGTAGTGGTTTAAAATTAGGTAACTCCTGGAAAATTTTGTATGTTTACCTTTTAAAATATAGACAAAATTAAAAGAAAAGGCTATGCATCACAATGTAATCAAACCTGAAAAATTAGTTATTTCTTAGCTGTGGTATGCACTTCAATTGACAAGGAGGGTTTGGGAAAAAATCAAACAGAATGGAGAAAATGAATGTGTGATGGCTTTCAGATAAGGAGGAGATGACTGAAATATGATCAGTTATTCTTTATTTCCTCTAAGAATAAGACAAGGGGGAATGTTAAGTCCCAACAAAGAAGATTATAAGTAAAACAGAATAGGAAGTGCCTGGTAAAGTAAATTTAACTGTTTCCTCTATTGAGATTGTAAAATCAGGACATATTTGCATGAGTAGAAAGTGGAAATGGTTGGGCAACTGGAATAAAATGATGGTAAAGATGTGTAGTTTGGAGCTTTTATCAAAGCAGAATAGATATGACATCAGGCTCATCATGAAGCATGAACAAAATTCTTAATAAAATGAGGGTAGCTGGGAATAAGGCTGCAGCTTACTTGTTTTGAGTGTATTTAAATGCATTCCTTCTGGAATTTTATACTTCTGCATGCAAGTCTATTGGTGAGGCTGATTGTGGGGTGATCATCATGGGGTCCAAAAAACAGAAACAAATTGAAACCAGAGAAAGCAAAGAGTAACAATGGGTGTGTCAGGTATAAAACCAATAAAATTATTTAAAAATCTTATCAAAGAATATTTGAGAGGGAAGTGAAATCACATAGGGAAGCATGTAATCTGTGTTTGAGTATGAGCTTTCATTGTAAAAAAAGTTAGTCCTGTATAAAATTAAATGGGGAAATTATGTAATATACATTATATATGTATGTGTTTGTGTATGTGTTTATATATGTGTGTATACATGTAGTTGTGTGTTTATGTGTGTGTGCATATATATACACACACACAGTAATTGTGAATTGCCTCTGTTGAGCACAGTCCTAGACACATAGGACAGATGCCACAAATGCATTCTCACAAACATATATAATGTTCTATTTAGGAGGAGTAATTGAGACTCTTCCCTACACCCTAACAAACATGCACTTCTTTGAGAGGGAAAACATAGTCTAAACAGTGATCATGGCTGAGACACTTTTTGCTTAGTGGTATAGGCAAACGGAATAAAGGAGAGACTGAGGAAGGAAAAAAAGAAAGTTTGGTAGAAGGGACTTGTGAAGAAAAAAGTTTGGGCAGAAGGAGAGAATGAGAACAAGGGAGTCATCTGATTTAAGGAATGGAAACTGTAAACAAGCAAGTTGTGTTCAAGGAAGGTTTTTCAGAAGTTTTGATGTGATATGTGATAATGCTGCCCCCACCTCCATATTCCCAAGAATCATTCAGAGAAATTTTCATTATCCCTTAATGCTTTCAGTGTTAAACTTTGATTTTTTTCCCTCCAATATATGCCCTCCTCTCCTTCTCTTCCCTGCACAGCACATCTTTCATCCTCATCTGCTTCCTTGAGACAATCACAATTTCAGTCTCCTTAAGGTACAGGGAACCAACCAAATTTGCCGTATTTATATATGTATATATATCTGTTCCTTATGAAGATGCAATATGGATCTCATACTGATTAAAATATTCAAATATGAAGAGAAAGACATATGTCATTATAATAAAATAGAATGAAATATGTCAAATAGAATTTAATGTTTAACAAAAAATTTGTTTATTAAATGCTATATTAAACATTTATGTAACTATGAAAAATGAAATGTTAAATATTTGTGCTTCCACAATTTCTTAGATGCCATTTCTATTGCAAATAAAATGAATTCAATGTCATCTAGATTTTACAAGGTTTTAGAGCAATTTATCTCAAACTCTATAAAATAGTAATCTAGAGTAGGGGGGTGGTGGGGAGAAAATGCAGACAACTGTAATTGAACAACAATAAAATAATTTTTAAAAACTTTTGAAAAAGACCCATGAAGATCTAGGTGGGTAGAGTCCTAATTTGGGGTCATAGGAGTCTATCCTAGAACTCAGCATCATCAGATCCACCTTCAGACAACACAAGAAAAAGTTCTGCTCTCTTTTATGTGAGAAACTCAAGAACAAGGCAAATGAAATTTGATTTCATAAAAAGTAGTAATCTTGAATATATATATTTATGCAAGATGTATGCTTTGGCCAGGGATGCAATGGCAAAATAAAGGAATCATAAGTCTTTAATATTCATAAATTTAAAAAGACATACAACGTTTGAATATTGGCTTATATAAAATTTTCTAATTTCAGGATGATACTACTGATTTCAAAAAAAGTGTTTATAGTTCAAAAAATTAAAGCCAGAGAAGTGACTCATAGTCTAGCACATTGGTCATTTTAGCCAGCTTTGTGATTGATTAGAATTGGTTCAGTCATTGATAACAGAAAGTTTTACTTACATTCCACTGTGTAAATTCTACAATTGATTTATCTGTTATATACAAATAGCTTAACAATCTGTCAATGGCAATATT
The DNA here is from genome assembly GCA_028533065.1 of Trachops cirrhosus. NCBI lineage: Eukaryota > Metazoa > Chordata > Mammalia > Chiroptera > Phyllostomidae > Trachops > Trachops cirrhosus. The sequence continues at coordinate 35,041,136 of CM052549.1, read as the reverse complement.
ACTTGACTTAGAGAGAAACAAAATTGTTGGGGTTATTTTAGACTATAGCATTGAAAGTTTAAAAGTGAATTTTGCTTGGAAGGTAAACTTATTGAAGGCAGAAGTAATTCTGCAGGGGTTTCGTAGGTTCGTAGATGTGTGGAATCATCGTAAGGTAATTGCTGGTCACTGGACAGCTTAAGAGAGCTCATTAGTGAGACTGTTGTAAATGATCACTGTTTTTAAGAGTGTAAATGAGCCAGGCAGTGAAAGACAAATACCATATGATCTCACCTTTAACAGGAACCTAAACAACAAAACAAAGAAACAAGTAAAATA
>CM052549.1:34892245-35040718 GCA_028533065.1 Trachops cirrhosus | reverse complement strand
AAAAAAAGAGTGTAAATGATAAAGAGGTGCAGATATTGGAAGTAGATAAAATCAACAAAGATATAAAAGAGACTTAAACAATGTTATCACTGGTCATTGAGAAGCTATTTTCTTGAATTCCACATTCATTTGATATATTATATTATCATTGCTTATGCCCGCAAACTATATTTGATGGAGGGATTAATTCACACAAGTAAGAAAGGTTGTTGCACACCCAGCAATGCATACCTATGGAAAAGCGCAAGGTTTGTTGTCCCCCGTCTTCTTTCACCCTTATACTCCTATACATTTCTGCTTCTGCTCTGAGGAAAGGTTACAACCGTAACTTGAAGTTGCCCTGTTTCTTAGCATTTGACCCATTTTCTGACAAACTTCATGTACCAGGATGCTTACAGCTGCCAATAAGACACAGCCCCTGACAGTGGCAGATATATCCTCTTCATATAACGAAAAAGTTGAAGGAAGGCATTTTTAGCCTGTCCCCTGTGGTTGAAGATGGTTGCTGCAGTCCAAAGCATCACACAGAGTAAGGAATATTCTCCTTTCCACATCATCTGTGCACTGTATTATGTGTTCATCACCCCAAGATAACCAGTGCCACCCTTTTCAGCTTAATAAAAAGGGGAAAGGGTAGTCTCCTTTTCTGTGTTTCTTTGTACTAGAAAAGAAAAAAAAACCCCTCAGGATCCTCTATGGTTCTATTTGTCTGTACTAATTTGCATGCCCATGCCCTTGCTACATGTTGCTGGGAAAGCAAGTCGCTGATACCCTCAACTATTACAGTGGAATACAGGCTCTACTAGGACAAAAAAGAAATAGGCGGGGATGCTGGCATAGATTTGGCACACAGCTCACACTTTCCCCGGCTATGTACAACAGTGTCTATTTCCCGAAGGCCTCACCAGTACTGTACCTTGTCAAGTTTCCGATTTTCCTTGTCTGATAAGTGAAAAAAGGTACCACATTATGATTTTAGTTTGATGTTTTCTTATAATAAAGGACTAAACAAACATATTACTACTTATTTGCTGCTAGAAAAATGGAACTACTCTGTGATTAGCTTTTTATTTATTGTGTGTGAGTACTACTGTATCATTTTCTGATTTTAAAAATTTTGTAATTATTTGAATAGGTAATGCATTAACATGGTTACAAATTCAAGATGTGTAAAAAGGTATGTAGTCATTTTTTTCACTTGAGATCTTTCAATATAATAATTGTATATCATCTTATATAGTTTCATGCATAACAAATATATAAAATATTTAAAAATTATTTTGATTTACCATAATCCATGTAATTGGTACTTTGTTGATGGATATTGAATTATTTCCAATCATTGGTACTATAGACATCGATATATTATAAAAATAAACATTCATTTTACATACATAAGCAAATAAATCTATAGGATGAAATACTGGGTCAAATGTGTGCATATTTGTAATTTTGACAGATATTGACTAATTGTCCACAGGGTTTGTAAAAGCCTATACTTCCATCCATAATATATGAGAGTATGTCTCTCCACAGACTCATAAATAAAGCACGTTGTCAGATGACTTTTGGCATTAAAATACAATTTATATCATGAGGCTGGGGAACTTTCAAAAGTCCTATTCTGTGACTAATTTTTTGAAAAGATTTTATTTATTTATTTTTAGAGAGGGGGGAGGGAGGGGGAAGAGAGGGGAAAAAAACAAACTGTGGTTGCTTCTTGTGCATTCCCTACTGGCGACCTGGCCCACAACCCAGGCATGTGCCCTGACTGGCAATCGAACCAGTGACCCTTTAGTTTGCAGGCTGGCACTCAATCCACTGAGCCACACCAGCCAGGGCTATTCTGTGACTAATTTTATACAACCTATATTTCTTTTGGGTTGTATATCTTTATTCTCATTTATTTTTACAAGTTTTTTGTATATTGAGAAGATTAGTCCTTTTCTATAAGACACATTACAAGTATTTCTCATAGTGTTTTATTTGTATTTTGACTGTTAATGGTATATTTACATAGGATTTAATTATATGTAGCCAGATTAAAAAATCTTTTATGGTCTTTACTTTGACTTTATGATGCTCTTTTCTATGAAGCAGTTGTTATGCAAACAAACAAAAGAACCTGAATTTAATTTGTTGAGTCCCACTTTGCCTAATGGTGAAAAGTCAGCGGTTGCAGGTTAACTCAGTCGATCAGGATATCCCAGTTGATTCAGGCATCTTCTTCTTCCTCATCTCCCTAATTTTAGGTCCAAGTTCTCAAGGCTAACACATTGCCATAACTTTGTAGGCATGTCTTTGATTTTGTCATCCTGTCGATGTCCGCTAGGAAGCACAATCTCCCACCAGGCCCTTGGTTCTTATTTCTCCACTTGGCACGTCTGCTGAGTCATTCAGGTTCCTTGGTGTCTGGTCAGTGGGCTGGAAGGCTGTTTCCAGGTACCCATTTCAGACTGAAGATTTGCTCTGAGCTACTTCCTGGGTGAGCCTTTTCATTGATGTGAAATTATGCTTAATACATTTTTTCTTTCATGGGTTTTGGATTTTGAATTATAGACAGGCCTCCCCATTTCAATGAAAATAAAAATCATTTCCTTTTATTGTTCATCTTTTTTCTTATTTTATTTTTTACCGATAAATATTTTATTAATTTTAATTTTATTTTCAGGTATGATGTATATAATGGATTCAAGTTTATTGATTTCAAAGATGACTATCTTGTTTCCCAGTAACAGTAATTGATCTGAGAATTCATTATGTTATAACTATTTGCATTTGAATCTCTTTTTGGACTTTCTAATATTGTTCATTGTTCTGCCTATTTATAGTCCTATCAGCAAACTGTTTCGGTTATTTAAGCATAATATATTTTGATATCTGCTAAACTAGTCTGCCTTCATATTCTTTTTCTTTTCAGAGCACACTCCTTCAGGTATTTGTATTCTTCCAATATAAAATTTAGGTGATCACATACTGCAGTGTATTAAAGTACCTGCCCGCAAACATACATGTAGAAAGCCAATGGATTTCTTCACAGTAGGTTTTTTCTTCTTTACTTACCAAATGTTGTTATTCTACGTAACAGGCTTTTATTAGATATGACCATTTCATATTTTTTAAAAAGACAAACATCTTGCTAAATTATAGTTAAAACATATTAAAGCCATAGAAGATTAGACTTCATGGAGAATTTTTGTGACATAACATAAATAGGCAATTTAAATGGGCTTGATATTATTGAGTAAACATTGTCATTTCATGAGCTATTTTGATTGATGTTACTCTTTCAATTTACTTTGTCACTGCTTCACCCCCCCTTTTTTTTTTTTACTGAGTCAACTTATTGACATTCTATGTTAAACTTTATCTTTTTCTAAAGGTAAGTATTCAAAGGGTAATTGCCTACAAGTAATATAAATGCAACACTGGCAATAAACAAATTATTATTGTGCTTAACTCTTATTGAATACATTTTTATGTACCAGGTACTATAAGTACGTGTATTCCTTAATTCTTATAGCAATCCTCTGTAATAGGAATTATTATTATTATTCTTATTTTGTAGCTGAAGAAATAGGAGACAAGAGAGGTGACATGTTTCAAAATGCACTGCAAGCAACTGGGAGCACTGAGACTTGAACTCATATAGCCTTTGCAGATTCCGTGCTCTTAACCACCACGAAATCCTGCACTAATACAACAGTAACTTCCATTATTCCTGATGACCTTGCAGCAAGCATTTCTCATCCTAAAACAGACTCAGCTGTGCTTCCTTCCTTTGGGTTTCATGATCTATCCCTGTGAGTTTAAAGTTTTAATCCTCCTGAAATCTGCTTGAGCAGGTTTCAATTCCTTTCTATCAAACATGCTCTGATGGAGAGGGGAAGAAAGACTGTGAATCCAGTTCTGCTTGCCTAATTTGCCTTGCCCTCTTTAAACTTTAGTGCAATAAACAGGTACTCACACTGTGTTAAGAGGCTTCCTTTGGGAAGAATATCTTTAACTTTGAACTAGAGGTAATGGACACCTCTTCCATTTCCAGAGACCAGCATTGAGTCAATTAAGAGTGACACCCTCTGGGAAACAATATAAATAAACGGAGATTTCTTTATTCAAAACTTCATGTTGTTTCATTGCTGAGAATTGTGAGACCCATGGGTCTTTAATGAACACCAAAACACTGCCATTATTGTTTAGCATAGAGGCTTTGTGCACAGGTCTAAATTGGATATGTCACTCCCTCCCAGTGAGAGATCAGGATCTGGGTAAAGTTTCAAACCTTAAAGATCAGTTAGGTTTTGCCACTGGTAACAAATTTGTTTGATTTGTTTGAAGAAAGAACTACAATTTTTCACCTATGCTTTTCTGAAAAAGAAGACAAAGTTGAAGGATGTGAGTTGACTCGGAGTTTCTAAAAGACAGACCTGGAGGAATCGAATACATTCAAGATTGTGACTATGGGCTAATTTTCTTAGAGCATCTACTTCTGGGCAGAGTATCCCATTTAGGTAAATGATGCAGGAGAAATAGAAACCTGGATTCCTAGGGACTGGCAATGTCAGAACACAAATATATTTTCTCATTTGAATCGATGGGGAGATGTATGTACAGTTATAATAAAAATAAATTCCATGTGATACCTGCAAAACCGGAGGGACTTAATTTTGAATTAAGGGATCAAATGCCAAGCAGAAAAGTTCAAAAGGAGAATCAATGCAGTAGCTGTAAAAACATGTCTCCCTCAGAATGCACTCAAACATTACAATTCAGAATAAACTTGTGAATATGATTCCCGATGAACAAAAAAAGCAGAGTCAATAGGAAAAATCCTGGAGACTAGCCCCAATAACCCAGAAAAAAACCCTGATTGGGAAGTACAGCCAAACCTATAATAACTGGCCACATTTATACTGGAAACTTCGTTTACTGAGCTTGCTTGTGACATAGTTCCTGCCATTTTGAATTCTGCATATTTTCTGTCTCCCATCTCAATTTGGAAAACCTAAAATGACTTGAATAAAAAAAAAACAATTGATTCTTGGTTTCTTTCCAAGATTCAGTAGCTCCACTAGATGCCCCTTGAGAACAGAGTGCCCAGTAATTACTGTTATAAGGAATGTTTGCTGCTAGCAGAGGACAATAGTCAGAACTCCTTAACTCTTTGTGCACAGAATTGATTTGATTAGCAGTACCACCTACTTAGAATGTCCCTAAACTCCAGCTTGACAAGCCACTATCTTGTCATTATTTTAAAATAAATCTCACATAAGATTTAATTTATCTTTCAGATGTGACGGAAAGCACTCTTGATTTCCCCAGGCATATCCATCTCTCTCCCAGCAGAGTTTGAGTCGGCAGGCCCATGGTTCTTCAGCCACGTGTCCAGTCTTGAAAAGCACAATGCACTTTGTAAAATATCCTGTTGGAATTTTATTGTCTATTAATTTTTCTTCTTTAGGGTGAATGAATAAACTCATCTCACAATATCTGTGAATCATTGCAAAGTCCCAGCAAGCAGAGCCTAGATCTAACTTAGTAGCATTTTATGGTGCATTGTCATATATAGTCAGAAATTAACTCATTTTTGGTGACATTGAGGATTTGTATTATATTAAAAGTTTTTTTCTTTAAATTCTAATCTAGCAATTGTTTTTCTGCTTCAGAGATATTTAAATTTTAAATGAATTATGGACTTATTATGGAGTTATTGGCCACTCATTGCAGAGTCTGATAAAATCCTAGAATTTATTTCCTATGTGTATTTTTCCTTAATTTCTAAATGCATGTAAAATTTAAAGGAAGCATAACCCATGCAGTTTCATTAATTTGTACTGAAATTGTGAAAATGTTCACTTTAAGAGCTCTTTGAAGTTTAAGAAAATTTTTGATAGCCAATTTGAACCTTTTTATCTCTAAACTAGGATTACATTTTGCCAAGAATTAACAAACATGTAAAGGTTAGGGTTTAGCTAGAAATTTCTAACTCTCATACCCCCCATATATTCTAAACTTAAAAATTAAAACAAAACCTCCTCTCCCTAGTACAATGGACAATGTCCATTCCTCTCCCAACTGGACAGTGAGCCATTAAAATGTGGTAAGTGTTTTCTTTCCTTGCCTCTATTTATTCACATCTAAAGGTGTGGTTTGCTTTTTTATCAACAGTATTTAACAGGCAATATTGTTTTAAAATACATTATTAGAAAACTAAAAAATATTTGAATATTGACTTAAGATAATCTATGATATTTCATTTTAGTATACAGTAAAAAAACTATTTGTAAATTAAATGTGTTGGGCTGAGATTGGTTAATAAGATTACATATGTTTCCAGTGTACAATTCTCTGACACATCATCTGTACATTGTATTGTGTCAAAACCATTATTTTTATACTATAAGTGTTTTATCTACATGATTCTAAGTGCCAAGGATAAAGAGAGAAAAATCCAGTTTTGTAGGAAAGATGGTCCACAAATGGGAAATGATAAAGACCTTACAGAGGTAGAGCACCCTATGCTATTAGACAAAGTAGGATACTTTAAGTTCAATGACTCGACTAATTAGTTGCAAAACAGTAATCAATATGTATTGTAAAATATACATTCAACTTTCCTTTGCTCCTGATTAATCTATCATATTCCTTTTCTTATACCTCCTGAAGTTGTTCATCATCTCTCTCTTCAAATTAGTCCAAAAAAGTTAAATGGTACCACATAGCTTGAATGAATGTGGATCTTAACTAATAGAAATACACGATATAATTAGATGCAGTGGTGGGGAATGAGTTATGCCCTTCATGTCAAAATGTCAAAGGTATGATATGCTATGGTCTGCTATAAAGTTAGTAGAGAAATAAAATTATCAAGTTAAATTGTATTATTTTGTTGGTGTCCATGGTCATTACAAACAATTAAGTTATGAAATATACTAAATGTAAGTGCATCTGATAAAAATTTGAATAAAATGTGAATAGGAAAAACTGTTAATTTCTAAGTAATAGTAGGTTACAACAATACATAATGGTTACAAAACTATGCAATGGAAAGAAATATCAATCAAATTCCTTTATATAATGTATGTAAATTTTATTCAGCAATACATTTTTATTCTTATCAATACAATATCTCTGCATATTATGAAATTTGGTAACATTTAACTATAGATATTAGTGACAAATATCTTAAGTAGAAATGGCAGAACTCTAATGTGACATTTTATAGTATATCTTTTCCTTTAATGATCCTGAGATGGTCAATTTTATTAACTTTGCAAAAATTGAAATCTTGTAACTTTTGGAATCATATCAATAACAGTACTCTTTCTAGTTATTCGCCATTATAAGATACCAAAAGTGATGTGTCTAACATAAAATAATTATACTTTTAAATATGTAAAATATATAATTAACTATATAATTCCACATATTTTTGCTTCTATTATCAGAGAAATGATAAACCATACTGCCATGTTCATCGATCTTTGCTCTTAAGAAGAAAACATTGAAAATCATTGAGCTGAGCCATCTTTCTCCCTGTACTGTATAAAATGGAACACTCATATTTTTAGATATTATTTTTTTCTCTGCAATATTTTTAGTCTTTTAAAAATAACTTTGCAGGGGTTTTCCCCCCAAGAAAGCAGTTTTGTACATACTTAGGAAGTTCAGTCACTTCCTTTCCTTAATCATGTGACTGAAATGGTTCTCTTATGTGCATTAGCAGAATGACCCTATGTTTTTTCTCATCCATATGTTTCTACTATATGTGGGTGAAAAGCAAGTAAGTCAAGCATGCTGCTCTTAAAAGTGACTTCACTGTGGACACTTTTCTCAACTACAATTGCCTAGCAACTTAACGATTACAGAGGACAGAGTCCCCAAGGCATTTTGAACTGAGCATCCTGAAGTAGACTGATTCTCTGTTCTAAATGAAAAATTGTGCCCCATGTCAAGATACATGAGTATATTAAAATGGAAATGTTTTCATCTCAGTTTATCTGTACCATTAAGACCAGAGATTGTACATTCCAAAGTGAAACAACTACGTAGAATTGTCAAATGCAGGTGACTAAAAACCTATCAGGAATTTCAAACATTTACACATCTCTAGGGTACCAAAAATTCAGGAGTTAAAGACAAAAGGAGAATAAAAATAAATTTTAAAGATAGCTGTTGCCTGTGTCTATGGGTGATGCATATACGAGTATGCTCTTTGGCTAATTCCTTCACCACCTTTCATCCCACCCTCCCTCCCCTCTGACAGCTGTCAGTCTGTTTCATGTATCCATACCTCCATTTACATTTTGTTCATCAGTTTATTTTGTTCATTAGATTCCACATATAAGTGAGATCATGTGGTGTTTGTCTTTCTCTGACTGGCTTATTTCACTTAGCATAATAATCTCTAGGTTCATCCACGCTGTCACAAAAGGTAAGATGCCCTTCTTTTTATGGCTGTGTGGCATTCCATTGTGTAAATGTACTGCAGGTTTTTTAACCAGTCATCTACTGATGAGCACTTGGGTTGCTTCCAGGCCTTGGCTATTGTAAATAACATTGCAATGAATGTTGAGGTGCATATATGAGAGTATTCTTTTGAATTGGTGTTTCAGGATTCTTAGGATATATTCCCAGAGGTGGCTGGAGGAAAGCGGGGCATGAGGGTTTGGTGGAGGTGGGCAGAGCAAGGAAAAATGGGGACATTTGTAATAATGTCAACAATGAAAATGACATAAAAAGATAGCTGTTGTTGTGCTATAAGTCTTGATATTCTTCTCACTAAAAGATTAGTGAAAATGGTTTTAATTAAAACACAAAGAGTTTTATATGTATTCAATAAAATTAGAAATATGACAGTGGACTAATCTCAGATATCTGACTGAGAAACTTAAAGAATAAGACGTTAGCTTGTTAGATGTTACTGAATCAGTTGGAGTATGTGATGAAGGCCACTGATTACTTTGCCAAAGTGGGTTTTATGTAGCAGGGGGACAAAATCCCAATAAAGTTATGTTGATGTGAGATGCATTGGTGAAAAAGCATGGACAGTGAATATAAACATTATTTTTGGAGGAGATACTCCATAAGGGGTGCAGGGAAATGTGGCAGGGATGATGGGCTGGTGGGAAATGACTATTTTTTAAAAGGTGTGCTCTTTTATGGTATATTTATATTTTTATAGGAATAATTTGGTAGGAAAAAAATAATGGTTGAGGAGAAAGAGAATATGATTGCAAAAGCAATGTCTTTGGAATGCTAGAGGAGACAGGATACAGAGCACAAGAAGACCAAATGGCTTTTCCTTAAAATAATTTTCATTTTAATTAAATTTGGAGTAGCATTAATAACATATTTATACCTAAAAAAAGTAAATGGCTTTTGAGAACTGCAGGAAGAATCCATCCTTTGAGGAGAGAGGGTAGAGCTCCTGGGGTCAAGTCCAAAACCCTGAGGTCAACTAAGAAACCTCAGATTATTTTGCCCTCATCTCTAGCCTTACTTATTGCAGTGTTTCTTTCATTGTCTCCTCTGCAAAAATGCTGACGTCTTTTGATTTATTTCACAGTCCTTCATTGTTCTCTTGTCTGTGAGTCTATGCACATGTTATTCCTACTACATTGACCACTCGCCTCATTTAAAAACACATCTCCCTTACCTTTATTACTGTGTTCAGGTAAATATAATTTTTGTTTAAGACTTGGCTTAAATATCCTGTCTTAGGGATCTTATTGTTAAACTAGATAAACAAGCTCTAGTTTTGCCAATATGCAGTATTATTCTATAACATTTATCTCACTAACATTTATTTGTTTACATTTCTTGCTTCATTGTCAGCTGCATGTGGATGATGGTTAGGTCTTTCTTTTGACAATGCTGCATCCTATAATAGTCAACATATATTATATATTTAATAAATTTGCTGACTGACCAACCATCTTGCATGGTCAATATAAGGAAAATTCAACCTTTATTTTAATCAAGTATCTAAATCCAGAAAGCTCTATGAAATATGTATTTAATATAATGGAGCCATTACACTATGTCAATTAACACAAAACTTAAGGTGAGTAAGCAACCACTTAGCAGAGAACAGAGCAAGGCAAAAATGGGACAAGGAATAAATGAATGGGAGAAGAGGTATCAATAAAGATCTAAAGCATTGGCTAAGGTTTGGCACAAAATTGGCTTAATGGAAGGAATAAAGTCACTCTCTTTTCCAAGGGAAGGATACAAATTTCCCCACACTCTGTTTTCAATTCAGTCGAAAGAACACTGACCTTTTCTTCTTTATTAACTCGATCATGCCTCAGACTTATGCTCCATTTAGAGAACTTGATTACTCTTAAAGATGGCTTGGCAATAGCGCTTTCCATCTTGCTCCCATTAACTCCGTATCTGCTTTATATTATTTTTTCCAAATTTGTTTTCAGAAAATGAGTGCCAACCAATTTTCTAATGTAAATATTAAGTTTTTGTTTTGCTTCCGTATTTCTGACATAGCTACCTTTTTCAAATTGTCCTTGAGAAATCATTAAATATTCTATCCATACTTTGTGCACATGGTAAATATTTAAGAACTTAATACATAAAAGGTATTTTTCTTGGTGTAGAAGAGTGTAGAGGGCAATTATTCCCTTCGTAGTAACACAAATAGGTACACAATTAATTATAAAACACAACAGAGGGTGACCAGAACTACTGGAAGATTGGCAGTGGTGTGCTTTTGGAGCACAGATGAAGGAATAATAAATTGTCTCCAGAGAACAGAACAGGGTCATAGAATTTGAATGAGGCCTGTGCTGAGAGTACTGGCTGAGGGAATTCAAGCAGAGAGAAAGGCATGATTTCTAGCACAGAGGTATCAAAGTGTGTTTGGATAAGTGACTTCTCTGGTATGACAGAAATCCTGTGACATGAAGGAGAAAGACTGGGAACATGAGGCAGGAAAAGGAAGCTAGAGCCAAAGAGCACAGGACATTGAATGGCTTTCTAAAACTTAAAACTTTACTCTGTGATATAATGTAATTAAAATTTTAGATTTTAAAATATAATTAATTTGCAGAATTGGTTGTAAAAAAAAAAGGAAAGAATGAGCCCAGTGACACAACCATTGTTTAGGAAAGAGAGAAAGACGGTTGAACTTTGGAGATAAGAAACTCCCATGCAGCCCTGGCTGGTGTGGCTCAGTTAATTGGAGCGTCATCCCATAAACTGAAAGGTTGTGGGTTCAATTGCCCATCGATGTTTCTCTCCTTTCCAATAATATGTCCACAGGTGAGGACAAAAGAAAGAATCTCCATTCCTTTACTGAGTTTCTGCTAGGCACGTAGCAATGAGGTGGATGCCTTATAGAATATGAGTAAGGCAACTGTAACTGCAGATAGTTATTCTACTTTGCTAAAAATGGAAAATACAGTAATTTTTATTTATAAAATTTCTGAACTCATACTGATTTCACTGTGTTTGGAGAAATCACCAAAAGCATGAAATAGCCTGATAGGATTTGGATAAAATTGCTGTTCCAGAGCGTTTATCTTTAGACTTTGATTCAACCCGATAAGCATCATCATCTCTAAGGTTTTTAGAAGTTAATATTTAAATAATCAGACTTCATGGTGAATGCTTGCATTATATTTAAGTGGTGTATTTTTAGGTTCTATTGCCAAAATCAGAACAAAGGCAGTGGATCAAGTATGAAGCAGTCCTTGTTTTGCATATAATGATAGTACAATTCACTGGGCTTCCCATTTATTTTCAAATTATTTGAAATGGTCTTGGATATTAAAGATTTTTTTCCTTTTCAATATATTTATTTCTCTTACAAAAGAGAGCTGGCTTTGTATTGATAAATAAATCAGGAAAGAAAAGCCTTGGGTGAGTCCAATGAAGTGCTAAAGCAGCTCAGGACCGCTCCTGTGAAGATGAATAAAGGGCATTAAAAAATCCCCCCGGGGCATTTCACAAGCAGCCTCCTCTCACGTTAGAGAGAACTGCCTGTCTACAGGCTCATTTTCTCACATTAGTTTCTGGCATCATAACTCCATCTAACAAGCTGTTTATATTTAGCAATTTCTGATTTCCTTTCCTGGCATACAAAAATTCTGAGCTCACCTATAATTTAAAAATATTTCTTATATTCCTATGGCTTTTCTTTTTTAACTTGAGGTAGTATTTGAGGCATAGACCAGATAATAGTTTTTAAACACCTAAAAGAAGATGTATCACTCTAATTTACAATCGCCATTTAAAAATGAGTCTTAATATGAGTTTTTGCATTCTCTACCATTTGACTGAAATGTATGTTTTTAGTTAAGTCAATTTTTCTACATAGAATAAGATAAAATTTTGTTAAAATATTATTAATTTTTGATATACATGTTTAAAATATTCTGCTAACAAAAACAGCATTTTCCAAGAGACAGCTTTTTAATTTTTCCTGCTGAATCTAGTTTTAAAAGTTGCAACCTTTAAGTTGACATTAATGAATTTTAATTTTTATTCTGTAGAAATGGAGGGTATTAATCATTTTGAAGTTCGACACTAAAAAGTTTTATTGTTATCGGTGGGGAAAGTTTGAGAGCAATAATTAGCATATTCAGATGTTAGAGGATAAAATATCAACTACAAAGCATTTATGACTTCCAGTCCTCCACCTTCTAAGGCAGATGGAGCCCAAAGATCCTTGATTAGTAAAAAGTAGACCAGTAGGTGGAGCTGTGAGCAGCAGAAGCTGAGAGATAGCCAAATTAGTACAAGACATAAATGGGAAAACATGGATGCAAATAAGAAGGCAGAAATCAGCCCAAGACATGTTGGAATTATTCCCAGAAGGGTTAATTCTACAGGCAGAATAAGACTACAGAAGAGATGTAGTGACTACTGTGAGGAGCAGAATGTTGGGCTAAAGAGTTTTAAAGGGACTTTAATGGATTTGTGTTTTATATGTGTTCTAACCCTCTCCTCTGTCACATAATATCTTCAGAAAAATCTGCATTCCCTTTTGATGATGCTTTTTGAATTTTTATTTACTTGCTGTAAGAGTGTAAATGTTTTCTTCTTTTATTAAGGTGTTATTTATAAATAACAAACATGACTAATTTTACGTGTAGAGGGGAGTAGATGGTGTTGAATGATTAATTGTCTGATGCTTCTTTGCCTCCAGTTGGATGACTCTGAAGGGCCACTCCTGCTCTAGAGCTCTCAGGGGACCTATTCAAGTGCACTTACTGTAAACAGATTGCAGTTCATTTTTTCCCTTCCCAATCCTGCTTTCTTCATAGCCTGACAGGAGTGGTCCTGAGTTTGCTACCAAAATACCTCCTTTCACAAGTCTCTACTGCATTTTGTTTCCAGGAGAACATGGCCTAGGGGAGTTGGTGTCAGAAATGTCCTAGCAGGGGTATGCAACCTTTCTGTGTCTCCAGTCCATACTGGAAGAAGAGTTGTTTAGGGACACACATTAAATACATTGCAACATGTAATCATAAAAAATCTAATAGTGTTTTCAGTAAATTAACAGTTTTGTGTTGGGCCACATTCATAGCCAACCAACATTCATAGCCATTGGTTCCTGCTGACGGGCCAAAGGTTGGACACCCCTGTCAGGACCTAAGGAAGTCAACTCTAAAACAAAATTGTCACGTGGCTGGCTAGACTCACCTGCCAGCCAGGTGACAATATACACCCATATCTGATGGTCAGTAGACTACCCAGAGCCCTTGAGATTCTCTAATGAAGTAATTAAGAAACCCCACTGGTGGTAGATGAGGACAAACACCCATGAAAGGAATATAAGGCCTGGTGGAACATCTCAAGAGAGGTGCTGGGAAAGTAGTTATTTTAAGAACTATGAAATCGGCTGATTTTTACTGGGAGCTATTGGAGTATTGGAAAAAAATGCTGGAGGTGAGTGATAACTAGTTTAAGGGGAAATGTGAAAGTCACAGTATTTCTTCATCTACCTATGAAGAGATTCCCATCACCTGCAGCCAGAGGGCAGAAAAAAATGGCCAGGCCAAGAACTTAATCATAGAGCTCTAGAGAGGTTTGAAATCTAAACCTTGGCAAGTTTACTGCACCAAGATTAGGCACTGGTTTGTCTGAAACAGAGACTTGAGATTGAGATTTGAGATAGGGGCATCTAGGTTTATGAGTCTGAGATCTCTGAAACTCCAGATCTCCCTGACTCCTCTGAACATGCAGAAGTCACTCAGCCTCTTAGTTAAACATGAGCCTTTTCCCTTATTTGTAGACAATGCAGAGGCCTCTGCTTTTCAAGATAGAATATATTCTTCCTTCCCTACCTGGCCACCAGACCCACAGTTGGGGTCAAGTGCACCAGAAAAAAAAGAGATAACAGATAAGGGTGCAGGAACAAGGAGAGAGGCATAAAGTTGGATAACAAAGAATTCTCCCCTAAAGTAAGATTTACTGTTTTGGCAGGGACCCTATGAAATAATACAGATAAGCTATTGAGATGCTCTTGGAAGTTTAGAAAAAGTGATGACCTAAAATACATGAGAAAAGGCTGTCTTAGTTTGCTCAGCCTAGTATAACAAAATATCATAGACTGGGTGGCTGATATTTATTTGGCAACAGCAAGCAAGTCCAAGTTCAAAATACTGTCAGGTTCATTTCTTGGTGAGAGCTCTCTTCCTGGCTTTCAGGCCTCTCCCTTCTTGCCATATCCTCATACGTCAGAGAGGAAGCTCTTGTGACATTTCATTTTCTTATTAGGCAACTAATCCAGTTATGAGTACTCCACCCTTATGATCTCATAGAAATCTATGTCCCAAAGGCCCCACCTCCTAATAACATCACATTGGACTTAAAGGCTTCAACGGGGATGGAGAGGGGACACGAACATTCATTTTCTAACAGTCTCTAAAGGCTCAAACAGGTGTGGATGCTGTAATGGCCACACTAGATAAAGCAGAAAATCCAAACAGCCAACTGTATTCCTAGGAGGGCCCAAAGAACCCTCCATTTATCAAAGCAGAAAAGAGCATGTTAGTGAGAGTGAGTCAGAATCACTGAGAAGCCCCTCGCTAGTTGTCTTCTATAGGCTAGGCTCATTATACAAAATGCTGATTCAGAACAGAGGTCCCTGAGAGTAACAAGGAGCCTGAAAAAATAGAGTCCAGCTGGTAGCACTTAACCATCAGAATTCAGGTGGGAGCAATTAGCACAATGAATAGCCAGGTCTGAGTGGCAGCCTGTGATCCCGACCCACAGAGAGCTATTGCAAAGCATGACACAATGTGCTGGGGCACAAGATAGTAAGGAAGCCAAGAGAAATGTTGCTTAATTTATACAATAAAAAAATCAAAGGTGGATAATGAGGAAGCTGAAGGCAGCCTTGGCAATGAAATGCCATATTCTCAGGCCCAGTTTCCAGACATGAGCCAGGTCTACAGCTGGAATCTACTGAATAAGGAGACACACTGCGTCCCCATAAGGAAGGACCCTACAACAGGACTGAAAGTGTGTACAGTAGTGACACCCCAGTGCTTTTCTAAACAAACTTATGACCATCCACTTGGCAGCTGTATACTTGGAGGAAGGGGAATAGGGATTTTAGAACTAGGACCCAGGATCTGAGTTGATACTGATAACCCAGGTCACTTGTAAACTGGTGCCTGAGGACTCAGTGTTAAATGAAGTCCGGGCCAAGCTGGCTTGCAATGTGTCCTCTAGGGCCACAGACCCACTAAGTGTGTTTTCTCTGGTCCCTAAAAATCCCTAAAATTCTGGAAAAATAGAGTTTAGGGTGATTTTTAAGGAGTGCAGCTGCAAGGTCAACTTAGAGAAGGTATCTTGTCATTCTCCATGAGGACATGGTATGCACCCTACATTATTGAATATTATTTTGTACTGTGCAACCAAATGATAGAATAATGCCTGAGTACTGGAATGAAGGGCCAGAAGTACTGCCATGGCACCGCCAGTGAGGCAGCTGGGAAAACTGGAGATGATTTTTCCCTCCCCTCCTGGTGCAGGGGTGGGGTGGGGGACATTGGGCAATGTTTACAGACATTTTTGGTTGTCACAACTAAAGGATGCCACTGGAAACTGGACTTTAAGCACAACAACATATAACAAAACTACTTTTACCATAGGTTAAGTGATATATACATGATTTAACATCCTATGGCATATTTCTGGTCGCAAAAACATCACCAAATTTCTAAATAAAGACTTAAAGCACTCCTACTATTAAACATGAAATGTGAGCTGCACGTACATTTACAAAAGATTAGTAAAAAAAGTTAGATAAGTCTTTTCCAAGCTGCTTATTCCAGTTCAAGGTCTTGGTGCCCAGAGCCTATCCTGGCAGCTCAGGGAGCAGGGTGGGAGGCCACCCTGGACAGGACACCTTTTATGACAGGGTGCACACACACGCTCAGACTGGGACAATTCGGACACAGCAAGTCACCTCACTTATACACCTATACATCTTTGGGAGAGTGGAGGCAACCAGAGTCCCCGGAGAAAACCCATGCACATGTGGGGAGAATACAAACTCCACACCGATGTAGCCACAACAGGGAATGGGTGTTTTTTCTCATCAACGTTATGACGATACTACATTGAGTGAAATGACATTAGTCAAGGACTTGCTGTACTTTGGATTGAGAAGACAGTTGAGAGAAAGGGTATATACTGATTGAGCACTGCATTCCCAAGCAGGCTTCTACTTTAAGTGCCTAATTCTCAGGAGTGCTTAACCTGATTAGCTTACTTTAAGGTTTCAGAGACAATTAGATATTAGAAAAATTAATTAGAAATTGGACTCTGACCTACCCTATTGAGTCCTTCACATTATGTGTCATATCTTATGGCTTATAACTTTTTATTCACTGGAATTAATAGAGGAATTAAAAAGAGTAAGATTCCTATGGAAATTCCAATTTAGTAAGTGAGGCACAGAGAGCCCCAAAATATGGGTTTTAAGCCAGTTTCATAGTTCATTTCTATTTCAAGCATGATCTTTGGACAAGTAGCATCCTCATCACTGAAACTTAGAAAACTGAGGATCTCAGGCCGCACACCAAACCTTTGAAACATTTCAGTCATGTCCCCAGGTGTCTTCTACACACATCGAAATTGAGAAGCACCGATCTACAGAGTCTAATAAATGCCCGGACTCACTAACCTGATGATGAAAGGTCAGGGAAGGCTTTGCAGTAAGACGTCATTTTTTATTGTGGTTTGGTTGCATGTGCCTCAAACAGGTTTGGCTTACTGACTGTTTCATCATGATGACCCATACATAATTACACTTTGGGAACTGTTTACTGGTAAAAAATAATCTCAGTTCTAGAAGGAACCTATGTCATAACCACAGAAGCAATAACTATTGTACACAATCCTCCTCTACAGGATGTTTATGTCCATGAGTAATATGGAACGTATCAAGATATCTGCAGAACTACTTGAGTGAACTAAAGTGGAGGAGCTAAGTTACAACACTAACAAAAACTACTGGGACATAATTCATAGCAACGTGTCTTAGCTTTGCTGTATCTGTCAGTGGTAGCAGCAACAGCATCAAGTCAATGGAAGGCTCTTTATGCTACACAAATTCAAAAAGATCAAGAAGCCAAG
Organism: Trachops cirrhosus; assembly: GCA_028533065.1. Lineage (NCBI taxonomy): Eukaryota > Metazoa > Chordata > Mammalia > Chiroptera > Phyllostomidae > Trachops > Trachops cirrhosus. The sequence continues at coordinate 35,023,108 of CM052549.1, read as the reverse complement.
AGCAACAGGCATTGATTTTTTAGCAATAAACCCCTGTAACATCTATTCATATTTATAAACTGCTGAAGAAGTATTTGTCATGCATCCCACAATATTATTGTACTAGTATAATAAGCCCCATGTTCTGTTACAAAATAAATAAAAAAGTGATAAGCACTTAAAAACAGTGTGATAGAATCTGTTTTTAAAATCACTTCAATAGGAGCAAAATATTATTGTATGATCAAATTCTGGCATGTTTCAGAAGAATAAGTAGCACAAGCACTCTAGATCTGATAATAACATCATAAAATCTGACCGATCACAGCTGGAATCCTCCTGGAAGGGTGAGGAGAGAGGCCGAAAATGAAATTGCTTACTTTTGTTTGCATCATGAAAGGGTTTAAAGATCTATGTCAACTGATCTGGAAGTAAATCATCTTTTCGTGTATGAGGCCATGCTCTTATATTCAAGTTTCTTAATGACTGGTATCATATGATTTATTTACACAGAGGTAGCTTAATGTTGATTTGGTTCTCTCCTCACACTAAAGAATGTACGTCTCCCTAAAGGCAGAAGACATAAGTGAGCTGTATGGTCCATTTTTTTTATGAGACCACATGTTCTTTAAGCTCCTGAAGAAGCTGCTTTCCTTTGTTTGGCAGGGTTTGTAGCCACTCCTGTGAGTTGGGAGAGACTAAAGTGGTTGTTGTGCCAGCAGTTCAGCAGAAGATGAGGCACAGAGAGACATGGAAACCTTCTGAGAAATTGCCGTCTACTCTACAAGAAGGGACAAAGGGAGGGATGGCAGATTGGGTCAGGGGTTGCTGTTAGTTCGACTTATATACACCATTTATTTTTAGAAATCATTGGCAAGATAAAGGCTTTCAATAAATAAATACTATAGCAAACAACACATTTACTTGATAAGAAATAGTAACATCAACATCTGATAGTTGAAAAGGAAGTATAGTAAAAAAAAAGCTTCATGTTATTTAAAGATGAACTGTCTAGGGACTACAGTCAATAATATTGTAATGACTATGTGTGGTGCCAGGTGGATACTGGGAATATTGGGGGTGGGAACACTTTGGAAAGCATGTAATTGTCTAACCACTATGCTGTACCCTTGAAACTAATACAAAGTAATATTGAATATACACTGTAATTGAAAAATAAAAGACAGATAAAATCTAACTTTTGAGAGGTTGTACTGCTTTTTATAGAAAAATAAATTGGGGTATAGTACAATCATGGATTTAATGCAGGAATAATAACTTCTAGTTAGAAAAGGATACTGGGACTTTTTTTTATTATTGTAGAGTTTATGTAGATTCAGGTGGATTATTCTCTGCAGTGACATCAAACATGATTTTTTAATTACACTAAATTGCCACAGCCTGTAGAAGAGCTTGGTTATACTTATTAAAACAAAAGTCCCCCAAATATATTTCCAGTGAGATAAACTCTGCTGCCTTCACATAATAACTGCCTCATATAATATAGACACAAAGACATATGTGTATACACACATACAAGTACACATGTAAACATATGCTCTGGAGTATAAACTTGCCCAGGAAAATACCTAGGAGAACACAAGACACATACCAAGTGACTGCAGTGGTTGCCAGCCCTGGATGCCTACTGAGATAATCTGGGGAGCTATAAGAACCATTGATGCCTACGCCTCATCCATCCCAGTGATGGCAGTTTCACTGGCCTTGGCTTTTGCATTTGTTTCAAAGCTTCCCAGGTAGTTCACACATACACCTAAAAAAATTAGCAGCTGTTGGGCTAAGTTGGTCACAAAGGGTTTTGCTTTTCCCTCCTTTGAAAAAATGTACCAGACAGCCTTCTGTTTCTCAGATTTGTATCCCTCTTTCTGAACAAACCACAGACCCCATCATGAAGGCTTTTTCTCCTCTAGGATTGTCTTGACTACAGTTTGGGTGGAGAAAAGGGAGAAGAAAATCACCATAGAATGTGGGTGCATAAATGACCAGGACCCTGTCTTGGTCATAGTGTTCTCACAATATCTCCAGATGCCTACACATATTAGCCATTCAATTAATTACTGAATGAGTGGGGTGAATGAATGCTGCTGTTAGTTACTTTGGTTCTAATCTTGTCTCCCAAGACTCTCAATTTCACTTTTGGCCAAGAGTGGCAGGATTCTCTGCTCCCTCGCTATTCTATGTCCTTTGCTACTTGTTCCAATTTCTGTCATTGCAACTGGAGAACAGATTTTTGAGGTGGTTGCCTCGCTGAAAATGTTGTCCCACATCAATGGGGAAAGCTCTACATCCAGAGGATCAGGCCCCTGCTTCTTGGCTTACTGCTTGAGGGTGTGGCAACTAGTCCCAACAAGCCAATTTTATTTATATTTATTTGGTAGTAGAAGTTGCATTTGGAAGTAATGACTCTTAAATGTGGAGAGTGTCTCGTTGTCAGAGTTTTTGGTTACAAACAAGAAACCAAAGAAAGTTGCCTGTGAAAATATAGGGGCATTATGCCACATGAATACCTCAAACAGAGCTCCAAAATCACTTAAAAACACTAAGCAGTCACTAGTAGCACCACTGGCTTGGTCTTGCCACCTCCAAATCCTTTTGAAGTTTCACAGTACTCAGCTCCAAAGTCTCCATCACTTGAAGACAACAAAAACTAACAAATCAATGCTCTATGTATTTGGGGGTTAATCTCTAAGATTCAAAGTCCTAGATATGACAATGACATATATTACACAGAGATTTTGAAAAAAGCACATATTTTTAATGTTTTAAATACTTGTTGAGTTGACTCTAACTCACATCATAAATCACATTTTATCAGTTCAGTAATTTTGTCTCTATTAACTACCATATTTTCTGTCTATAAGACACCGCCCCCCCGCCCTGGCCAAGAAGAATAATGGTTGTTAATGCTGCTGTTGAGTTTTGTTTACATCTACACTGGTGAAATATTATGTTATTTATGTTATTAAATATTTTACCACATTTTTTGCTTCAAAGTTTTTTTTCTATTTTCCTCCTCTAAAACCTAGACGTGTCTTATGGTCTGAAAAATAAGGTAGTATGTAAATTGCTGAAGTCAGATCATATCTCAACTGACTCCCACCTTTCAAAGGCTTATCATCATACTCAGAATTTAAAAGGCCTTTGTATCTTGCAAGATCCTACAATCAGACACTGGCCACCTCTCTGGGCAAGGGGGAATTTTCTGCCACATTTCCTCTTGCTCACATAGTATTAACTCTACTTTGTTCTCTTGAATAACTAATCGAAGGGATCACTTCCTTTGTCTCTTTTCAAATGAAACCACATCATAGAGTCCTGCCCTACCCAGGGGTGAAAATTGATACCAATTTGACATCTTACATATTCACTCTCCATTCCTGCTTCCAAACACATTCACAGGAACATAAACGCTAGTTTAAAGAACTTTTATTTTCACTGTGGTGTCCTATGTACTTACAAAATTACTAATTTATAGTACATATTCAATAAATATTGGCTAAATGCCAAGCAATATGGCAACAAGAAATAATTTTTTGAAGATGTAAGTCTTTGGAGCTTTTGATGCTCATGCCTCTTGATATTCTACATCCTTGAGTTTTATAATCAAAGAACCTGATGATTCAATCAGAGAGTGTGGTACTGCAGTTAGATTGAATGCCAGGTAGATTATCATCAGGATGATAAATAATTTTTGCTGTACAGGTAATGCACTTATTTGAAAAAATTACACATAACTAACTTTCATCTCTAGTATTTTCAGCATTCGACTTGCAAATTATGGTCTAAGATAAAAAAGATGAGGGAAATTTTCATTTGTATTTAGTATATTATTTGCTTTATCAGAATATCACAAGTTAAAATACAGAGTGCAATGTTTATGCAAAAAATCAGGTTGTTCTGAGAATAATTTATGTTGCAAAAATTTACCAAGAATGAACTAATAGAAGACTATGGAAGAATCGAGGGATATAGAGATTTCAGATAATGCCTCAGTTCCAGGTAGCTTAAAATATATTTGTAGAGATAATACATGCATAGCAAAGAAAATTACAGTGCAAGGTAGAAAGTGACAAATTAATGATAGAGAAAGAAAGTTAACCTCTGATCAGAGAAGACAGCTTGCAGTCCAAAAAGATTAGAGGAGGTAGGAGAGAGGCAATGAAATATAAACATTTTCCTGACTCACCCAAAATGAAAGCCAACTTAAGAAATTTATGCATATTAACTATTCAAAGTTGAATTAGCAAAAACTAATGAATAGCATAAATAAACTTTCCAATTCAGCCAGGATCACATGTAAACTCCAAGTGATTAATTGACTACCACAAAAGACATAATAATTCTTATTTACTCTAGACATAAAAAGTTACTGCTTGCACAGCTTCTCTTTTGAAGAGGAACACATACCTTTAATGTTTTAAATGCCTGCTGAGTTGACTATAACTCACAGGTAGAAACCGTGTTTATGTTTCTAATGAACCCCCCAAAGTGATGGCATGTCAGAATAATGTGAACAAACAGCCCTTTTAATGCTCACAATAGTGAATGTGGTTGAGCAATTAGCATTCCAGATCAGACTGAAAAGGAAACTAATCAAAAGCTTCATGGGTCAGTTACATCAATACAACTTCAAATTTGATCCTTGTTATTCAAGGAATCTGAAAATTTGACACCCACAGTTATCAGGCTGTATTATTTTGCTATCTTTTTATTAAAATTCCTAATGATTGTAACAGACAGTTCTTTTTTAGAAACTATTTTATATCCACTCCAACCTACTTGCTGTACATTGTCATTTTCACCAGCTTATTTTAGAAATATTTCTTTTCTTTTTCCTCCAGCCTTCCCTCAGCCTCAACCCCCAGTTCCTATACCCCTGTACATCACAACGGCAGATGAGCAAGTAAAATTTTTTCATTTTTCTTATCGGAATTAGTGTAAGGTAAAGCTCAGGTACCCATTAACCAGTAAGAATCACTTTAGATACTGAATATAATGTTTCTTTTTAATGGATATACAAACTTGAAATCATCAGAAGAGTTGATTTGTATTCAGTTCCTTTCAAGTTACCAAAAGCATTTGTCTATAACTCCAAATGAATAATTTTTACAGTAAAGTCATCTAAGTTTTTTCTTTTGTCCTTCTCTTATTGTCTCGCATATAATTTTTCACAAATCTGCCTGATACCCCAAGCCACAGCTAGACACAAAAAACAAGTAGGCTCAGGAGACAGCAAGAGTCTGACAAAGACTTAAGAGATTAAATAAAATTGAAAATTCTCAATTAAAAGAGAAAAGTAGGTTCTGGTTCAAGATGGCAACAAAGAAGACCCTGAACTCACCAACCATGGGCATACGAAGTCTACAGCTACATATGGCACAATTTCCTCTGAAAAAAATCTAAAGGACAGCTGAGCAAAGACTACTATAGATTGGGAAACAAATCCTGTAGAAGATGCAAAAACACAATCTCACCATAAACCCACTCTCAGCATAGTGACCGACAACTGGGAGATGACAGAAAACCCAGAGCTTCTCCCTGAGGTGATGCCTATTAAAAAATGGTGCTGGGAAAATTGGAAAGCCACATGCAAAAGAATGAAACTAGACTATTGTTTGTCCCTATGTACAAAAATTAACTCAAAATAGATCAAAGACCTAAATATAAGACCTGAAACAGTAAATTACATAGACAAAAACATAAGTACTAAACTTATGGACCTTTGTCTTAGAGAGAAATTTGTGAATATGACCCTAAAGACAAGGGGAGTAATAGCAAAAATAAATGAATGGGACTACATATAACAAACTAAAAAATGCAAATCAAAACTACAATGAGACACCACCTCACATGTGTTAGAATGGCTATTACCAAAAAGGCAATAACAAGTATTGGGTTGTTGGAGAGGTTGTGGAGAAAAACAAACTCTTATTCACTGCTGGTGGGAATGTAAACTGGTACAGCCACTGTGGAAAACAGTATGGAGACTCCTGAAAAAATTAAGAATAGAGTTATTATATGACCAGAAGCCCTCTTCTAGGTACCTACCCCCAAAATTCAAAAACACTTATTCACAAATATATGCACCCCTATGGTCATTACAGCATTATTCACAGTGGCCAAGACATGAAAACAACCAGTGTCCTTTGATAGATGACAAGAAAAAAAGATGTGATATATATATACACACACACCCAACCATATCTATATCTATATATATCTATATGTACTTACATAGATATATAGGTGCATATAGATATGGCAGAATACTACTCAACCATAAGAAAAGATAAAATACTGCCATTTGTGACAAGATGGATGAAACTTGAGAATATCATGCTAAGGAAAATAAGTTAGACAAAAAAAAGCTAAGAATCATGTGATTTCACTCATATGTGGGATATATAAAACTGAAAGCAACAGATGAACAAACACAAAACAAACAAGCAAAAACTTATAGACACAGACAAGAGGGAAGAGGGTTTGGAGGAGCAGTAAAGGGCATCAAATATATGTTGACAGAAAAAATTGAGTTTTGGTGGTGGGCACACAATTCAGTCTGTACATGGTGTATCATAGAATTGCACACTGGAAACCTATACAAATTTTATTAACCAATGTCACCCCAATAAATTGGATGAGAAAATAAATTAAATAGATTAAACATTTAAAAAGGGGGGGAACTGATCTCAAGAAACAGAGGCCAGCAAATACCATCTTTGCACTCACCTCTGCCTCTCTCAACCTGATCAGTGTCCTCAAAAAATGTTGTACTACATCTGGTACTCTGATTTCTGTGTCTGCAATCAGGGGAGACCTCTACCATGGCCTGACTCTGGGGGTAAAATTTCAGATTTGGGGGATCACTATAAAGGCTTTATGTGGACTTCAATTAAGACAGTTAGGCGTTACAAAATGATAGTATTTAACATGTTAAGACATCTTATTCAGGAAATTCCAAACTTTCCCATATCCTAAAACATTTTTCAAAGATGTTTTAGAAGCTTTCACTGGAAGGAAAGATGGGGTGAGAGTGGCCGTGAATAAGGAACTCTTCAACCCCCAGATCTTGCTTCAGTCAGAAGAGACCCATTCTATTACTTCCAATATTGGGCTTACTTGTTGAATTTTATTTAAAGAAAGGATTTCTGTCAATTTTATACTTCTAGAAAGCATAGGTCAATATGAAACTAAGATTGTAAGATATTGATTGGGGAAAATACCAGTGAAGGATATAGGTGAGAAGGAGCAGGAAGAGACTGAGTGTGATATCTGAATTCTCAGAGAAGCAGGTGCCAAGATAAGATTTAAAATATCAGCCCCGGCTGGTGTAGCTCAGTGGATTGAGCGCGGGCCTGCGAACCAAAAAATCGCGGTTCGATTCCCAGTCAGGGCACATGCCTCGGTTGCAGGCCAGTTCCCAGCAGGGGACCCATGAAAGGCAACCATACATTGATATTGCTCTCCTTCTCTCCTTTTTCTCCTCTCCTTTCCTTCCCCCTCTAAAGATAAATAAATAAAATCTTAAAAAAAAATAAAATAAATAAAAATGAAACCCTCAATTTATCTGTTAAAAATATTTAAAATATCAGAATTTATATGGAAAAGTCTGTGTGAAAAAAAATGGTCAGGTGATTGGATAAGGCAGGGACAGTCATTGGACAATGATGTAAGTCTTAGCCTCCAGAGGAATCCTAAGTCTACCAAAAATAGGCCTGCCTTAACATCCATCCCTCAGTCACTGGTGCGCAGCATCCCCCGGGAAGTGTAGTTGTCTTGCAAACTTGGCAAAGGATGCCAGGACATAGCAGAACCCCTTGGTCAATTAATTCTGTAAATGGAGATCTGTGAAGCATATTCTCGTGGCTCCTACATAGGTGAGCGCCAGACTATAATGTTGATCTAATACCTGTGAAGAAAGAGAGGTAAGGGGAATGGATTGAGTGATAAAGCCTCAAATAGCACTGCCACTCTGAGAAACTCCCATTAGCCTGATGGAGAAACTGAGCAAGATTACCTGATACAGGAAATTACCTTCATTGGGCACAAATGATCCAGTTCTTGTGTTCCCACTGTTCTGTCTGTGGGAGTAGACCCCAGAAGAAAGTGGCCTTGATGTAAACACCACATCAGATTCTAAAGGTGTAGCAGCTGGAAGCTGTCAGCTAACTACATTCTTTGGAGAAAGTTTTTCCTGAAGGGAGATCTGGGTAGTGCACCTTCATGGCCGCCACAGAATTTTATGAACAAAACTCTTTGAAAATAATGTACCTCACAAATCCCTCATTTTACAGAGGGTGAAATTTAATGACTAAGTAAAATGAATTTCCAAGGTTGAATGGTTAGTTGTTTTATAGCCAAGACTAAAACCAAAATATCTTTATTTTCTATCCAGAATTATTTCTACCGTACTTCCATGCATTTCCAGCATTCAGTTCCACAATATAACCAATAATTTACTCTTATTACTAAATCCTTCAAATAATTACAGGATGAAGAGAAATCCCAATTTGGCTTGCATCCTACCTTAATCTTTCTTTTCTTTCTTTACAGATTTTGGAATTGTTAATGAAATTCTAATTCAGCAAGCAGGACCTTAAGATCAATAGGTAAAGATTATGCTTTAAAAAAAACTGTTGATTTGCAAATGAAGAAATAAAGTCATAGGAAGAATTAAATTGCCTGATCTGGTCTAAATAGTGAGTGATGATACAGGATAGTCTAATTTGTCTAATCAAAACAGTGCCAAAGGAAACTGCTTACTTTTGGTGGATGCTTATTTGCATGTATTTGAAGATGTTCCTGTTGGTAACATTTCTTGTATCTGTTAACAAAAAGAGAGTCAGAAAAATCATTTATCGATAGTCCGTTACCCAGTACGTACTCTTCTAGGCCTGCTTCTGGAATTTGAAATCAAAATTTGTAAAAATACTTTGCAGTATTTTGTTTTCTCTTTTTAAATTTAAGACAAATACAAAGAATGTCAAACTTTAAGTAGAACAAATTTGAGAAATAAAGTTTAATTAAATAAGGTAAATTTTGGGGCTGTTAATTCTGTGATATTTAGTCTCTCAATATACCTACTTGAAAAAAAGAGTATTTCTCCATATTTTTATCCTTTCCCTTATTTTTTTCAGTTGTTAAACACTGTAAATCTTATTTATTTATTAAATTGGATTTCCTTTTATGTATTCTAGACTAAAGTGTATAATTTATTATCAAAATATAATACATCTTAGCTCCTTTATGAGGACTTTCCTGATGGTATGCTCAGAGGTGTCTTCTGCTTATTGTCAGAAGAAAATACAGTGAAATCAGTTAGCAACATAAAGTGAAATTGAGATTAGCTGTTTCAAAAGAGCCAATTTTATAAGAGGATATGTATAATATTTTTCCTGGTGTGGACTTTTAGTTTAACAACCTATATCATCAGATGGTAAGTATTAACAAAATATAGCAGAAATTTAAGACTCTCCTTTGGCTCACTAAAGGCTTATTCACCAGGATATCAGATGTAAAATGAGTTTAGGGACATTCAATTCATTTTCTTTCTTGTGCATCTTTCTAGAAATTAGCCAATAAATTAGCAACTGTTTGGTCAAGAACAACTCTAATTGTTAAGAGAATGTCTTCACTGGCTATGGGTCTATCATCCACTGTCCTAATTTATTCCCTGTTCAGCAGCTCAAGATAATTTCAATCCCTCTTTGCCACGTGATAGCACTTTAATATTAAAGAAAATTCTCATGCCTCTTGTCTTCATGTCTTAGCCACATAATTATAGCTAAATGTGTACTAATATAACTTTCTCTTAAGAATAAGTACATCACTACTGTGACTTTAAATATATCCTGGATTTCATTAAAAGCCTTGCCTAAGGGACACACATTTGAGAGAGTGGGTAGAAGTTTTTATTTCCTTGGCTGCATTAAAAAATAAAATTCTTGATGAGAGTTAAAGAAGAGGGAGGAGTTTAGCTCCTTCAAATCTCTTAGACATAGTGAAATCTCTGGGGAAATTGCAGGAGAAATGACAGAGAAGGATGAGCTTTAAAAATAACAAACTCTGCTAATTAGATATAATTGGGTCACCTCCTAACTATCATCACAATCTCATCTCTCATTTAGTGGTATTACACATTCCAGGTGAAATGATAAGAACATTTGTGCAGTACACAAACGAAGTCTGTAAGAAAAGTGAGAATTTTTTTTAAATGTAGAAAAAGTCATTATTGTGGCTATTTAAAAAAGTAGTTTATGTTTTTGTGTATATTCACCCTAGTGCCCATTATGTAAACATTAAAATGCATTATATAAAATCTAGATAATGGTGAGTGGGATTTTACAATACTAAGCTGAAGATAAAATTAAATGAGGATTTACTCCTTTTATCTAAATATTTTAATTATTTAAAATAATGAGATAGAGTAATGTCTAAGTTCTGCAGAAATTGTTTATACTAGTATATATGAAATCTAAAACCCAGGAATTACTTTCAACTATATTTTAATAATATCTCTTTACAAATTGACTATTAAAAATTACCCTCTAGGAAGCTGAATATATTTGGTTTCAGTTACATAGAAATTTGTGGTAAAGTTAGAAATGTCATTTGCAAATGTTTTTATTCACAGAGGCAATATAGTATTTTGTCAAAATGTATACTATACAAATTTTATTTTTTTATTGTACATTACCTTTTGGTAATGTTATTTTGAACAAGTTTTGTGATGATATCACTATTTAGTACTTCAACTTAGTTAACCATAAACTGTATTAAGGTGCACTGCAAAAGTGAAGGATATGTATATTAATCTAGAGGTATTAAGAATCTGACCAGAAGAGAAAAGAAGGGAAGGAAGGGAGGAAGGAAGGAAGGAAGGAAGGAAGGAAGAAAGGCTCAGATAAAGCAAAATTATTTTCTCTGTTAGTACTCTAACTTCTTACTCCATAAATGCAAAATATTCCATCAAAATAGTAAAATTTGTGCAAAATAAAATAGGCAAAGTAAAAAAGCTAACTAAGCTGGAGATTGAAAGTTTCTTATTCTTTTTCTTAGATAAGTTTTTTTTAACATTTCATATAATAAGGACTTGGTGATGCTGAACTCCTTTAGCTTTATCTTTTCTGGGATGCACTTTATCAGCCCTTCAATTCTAAATGATAGCTTTGCTGGATAGAGTAATCTTGGATGCAGGTGCTTGTTTTTCATCTCTTTGAATATTTCTTGCCTGTCCCTTCTTCCCTGGAAGGTTTCTTTTGAGAAATCAGCTGATAGTCATGTGGGAACACCTTTGTAGGTAACTCTCTTTTTTTCTCTTGCTGCTTTTAAGATTCTCTCTTTATCTTTAAACTTTGGCATTTTAATTACGATGTGTCTTGGTGTAGTCCTCTTTGTGTCCAACTTGTTTGGGACAGTAAAATGACAACAAACTCACAACTATCAACAATGGAATCTAAAAAAGCAAAAACAAACTAAGCAAAAAACTAGAACAGGAACAGAATCATAGAAATAGAGATCACATGGAGGGTTATCAGTGGGGATGGGGAAGAGGGAGAATGGGTGAAAGGTACAGGAAATAATAGGAATAATTGGTAGGTACAGAATAGACAGGAGGATGTTAAGAATAGTTGGAAATGGAGAAGCAAAAAAACTCATATGTACAACCTATGGACATGAACTAAGGGAGGGATTGCTGGAGGGAATGGGGTACCAGATGGAGGGGAGCAAAGGAGAAAAACAGGACAGCTGTAATAGCATACTCAATAAAATATACTTAATTTGAAAAAAGAAAATTTCTAATATATTAATTCCTATAACTATATTATGACATCTCGTTTTAATTTTGCTGTATTCCTTCTTCATTTCCCGTGAAGATAGCACCCAAACTTATTCTGAGAATCTTACTGTCTGTGAGGTTTGGTGCTTAATGACCTAGAGTTTTTTTTCTTAACTAAAACTGAAGTTAGATATTCTTACATAATTCTCTTTTAACTGTTTATAATTTCTGTCATGAATAAGACTTAGAAGTTATAATAAACCATTATTAATTTGGGGATATGTGTATGTACATTTTTATTATAATTAGTTATATAAATTTTTTTATAATTTTTAATGCAAGGTAAAGATCAAATATGTTATTTATTTTATATAATCAAAGGGAGACTATACTGCTTATGTGTTTGAATGAAGTCTAGACTGTGAATATTGAATGAGTTTTAGAATTCATTTTTTATACAAAACAATCTTGTGTCATTTTCCATTTGCCTAGTAGTCATTCAAGTTCACTGTCTATTGCCATCATCTATAGAAATTTATTCTTTCTCCTTTTATTAGGTGGAGTAAGTATACAGTGCAAGACAAAAGTAGTTTTACAGTTGTGAGTATGCAAAACAGTGTTTATTCTTGTATTATTATTTATCAATTATTGTATTACTTTGGCCCCAGTTTGTACACATGCAGAACAATAGGTTTTACTTTGGTCATAACTTTTTGGCAGATATTGGGGCTCCTGGCAGTAATATAGGTTAATCTAAGCCCCCATTTTTTTTCTACTTTTTGCTACACAGAGATGAGGGTCCCTCAACACATCTGCTTTATCCAATCATCATATGGGAATTGCTATCTGAAAAAAAGTGTGTTTTTATTTCTGGTTCTAACATTACATTCTTGGTTTCATCGTGCAATTATTGGTAAGTCCATTTTAGTGTCTTACCAATCAGAAAGATATAAACAAGAAATTCATTAGTTTTGTGGAAGTCAAACTTATTAGTTATTGTAGCAATCAAATTCTTTCAGTTTTTAAGAGAAATGCTGTTCTATATGAAAAACCTCCAAAGATGGAAAATGGTTTCATGTTACAGAGAAGGCAATAATTTATTGTAAGTCCACACAAACTGAGGCATTTTATACCAAATTCTTCATGCTGCCTTAGAAAAATCTCATTCATAAATATAACTGTGTAGTATTACATTACACTGAAGTCTCAGTTTCAAAGTTTTCCTGAATTAATATTGTTTCAGTAATAAATCACTATAACATGTACCTTGTTCACAACTGTTATTCAGGGCAGTGTTTTGTGGTATTACTGTGATTGCCTGACAGATCATGTGGTGATTTTAGAGAGCCTTTCTTGACATTCCTACCCCAACAGAGACTAGGAAGTAAAGACCACACCAGAGTCCTAGACAACTGAACTCTATTACTGGAAAGTTTATTGCTTTTGGAATTTCTACTTTGTTTTGAATAATGAAATTGTGCATGACCAATTCCTAAAACACAGTTAAAAAACAAATATGTTAGACATGATTTCCCAGGATGTAAAAATATATAATCTACTTTTTAAAAAATTGATTGTTAAAATGTATTGTTGCGTCCTTTTAATTATCTTCAGAATCCATACTATTGTACTTAAATATTGCTGCTACTATTACTGCTGTTACTGGTAACAGCTAATATTTTTGTATGTTTTCATAATCTAAATCTGGCAAATGTGACACTGGTGATTTCTTAGAACAGTTCCATCAAGGTAGTGCAATTATTGCCATCCTCATCTTCCTGATAAGGAAACAGGAGTAAATAACTTACTCCACATGACCCACATCAACTACATGGTGAAGCTAAGATTCACACAAAGCTAGTCAGGCTCTTAACCAATAGCTAAGAAGATAAGAGAAGCACTTTAGCATTCTGGTGAATATCAGGGGTAGACGTACAAGAGTTTCACACTGTGGCTGTTACCAAACATATCATCGTTTTCATAGTGGCTGCTTGTCTCTAGGTACAACGTATATGCATCATATGACTATTTTTCAGGTAAAGTGGCTATAACTTCCTCAACATAACTCCTCAATGGTATTTTATGTGCATATAAAGTATTTAATGCAATAATCAACCCCAATAAATTTTATGGGCTTTATAATCAAAATATATGCATGAATATATATCAGTTTGGCATTCACAAATATGCATATACTCCAGCAAATAAATGTTTTTTTATGAAGAATAAATGTTAAATATAATACACTTTCCCATGTCAATAATGTGATAAATCAGGAATGAGTGCTATTTTCTTCCTCATGACTATTGGTTTCACGATGGCTGCTTCTGTAGCCAGAGCCGCCCATGCCATCTGGTGTACAGAGTGGGGTCTGCCATGGACAGTGTGACAACAATCTCATGAACCAAGAAACCCAGTCTCAGAAGCCAATAAATTTTACTCATTGTATTTACTTGATGAGATTGAAAGTCATGAAAAACATATTCATTTTTTTCTGATAAGGAATGGAATGATATAGCTGTCCTCAACAGTTAAGATGTAGGTAATTACCTGTAGCCATAATACATGCATCCCCATTCCCATTGATCCTCCTCCCCCCCTTACACCACACACACATCTCTACGGTATCATCTCAAAACTTCATCCACTGACAAGGCACCACAGTTATCTGTTCAATGATCACACAGAAACACAACAAAGGAAATGGTAGGAACATGAGGAATAAGTTAAACAAAAAGAACATTGGTCTTTTTAAGAGGAAAATCATAATGGTGACTAAACACCAAAGGACACAAACCCATCACTGAAAACTTCTTGTAAACAGGTTGAAGAAATCACAAATACCTGGTGATAATGTCATTAGTCTGTGGGACAACATCTTAAAAACATATTAAACACAATTACATTAACAACCTCAGCCTGGATTCAAATCTACACTTTATCATAAATCAATTGTTATCCTGCTCAAAAACTCAGCTTTACTCTGTTGTTAGAATGGGGGTGACTGCAGTACTCATCTCAAAGAATCAACATGAGGATTTAATCAGATAATACGCATAAGAAAAAAGGATGGCTCTTAACACATAGTAAAGTCTCAAATGTTTAATACTGAAAAAAAAATCCATCAGGAAGGGATACATGCTGGGCTGGAATGACAGCTCCACCAAGTTATCTCCAACTCAGTCCTCCGCCATCTGTGGATCTAATTCATTGGCTGGAATTGACTCCCAAAGCCACATCAAGCTCCAAGCAAGGCTGTGAATTGTAACCAAGTTGTTGTTGTAATAAAGAGAAGAATATATGTTGGAAATGCAACTAGATCTCTGACACCAGTGTTGCTACTAATTCTAAATTTGAAGAGAACTTTTTGCTCATTTATAACAATAAATTGAATATTCAGCTATATTTGGACTTTTGACACATAATGACTAACTGAAGCATCATTAAGTGTTCTCCTAAACTTTTTTCTCTCTACTATTGACCATAACTTTAAAACAAATAATGCTAGAACAATACAAACACTTGTCTGTTCCACTATTCCCCAATTTTCACTTCAAAATATACAGGGTCTGGCACCCTGTATGCTTTCTTTTAATTACAAAATATTTTATCATAAGTCATAAGCATGTAATTCTGTAACACAACAATATCACACTCAAGAACACCATATGACATTTTAGGTGAAATGTTCAAATTAAAACTGTAAGTTATTACACTCAAATTATTATCCTATCAACCACACTCAAGCAGGCCTTACTTCTGCTGGACCCTGTATATTGTGTTGGCCAAAAAGTCTGTTTAGTTTTTTCCATAAAATATAAGACACATTTCTCATTTTCACCAATAACTTTATTGATTTGGATATTTTGAATATATCGGCTATCTCCCTGCATGGTATGACATTGATTATTCTCAATTAATGTCTTGATTTTAACGCTATCAACTTTAACTGGTTTACCCACCCATGGAGCATCATCCAGCGAGAAATCTCCAGCACGAACTTTGCAAACCACTTTTGACACATTCCATCAGTCATCGCACCTTCTCCATACACTGCACAAATCTTTTGTGTGTGTGTGTTTCAGTGGCATTTTTACCTTTCTTGAAATAATAAAGCATAATATGTTGAAAATGTTGCATATTTTCTTCCACCTTCAATATTAAATGGCTACACAAAAATTCACCAATTTTGATGAGTGTTTTTTAAGTGCATGCTGATGTGACAGCTGTCACAAAACAATTTAACAAAATTGTTTTGAAATAAGTTAAAGACAATTAAGCACTAATAGAGCTATCTTATGGAGCAAAACAAACTTTTTGGCAAACTCAATACACAGTCTGCCTTACACTCTGAAAGCAAATGTGTAGTCACTCATTTCCTAGGAAATAAAGCAAAGGTCAATAGAGAGAGTATGAATAATTTACTTCATCAATACAAAAAACATCTGTACGTCCTTTTAGTACTCTATATAAGTAAATTTAGCACACATCTTTCTATCAGAGTAGCCTTTTTCCTATGATTGCAGCAAGTGAGCCAGTTTCTAGAATGCTCTCCATTAACATGTTGGGTTAGGGTTATATTCATTGATGCTACTTATTAACACTAATATTAATTACTTACTAATCACTCATTAATACTAATATTTTTGAGATCCATTTGAATTATCTAGACATGCTTATGCCATCTGTGACAAAAGTAGTTTTACTTCTTTCTTTCCAATATTTATAGATTTGATTAACCTTGCTTATACCTCATTGGCTCGGACCTTCAGTACAAAATTGAAAATGGTGGAAGTGGATATCCTTACTCTTTTTCTAATCTTAGAGAGAAAGCATTACATATGTCGTCTCTTAGTATGATAGATGTAGATGTTTTTCATAGACTTTTTTTATGAGGTTAAGAAAGATCCCTTCATTTCCTAGATATTTGAGAATGTTTACCATAAATGGTTATTAAAATTTATAAAATTCTCTGCCTCTGGAGAAGGTCATATGTTTTTTCTATCTTATTTTTAAGGTGATAAATTACATTAATTGCTTTTGAAATGAAAATTAATTTCAAATTTCTGAAATAACTGCTACTTGGATATGGAGATATATATATGTATATATACAGGTCTGCAATTTTTATGTTTATGTGTGTGAGAAAGGTTATATATTTCCATTCTTGTAATGATCATACCATGCACATTGTTATAATGATTACATTGATTTCAAATAATAAACTGGGAAGTATTTTTTCTTTATTGTTTTCTGGAAAAATGTGTATTTGGAGAAAATTATATTTTTTATTGATTATGCTATTACAGCTTTCCCAATTTTTCCCCTGTTATCCCCCTCCCCCCTCCCCCCAATCCTCCAGCATTCCACCTCCCTTAGTTCATGTCCATGGACTGTACATATAAGTTCTTTGAGTCCTATTTCCTGTACCATTTTTATCTCTCCTCATCTATTTTATGCCCACTAATTATGCTTCTTCTTCCCCCTATTCCTCCCTTCCCCCTCCCCACTGAAACTCTCCATGTAATGTCCATTTCTCTGATTCCGTTCTTGTTCTAGTTGTTTGCTTAGTTTTTGTTTTTGTTGATTTTTTCTTTTAGGTTCATTTGTTGATAGTTGGGAGGAGCTTGTTGTCATTTTATTGTTCATATTTTTTATCTTCTTTTTCTCAGATGAGTCCCTCTAACATTTCAAAAAATATGGGCTTGGTGATGATGAACTCCTTTAACTCGACCTTGTCTGGAAAGCACTTTATCTGCCCTTCCATTCTAAAAGAGGCTTTGCTGGATAGAGTAATCTTGGATGCAAGTCCTTGCCTTTCATGGCTTCAAATACTTCTTTTCCAACCTCTTCTTGCCTGTACGGTTTCTTTTGAGAAATCAGCTGATAGCCTTATGGGAACTCCTTTGTAGGTAACTGTCTCCTTATGTCTTGTTGCTTTTAGGATTTTCTCTTTGTCTTTAGTCTTGGGTAACTTAACGATGATGTGCCTTGGTATGTTCTTCTTTGAGTCCAACTTCTTTGGGACTTTCTGGCCTTCCTGGACCTTCTGGAAGTCTACTTCCTTCACCAGATTGGGGAAGTTTTCCTTCATTATTTGTTCAAATAAGTTTTCAATTTCTTGCTGTTGTTCTTCTCCTTCTGGCATCCCTATAATTCAGATATTGGAATGTTTCTGGTTGTCTCAGAGAGTCCTAGGCCTCTCTTTATGTTTTTGGATTCCTGTTTCTTTGTTCTGATCTAGCTGGATGTTTATTTCTTCCTTGTGTTCCAAATCGTTGCTTTGAATCCTGGTTTCCTTCTTGTCACTGTTGGTTCCCTGAATATTTTGCTTTATTTCATTTTGGGTATCTTTCATTTGTTCTTTCATTTTCAACCAAGTTCAATCAGTTCTGTGAGCATTTTGATTATCAGAGCTTTAAATTCTCCATCAGATAGGTTGGCAACGTCCTCATCACTTAGTTCTGAGGTTTTGCTCTGTTCTCTCATTTTGGACCATATTTCTTTGTCTTGGTGCAGCTGATTAAGTTGTAAGGGGCAGGGCAAGCTTCCTTGCTGTGCAGCCTGTGGGGGCGGGACCAGAGAAGGAACAGTTCAGCTAGCCTGCTCATCTCTAGTGCACTTTCCAACAAACTCTCATGTCAGACTGAAAGTATCTCCCATCATGGCAACCCCAGCCATAGCTCACAGTCAGCTCTGAGTCTCAGTTTTCCCCTTAAGTCAGTCCCTCCTATGAAGCTCTTCTGAGCTCGTCAGTCAGCCCTGTCCCTCAGCGGCCTACCTGAGGTTTTTCTGAGTCAACTGGCGAGGTTTGGTTGTTCTGATTGGTTTTTTCTTTAAGTCCTTGGTTGTCAGAGTTCCAAGAAGTTTGATTTTCTGGCAATTTTTGATTGATTTTAGATGGGTTATTATCCTCCTTTTGGTTGTGCGACAAAGCAAAGGGTTTCTACCTATGCAAGTTCCATCTTGGCTGGAACTCCGTTGAGAAAGTTATATCTTTAATATTTGGAGAAATTTATCAGCCAAGACATCTGGGCCTGGAGTTTTTTTCATGGGAAGGTTTTAAATTATGATATTATTTCTTTTAAATTGTTTTCTAGATTGCAATTTTTATAATTTATCCTTGAGCCTTACTAAAATTAAGAACATTAGTACAGACTGATTGTTGACCTGGGAAATTCAAGTAAATGTAAACATTCAGAAAATGTGGAAAGGATTTCACTTCATATAGAAATTCAAGTTACTGATATAAGAAAATATGGAAGGGTAAAATGTTCAATGTATAATGAATAAGAATTATACTTATAATTCAAAAACAGTATATTTTGTTTAGATATGTTCAATGTATAATGAACATGAATTACATTTATAATTCCAGAAAGCGTACTTTTTTTTAGAAACAAATGTTATGCAATATAAATGGGTTTTAGAAATTTGAGGAAATTATATTTATTTTGTCAGAGAAAGAAGTTACTATTTATTAACTGACTAGATTAAAAAATAGCCATGGTAGATACCCCATTTCATCCTTATTATAAGTCTGTTGATCTGGTCTTCCCTGTAACTAGCATCTCTACCTTCTATGAAATAACTTGAAATTCTATATGAAATTTCTTTATTTTTCTTAAGGGTTTCTGGCACAGCAAAACACCTTCTCTTTTGCATGCTCCATAGTTCCAACTGGAAAAGAGGTTGTCAGATTATTTTTTAAGCCTCACCTGAGGGTGTGTTCATTGATTTTAGAGAGGAATGGGAAAGGAGGGAGTGAGAGAGAGAGTGGGGGAGAGAGAGAGAGGGAGAGAGAGAGAGATGTGTGAGAGAAACATCAATCAGTCAGTCAGTTGACTCCTGGATGTGCCCTGACTCGAGATTGAACACACATCCTAGGTATGTGCCTGCCTGGGAATCAAACTCACTCACAACTTTTTGGTGTATGGGATGATGCTCCCACTAACTGAGCAACCAGGTCAGGGCAGGCTGTTAGATTATTTTTACATCTCAATGTAATTGTCTAATTCATCTGTGCCAAAAATGATCAGTTGCGTCTATGCTGCTTTTTTCCCTTTACTCTGCCCAC
The DNA here is from genome assembly GCA_028533065.1 of Trachops cirrhosus. NCBI lineage: Eukaryota > Metazoa > Chordata > Mammalia > Chiroptera > Phyllostomidae > Trachops > Trachops cirrhosus. The sequence goes on along the minus strand of CM052549.1, from coordinate 35,003,252 downwards.
ACACATAAACAACACACACACACATACATATATGTGTATATATACATATATGTGTGTGTATATATACACATATATATAAAAGTTGAATGAATTTCTTTGTATTTGGTTTTAATTATATTCTCTGATCAGCTCATCTATGTCTGAAAATCAAAGATTTCCTTTTTGAAATCAGTTTAACAATTTGTTTGATGTAAAGGATATCTACCATAAATTTGCTTAATTGTTTTGAAAGTAATCATGCCTTTCTAATTAAGGGTATCCTAAGAGAGAGAAAAGCATATTTAGTTTTTGTTTATTGAGTCTGGAATATTTACTAGAGTCATCCATAAAATAGTTCCATATGCAACTCTACAAAGAGATATATTTATGTTAAAGTATCTGGCTTTCTTGTAGTTGGTAATATTATATTAACTGTCACTTACCTTAAGCAATGTTAGAAAGTAAGCAGTAAAAAATAGAGTAATTGTTTATATTAGTATCACTTTCTCAAGAAAGCTTTCTTCCACTTTTTATATTGTTTAGCATAGAAAATATATTTTAAAATGTTCATTCTCCCAATAACATTTTTAAATAAATCAAACAAAAAAATCAAATTTTTAAGGAACAAAAAAGACCACGAATAGCAAAGCAATCCTGAGAAAAAAGAAGGTAGCTGGAGGTATCATACTACCTGACTTTAAATATACTACAGAGAGATGATAATCAAAACGGCATGGTATATATATACATATATATATGCAGAAAAACAGAAACACAGACCAATGTAACAGAATTGAGAGCCTAGAAATAAAACCACATGTATTTGGGCAAAAAATTATTGACAAAGGGGCTAAAAACACACAATGGAAAAAAGAGAATCTCTTCAATAAATGGTTCTGGGAATATTGGAAACCCACATGCAAAAGAATGAAGCTAGACATTTTTCCCATATACAAACATTAGCTCAAAATAGTTCAAAGTCCTAAATATAAGACTTGAAATAATAAATTACATAGAAGAAAACATAGGTACTAACCTCATGGACCTTAATCTTAGAGATTTTATGAGTTTGGATGAAAGACAGTAAGAAAGTAAAGACAAAAATAAATGAATGAGACTATATTAAACTAAAAAGCTTCTGCACAGAACAAGAAACCAATAACATAAAAAGGCAACCAACAGAATGGGAGATGATATTTGCAATCATCATCTCTGACAAGGGGTTAATATCTGAAATATGTAAATAACTCATACAACTCAACACCAAACAAACAAATAATCCATTTAAACAAATGGGCAGAGGACCTAAACAGACACTTCCCCCAAGAAGACATATAAATGGCCAATAGATATATGAAAAAAATGTTCAACTTCACTAGCAATTAGGGAAATGCAAATCAAAACAATAATGAGACATCACCTCATGCCTGTTACAATGGCTATTATCCACAAAACAGGTAATAACAAGTGTTGGAGAGGTTGTGGAGAAAAAGGAACTCTCATTCACTGCTGGTGGGAATGTAAACTGGTACAGCTATTATAGAAAATAGTATGGCAGTTCCCAAAAATAAAGAAAAGTAATTCCTTTTCTGGGTATCCACTAAAAAAACATTTATTCACAAAGACTTATGCACCCCTATATTTATTGTAGCATTATTCACAGTGGTCAAGACATGGAAACAACCAAAGTTTTCTTCAATAGGAGATTGGATAAAGAAGATGTGGCACAGGTATCCAATGGACTACTATTCAGCCATAAGAAAAGATCGAATGCTGCCATTGGTGGCAACACGGATGGTCCTTGAGAATATTATACTAAGAGAAGTAAGTCAGAAATAAAAAGCTAAGAAGCACAGGATACTCATTTGTGGGATATAAAACTGAAACTCATAGACACAGACAACAGTATTGGACCAGGGGGCAGGGGATGGAGAGCAGTAAATGGTAAAGGGGACCAAATATATAGTGACAGAAGATGATTTGACCTTGAGTGGTGGGCATACAGTGCAATATACAGATCATGCATCATAGAACCATGCATTTCAATCCTATATACTTATTGACCAATATAACCCCAATAAATTTAATAAAAAAGAAATATATGTAATAAGAACCTCAAGAAATGTAGACTTGAAACCTATAACATCTTATTAATCAATGTCACCCCAATAATTTAATAAAATACAAATAAATAAAATACTCTTGATTTATTACTTTATTCAATAATTTTTATTAAGCATTTACTATATATTATTTGATAAGTGTTGATTTACTGAAGATTTTTAAATAACTAATTCCTCTCATGCTAAAATAATACTTGGCTTTTATTTTCACAACATGACTTAGTATGCAATTTATTAATTTTAAGTAAGGAATCTTCAGTTGTGTATCTCACAATTTAAGGTATAAGAAGCCATCAGAGAATAACGTGTTAAATATTATTTTTGTCTGACAGTATGATTTTATTCAGTTTTACTGGGAAATAACTGGCATGAATCACTGAATAAGTTTAAAGTATATAGCATGATGGTTTGATTTATTCTACTGTGAAATGGTTGCCACAATATACTTGGTTAACATACATCATCTCATAGAGATACAGTAAAAAGTAAAGAAAAAAATTCTCCTCCTGATATCTCTTAATATCTCCTCTCTTTACAACTTGCATGTATATCATATAGCAGTGTTAACTGTAGTGATTGTGTCATACCTTGCATTTCCCGTACTTAATTATCTTATAACTGCAAGTTTCTACCTTTGACCACCTTCCTCCAATTCCCCACCTTCCCACAGTACCTCTTACCCCTTCTTCTCATAATCACAAACACAAATCTGATTTCTTTTTCTATGAGTTTGGTATTTTTGTTTGTTTGTTTCTTAGATTCTACATATAAATGATATCCTATAGTATTTGTGTTTGCCTGACTTATTTCACTTAGCATAATGCCTCAAATTCCATTTATGTTGTAATGAGTGGTAGGATTTCCTCATTCTTATGGTTGAATAATGTTCTATTGTACATATACAATACCTTCTTAATCCATTCACCCCTAGATGAGCACTTAGGGTGTTCCCAAATCTTGGCTGTTGTGGATAAGGCTGCTGTAAACATGTGGGTGCAGGTGTCTTTTAGAGTTAGTGTTTTTGTTTGCTTTGGATGTATTCCCAACAGTGAAATTGCTGAATCATATCATAGTTCTATTTTTAATGTTTTGAGGAATCTATGTATACCACTTTCCAGAGTGGCAGCACCAATTTACAACACCACCAACAATGCACAGGGGTTTCCTTTCCTTCACATTCATGCCAGCATTTGTTACTTCTTGTCTTCTTCATGATGGTTGTACTGACAGGCATGAGCTAATATCACATTGCAGTTTTGATTTGCATTCCCCTAATGACTACTGATGTTGAGCTTTTAATGGACCTGCTGACTACTTGTATATCTTCTTTGCAAAAAAATGTCAGTTCAGATCCTTTGTCCATTTTAAAACTTCAATTATTAGGGTTTTTTTTTTTTGCTATTGAGTTGTATGAGCTCCTTATATATTTTTAATATTAACCTCTAATCAGATACATGGTTTGCAACTATTTTTTCCATGCCATAGGTTGCCTTTTCACCTTGATGATTTTTTTCTCTGCAGAAACTTTTTAGTTTAATGTAGTCCCACTTGTTAATTTTTTATTTTGTTACTTTAGGTGTAATTTCCAAAAAATCATTACCAACACCCAGGTCAAGGAGCATTTATTCCATGTCTTTTTCTTTTTTTAAATTTCTTCATTTCAGGTCTCTCATTTAACTCTTTAATCCCCTGACAGTAGAATTTTTAAATCATTAGGCAGATTTAATGTTCACTGGGTAAAATATTTTACAAAAAATGTTTTAATAAAAATAGATTCATTATTTCAGTTTAGCAGATAACACTTTGCATTTTGCTTAAAACTCTTAATTTAATTCAACTATAACTTAATCCCTAGCAAATGTTAATAAGTTATTATCAAGTTTTTAAAAATCACTTAAATGTTTAATATATTTTTATACTTTAGAATTAGTATTCTCCCCACTATATAGTAAACTACTTTTATAATGGGGATATATGGTATTTTTCTATGAAACCCTGGAACCAAAGAGAGGTTTGGCTCTCAATAAATGTTAATTGAATGAGTCCAAAGAGTAATGTATATAATACTTATCTTTCTGGAAAGAATGACAAAAATATCATTATTTGGTAATATAGATGACAATGGGTTAAATTCATCAAATTAAAACTATTTAACAGAGGGAAAGAAACTCTACTGGGATATATTTTACGTAAACCAAATAACTTAGATGCATTTGTATTTAATGCAGTGGAACCTTTTACTATTATGAACATTGAAAATCTCAATTGCCTCATCTACTTTCTACTTGTTCTTTGATCAGAGGTTGAGCATCCTCCCAGATTGTAGCTACTGAACAAGGAGATAACTTGTTAACCTTGTACAGAAACTATCTCAGCAGAGAGTTTGCTTCAGGAAGCCAATTTTTGGTAAGTTTGTCCATTAATAACAAAATAATTTTACACAGAATAAGACTTTTCTATTTCTTACTTCTTTTACTTCAGTGTAAACCAAGTTCAACATCTTTTTATAAGAAAAATGGAGATTGGTACACTGCTCTCATGTTGGTCTAGTTCAGCAATTTTCAACCTTTTTCATCTCATGGCACACAAAAACTAATTATTAAAATTCTGTGGCTCACCAAAAATATATGTTTTGCCAATGTGACCAAAAAATTAGGTATAATTTTGGTTCATTCACACCAAATAGCTTTTGTTATGTTGACTATGGCAATTTTTGTTTTGATAATCTAAGGGAAAAAGGGTCAGTGCTCCTGACTAAATAGTCAGGAATTGCATGGTTTAAAAATTCTTTCAGCACAGTCATTGAAAATCACTGGTCTAGTCATTGGCAACTTCAGTTTTAAGGATTCATAAGTCATTTCAACAAAGACTGGGCACAGGGTCATTGTTGTATAAGAAACCCAGACTCAGAGACTAAAGGATATACAGTAGAGGTTGTTCTTATAGAACCTGGCAAGCTGTCAGAAATTGAACTAAATCTATGTCTCTCAGAGCTTACATCTCTCCCATTTCTGCCTCTCTCTGTGTTTATTTGCTGTACTTTTCTATTTCTGGCAGTGGAATGGCTTCTTCTGCTTACTTGCCACCCTTAAACCACCAGCTAGCTGCTGTAACCCCAAAGGAGTCATTTGGCTGGCATTCATTATTGGTTGACTATAGTCTTTGTTCTTTAAGTTCTTACTGGAAAAAATCTGATTGGCTTAGTTTACCCTATGAATCCCTCATCTATCCTTGGGGTTGTGTGTCTGTTCCAATGTAAATAGCAATGTTCAGGGCTGTGAATTCATGTGATTCTCAGACAGCCAACCAAAACTTTTAGGTGGGGCATACTCTTTAATGGCCCTTCTGGTATAATACATTGTCAATTTAAAGAAAGCAGTTGCCCTTGTTCCCTGCATAACAGGATGTGAGCCTATTCCTTTTCCTTTCTGTTTTTCTTTATTTTCTCTCCATTTGGAAACTTTCAAGAGAAGCTAATTGAATACAACATTTAGAGCTTTGAAATACTGTTCTCGTTTCTATTGTTTAATTAGAGTGCTTCTTTACCCTTACTCATCTTTTTTCCTCCACCTTCAAATACTTGTAACCTACATAACATTGATGTAAACATAATTAAGAAATAATTATAAAAACATATTTTTAAATGTAATGTTTCTAAAGACTTAGGTTATCTTAGGTTATCTCTTATCTGTGCTCTCATCACCCAATGATCATGATGCTACAAATGAAGGCAGCATGGCACAGTGGCCAACAATACAGGCTCTGGTGTTAGACCATTTACTTTCTCATCCTATCTTCACCTCATTCAAGCATTGTGATCTTGGACTATAGGTGTCATTCATGTAACTTTCTTTTTGAAAAGATTTTATTTATTTACTTTTAGAGAGAGGGGAAAGGAGGGAGAAAGAGAGGGAGAGAAACATCAATGTGTGGTTGCCTCTCACGTGCCCCGCACTGGGGACCTGGCCTGCAACCCAGGCATGTGCCCTGACTGGGAATTGAACTGGCAGCCTCTTGGTTCACAGGCCAGTGCTCAATCCACTGAGCCACACCAGCCAGGGCTCATGTAACTTTCTTAATACATATAATGTATTACATATATTAGGCATGAAGTAGGTACTTAATAAATAACAAAAATAACTACTATTTCTAATTACTACTGTTATTATTACAACTACAGCTATTACTACTCATCAATTATCTTTAAAGCTTATGAGTTTCTTAAAATTTTCAAATTAATAAAACATATTCAATTACATTTTTGTGTCCTTTCTACAAAGAATAATATATAAAATTTTAACATGAGCCTATCAATAACTTTCTGTCAACCTAATCTTTATGTAATATTTATCCATCAAATTTTATCAGTTGAATTGATACTCACCCAAAAACTTTTGCTTGTCATAAGAATTGTCATTTTCAGGGCTGCATCACTGCATTTACCCTCTAAATATTCCTTTCTCATGTTTTAGTCTAATCTTAATAAATAGTTTAGTATAATATAGATTAGTAAGGGAGGGGATTGAATTATCTACCTTTTACTTTCTTACAACTTTTATTTTTATTCAATTTATATTGTTTTAAATTATATAAAAAAGAATAAAAATAGTTGAATATATAGCATTCCATTGGAATGAAAACAGTGAAACCATAGTGTCTATTTTGTAAGTACATTATGGATTGCTCAAACATAAATCAAACATGCATATCTATTATAAACGCAGAACAACCTTAATTCACTGAGACAATTTGCACTGTGGCAACCCTTGATCTGCCTCAAATCTTGGCTTTATGTAAATGTTTATATTGCAAGTAGAAACCGAGAGGAAGGTCTTTTTTTAGATTGGTGTTAAATGTGAAGATACATGACAGCTCAATTGGTAGAAAAGAACATTTCCTGGTGCCTCCAATCTTATTTCCAAGAATGGCAGTCTTCAAGAGTGCTCACTAAACTCTTTCCAGGAAGAGCTCTTGGAGCATGGCAGCTGGTTTAGAGCTGTCATGCCATTTAAATTCTTTAGCTAGTCACCCTTGGAAGGAGGATTATGAAACAGATGTATGGGAAATCTTGTATTTATGTGTGACAAGAGTAACTCATGTGGAGATGATAGAGATTAGACTTTTCTTTCATGTTTATAGAAGCCTAATGTTATTTAACTAAAACAGTTACATGTTGCTCCAAATAGGTAAAGGAAAATTACATCAGTTATAAATATTTGAATCCAAGTAGATGTTTTCTCAATTCCAGATAAATTATCTTATTTTTTCCTCTCTTTTTCTGTTTCTTCAGTCAGTGAGACTTGTGGTCAGATTGACCAAAAACCTTCCAAAACCCAACTATATTTTTGTTGTTATTATTTCTATTTTCAGAGTAGAAATAATGTTTTTGTTGAAAGTAAGTGATTTTAGAAGCTAATTAATTGCTTTTATGACTCTGGTTCATTATAAATTTTATACTTTTGGTAGGAGTTGCTCTTTATAATGATTTAAAGATAGGAATACCTAAGGCCCTGCCCCTTACAACTTATCAGGTGTGCCAAGACAAAGAAATATGGCCCAAATGAAAGAACAGAGCAAAACCTCAGAACTAAGCGATGAGGACATTGCCAACCTATCTGATGAGTAATTTAAAGCCCTGATAATCAAAATGCTCACAGAACTGATTGAGCTTGGTTGAAAAATGAAAGAACAAATGAAAGATACCCAAAGTGAAATAAAGCAAAGTAATCAGGAACCAACAATGACAAGAAGGAAACCAGGATTCAGAGCAACGATTTGGATTATAAGGAAGAAATAAACATCCAGCTGGATCAGAACAAAGAAACAAGAATCCAAAAAAACGAAGAGAGGCCCAGGACTCTCTGGGACAACCTGAAACATTCCAATATCTGAATTATAGGGATGCCAGAAGGAGAAGAACAACAGCAAGAAATTGAAAACTTATTTGAACAAACAATGAAGGAAAACTTCCCCAATCTGGTGAAGGAAATAGACTTCCAAGAAGTCCAGGAAGGCCAGAAAGTCCCAAAGAAGTTGGACCCAAAGAGGAACACACCAAGGCACATCATCATTAAGTTACCCAAGACTAAAGACAAAGAGAAAATCCTAAAAGCAACAAGACATAAGGAGACAGTAACCTACAAAGGAGTTCTCATAAGGCTATCAGCTGATTTCTTAAAAGAAACCTTGCAGGCAAGAAGGGACTGGAAAGAAGTATTTGAAGTCATGAAAGGCAAGGACTTGCATCTAAGATTACTCTATCCAGCAAAGCTTGCATTTAGAATGGAAGGGCAGATAAAGTGCTTCTCAGATAAGGTCAAGTTAAAAGAGTTCATCATCACCAAGTCCTTATTATATGAAACGTTAAAGGAACTTATCTAAGAAAAAGAAGATCAAAAATATGAACAATAAAATGACAACAAACTCACAACTAAAACAAATGAACCTAAAAGAAAAGAAAATCAACAAAAACAAAAACTAAGCAAACAACTAGAACAGGAACAGAATCAGAGAAATGGACATCACACAGAGGGATTTCAGTGGGGAAGGGGAAGGGAGGAATGGGAGGAATGTACAGGGAAGAAGACGCATAATTAGTGGGCATAAAATAGATGGGAAGAGATAAAAAGTGGTATAGGAAATAGGACTCAAAGAACTTATATGTACAACCCATGGACATGAACTAAGTGGGGGGGCGGATAATGCTGGATGGTTGTGGAGGCAGGGTGGAGGAGGGATAAAGGTGGAAAAATTGGGAAAACTGTAATAACATAATCAACAAAAATACTTTAAAAAGATAAAGATAAATAAAAATAAAAAATAAATATAGCATAGCATTAAAAAAGTATGAAATGTTTTAAAAGTTCTGAGACCACGAAGTTTTATCCTAACAAACAATTCATAGTGATAAAAATAAGAAAACAATAATTTAAGGATAAATGAGAGTTATGTACATCTGGTATACTCTGTAAAAGTATTATTAAATAGCTTGCAATGCAACTGCTTTTACAGGCCTCCAACGTATTTACAAAGAAAAGGACGACATCACAGTTGTTTTTGCACTGCCACACCTCAGTAATGAGCTGAGCCCCAAACTGGCAGTGCCAGAGCCCCACGTTGTTGCACTATGAGTTTCTCGGAAATCTCCTCTCAGCAGCAAAGCTAAAAAGAATGCCAGATGGTGAAGTGTCATGTAAATCTCATCCCTGTGTCAAAGCTGATGACCAGATGTAACAGATCTGGAAGAAGGACTTTAGGGTAGGTGGAAAGGGCTTTTTAAACATGTATGTTTAGGAAGACTATGTATTTTAGGAAGACTGCAATCGTGTTGTTTCTTTAGTAACTCATGACTATTGTATTTAGTTTCCAAGAAGAATCTTTAAAAGTTAAATGTATTAGTATTAAGAAATCTATTAGTTTTAAACTTGTTAATAACATTCTAGAACTTCATTTGTTTAAAAACATTGTAATATACTAGCTTGATTTTTAATCAAATGGTGGTGACAGTAAGTCTTGATGTGTCCATATCAGCGACCTTGAATCAAACTCATTATCTTATAAAAACATACAGATGACCTTTCTTCCAAATGCTCTTGCCTTTTGAGGCATTTAGCCCTGACTTGTCACAGTACCCTATATAGACTTACCTTTCTTAGGTATTACTTCGGTCCATAAGTATTCTTCCTCCTTTTACCGTACCAGTCATCTGAATCAAAACACACTGCAATCTCTGCTGCCCTGCGGCATGCGGTCTGGATATCTGAGGAGCCCTCTGGAAATAAAACAAGATCCTAAATCAATGAAAATATACATTTAATTCATTACTGGGCTCATAAGAAAACTACAAAACTTTCTAGGGACAAATAAGGCAAAACAAAACAAACCACAGAACCAACAACAATAAAAATAGTGAGCCAAACGAATAGAAAACAAAAGCCAAAATCAATAAATATTCAATAGATTGACAGTAAAGAATTTCCTATCATATAGGAATTGCCCACTTCTTTGTACCTAAGAAGTGGGAAAATGGCCTGAGATGCAAAAAGTAACAATGAACAAGGAAATAAGTAAATATGTAAACAAATGAAATATGTATTGTCTATATAAGATAATAACATTATGGTCTAACTTGTAGGTTTAACAAAAAGCACAAATAAAATTCTATTAAAAGTAGCATATATATCAGGAAAAGAAAAGTCAGAATTAAAGTGTTCTAAGAACCTTTTGTTATATGTTAGGGGACTGAGATACTGAATGACTTAGGAAATTGTTAAGTTAAATATATGTAATAAAGTTCTGAGGTGGTTGTTTCTATTTTCACAGTAGAAATAATGTTTTCATGGAAAGTGACTGATTCTAAAAAAACTAATTAATTGCTTTGATGTATCTTGTTCATTATAAATTTTATACTTTTGGTGGGAGTTGTTCTTTGTAATAATTTAAAGAGAAATGATAGTTGTGTAAGTCTAGTATACTCTGTAAAAGCATAATTAAATAGAATGCAATGCAACTGCATTCACATGGCCCTCAACTTATGTACAAAGCAAAGGAGAGCATCATATTTGTTTTTGTACTGCCACACCTGCTAGGGAAAAAAATTAAAAGTAAAAAACCATCAATGTGCCAAAAAATAAAATATAAGAAAAAAGGAAATAGAAAAAGTGACATGGAGAATGTAAAATAAGCCCTGGTTGGTGTGGCTTAGTGGATTGAGTGCTGGCCTGTGAACCAAAGGGTCACTGGTTCAATTTCCAGTCAGGTCACATGCCTGGGATGCCAACCAGGTCCCCAGTAGGGGGTTTGTGAGAGGCAACCACACATTGATGCTTCACCCCCTCACTTTCTCCCTCCCTACCCATCTGTCTAAAAATAAATAAATAAAATCTTTTAGAAAAAGAATGTAAAATAAAAATGGTAGAAGTAATTCTAAATGTGTCAGTTATCACAGTAGACATAATAGGCCAATCTTGACAGATAGAAGACATAGGTTATCAGATAAGATAATGAAGTAAAATCCATTTATATGTATACTACCTGTGTAAGGATAATATGGGAGATACAAAAACACATGCAATGATAAAACTATAAAGTAATTAGTTAGCTTCAAAGAATAGCACATTCTAAGAATAATTTTCCTTGTCAATGACATGAAAATAGTGAAGATGGCATGGGAGAGATCAGTTTAAGAGCAAAATCAATTTATGTATGTCTTGAGAGTCATACAACTCAATTTAATAACTTTGTTTTAATCATGATTTAAATAAGCCAAGTGTAAAAAGACATAGTTTAGCAGTAAGGGGAAATTTGAACAGGAGAAGAATGACAAAGTCAATTTGAGTGGCACAATCTGTTTGAAGGCCTGAGTTACTGACGGTTCAGGGGTTGGTTCAGAATTGAATGTTAAACATGGAGGGTGCAAATACCACAAAGTTACACTCTACATCTTCAGAGACAGACAAAGAAGTTATAACCCCAAGAGTCAACTGTTTCACATAAATGGTGCATACATCTGAAATATTTTATATGTTGATTTGTCATATCTAATGAGACTATAAGCAGGTTATTTATTTTTTCTAAACTCTTATGGACCTTCATATAGATGGAGCTTTAGAGTTATACTTAATGAATTTTATTAGGCTCTAATGATCAATAATTTTTTAATAAACAATCAAAGTGTAATTCTAATGGCTTCTAAATCAGTATAATCTAGTTAATTCTTTTAATACAATATTAGAATAAAAATTATAGTATATTGCAATAATTTACTACTACATAAAAATTGACTATCCCAATATATTTCCACTAATACAGAGCTATTTTAATGTAAAAAATCAAATGGAAAGCCTCAACTTTATAAGGTAAAACTCTATCATCAACACATTTTTTTCTTATGGGCTCCCTCCTTACCCACAGATTAAGTCACCAACATCTATTACAACTTTCCTCCCCGGCCCTTGTTTGGGTTGTATTTCCAGGCTGGATTCCAAGATTTGGCTCACTCCCTGCATGTGTCACTAATCCTTGAATTTGCTCCCTGCTTTTTCCTTTGGGTTTAACATTGAACATTTTGAGAACTCATTTATGTCCTAGTATGAGACTCCAACTGCATTTTACTCTTTGCTGTATGCTCTCATATTATACAAAGCTCAACCCCAGTTATAGCCACCTTAATGCTCAGGTCTAGGGTTCCTAGACCAGGTGACAGCCCTGATTTTCACTTGTCAAATAGAAAAGAATTTCTTTCCTTATTATTATTGTTATTATTTTAAAAAGACACACTTATTCAGAATCATGCTCAGACTATTACTTTTAGCAATGAACCGCATGAGTGAAAAAAAATAAAACTGCACCCAAATCCTTTGTTGGAATGCTTCACACTTTCCACAGAACAGAAACTAAAATAACCTGTGATACAATTAGTCACAAATACAGTCTTCGAACTTTTGCCCATTGACATGAGCACTGTCTAAAATGTGTCTTCTTTGTAGCAGCTAGCATTGTCACCAATCTCCTTGGCTGAGTCCACAAATCTGTTGTTACTTGTAGCTTCCCAGCCACTTCTTGGCCCTCCTCTTCTGTTAAGCTTTATTTCCTGGCAGTAATTAAAACCTTTCAACACTGCCTTAGCTACTGCTGCTGCTGGAGCCACCATAGCCACCTTGGTTTTATGGTTTGGCAAAGAATTGGCTTCTAACACCATAGGGGCCATAACTTCTGCCTCCAAAGTCTCCTCCTTTCATGGGTGTAAAATTTGAAGGTTGTTGTAATTGTCCAAATCATTATAGCTTCGGCCACCTGCCAAATTGCTTTCATTATTACCCAGTCCATTACAGCTCACTATCACCATATCCACCACTGCGGCCGCCGCCACCTGGACCATGAAAGTTTCCTTCACAACCAAAGTTGTCATTCCCACCAAAACCACCTCCAGGAAGTTTCCAGAACTGCTTTGGTCTCTGTGACTGGATGAAGCACTAGCCACCTCTTGCTTAGATAGCACTCCCTTTACTTCACAGCTGTGGCCATTCATAATGTGGTATTTGTGAATGACAATCTTTGTTATGGAGTCAGGGTCATCAAAGGTTACAAAAGCAAGCCTCTCTGCTTGCCACTGCCTCAGTCAGTCATGATTTCACTCACTTTAGTTTTCTCATACATTCAAAATAATCTCCTGGATCTCTCATCACCACTCAGTCTACAAGTGTTCCCCAGTGCTCGGAAGGGCTCCTCAGACTCTCATTGCTTGTTTTAAAGCTCAGACCTCCAATAAAGAGATTAGCCTGGCTCTTGGGGAGACTCTGACTTAGACATGACGACTGTGGGAGGGAAGACCTTAATGATGCAGGAAAAGAATTTCAGTTTAAAATGCATTCATTAAAAAATAGATTTCTAAATCTATTCTTTTTTTATAGGTCCTTCTGGCCAGATTATTATAACACTTATATATCATGTTCAGACAGTCAAATATGTGGAATTTGCAATTACACTAAGTTAATATTGACCATACAAGGGAAAAGATAGATGAATATTAGGTGTGGAGTGTTCTAGGCTGCTTCCTATACTATATGTGACATAACCAAGTGTCTTTATCTTTCTGGGACTTTTTTGATTTATTTATACAGTATACTAGTACTAGTTTTTTTAAAGATTGCTACTTATTAAATTTTATCTAGCTTTTTTTATCTTTGTTAATAACATATCTTATGTCTGAAAACTTCCCCCGAGTGGTCTGGACTATGGAAATAAAACCTACATTTGTGTTTCAATAGCAGCTTATGTGACTCAGTTAGATTTATAACTAAATTGCCATCATTTCTTTTGTCTCCCACTAAACTTGAATCCTCTTGTTCATCCTTATTTTCTCAATATCCATCTTAGAGTCAACACACAGTGTGTGTTCATTAAATATTTATGGAAATTATGAGTGAGTTATAAAGACTATTTTCACAGTTTAGATCTGTGTCGCGTAGTATAGGTTTTTAACAATTTTGTTGTGTTGACCCAGCTTTGAGGTCCTCAGCAGAGGTCAATCCTCTTTTTGAGCAGCTAATCAAGTACACACCCATCGACTTCCCTCCCTGGGCACTCGCACTGCAGGCCACAGTGCATCAGCCCTAACCTGCTCCAGCTTTCTGCCACCACATCCCTAGGTGCGAAAACCCTGTGTGGCCCAACCCGGCAGCCTTGTCTTGTTTGGGGCCATCAGTAACAAAAAGTTCTGTCTTTCCTGTATTTAGTGTCACTATGCTATTGCTTACTATCAAAATAATCTTTAAATTGTATACTATAACACATGACAACCTTTACCTAAAAACTATGTGTGTCAAATAGAAATAATTAATTTAGCATCTATTTTCAAGGCTCAAAATAAAAAGTGCTCCTTAGAATTTTGTAGCAAAAAAAAATCTTTACGATCAAAAGCCTTGAAATAACTCCCTTAGAGTGGAAAAAGAAAATGTATAGCTTGCTACCATTTTTTAAAACTAACTTTTAAACACTTTTAAAGAAGCAATTATGCTATATTCCACACTTATATGCCTCACATATGTCTAGATGCATAATGGGAACTTAAAATACAATCACCAAGAGACTGAGTTCAATACATATTATAGATCTTTTTTTTATATTGGCCTTTCTAAGGAAATGATACTATTTCATTTTTTTCTGTGAGGACAATTTTGTACAATCTAACTATATTAATTTGAGATGATCTTAATAGAGAAAATAACAGATAAAATAACAAAATAAAATAGATCAAATAACAATATAATTGCAGTCAAATTCAGACACAAGTAGTATGTTATTTTAAACGAAGTTGGCTGCAACTAGTGTTCTTTTTTGCAGTTTCCAGCATCTGCTGAATTTACTATATAGGTTGTATTGTCCTTACATTTTGGCAGAAACATAAGAGAGAACATATTTTCCTTGCTGCCCCTCACACTCTTTGATTGGAAGGTTCCACTACTTTATTTGGACATTTTCCATCATACTTCTTATAGTATCCATATGCTAGCTTTTTATGCCTATTAATGTTTTCTTTACTCTGGGCACCCTTCCAAACACACTACTTTGAAATATGGAACTTCTTATTTAGTTATATAGCCAATATCTAAAAACCTCAACTAAGAAAAGATTTCCACCAGAATTTTCAAAGGTGCTGTTAAGATCAATCAAGGCAGCCACTCACTGAGTGTGGAAAAGAGTCATATAACAGCCCAGGAAAGCATCCCATAAAGCCTGTACCAGGGAGAACAGAACGGAGGACCAGACACTACAGACCGCCCCGAGGGGAAACTAGCCAAACTTGGCAGCAACAGATGGAGAAGAAATGCTCTTATTGACTAACTTCCTTATGAGGTTGTATTTATGTTTCTACTTACTGGGTGCAGATCATATTTTCTGCCAACAGTAAATGCTATTGATTTAATACATGTGAGCTCTACATCACACTATAGCCCTGTGAAATATAAGGATGGAAGAGAAACATAGAGCTCTTTTTCTAAGATATAGAAGATTACCCATAGACTATTGAGGCACTTATGCTCCTGAAAGGCTCATGGCTAAGGAATTTGTATATTGTCTTTTGAAAAAAAATATAGACATGAAGCAAAATTACATTTTGGATGGAGATGGGCGGTGCTACTTTTTTTTCCAGATGTCTGCCTAATTTTCTTGCCAGAAATTTATAAGATTTATATCAAATTTTCCTTTAAAACTGCTTACCAACGTTCTGTGAAGAAAAAGCAAGGCACATAATGACTTGATCATCTCAGAGTGAGATGTAATGAAAAAGATACCGTATCATTACTGAGAAAATACGAGTCCAGAGAAACCAGAGATCAGGGCTCTCTGGCCTTTGGCAACACCATGTGGGCTAACACAAGCAGAAGCTTTTGATCTAATTGTGAATTTGCTCCTTTGTGATGATGACATCCCATCTCCAGCATTCAGGAAGTAAACATTTTAAAGTAACTGGCTATGTCACTTGAAAATCAAATCCCGGAGACGCTGGCTGGAAGCCAAGGAGTTACTCCCAGATGCATAAGAAAAGTGGTTGCAGCATATAATTAGGTTAATGCTGGACTAGACCCTGCTTTTGATGAGTTGGCAACTCCCATGACTGCTTTGCTTTAAGTGGGCTGGTGCCTGGGAGGAAAATATACCTATGGGACTTACCAGGAGACAAGCACCAGAAAGCAATTGAAGGGCTAGGATTTCACAAACGGCTCAAATAATGGAATCACAGAACAGAAAGGTCGTCTGCATGGGTTCCTGACACTACATGGGTTTTCCGTCTGAAAGATGAAATCCGGCCTACTTCTTTTATTTAGAGTTTCAAAAAAGGAGGCTCCACCATCTTCTTTGGTGAAGGTTTTAAGGTTTAATGTATCAACAGGTTCTTCCATATGATGCTTCAAAATCTCTTTGTTATAGTTAAGACCTAATAAATTTATCCCGTAATATTCTTTAATATACATGTGTGTGATCCCTCATATTACTAACTCTTACCATATCTGTACAATTTTTTCTTCATAGTCATGTTCTACACTCTGAAAATTTTAATTTCCCAGTGATTCAGAATTGATCAGAATTCCATAAACTCGCAATTTTGATAACATGGAAAACACCACACTCTGTTTCTTGGGTTTCCTGTTCAGGTTATGATCGTTTGTCATAGGTAGTGCATTGTGGCCCATTTGACACTTTCACTGATTGAAAGAAACTGTGAGGGGCACTAAATAAATCTGTCACCCAATGTCAGATGGTTATGTCACTTAAGATCAAATTTGGCTGAAAGTGAGAATGAGAAAAATATCAACATATAGAATGAGTTTCTAGTATATAAGAAAAATGCTGATTTTTATGTAAAAGAACACAAAACATTATTCAGCTCATTATTAAACATATAGAATCACACTTTTTAAAAATTTACATTATACTTCAGGAACACATATTTTTCAAAAATTTTAACTTCTTTAATGTGCCTGAGTCATACTCTAATAGTAAAATATTAAATAGGCAGTCACTTTCAAAAAGCACATTTAATACTACTGCTAAAATATTCTGCATACTCGGGACTGTGATTCCAGGAATATTTTTTTCAATAGCATGTCTTCCAGTCTGCCAGCAACAGAAATGAATGCCAAGCCCCCAATATGGCACAGTTCCCCCAGGTCCTCAGTCTTCTACCTGGTGATGGCTGATTACATTGGTGCTAATCATCATAGAAAGGGCAGCATTTTGTTCTTACTGGGACATATACCTCTGTGAATACAGACTTGAAAGTCCTGCACACAATGCTTCTTCCCAAACTACCATCCAAAAACTTACAGAATGCCTAATACACTGTCATAATATTCCACACAGCATTGCTTCTGATCAGGGAACTGTCTTCACAGCAAATGGAGTGCATTATTGGACCCATGCTCCTGGAATCTGTTGGTCTCACCACATTCCCCATCATCCTGAAGCAGCTGACTTGATAGAATGGTTAAATAGCTCTTTGAACACCCAGTTACAATGTGAAATAGGCGGAAACATCTTTTAGCACTTGGTTAATATTCTCCAGAAGGTGGTATATGCTCTAAATCAACTGTCAATATATATTGCTGTTTTTCCAATAGCCAGAATTCTTGGGCCCAGGAAAGAAGAGGTGGAAATGGGAGTGACACTGCTTACTATTACACCTGGTGATCCACTAGAACAAGGTTTTCTTCCCGTATCTAGGAACTTATCTCCTTTTGCTGGTCGAGAGGTCTTACTGCCAAAGGATGGGGTGTTTCCCCTAGGATTTACACAAATGATTCCATTGAACTGGAAGTTAAGATGGCCTCTCAGCCACTTTGAGCTCCTCATGCCTCTGAATCTATAGGCATAGAAGGGAGTTTGTGTACCTACTGAGGTTACTGATCCTGATAACCAGGGGGAAATTGGACTGAAACTCTGCAGTGGAAATAAGGAGGAACGTGTTTGAAAGATAGGAGATCCTGTAGGTGTTTCTAGGTTCTACCATGTCCTGTCATTAAAGTCAGTGGGCAGCTACAACTGGTCAATTCATGAAGGACTACTAATGTCCCAGGGCCTTCAGGAACAGAGGTCAGTTCACCAGGTAAACAACCACAACCAGCTTGGCTGTTTGCTGAGCGTAGTGAAATAAGGTCATTATAAATATCAGCTGCAACTGTTCGGCTAGTTGCAGAAATGAGGATTATAACCATTAAATATTAAGAGTATTTATTCCTTATTGAGCTGTGAATGTGTGTGTGTGTATTTTTCAGGCAAACCCTGGCTGGTGTAAAAATATAGGTAAGAAAAATGATGAGGTAAAAGTATTATGAGAATTAGATGTACAAAATAAGAAATAAAAAAAGTGGAAAGTGAATCATTTTTAAAGCCCTTTGAGTGAGTGCAGTCAACAGAACACTCACCAAAGTGAGCTGCGTCTTCATACGCTGATTTTGACAACCACCATCATCTCAAGTATGGATGGCTGTGCTGAGTAGTAACTGTATTCAAAATTGTCTAATAAAGGAGATCTGTTTTTTTATGATTATGATCACATTAATACTATGTTCTATTTGATTATCTGAAAGTATTATAATTTCAGATAATCAAATAGAACACAGAATTTACCAAAATGTCACTTTATATAAGATTTTAAAATAACATTTTAAAGTCATCAAACTCAGGAGATTCTAGTTAGTTTTACCCAGAACCAAAGATTCCCTATTTGTTTTTTGTAAATTATTCTCAACAAACAGGCTTTATTTTGAAATACTGAAAAGAAGTTTTGATTGCACATTTTTAGGCAAAATATATTTGTCTTCAGTGGTCAAGATGAAAAGTGATGTTCTACAAAAAAATGGAAATTTCATATGAAATACTAAATTGCTGAATATGAGCCAATTTTCATGGGCATGTGGAAAATATCAAAAGTATGTAACTAACTTAAAGCACTTTAAGATTAATTAAAATGATACTAAAGTATATATGAAATAATGACCCAAGTAAATAAACCAGAAACTAATTATAACTCATAGTTATAAACTTTACATTATAGCATAAATACTAATCATTGACAATTACTGGTCCTATTACTACAGTGGAAAATCTTTTGAGTGATTTTTTAAAACTATTTGATAAATAAAAAGTCATCATGATTGTAACTTACCTTTGAATGATATTCATAGACTGCTATATGACAATGTTGCTTTTATGAGCTGCGAGCATCCCATAAAACAGCACTGAGTGCACAGAATAGATGCCATAAATGCCTAACCTTGGCATCCTTATGTAAAAGCTAGTGCTAGGATACCAGAAACACCGCTTTGGTGTTCCGCTGTAATTACAAGTTTTGTCTTTGGTTTATCTTTAACACATTTGACAACCGGGGTTTTTCTCTAAAGAGAAAATCTGCTCCTTATTATAAAGTTGTAAATGTAGTTTTGAAGATTTAAAAGTGAAACCAGAATATAAGAAAAATATAAAAATGTATTTAAAAGTTTAATTTGGAATGCTTAATAAAACAAGAGAGAAATTACAGATTCCTGGCATGGGGATATTTGAAGGGTACATTTTTTGTCACTTTGCAATTTATTTATTAAAAAGCTGTGAGAAAATTCAGAGAAAAATGGAATAGAAAACAAAATGCTAAAGATGCATAATGTCAGTAGTAGTAATCATTCTGATATCCAGAATGAATTATAACAAAAAATTTTAGATCAATATTAAAGCAGTAATTTAAGGGGAAGAGGTAAGTTTTGAGTGAAAGTAATGAATAAACTTTAACCTAAACAACAAAACAAACAAACAAGCAAAATATAACCAAAGACACTGAAATAGAGAACAGGCTGACAGTGACCAGAGGGGAGAGGGGAGGGAATTTCAAGGGAGAATGGGAAGGGTTTACATGAATAAATATAAAGGACACATGGACAAAAACTAGGGGGGTGGAAATGGGAGGGAGGTGGGGAGGGAGGGGTGGGTGGGCTGGGATGGGAGTAAAGGACAGAAAACTGTACTTGAACAATTATTAAAATAAAATTTAAAAAATAAAAGAAATCCTGATCTGTACTGTAATAATATGGCTCCTATGGGAAAAAACTTGATAGATGTGTTCCAGATTTGAACACATCCTAAGAACTTGCATGGTATTAACTGATATTAATTGTGAGGGTAAAATAGTTCTAACAGATTTTTTTCTATTTTCTCTACAGTAAATCCGATCACAAAATGGTTGTTAACTTAAGAAGCAATCAGAATGTATGCAACTAAAAGTGTAAGAAGAAACATTAGTAGAAGTGTGTCAACCCACTAACACAAAGTCCTTGAGTTGCTTGTGAAGGTGATTTTATATGGTACAGTCACTTAAGATCACTTCCTGTCCAAACAAGGAGGAGTTTCTGCTATAGCAAATAACTCCTGCTGCATTTGGATCAACACCTCTGGTGTTGTTTCAAATATAAGAAATTATCAAACAAGCCACTTGGCTAAAACAGGTTAATGCCTCTTTGGTTACATCTTTTGATGTATTTGATACCAACTGGTTTTGCTCCAGGGGGCCTTGGCAGGGAGTAGACTTCAGACTGTCGCTATTGCCCTCCTAATCGCGTCATTACAGTCTCCCTGATGCACTGCGTTCCCTCACAGGCCTCACACACCTATTCGCAGCCACCAGCAGCACACCGGATGTCTCACTAGGCCTGGAGAAAGAACTTGATGAGCAGCATAAGCTGTGAGTTGCACCATGAGACAAGAGCAACTTAGCTCTGAATGTGACAGAAAATGGTGCTAATAACAAATTTTTGGTCAATCTCTCATGTATGAGAAGACAAGCAAAATAGGGGCACTGTTCAGATATTTAAACCAGGAAACCATTAAACTGATGTGGCCCTAATGCCATGGTGGCCTACCTAAGCCAACCAAATTCTAAGCCTGTAAATGCCTCAAGCCTATGAAATCAAAATGCAAGGGACAAACACCCACAAACAGCCGGCTAAGCTTTAAGATGTAACCATTCAAATAACTTCTTTTCTTTGACTCGGCTGTATCCCTCTGTCTTTGCCCTGACTCCCATTGGGGGAGCACTCCAAACCACTTCCAGTTTGGCACAGGCCAATTCCAATGGACATTTGCTCAAATAACCTTAAACAACAATACTGTTGATCTTAGGGATCTTGTGAATCGAGTTCAGGATTCCCAAGGAATACACAGAAATCACTTTGAGGAGCATGCTCTAGTGGAATAACAGATAAAATTTACAGAATAGAGTGACATGTAAAGAAGAGGATCATAGAAACTGTTCATTTGTTTCTAAGTGTGAGGATTCTTAAGTTATGAAGGGCAACTTTCTCAGCGATAAGTTGTCCTTCTCAATTTTTGGCATGAAAGGAAAGGATGATGATAAATTCAAGCCTGTATTTATTTTACTTAAGAGTACTTTTAAGAAATCCCAATTTCTCAACAAGTAGTTGTGTGAGGAAATGTGTTTAAATTTTATTTCCTTGATATTTATCAACTTATTCTTGATATTTCTAACTGATGGTTTGGGAATGCTATTGTTGCTGGGTTTTCAGACTTGTTAAAAACCATTGTTATTTTTTTATGAACACTCATTATGGTAGGCGTTAGATTTTCCATTAGCTGGTTTAAGCTCTCACCTACTTTCTATTCATAATAAGTTGTCCATAATCTCTTTGAAGAAACTTAGCACCACTTCTTTTCTCCCTGCAAAAACAAAGGAAAAATAATGGTTGGATGGACACGACATTTTACTTATTTATTTATTTAGACATGGCAGTTTAGTGGGTGTGTACTCAGAATAATTTCCTCCATGACTACTGACAAACTGCTCCCTGCCCTCAGTTCTGTCAGTCAGAGCCCCATTAGAACATTTAGTTTATAAATATGATTACCTAAATCCTGAAGGAAAAAATGACTTCAAGAATAAAACACCCAAACATATTTCATTGCAATATTTTTGTATTCATATTACTCATGTGTCTGGCCCTATGCTTTACGCTCTCTTTTATCTTCACCTATAATAACATGTACTGTGAATTATTTATTTGAATGACATAATCCCAGAATTAGGTGCTCCCTTGAATGCTTTATAAACTAGAGAACTAGGAGTGGACTAGCATTCTTTGTTAATCATTAAAAATACAAGTGCTGTATTCAAGGCAGATGGGAAAAGAAGAACATGTTAGGAAACATGCAGAGATATAGCACGTGATGGACAAATATGTTCCCAAAATAAAGAAAATTGATTACTCTTTTGATGTGATAACAAACTCTTTCCCTACTTATTATCCTTGACTCACCAGTCATTTACTTATTTATTAACAGCTCTCAATCCTAGATCGGGCGCTGGCTGGCACCGAGACTCCATTTGTGAGGAGAAGACATACAATTAGGTGTCACTAACTTAACCTTGATGACAGAGTTCCAAAATGGTAGCAACCTAATTCTTCCCTAAAAACATCCTAAATCAATGTGTTTTTTTAAAAGACTTCATTTTATGGAGCCATTTTAGGTTCGCAGTGATTTTGAGAGAAGGAGAGATTTCCTGTGTATCCCCTGCGCCAAAACATGCATAGCCTCCCTAACCATTACATCCTCTATCATAGTGGTGCATTTGTTATAACTGATGAACCAACAGTGACACATTATTATCATTATCTAAAGTCCATAATTTTATATTGGGTTCACTCTTGCAGTTGTCCGTTCTATGGGTTTGGACATGTAACTATCATTGTAATATCATATGGAATAGTTTCACTGCCCCCCAAAATCCTCTGTACTCCACTGTTCATTGTCCCTCTTCCTTTCGCCTCTGAAGCAGGCAACCACTGAACTTTTTACTGTCTCCTGCTTTCCTTTCCTGGAAGATCATGTAGTTGGAATCACACATTGTGGAACTTTTTCATCTTGGCTACTCCCACTTACTAATACTCATTGACGTTTCCTCCATGTCTTTTCAGGGCTTGATAGCCCATTGCTTTTTAGCACTAGATAATATTCCATTATTTAAATATACGATGTTTATTTATCTACTGTAAGACATCTTAGTCTCCTCCCAGTTTTATCTATTGTGAATAAAGCTACTGTAAACATCTGCATGCGGCTTTTGAGTAGGCATAAATTTTCATTTACTTTGAGTAAATAGCAAGTAGCACAATTGCTGAATCATATGAAAAAGTATGCTTAGTTTTATAAGACACCACCAAAGTTTCTTCTAAAGTGGCTGCACTACTTTGCATTCCATCAGTGACGAATGACTGAGTGCTGCTGTTGCTCCAGCTCCTTGCTGGTATTTGATGTTGTCAGTGTCTGGATTTGGCCATTTTAATTTGGTGTATAATGGTATCCCATTGTCGTCTTAATTTGTATTTTCCTGATGATATATGATGTGCAGCATCTTTTCATATGCCTACATGCATTTGTATATCTTCTTTGGTGAGGTGTTTCTTTAGGTATTGATGCATTTTTCATTGATTTTTTTATTTTCTTACTGTTGAAATTTTAAAGTTCTTTGTGTATTTTGGGGAACGGTTCTTTATTAGCTATGTTTTTTGCAAATATATTCTCCCAGTCTGCGACTTGTATTTTTATTCCCTTAATATTGCCTTTCATAGATCAGACTTTTTTTATTTTAATGAAAGCCAGTTTATCAATTATTCTTTGGTGGATCCAGTCTTTGGTGTTTTATCTAAATAATCATTCTGAACATAAAAGTGTCTAGATTGTATCTTCTAGGACTTTTATAGTTTTGCATTTTACTTTAAGGTAAGTGATCCATTTTTATTATTATTATTTTTGTTTGTTTATTTTTGTTTTGTGAAGCATCTAATCCTGTAACAAAATTTTAAAGTTCAGGGGACATCAATAATGAAAGCAGCGGCATCTGTAGAATCTTGAAGTTCATTATTCTTTTGTCCAACACTCGTCTAATTATAAGTAAGTTTTTTTTTACTTCTTTGTTATTTTGTAAAACCTGAAAAATTCCTATATAAAATTTTAGGTGCTGTATATGTGAGTTAGTATTGCAGGATGTCTGTAGGCCAGCGATTTTCAACCAATGTGCCACAAGAATTTTTAAAGCATGCAATACCTATTCAGCCGGCGGCACTGACCTCTTTTTGCTTAGGTTGTCAAATAACAAAAATGACAATAGCCAACACAACAATAGCTGTCCAGTGTGAATGAAACAAAATGATGCCTGTATATTTTTAGCAACATAAAAATGTAATAGCAAAAAATGTAAAATATTTTTTGGTGTGCCTCAGAACTTTAGTAATTAGTTTATGTGTGCCATGAGATGAAAAAGGTTGAAAAATATTGCTCTAGATTATTGATTTAGCTCTGAGTCCTCTTTAGAATTTGAGATTTTAGCTTTATACACTCACATGCCTTAAACGTTTTAAAAAAAGCAACAGCAACAATGACAAACTTGGTTTGTCCACAAAATATAAATTAGAACATCGAAGCTTTCTACAAATGGAGGAGTGGTATTTGATAATAAAGGAAGTTTCCCCTTGCTCTTCTCTCTCAGAATCCTGTTTGTTCCCTTCTTCTTATTCACTAAATATACAATTAAATTGTTTTGTTTTTTACAGTTTCTCTCTCTCACTAGAATGCACATTAGAAGAGGTTTTTACTTTTTCTATTTCATTCATAATTGTATCTTGGGTCTTACACACAGCACCTAGCAGAGAACAGACACTTCTCTGTTAAAGTACTGAGTTTAATGCTTTAAAAGAAAAGACTTATGAATATTTACCACTAGAGGGCATTTTCCCTCCATCTTAAAATCCTAGTCCTCTTAAACTGGAGACACTGAGTACCCTTTATTAACTTGCAAAGGTAAAATATTTCATATCAATCAATCATCTCAAATTATTAAGAGCACACATACTCTAAAATATGTATTTTAAGCATCTATGTTCTAATAGTTAAACCAACTAGGATTTAAAACATTGCTCTAATAAACTATTCAGGCTTTCCAATTTAGCTCAATATAACGACACACATATGCAAAGATATTTCAGTGATATAAAATAGACATAATGGCCAGAACCATGCATCTCATAGTATTTTAGTTATCTTAGAATATATTATGTATCTAACATGGTTTACTAAGAGATAAACAATTTTAATTGAGTGAAAAATAAGTCTTTTTCTGTAGAAGAGTGAAAAACGAAGTGGTCACAAGGAGGCTCTCCGGCTTGAGTTGCTGTTTCCTTCCCCGTGGAAGCGGCTTCAGAGATGGAGTTAGCCTGCCAGATGTTCACTAGGGACACCATTGGGATTAACACCTGTGGATAGGAGGGAACGGAAGCAGGACTGGGCAAAGACTAAGTTCAAGCTTTGAAGGTTGATAGAAATCAACCCTACAAGTTGCTCGGGAGCTACAAGGGCCCATTAAAGTAGTTCAAAGTTAGGTCCAAAGGGCTGGCCTTTATATTTCTCTGGCCACCTGTCACTGGATGTGGACCATGGGGACCTGGAGCAGTTGGGAGAGTTGCTAGATACAACTGCGGAATCCCTGAAGAGGCTGGAAGCTGAGGTCTGGGGCAGCAAGTCCTGCTCTGAAGGGAGATCTGAGTAGTGCTCTGGCTGTGTCTATCACAGTTTAGTTTTATGGCGAATTTAATGGTGAAATATTAAATTAAATTAAATTTAATGGTGAAACCATTAGTTAAGTGGGGAATCTGGAGTTGGTTAATATAGTTAGAAACAAAGAGCGTTTTGTAGAGCAAGTGGAATATTTATAATGTAATGATTTTTTTTTTTTAAATTAACACATGGATGTTTAAAGCATATTAACATTCAGGTCAGGAGTTGAGAGAAAAGTGTAAAGTTACCTTGCATAAGTCAGTAATGCTTTAAGTGTAACAAAGTTATAAACATAGTTCAAAATTGATAAACCTACTATGCTTTGTTATACTTCGATATATGTTTGTTGTAATTCTAAGTGTTGATATTAATATTCTTGAGTAGTGAACATTACGTTTTAAGTATCATCAATTTGAGATTTCTATTCTTTAAATAGATTTTAGAGAGAGAAAGGAAGGGGGTTGAAATGGAGAGATGTTGATCTGTTGCTCCACTTATTTATGCATTCATTGTTACTTCTCATATGTCTTGTCCCGGGATCAAACCGGGAACCTTGGCGTGTTGGTATAATGATCTAATCAACTGAGCTACCTGTTCAAGGCTAAGATTTTTAAATAATTAATTTACCCAATGGCATTTTTAGAAAATATAAACAGCCTGGTGTGAAAAAAAAACAAAGAAAACCCTCTCATAACTGTAAAATTAGAACTTCTCTTATTAATGGTCTCTGTCAAAAGACATCCCTTGGTCATTCTTATCCCTTTCTTCTCATTTTAACTTTTAGAGTGCATTATTACTTTATGTAGTTTACAGTGACATAAAATCCTTAGGAGGAAATGTTTTCAACAATTCTACAATTCAGCTACAAAAAACTGAAATTCTTTGTTCAATAACTGTTTCCTAAAAAGTTCAAGGAAAGCTTTCTGTATATTTTCAACTCATTTACCAGAAGATGGCGCTCACGCTCCTCAGCAGTGAACCTGGAGGTTTGAAACTCTTGACAGAAGTGTAATAAAGAAGAGGCCTTCAGCTTGCTTATCGGAACCGATTGAGATTCTTCACGTGCAGGTGCAACTAATCCTTTCAAGATATAATAAAGCTCAATAAATCCTCCTTGTGCAATATCTTCACTGGCTTTTGAGGCTGATTTTGCTTTTTGTCCGCAGCGAAGCGCGGAAAGCCTCTGCACAAATGATGTGTGTTTAAGCAATAAGGAGACTGCCTCATTGTCTCCTGTCGAGCTGCCTGGGACGCAATTTCCTTTTTCCTGTTCTCAGAATTAGCTGATGAGAGCCAGTTCCCCAGGTGAGCATAAGTTCTTCAGATTTTTTTTCCCCCTGAAGTAAGTGACCAAAGAACATGCATTCTGTAACTGTCATTCTCAACTTTGTATGCTAGCAGATTCACTGGGCACAATAACCCTTCTATATCTCTGTCACTGCTTCTTACTCGTAGAACAAAATGTGTACCTGCTACTCATTTTCCTTTTAGTACTGTATAAATACTGAAGCTATACATTGGAAATTTTCAGGATTATTATAAACATTAAGATCACTATCAGAAAAGTTTATATATGTAATATTAAAGTATATACATCAATATGTACAGGTAAGTTCTTTGTTTATACAGTACAAAATAACTTGTCCTTTGAACTGGATATCTAGTAAACTTCATTTCTGGCTAAGGTTTTGTTGTTTCTTAGGTAATTTTGGATTCTCAGATGCAAGTCGTTAGAAATAGTTCTGCTATTTAGCTATGTCATCCTGTGAGAAATAAGTATACATAATAAAGAACCAGGACTTCTCTAAATTATTTTTAATTCAAGACAACTACAGTAATTATCACCTGATAAGCTGTGGGTCTTAGCCCTTCAGTCTTTGTTTAGAAATTGAGCTGCTAACGAGAGTGAATGAAAGCAAATGCTAAAAAGGCTTCTCATTCACAACTTCAATATTCTTCAGCTTTCCTGTTGCCCCTGCATTGGTCCCAGTGACTACACTGAGTTAGATACGGAAATGACATGCTGAGCCTACCCCGAGTTATCCCTCTCTTATGACTATATGTTAGTTGTTGAAGGGTTAACCAAACAAATACACACTCTCCAAACAACCAGAGAGATCTTTTAACATTCCCCATCAGATTGAGTTCATTTCCTACCTAAAATTTTCCAACCTTTTAAAATTGCACATAAAATTAAAATCTATGTATATCCCTATTTTACATGCATTTTGAAATCTTCTCTAATATGATCTCCTACCCTTTTCCAAGCTGCACTGGCCTTGTTTTGGATCCTGCAATGTAGCCTGCTTGTGACAGCCTTAGAGTTGTTGCTCTAGCCATTGCTTCTATCTTGCACAGTCTTACTGCTTATTTGCGTGTGTGTGGCTAGCTCTTTATTTACATTCAGATTGCAGAATCAATGGCATTCATTGACTTTCTATCTTACTGTTCACTGCTTTTGAATTAATCTACAACGGATCCCTGCTGGGTTAGTTTTCTAGGATCACCATAACAAATTGCCCCAAACTAGGTGTTGTGTTCTGGAGACCAGAAGGCTGAAACCGAGGTGCTGGAGGGGAAGAATCCTTTCTTTCCTTTTTCACTTCCTGGTGGCTCTGGTATTGCTTGTGTTGTGGAAGCATAACTTCCATCTCAGCCACCTCTGTTTTCACATGCCTTTCTTCTCTCTGTATCTTTCAGTATCTCCTCTTTTTACAAGGACACTAGTCTCTGATTGTGGGACCACCTTAATCCATGATGATCTCTGTGAAAGCCCTATTTTCTTGTAAGGTTACAGTTGGAGATTCCAGGCAGATATGGATTTTTGAGGGACACTGTTAAATCCACTGTGGTTTCTATTTGATATATTTCATGATTTATGTATTGATTTCTTTATTATCTTTTTCATCCCACCTACCATTAGAATGTCAAGCCCCTGAGATAAGAACATTGTCTATATGGTTATGTGCTATATTGACACATAGTAGAATATCAGTAAATCCTTTTTTATTTTTTAATAAATGAATAAATGATGCTTCCAATAATCATAGCTGAAACCCTCAAACATTTGAGGCTTGTGACTAAGCTAATCAGGCAGATCAAGTTTCTGAGCATGTAAAACCAGACATTGGACCTTGCTGAATACAAGCAGGTAATCCTGCTTTATGGGGCCTTTGTTTGGTTCACCTTGAGGCTATCCCTCGAAGATCCCTAATTTAACACAGCTCCTCTGTATTCAGACTTCTCTCACTCCCAATAACAGTGACAACAAAGGAAAACTAGTGAAGATCCTCTGGATCTTTGAATATCACACATGCAATGTCTCCATTAACTCTATGAGGGTTAATATGTGTTTTAAATTCGTCTTAGCAATGCCTATTTACAAAAGATTTCATCCTAGGTTGCATATTAATGTCACATGAGAAACTTTTAAAAATCCTGATTCCCTGATTATCCTGGACCAAATACATCATAATACCAAATCCTCATTTTTTGAGGTCTCCCAACACTCTTTAAAGAGATTCCAATGCAACAGTGGCTGACAATTACTGCTGTATCGGATACTTTCTCTTAGGTCAGTTCTCCTGACTGTTGTGCCTCACGAGGCTGACTCTCCTAAAGTGGCTTGTGGTGCATTTAAGTGTTCCTATTTGTAATTCAGTCTCTTTTAGGAGCTCTGCTCCTTTAGCTTATGAAATCCATCTGAGGGTTGAGCACTCAAACTAGAGCTGGCCTATAACTACCCAAAGGTTTCAGTGATTCTTTAAAGGGCAAGGTTAGTGTTTAAATAAAAGAGTTTCTGCTCTTTTTTTCTGGGCCTTCCCCTGCTCCCCACCCCATTTTTCTCTAGCATTACCAGCTGCCTAGGGCATTATCTTTTGTCTCCAAAGCTGAAGTCTATCTTGAGACAAACACTAATAGTACAGCCTATCTTGGTAGAGAGGGATGTGCTGTGTGGGATGGCAGGGGGCAGGAAATGTGTGTGGCTATAGATAGACTATTCTCTGCGGTGCCCCAGTTCATCCCGCCATGATTGCTCCTGATCCCTCCCACTCCAGGCATTCACCGTGGAATTTCTGTGGCTTTGCTCCTACCAAATTTAAAAAATCATACTCTTCCAAATGTTTGTTGAGCTGACATTCTTTTTCTTGATCAAAATTTGTCTTCTTTCAGTCTGTCAAGAATAACTCAGTTCTGACCTCTGAAACTTTCCTTCTCATTTCTGAGTATGGTTCTATATTTATGTAATTAAAAATATATACACACATTCTTGCAGTCCTGTTACAGAACAGACTCATGGTGAGGATGATATACTATTACTGAATGGACCCCCTTTCTCCTGGGATCCCCCTGTACTAGGCTCACCTTGTATGTCACCAGGGAATTATAGCTCTCAATGCCAGAGATTGGTGAACAGGAAAGGAACTATTTATTCAAAAGTTTTACAGACTTAGTGTAATGACTTAACATCTTTGTTAAAACCCCAAAGTCCCTTAAAACACCCAAAACAGATACCATCCTTCTTTCCCCCCTTTGCCCAGTTTGAGGTACCGTGTCTCAGGAAAAGAAATGTAAGTCCATGACTCAGGTAGCGCCAAGTCCTTCCCAGTAATCCGTGCTCTGCTGGCAGGCCTCCCTCGGTTCCCAGTGCCACCAGCTGTGTCAGGGGGATTTCTAGTTCTTAATCCAAAACCACGTGGCACCTTCTCCTGGCCCACCAGCAAGAATCCTTTCACCCCTTTCCTTCCCACAACGTCTCTCCTGCATTCTTCCAAACTGCTAATGGAGTGCCCCGCATCGTTGCTACATCTTGCTTTCCAGGTTCCTAAGCTGCATGACAAAGGGAGCTCCAAAGCCGCGTGGTTCTGCCCCACACAGCTGCTGTGCCTGGGTTTAAATCTCAGCACCAATCTTCCTCTGCAGCCCCATTTCCGACTCCTCTCATAATCAACTACACCTGCAAGCATTCCTGGAATTTTCTAGGTTTTTTGGCTTGCCATAGTAAGTTAGGGCAGGTGTGGCACCATGGGGTGGAGCCAACCATCTCCAAGCTCTCAAGCAGGCGCTGTAACCAGGGGGAGTTGCCTCCCAGTTACATCCTGGGTGGAAGTCACTCACATCTCCCTGGCTCACAGCATAGCCACCACTATTTAACATATCCATGAAACCAGTAAAAGTTATAGATACATTAAACGACTGTTCTAGAGGTTATTTGCAAAACTGTTGGTGTGCAAAATAACTCTCAATGGCCCTGCTCCATGCGTCCAATCCCCCAGTTTAGACTTGTGGGTGTGGGGACATCCTATATTTTTAATGTTTCCTGGACACTCTTGAGTTCTGGACCCCATTATAAATCCCTCTTTGTGGGGGGTGGTGCTGGCTGTACCCTGTTACAGTCCTAGGGTGTAATGTGAAGGGAAAGACTACAGTATGTACCCAGTATGCCTTTTTGTCCAATGTGAGTTATATTGATACTAATACATATTAGATTACACCCACATTTCTCATTCACATTCAGAAATGGCACTGGTGATTTTAATAGGCTTGTTAAGAAAATGTTCCTAGTTGTGTTTTAACTAAAAATTACTCAGTTAAATATTTTTGAGAACTTACTACTGTTTGTCTAAAACTGAGCTGGATGCTACAGATATAAAAACAAATAGGACATGCTTTATTTTCTCTTAAAAAGCTCACCATTTGGTTAAGATGCCAGACAAATAAGATACAGAAAATATATCTGATATATAATACAATGAGTGCTAGATTAGAAGCCTATTCAGAAAGCTTTTCCTGAAGATTAAAAAATAAATAATGTGATTATGCCTTTGAAGGATCAAGAGTCAGTATCCTCGTTGCTTTTCTGGCTTGTGTTCATTGTCCACGTCCTCTGTGTCCCTGGTCTGAGTTCAGGGGCTGTCTTCCTGGAAGGACAATGGGGCTTCACTGAAGACTTCGGAGTCGGAGTCTCTTGACTTCCTGTGGTCACGTTGTCTGAGCAGGCAAGGCCTTTCTGGTGGTTTTCCATTCTTCATACAGTCTGACATGGACTCCACCTCTTTGCCTTGTTCACTGTGTGAAATCTTTGTTTCAAATATGTCGCTTTGTCTTAGCTCAGTGTCAGACGGACCTGCCTGTGCCATTGTCTTACTGGAGACTAATCTGTGTAACAGGCACATTTCCCCAACAACTTGATTTTTTGTTTTCTGCCTGGGGTCACTATAGTTTATCTCAGAAACCACCCTGTTACTGCTGGAGATGGAGCTAAAATGGGTTTTCTTTAACCAGATCTTACTGGACAATCCTGTTTGTGTCTTCTCATGTATGGCATAGTTGTCTCAGGCTCCTATCTTTTTTCAGAAGAAAACTACATTTTAGAAGATTGTTGTAATTTCATTATATGAAAGTATTAAGTCGTAGTTTTCTTTTCTATCTATTACATAATTTGGGGTATGCAGTAGTAGGTCAGAAAAATGAAAATTATTCCACATAATATCAGTGTAGATTGCTGTGTTTTTGCTACATTTTACATACCTTTCTAAAATTTGTATTTGATAATTCACAATGCTACTAACATAATCTTATGCCTATTTTGCATAAATATTTTAATATTTTTATGTTTTCCTATTTTATTTTTGCATTTAGTACGGTATAATTGTGATCAAGATAATAAAAATATTAAATTAATTAGAAAGTACTGACAAAATTGAGGGATGATAGAGATATTGTAAAATAAAATATTTGCTTAGTAATTCCAGGTTCAGCTTGACCAAATATTTCAATGGCAGATATTTTTATTATGTAGCTAATTGCAGATAGATAGCTGACTAACTTTCAGAGTTGAATTAGCAGTGAATAAGAAGCCCAGTGTTTTCTAAATAAAATGAGCTTTAAATGCTTTAGAGAAAGTTCACCATATTTAAAATATAATTTTTTTGTATTCTAATAGGAAAGCCTTTTTGAAAAAAAAGTTACATTTTATTCTTTCCAAAATTACACCTCAGTTTTAAAATATTAGGTGCCATAGTAAATATAATTAAGATTAATAGTGTTCTCATTTCATAGTAGAGGAATTAAAGTTCTTTTACAAATGTATCACTCATTTGAAACCACAATCATTTGAAGAATTCCTACAATATCAGCTTTCTCAATTAACAAAGAATTTGGTGAATCCATCCAAATACGAAAGTATAATATTCAACTCCACTGGGATTTCAGAGTTAAGAGACAGAGGCAGAAAAGAGCTCTTGTTAGGAAAATTTTCTGAATAAGTAGATTCTTCTCATTTCTCCATGTTAATCTATTTCACTTACTTATTGAATTTTATATTACTTCCTTTCTCCTATCCAACAAGATTTTATTCTTTATAGTTCATGAGAAAGTTTAGAAAGAAAAGCATATTTTCTCATGTGTGGTTTCTAACCAGTAAGGTCTTGGAGGCTAAAGAAATACCTTTTTTGTGCAGGATTAATTATTCAGTATTTGCAAGTATTCTTATTCACTTGTTTATTTTGGTTCTCCAGCAGTGAAGGATTATAATTTTGTGATTTATGGCACCTACTCACCTTTTAATAAAAAATAGGCGAATTTAGTACCCGAACTAAATCGCGTATGGAGTCTACACATGTCAAACACTTTGTCTCTATTCATGTAATTACAACCTCAAATTGCAATGGTGAAGTTCTACCAACTGACACTATCATAGATTTACAACGTGACAGTTTTTCCCCTGTAGGTTTTTAATTTAAAGAAGGACAGATGTTGAGATTCAAACCAAGTGGGACCAGCTCTCCGTGAAATGTTTTCCACTTCATTCTATGTTATGGCACAAAATTTGCAAGTGAAAGCTCTTAAATGGTTGGACAGCAGGCATGCACTTGAGTGGAAAGGTCATGAGAGTCAGTTAGCTGAGAATTTATGTGATGATAACATCAGGAGCTATTTGTCTCATATTAAAGGATTGCTGAGTGGTATTATAGTTTATAGCATACATACGTTTGCTGGCATAGTACAGGTACTCAATAGTCATTGAATTAATGAACTAAGATGTATATTATAATCAAACTTTAATTATTAATAATGGTAAAGGGGAAGAGATATAGTGCAAATAGTGGAACTTTCAAATAATATAACTCTTGCCTTTAATGCTTGTAATGCCTTTTATTCTCCTGCTTGGTACATCTGCCATTCTGAGTACTTTCAGCACTTTAATTTATTTATTAAAGCCACATGGAAAAGACTAATTTTCAGCCACAGCTGTGGCACTGCTTGGCTAAACTTTATAGCCTCCATACCAATACTGACGTATTTCCCATTTCACAAATCTAACATCATTACTTATCAAGATGATTCAAATTATTAGGTGAAATTGCTTTTTACTCCTTGATTTGTTTTTGTTTTCAATTCTAACCTTTCAGATACCACCTTTAAAGGTAAATAAGAAACAACATGTCTTAGTTTCATCCTTCAGGATGCGTTCATGGGTGGCCAACCCCACTTGGATGTATCCAACCAGCTACCAGATCCCCAATTTCCACAACACTAACAATGCATTGTCCATGATTTCATGATGAAGTAAACTGACACTTTCCACCATTTACTACATGCAAGACACGGTGGCTTACATATTAAATGCATCATATATTTAAACCTTTATAGAAGCCCTGTAGATACCTCTTGTTATTCTCACCTAGCCAAGTTGATAAGTAGCTTGCTAGCAGGTAACAAAGCCAGGCTACATCTTTCATTTAGCAAACAGTTATGGAACACGTACTATGTACAAAGCACTTTGCTTGGTGCTAAAAAAATAGTGAGCTATTAGATACTACTTGTTTAATGTTTTATTGTCTGTTTCACACACTGAAATGTGAAATCCTTTAGTGTAGGAATTTTGTCCTTGTTTTCACCACTAAATATTTAGCACCTTAGAAGCATTTGGCATACAATTAAACATTTAAGGATAAATGAATGAATGAATGAAATATGTTCTCTTGGAGCATTGATAAATGAATCAGAGGTATAAAAGGAAATATCATATGCAGAAGAAATTCTTTGCCCAGAAGTAAAAATGCAATCTAAAAAGAAGAGCTAATAGTTACTTTACTATCTATTTTTTATGCTCATTAACTAGTTTTACCATTTTTTCCCAATGAAACTAGGTTAATTCAAAATTTAAATTTTTCTAAAGTGCTGGAGGTGAGAAGCAAAACAACAACAAAAAATGGAGCAATGAAAGGATTTCACAACTCCATAACAGTTAAGAATCTCTGCGGCATGAACTGTAAAATGCTTTACTTCATGTAAGAAAGTTGCGCAGGTGTGGGTCTCCGGGGACGACGGCAGGTGCGGGTTGGCTGGAATCATGGAGCGTTTGTAAAGTTTCTCCATTCACCTGGACTCTTGTAATGTTACATTCGTCACGATAATGACACATTGAAGTGTCTTTCAATTGAAAATAAAACGTCAAAAGCACAAGTTTCCAAGAAATTCAGACCGAGACATTTTATGATGTGAAAATAGCCTTTGCAAACCCCCTAGATACTCATATACTGCGAGGCCTTTACTTGAGATGCTGACAGCCGCTGACGCTTTCTCCCGGTACAAACCCATTCTCAAGCTAAAAGTATTCCTGAAGTATATTTTAAGAAGTGAACACACTTGGCTAAGTATAAATTGTGCATAACTTCAGAGTTATGTGAGGGAAATGAATAATCTAAATTTTTAAGATCTTTCTACATAAAAATGAAACAATTGTTAAGAAGGATTAATAGGTATGAATAGAAGCTACTAATAGGCAAATTGAAAAGCAGAAAGTTGTCAGGATGAAATATTTATTTCTGAAATATCAAAAGAATGTACACAAAAACATTTTATATGGCCAAATTTGTATAAGTATTTTAATTACCATAGAGAAATAGTTATATTAACTTCACACATCATATGGAAAGTATTCTTTAAGGAGACGTGAACTCTAAGCTAGCATCACAGACTTCTACCACTTGTCTATTTTTTCTGTATAATGGTTAGGAATGCTAGATCTCCTTGAGAAAAGGGAGCTATTCCAGAATCACTTTTGATGTTTGTCTAAAACCATGTAATTTGTGAATTTGCATAACACATAAACCACTTGCTCTCTTAAGATAGTCATTATTTACTCTTACATCAACCCCTAAGGGTTGTATCAACCCTTAACCTATAGGTTGTAACTTCCTAGAAGTCAGTTTATATCTCTGGAGTCCAGTATATAGTAAGGAATTGAAAGATAATTTTTAAGTGAATAAATGAGATATATCAATGTCTTCTGGTCTTCCTAGTGTTAATTCTTCCACAACATATCTCCTTGTGAATTTTTACATATTCTAAGTATGTGACAGGTGATTATCGGTCATATGTATTTCTTCCTGATAAATAAAACCTCAAGTTAACATTGCCTGAATATGGTGATGGTGTGACTGTATTATAGGGGATAGGATAAGTCATTTTTAAAGTTGGCTCAGATTATAACCATGGTACGAGAGCCTGCCTCGCCACAGTTATGAGCAGAGATGAAGAGGTCTCTCATGTAAGGAGACAGTGAGGCAAAGTGTCCTTGGCAGTCTGGCAGAAGAGGCACTGACATGAGTAATAAGATTTGGGGCAGATCTTCCCTGCCTCCCAAACATTTCTCTTTTAAGGTTTGATATTGCCACTTAGATTTTTGGGATTTCCCTCACTTATAGCAATTAATTTATGTTAATATGCATAACCTGGGAGGTTGTTAGAGTCATGTTATTAAATATTTTTGGAACAGTCCTTGATATTGGTAGCATGTCTTGAGGGACTTACTTGGTTTACCTTTCTTTCTCTGAAATTTGTGAGAGGAGTTTTAGGAAAGACTTGGAGGCCTATATTTGGTGTCTCCTTTAAAAAAATGCACTCTGAGAAGTATGTGAGAAGAAATGCACTTGAGTATTTTCATCTGAGACAGAAGAAAGCCTTTGACACAAATCTTCATCTTGTCTGAAGTCTGTCTGGGTTTAAATTAAGACTCAAAAAAGATTATTAAGAAATTCAAAAAATCCATGTATACTTACTGTGTCTATTGTTCAGTTACATGGAACTTACCAGGAACTCAGTGCTCCTGGTAGAAAATACCAGAAGCATTGAGGCTGGAGCAGCAGAAGAATGGAGATGGCACCAATGAGTGGCACCAGGGATGGTAGTGGTTTCCTAGAACCGTGTCAGGTTCTGCATATGTAACAATCAGCCGAGATAGGCTCTAGGTAGTTCAGGCACTAGTGTCTGAGCTAGCTTGGGATGAGTGCAGATATGTAGCAGTAGAGACTCGGATCTGGGCTGGATGTAGAACAGCAGGAACTGAAGGTGGGTTGCAGCAGGGATATTCGACCGGACTAGGAGGGCAAGGCTCTGTAGGAGGAACTTACAACCATGAAGTTCCATGTCACATTTGCTTTTTCCAAATGAGTTGCCTGTGAATTTGGTAGTAAGGGTGGAGCTGTTGGGTTTGTTCCCACTGACATGCACATTCCTACTGAAGGAGGAGCTTAATCCATTCTATTGGCTAATGGTACAGAGAATGGAAAGATGAGGGAGATGGATAGGTGCTTGGGATGTAAATGTCACAGATGCCCATCAAACAATTTTAGCTTTGAAAATCAGGGTTCTACAACTACTTGCTTCAAATTTTGAATGCAGAGAGGTCTATAAGTTGGTTTGGACATGTTTGAATTAGTTAAAACATACACAAATACACACAGCTCCTTGGAACCCAGATAAAACAACCTCAATTTGAGAATTTGTACTTCCAGCTAAATAGGCGACTCCTTGAACAATCCTTTAATCATCTCCCTTTTCAGATTCTCTAAAATTACTTTTCTTACAACTTCACTGTAACTGTCTTTTTGAAAGTTTGGATTTCCTAAAGGAAGGAAGGTCAAGTTAATTAATGTTCCACCATCTTTTTTACTTTTCTTTCTACTTTCACTTTCTGGTATCTGTTCTGACTTCTCAAGCACAGGTGGCTCTTTTGCTTTGGCTTGGGGACACAAACTTCCTCTCTGGAAGTGGTCAGAATCCTCCTGCCCCATCCTCTGCCATTGTCCTCTCTTTAGCTGCAAAGTGCAAAGGATGGAGAGCCCCCTGGAAAATGCTGTTCTTCTGCCCAATTTTCCAGCCCTTCTGAAAATTAAAGCCTTGGCCATGTTGTATAACATTTATGCTTTAAGCTACTGGCCACTACTCTATCATGGTCAGCAAAGGAACTGACCAATGAAGGAATATAGATTCTTCATGGTACTTGGTCAAGAAAACCGCTCCTAAAGGCTTGTGGGTCTTCAAGAAAACTGTCACAAATCTGTCTCAGGACAACACATTTCCCAATGTAGACCTGAAACTGGGGGGGATTATTTTCTATAAGAGGAGATTTAGACTTTAAAAAAGTTAGCATTGGATTTTGGCCAGTGACATAGCTGTTGATGCTGTATGA
Source organism: Trachops cirrhosus (assembly GCA_028533065.1). NCBI lineage: Eukaryota > Metazoa > Chordata > Mammalia > Chiroptera > Phyllostomidae > Trachops > Trachops cirrhosus. The sequence continues at coordinate 34,965,053 of CM052549.1, read as the reverse complement.
GATTTTATACAAGGGTTACCTTTTATGTTAAAAATATAAAAATACATTAAGTCACATCAAGAAGCTAATACTCAATGACACCTCTTTGGTAGTGACTTTACAACTTTGCTCAATTAGTGTATCATATCTGCTTTGGAAACATTCTTGTACCTCAAATTGCCCCAGACTCCCATTACCGTTGTTTCCAATTTATGGTTTTCCCCAACAAATTTGCAAGTTTGTGTTACAAATTAGCAAATCAGCAGTATTTTAAGATGATTTACAGATTACTTTAGCAAAAACTGCACCTTTTAAACTCCATGGCTGGAAATTTTCTTGAGCTTCAATTTAAAGTCCCTGCTTTCTGAAAGCCCATTGGCATCATGTACTCTGTGCAATAGTTCTAAATGGTTTTTTTGGAAATAATTTTTAATAGGCCCACATGTTGCTGATAATCAGTAAACTATTTTCATAAAAACAATAGCAAAGAGTCTTTTTTTTCCCTTAAGGATAGATATTCTGGTTGATAAGAGTGTGTACCTGCAACAATGGATAAGCTAAGAAGTTCATGGGCTGCTTTAAACAGATAGTATTTGTTACTTTGACATGCAACAGTAAATGCAACAAAATAATTTCATGCCTTCACAGTCATACTTGGGGAGAAATTATCAGGGTAAATTTAACATTGCAAAAATATTTGTGATTGTATGACTAATGGTAGACATTGTTAATTTTTGCTGGTAGCAAACTGGCAAAGTTGCTGAAGCCTTTGTAAATATCATCTGGAACTTAAACAATGCACACATGGATTTTATTTATGATGCTTTACAGTAACCCTGAACTTCGGGTTGGTTGGTTGTGGTGTGAAAAACAGTAGTAAGACCACCCAGGATGGAGTACAAAATATATCTCAGAAATCGATGGCATGCACACATGTGTACACTTCAGTGTTGGTTGAGTTTTTAAGTGTTGGCTCTGCACATCACTGCGATTTAATAGCTCCAAAGTATTTTAAGAAAATGGCCTTTGATTACTGTTTTTGCTAAGTTACATATTTTATTATAAAAGGCTTTCTGTTGGCAATCCAAGTATTTCTACTTATAGTACAGATTTAAATTACTATATTCTCTTCACAGAAATAAAATGCTATAAAATTACAGGAAAAAAATGGTTCAGAAATTCAAGCAGTCACTTTTATACTGCTGCCAAATTTCAAGAAGCCTAATACTGGAATATTAGAAAAATGTGTACCTTCATGGTCCTAGGAAATCTAAAGGAAATGAGATGACAGTATTATCTATAGAGTACACCCTCCGACTGCATGGTGCCACTTCCCCTAAGAACGTTATTTAAAATATAGCTAAAACTATTCATATAATTGAGGTTTTTCACATTTTTTTGTCCAGAACAACAATAACAGCAACCCAAACCAACACAGAAAGCCTCACTTTTGAAAAGCTGGACAGTAGAAATATCTTCTAAATGGAATTCTCTCACTTTCAAATCAGCCTGCATCATTATTGAGTAAATATTACATAAAACACAACAACTTGCTATAATTTCCATGGCAATCATTCCAAAAATATGTAATAGTTCCTCTTAACTGACGTGCCTGGGCATCTCAACTGATGTGCCTGGGCTCAGACATCTTAGTATCCTACCTCTGCCCCTAGAGCCTACAGGTCCTGGGCGTGGCTTGGCCTTCCCAGGACTCAGGCAGCAGAGGCCTGAGCAGAGCTGTCGGGCCAGTGAAGTCTTAGGAAATCAGCTATAAAATTCAGTAAGAATTATCTAAATTTGTGCCCTTGAAAGAGAATGAGATCCAAATCTATAGAAATGAGTCACTTAGAAAGAACCCTGATGCTGGAACATTAATGTATGTAAAAGTCATTGGAGGGTTTTTCTAATTCTAAATCAGTTCTGGTTCAGAAAGTCTGGGGTGGGTCTTAGGTATCTGAGTTTCTAACAAGCTCTCAGGTGATGCCTGTAGTCTACACTTTGACCACATGTTTCCAGTAGTCTGGACTTAGTGGATGGTCGATCAACATGGACAAGATCAGTAACACATAGGTGGGATCCCCAGAAGAGCACAAAGAGAAGCAGACTGGAACCCATGCATCTGCACAGTTCATGAAAGAGATGCTGGATGTGTTCCTTTATGCTTTTACTTCTTTGAAGATCAATGAACTTTCTTCTCCTGCTTTCTCCAGCCACTATTCCCTTTCTTCATATTTTCACAGCTTTTGAGATTTTTCTGCTCCTTATGTTCTTAAAATTTTTTTGAGAACCCTCTTCCAATCCTTTAGCATTCTGTTAAATATGTTATGTCATTATGTAACTAATAAATGGAAGTTGAACGTACAAGGTAAGCTGTGTTGCATTCAGCACAAGACATTTAAACATGGCAGGACTGACTGAAGTGCACAGAAACACAGAATTAAAGAAGATATCAAGAGAGGAGACCTAGAATGAAGGCATAAAAGAAAGTCTAGTTCAATATTCTCTGAAAATTATCTTCAGTGCTACCATAAATATATGAGGTCTGTCCAGAAGGTATCCAGCCATGTGATGTGAAAAATAGAGACATTTATTAAGGAAGATAAAAATATAAAAAATATGGTACTTAAGACAATGATGCCTCAGTCCCTTCAAAGTAAGCACCTTGGAGCCCCAAACAGTTCTACCAATTGCCATCAGCTGCCCTGTTAGACTTTCCTGAATCTCATAGAAAGTCTGAAATCTCTTCTTTTTCAAAGGTGATTTTAGTTTTGGGAAAAGTCAGAAGTTTCAGGACACCAAATCTGGGCTATAGTGGGACTCAGTAACATTGTAATTTGATGTTTCACCAAAAAACTCTGCACCAGACATGATGCATGAGGGGGCATGTTGTCATGATGAAGCTGCCAATCACCAGTTGCCCATTCTTTGGCCTTTGAAATCATGCAGATAGTTTCTGCAGGGGAATGTTCAAGGTTAATGCAAAATTTGATGCAGATTCACCGCTTTACTTGTTCAGTCATTTTGAATGCGATGGCCATGCAGTACACATGCTCACTCAATGATGTCTACCGCCCCCACTGACTAGTACAGTGAAGTCGTCATTGTTCATTCATGAGCATTCCACTCCACTGTCCTTGGCTGTCAGGTTACATCAATGTTATGCAAAGCAGTCTCATTATATTGACAATGGTTAGGCCTTTTCTGGACAGGCCTTGATTAAGTTTTGAACTTATTGCTTTTTTTTTTTTTTAGTTATAGACTGTATAAATTAAGTTTTTTTAAAAAAGATTTTATCTATTTATTTTTAGAGAGGAAGAAGGAAGGGAAGAGAGAAGGAGAGAAACATTAATGTGAGGAAGAAACATCAATCAGTTGCCTCTCAAATGTGTCCCAACCAGGGACTGAACCCACAATCCAGACATGTGTCCTTACTGGAAATTGAACCATTGAACTTTCTCTTTGTGGAACTATGTCCAACCAACTGAACCACACCAGTCAGGGCTAAAATATTTTGGTACAATCGTTCTTTTTTCACCTACCAGATTGTCTGATACATACAGTAGTTTTTACTGGGGATGAGTCAAAATAGTTGCTTAAAGTCCCTATAAACAGAATAATTCTACTTCAAAGCCTATTTTTTATTTCATCTCCTTGTGCTGCTCTTTAAATCAATATCCGAGATAGTTAAAGCTGAAAGTTGACAATACTTCAAACAAAAGCAATTATTGTACAAGAATTACCAAATAATTGAAGCTGATCAGTGTTCACACTTGTGGAACTTTTATCCTCTCCTACCAGACCTTGAAGTTTGTCAGATTCTGCCAAGACCTTCCTATTAGTGAACATCTGGATCATGTCATAGATTGGTCTTATTTTTGCCTAAGAGTTTCCTTGTGGATTTGCCTCCCACAGCACATATGGTTTATTTCTTATGTTTATCCTTAGTTTGGCAGGGTTTTACGGTGTCATGTCTCTTTTCATCTCTACTTTTAAAAGGGAGTAATTTTGCATAAATTATTATCTTTCTAGGTGTGAATTATGGTAGTGCTCTTTTTCATGTGTTCTTTAGAGCCTATGACTAAATGCCCGAGCTTCTTGTAAATTATATCTTATTACAAGAAACATAATTTCATCTATACTATGTTTTCCAACTTAATTCTATTTTTGACAGCTCTTCATCTGTACTTGCAATTGCTTAGACTATGTCTCAAGATTTTTTAAAATATAAAAGCATACTTAATGTAATATAGTTTATTTGAGCTTATATGAAAATAATTATTTTGTTTTCTGGAAGACAGTTTATGAAATAATGTATAGAGATGCATTTTCTTTCCAAGCTTGAAAAAGCTAACTTTGAAAACTGTATTTTATATATATGTGTATATATATATACACACATACACACACATATATACACATATATGTATATATATACACACACACACAAGTCAGTACTTAGTACAGCAGTACAGTGGTCTAACTCACCTTTAGAATATATCCTTTGTGGTCATGCTGGCAGACAGTAACCCATAAAATTAGAAATAAAAAGTTGACCTAATTAGAAATTAAGATAAATGTGTTGGTATCTTAATTGAATTGGGTTTTATGAGAGGATAAAAGTCAGGCACATAAATTCTTTATCTTTAACTAGAATTTCTTTTGAGAATTTTTATGGGAAAAAAGGCTTATACAAAAGTGCTCAGATGAATGATATGACTAAAATTATTATTGCTATAACTTAGAATTCCTGAAATTTTGTTATGCTCTTTTAGTTTTCCGTTTTAAAATTACATTATTAGATATATGTACCAAATAAATACATAATTTAATACAAAATTATATATATTGGAGTTGAATATATACATGGTATGATCATAATTATTGTTGAAGAATGGGAATCTATATGGTATTTTTTCTGGCAATTATTGATATACAATATTGATAACTATTATATGCTAATATAATATAGTATATGCCATTATAGTAGCAATTAGTATATGCTATATATGCATATAGTATATACTATTGAAGTAGCAATTCAATCAAAAGTATAAGGTTGATCTAGCTGCACACTTTTTTAAAAATACCATTTTGAAGTTTGCTTCATGAATAGATTCATTTTCAACTATGAAAAATAGAGGTTCTGATAACAAAATTATTTTCAAATAAAAAGCAGACTTTATAAATATATATATAATTCCAAAAATATTTTTTACTTTGGTCACATACTGAAATATGTGAATAAACCTCATTTTGTATCAGTTATAATATCTTTTTTGAACTAATTTCAACAGTTTAAGAAAGATGCATGAAGATACCAATAATTGGTCTTTGATATTTTTTGTTATAAGAGGTGAACTATAGACATCAATTCAAGTGACTGATAACTCAACACTCAACCAACATTTTATTAGTTCATTCATCTTCCATATTACTTACTATCTTATATTATCAAGTGCCCAAGTCAATAAATTGTTTCCTTAAGTTTACATTGTTTTAGATGATCTAAACTAAAAGAATGGTTATTGCATTGGTAATTTATTAAAAGTATAATTGGTTACTTTCATTATATGATACAACATTGTAAAAAAAGATTCTGTTCTAATTGAATCAAAAAACAACATATTAATCTGGTGCTTAAAATTTGCTATATGTTAGATCTGGATAAGCCATTTGTTAAATTTCTCTCCTACAGAGCTGGGATAATAAAATTGCCCTACTTCATATTAGGAAGATCAAATGTGATCATGAAAATCCTGTGAACATTATAAAGTGATATAAAAAATGTAATATACTATCAAGCAGAGCTTTAGTAAGCTTTATTTTACTTCTGCTTATATTGATTTTACCATTATATTAAATTATAATACAATGCAATATATAATAATGTCTATTGTTGGGTTTAATATGTACTGATGTAAATCAGATAATTTTACAAAAATGTATAAACATTTCCTTTAAACAAACTCAAAAATATCATTTCTCAATAATAAATATAAAACTGCCTAATATTACATAATTTTAATAAACACTGTTTAATGACAAAGAAGATCTTAGAAGAGACTGGTATGGAAACAATTGCAGATTATATTCCAATTTCCATTAAGGGTAGTAGGATATATTTTTTGAGTGATTAGGAATTTTATAAGCTAGAGTATTCTCTGTTTTTTGAATTCTAGAGGGGTTTAAAAGTTGCAAGAGAAATCTTAATAGTGGCATGTTTCTAATGTCAATAACTATTGTTTTGATCAATATAATAACCTTGGGATAAGTATTTAATCAAACTTTTATAAGTGAATATGTTTCATAATTATAAGAATTCAATATACCCTTTGATATTACATTTTTCCATATGGATACCAATTTTTATCTTCCGTGTAGTATACTATTTAGTAGGTAATAATTTAACCTGCTTCCCACACCAAATAAAATATAACTAATTTCAACAAACATAGTATTAGGGTTAAAAGTAATGCAAGAAGAAAATGAGTAATGTTTCTGAAATTGGTAGATGCCAACAATGCTAACTTGAAACATTGCTGAACCATTTTTATTCCATATTTAAATTCACATAGATTTTATTGAATGCTATATAGAGACCTACATTGATTTGTTGACATTTATCAGAAATTTAAAACATGGCATGAAAAAATTTAAGGATTGATAAAACTACTATCCATTTTTTATAAATTCAAAGATGCAAGCCTCCTAAATATTGAAGTGTAGTAAAAATAATCCTTAAGTGGAAAAACTCTTTGATATTGACATATAACTTTGTCTAAAAATGCTTAAGCCTTTCTCAAGTTAGGTATAAAAACACGGTTCAAGCATTAAGAACTGGACTACACAAGTGACATGAGTTTTTAAAAATGTATTTACTTGAGATATAATGTTTCAGTGAAATGTACAGAAAAAGGATGGAGTTTGAGACTTCAAAATTAACCAAATTGTGATGAATTCAACACATTTATAAAAGCTTTTGCGTGGGTACTATAAAAATAAAGTGTGTCTACAAGTGTAAAGTTTAGATTAAAGGACATAAAATACATTCTTTTGTTATACAAGACAAACTTGACAGTTTAATATAGTGGCAATGTGGAGCTGACAAATTCAAAATGTAACTAGGCCTGCTCACTTTTTAAAACTTGTGTGCGTGTTTGTGTGAAAATAAGTCTTTGCTTGTCAACTATATGCGCTAACCTCACTTGTATGATTGTTTAGCCATGAAATGCTCCATGTAGGGTAACCATGGAATAATGACACCATTCATACTGTAATGATATCGTTGGGGAAGTCTTACTAAACCAAATAAACTGTCTGCAAATTAGCAATGTAATGTTGGAACCTGTGCCTGAGCCATCTAATAATAGAGGAGTGAGGTGGTTTTGAAGGAAGATGAAATATAAGAGAAATTATCTGTTGAACTGTTACAGCACAGAGACAGCAACCTGATGAAGCTGTCTTCTCCCAGCCATTCATCTGTGAAATTCCCAATTCTAGCTGAAGCATGGACAGTTGATCTAGAGAGGAAATTGTGGCATACAGATTAGTTTGAAGATGGTTGTGGGAACTCTGTCCAGTGCTGATTTCAGCTGAGTCAGGATAAAAGAGGTCAACATTAAGGGGGAATGTAGGGAAAGAAAGCAAAGTGGGTAGGAGGTGGAAGGAAGCAGAGTGAATGACACCATGGGCCAGTGATGAGGATATGTGGTACAAATACAAGGCAATAAAACAAAATCTAGGAAAAGCCAAACAAACACACCATTTTGACTCATAGCAGTGGGGTATTTTACTTTTCTTTATGAACGTGTGCACTGTCCATCTAAAATACTTGTTCCCAAAATAAAAGCATTTTCCTCACCTTTCCTCCACTCTCCTTATTTCTTCTATTCAGGTCTCCCTTCATTTACATCATCTGGACAAATCTGTCTTATATTTTGGTTTATGGCTTGCATGTTATTTCTTTTCTGAAGCTTTCCATCTCTCTGGCCAAAGGAATTCCTCCTTCCTCTTTGACACTATAGCACATTTATTGTAAACTTGTATTTGGAACTTACCACATTTTAACCTGGTTCTTTGCAACCTTGATTCACTGAGCTCCTTCCCTGAGCCAGGAGTCATGCTAGGCACTGGAGTCAGAGATAGGTTAGATACAAACCCTGCCCTCAAGGAGCTCCCATACTAGAAAGTGAGACGGTGATGTAAATGGAAAAATTATACTTTGCATTAAGTGTGACAATAAAAAAATATACAAGACCCACACTTAGTGTTGAGAAGGTGGCTAGCTTCAGAAATGGGAGGTTCAGAAAAGACTTTCCAGATATGATGATTATAAATCATGTTACTATTTGTTTCCTTTATTTTATTGTGAGATCTTTGAGGGTAAGGGTTAAGTCCCAGTCATCTCAGTATCCTCATCCCTTACCAGTGCCAAGTACATAGTAGATAGTCAAGATCTATCAGTGGGATTTAATCAAATAGGCAGGAATCTGGCTTTAATGGGCAGTGTCTACAAGCCCAATTTCTTTACACTTGAAATCATCTTTGGTTTGGTTTCAGTTGCTAACTGCCTCTGCTTGTGTGTGTTTGCATGTTTGAAATCAGAGCCAAGCTTTTTCCTTTGGTCATGTGGACTGTAAAAATGGTCACATTGCATGAGGCATGATTTCTGTGGCTTCTTTCTCTCCTGCACGTATAGCTCCTCTTAATATATTAACTTCCAAACATGTTTCTTTAATGAACTAGTCTAGAAAAAATTTTAAAAATAAAATAAGCTAATAAGATTTTGCAGACTTTTTGAAAATAATGTTTTCTTTTTTATAGAAACATGTGTTTTGTAAATATAAACATTGACTTGAAATAATGATTACAAAGTCAAAATAGAAAGGATGGCTCACTTTGGCATTAGACCAGTTTATATTTAACAACTTACAACCCAGTGAGATGATTTAACAGTAACTTTGAAGCCATTAAACTTGATAGAGTTCCATTAAAGTGAAAGCAAATTGTGTGTAAAAAATGAATTCATAAAACAAAGGTTTCAAAATGTTATACTGTTCACTCCATATTAATGCTGGCTTATGACCTTCAGGACTGGCAATTTCAATGACAAATTATCAGGCATCTTTGAAGATCCTGAATAAAAACAAACTGACTATGATGACACATTATAGAGTTTCATTCCCATATTTCCTTTATAGATATGTCATAAAAATAACAACATTTAATTTGAAGGGCATGAATATTCACATCATCACCACAAATATAGAACCCAGGTAACAGCTGACGACAATGCAGAAACCTGATAGCTGATTATGTAGCAACCTGATTGGTTCTCACCATTTTCTAAATTTATGTTCCTTGACACTATATGCTAGAGGGAACAGTAAAGACATCTGAATTCAAATATTTTGAAGAAATATGTATTTAGCAACTGAATACATGCTAAAAGGAATAATTTACAGCAGCAGTTTCATTACATTTTCTCTCCAGTTTTGTAGTTCCCATCTGAAATGCAATGATAAATACAGATATGGAACATATATACTACCTGGAAAAAACATGCTTTTCGTATGGGCACAGACCTTCTGCCCTTAAATAGCACATCAGCCACCTTGTCACCTGTGCGGGAAATTGGGCATTTTAGGATGATGTTGAACACAATGAAATGGAGTACCTATAAAAAGTTGCATTTTACACTCTTTTTCTTTTCAAAATTATTTACATCTCTTTGCCTAATATGTAGGTAGCAAAAATATTAAACACATACCATTGAAAAATCACTAAATAATACATAAAAGTAGTATTAAGTGTGCATTTACATGCATTTACATTTTACATTTGATTTCAACTGGGCCATAATTTCTCTGCTGCAATGTACCTTTTTCCTACCTTAAGACTGTGGTCATAATTTGCTTAAGGACCCATGAATCTCTCACCATAGTTTCAACTCTGATGATCCATGCATATGTCAAAGTCTATTAAAAATTAAATGGGGCATTATTTTTCGTGCAACCTGTCCCGACTCAATACACATTGGCAGGAGATTATGACTGTAATAAGAGTTATTTACCCACAAGTTATATCTGTAATTGTCTTTGAAAATGTAGACCTGATGACATATAAAGACATAGATTTGTTGGTCTTTTGTTTCTTTTAATTGATGTCTAGACTTTCTATGGGTATTTAAAAATGCTAAACAAAATGAATTCAGGTATTGGAAGATATCCTGAAGTTATATATTATGTCTATTCCTTCAAATCTTTTATTTTTGAAGACTAATAAGAAATAAAATACTTCTGTGATTGCAAATAAATTTGTTTCAATTGAAAATATAGAATAAAATGAAACACCAAATTTTGGTACAGTTAAGATATCCTATAAAAATAAAAGAATGACCTCTTTTTGGAACATTCTTTGTTCTTTGACTTTTATATCTCACACTTTTGTTTTCTCTACATGAATGGATTCTTCAAATAATTTAAAATTCAGTTAGCACTTAAAGATGTACTTTTAAAAGTAATACTGTATTAATCAATGGAGCTTAAAACTGAATGTAGAATTTTTTAGGCTTTCACTTGAAAAAAGTGTGAACAAATTGTTTATTCAAGGTAATCATTAAAACTGTAAATTGAGCTTCCATCTGTGAAATTTTTCAGTTGATAGAGAAATTTTAGAAAATTCACTGTAGTCTGAGGTGAGAAATTAATGCTGAGTTAATTAGAATCCCAAGACAGAGTAAGAATTTCAGTGCTGCCTTCATTAAGTAGCAATAGGAAGTTTCTTTTGCATTTTTGTCATGATGAAGGACTTCTGGCAAGAAGAATGCAGTGCAAAAGAAACAATTGCAATGCTGATGGTTTTATACACCTTAAAGTCAAAGATTCTCAAGAAATCATCTTAGGACAATAAAGCAGGCAAGCCCTTAATTAATAATCTTTCACCTTATTTAATAAATTGTTGCAGGAGACAAAAGGAGACTTTTACATGTGTAAAGTATGGATTGTGTCCTGGAAAATAGTTTGTATAAAAGTTGCTCCTACTGACATGAAAAGAACTAATGTTCTTTAGACAGACAATTGTCTTTAATGTGAGATAAGAGACAGTTAATACAGATATAAACAGAGTTGTAAAATTCGTTTTAAGATATTCTGAATATTACTGATCTCGCTTTTTTAAAAAATTAGGTGACATACAGGTAATTCCTAATGGAATTATAAGAGAGTTTTTATGTCTCAAACATGCAGAGATTCAAACCCAGAATTAAGAGACATTTTCTATTAATATATATTAAGATAATGCTTATCATTTCACAAAATATATGCTCCTTTTCTCCTCATTGATTCATTAGATACAACAAAATGCATTTAACAATTTGTTTCTTCCCTTTTTGAGAGGGTTAAATGCTGTTTTTTTAAGAACATTATGCTTGTTAAAATCAATTTAGACAATACTTAAAGAAGGGGAGGTGTCATTTTTTTGAAACCCTCAGAGCCATAAAACATAATTTATATCTAGGCTTTATGAATTAACTGCAGTGATGTGTGTGTGTATATATATAAAAAACAATATTGGCTATGCCTCCTGCACAACTGAAAACAAAATGATGGGGAAAAAAGCAGCACAGAATTGGAATTTTTAAAACAAAAACTATATAGCACAATAATTGTAAGATGAAAACCTACTCTAGCTTAGAAAAGAGCTAAATTTTACTGCATATTTGTCATGGTACATTTAAATTATAGTTTTAATAAAATACATCTTTAGATCAAAGCTGAAAGAATACATCAGTAGTAGATCAGTGAATTCCATTTGTTTTCTGGATGATGGATGGTTTATGTTTTTCATATTTCTATAGACCATTTCATTCAGTATCATTTTACTCCTCCCGTACATATATAAACATAAGCGCTGGTAGACAGAAAAATATCCTTGGATCCAACCACATTTTGGAATATTCATCAGCTTAGTAATTCCATGCAGTTTATTTTAAAGTTGTAGTTCAATAAAATGGCTTCGCTGATGCAATTTTTCTTCTTTAGATGGCAATATGGCAAATGATATTTTTATTTCTCAGGCAAAGAGGAAAGCGAAACCTGTACAGTGAAATCCCGTAGGAAACATTAAGTCTGCTAGAGTGAACATCCGCGCTCACCGGACCTCTATTACGTGTTGGTATTAGAAAGAAAGCCTGTTAGGAAAGTTACTCATGGACTTAATTTATAATTGGTGGAACTCAGTTGCATTTCCCACCGTTGTAAACATCCACATAATGCCATGAAAAAAAGTTCACGTATATTGCATTTTTTCCAGTTACTGTCTTAGGAGAGTTTCTACTTGTTTGAGGTTTCTAGAGGTAATGCAGCTCAGACACTCCTAGGTGCCCTCTCAAATTCGTGGGTCCTCCTGTTTCTACCTTTCTTATTTTCCTGTAAGTGCTTCCATTTGTTACTGTTCCCTTGGGTATGTCCTGGCCTTTGCCGACGTTGCTTCCTGTCCCTTTTCCAAACTTGTTCACAGAACTCATCCATTGTGTTCAGGTTGGGGTGGTTAATGAGCTGCATGAAGTCTCTGTACCAGACCTTCTGGCTAGGTGTCATGCTGTTGGACATTTCTTTGGTCTTAGAGCCATCTCCATCATCATCTTTATGAAGAAGTTCTTCCAAATGCTCTGTGTCAATGACTTCCAGGGTCACTTTAAGAAGAGTCTGAATGAATCCATGTTCCACGGCATGACACAGGTAATTGCCCGAATCCTTCCGCTGAAGACTACGCAGTAGAAGTCCTTGTTCCGTTCTGATGATATGGTCATCCACTCTAATCTAGCAGAAGAAAAAAAGGAAGTAAAATATACATATTTAAAAGGACTACATTTCTGAAACTCTGTCTCAGTAAAATTTTAGATTATGTGTTGAGGCACATTTTAAGTCAATAAAATTTCTAGTTTAAGAGATATGATAGCATTTTGCTATCAGAAAAAGTTATAAATTTATGTCAATTGTTTTTAAGATGCTTTGCAAAATATTGGTTGCCTATGGTTTTAATAAATTTTCTCATTATAATAATTTAAAATATTCAAGATGATAGGAGAAAAGTACCAAGATATACTTTATTTTGCATATTTGAAAGCAAGCATATAAACAGAGGAGAAAGTTAACATTAAACTTTAGAGTTGGAAATACATAACCATGATACTAGAAAACAATACAGCATTAGAATAAACATATAAAAGATGGAAAAAAATAAAATACAAAAAATCAGCAGTTGAACAAGCAGAAAAAAGCATGGGGTTACATGCTTCATAATTATTTATTTGATTTCCTGGGTCTTAGATGTGACATAAAAATGCAGATGTGTTCTTGAATACATCCAACCTCACTTTTATTTTGAACGCAGTTTATAACAGAGATCCCTGAAAGCCTAGGCTGTAACGTGTAAAATCAGCCTTGACATTTGCATGGTGTGATTTCACAAATAAAGACTGCTTCAATCAAAAAAGACAATGGGAGAATTTTTACCTTTATATTCAGCTTATGTTTGTAAAAATGTCTGCACATAATCCATTTAAAAATCACATAGTCTGGTTCCTCTAATACAATGCTTTTCAAAAGCTTTGAGTTCTCAGATTTTCTTTGCATAATCCTTTAATTTCACAGAGGAATAAATTTATTAATTGAGGAGACAGCTCTGCTATGCAAATTTCATATCAGAGTTCATACTGGGACTTTAGATACTTCATCCTGAATTTCCTACTCCCTTTCCCAAAACTCTCCTTCCCATTTGAGGTGGAAGTTAATGGAGAAAGAAATACACATTTGGATAGCAGCATTAACTGAACAAAAGTTAAAATTAGTAGAATGATTTTTTTGTACACAAATATAGATAATATAATACCTTGTAGATAACTACAGAAAGAAGAAAGCAGATTCTAAAAATACAGGGCCTGGCATAAATAACACCCCTTTTTAATTACAAAATCTGTTATTATAAAATCATAAGCATGTAATTCTATAACATAACAATATCACACTCAAGCACACCATATGGCATGCTAGGTGAAATCTTTGAATTAAAACTATAAAGTATTGCACCCATATTATTAATCTACCAACCACACTCAAGCAGGTGTTATTTCTGCCAGACACTATATATCACCAAATGGCTTCTGGGACAAAACTCACCTTTGTTACTGCAACACCTAGCATATAACCTGCCATCAAATCAGACCTTCAATGAATATTTGTTTAATGAGTGAGCTGTTATTGAATAAGAAAAGGATAAAGATTCGCAATAATTTTTCCCTTTCAAGCCAACCATGCTGGGGTCACTTAGTATACGTTAGATAGAAATAACCCAGTCTACTTCATTTCTGTACCTCTTCTTTGCGCTCTTCATTTCGTCTCTGGAATTGCCAGTAGACCAGAGCTCGCTGTGATTTCGGACTGCATTCCAGGAACGTGCTACTATTTTCTACTCCATAGATGATTCTTTCTTCAAGGCTGTGGCCATGGTGATTATCTGTTCAGTGAAAAGGAAGATGAAATGAGAACATGTTAGAGAAATAAACTCAATTTTCCAAAGAATTTACTTGGAAACTCAGGAGATAAATTTATGGCCAAGTTGGAAGTGTTTTCCAAATTGATTGAGGATGGCAGAAATGTCAAGGATGTAAGGTTTCAGAACCCAAGTGCTTATCAAAATAGACATTATTTTGTATGGATTATATAAGGCATGTGCAGATACTTGTCTTCCAGAAAATAGCATTACAGTAACAGAGTCAGTCATGTGTGCGGTGTAACTGTACATTTTTATATGCCTTGATAATACTCCCCAAGAAATTATTTTCACTCTAAAACTCTGTGCTCTGAGTAATGGGGCCAGTGCATATTGTACTATTTTCCAGCAGAAAAGCCATTCTACAGGGCTTTGAAAACAAGATTTTGCCTCTTTGTATTTGTTTTTTATCTGTAAAATTAAATTCACCAACCAATATTTATCTAATATTTTATGAAAAGTAGAGTCCAGGAAGTTTATACTCCCTGCCAATAACCCCTAAATAATCCGCAAGTTTGTTATGAAAATCAGTTGGTGTGAAATGTTTGGAATGGCTCAGAGGAAAGATGCATAGTTCTAATGCAATGTGGTTTCAATTGCCTTTATTTTAAAATGACACATCTTTTAATATTTTCAAGAATTAGGCTAAAGAATATGGCAAGAGTATATAATAAAATGCAGCAATAAGAAATCCTGTTTCCTGATTAAGTTTCTATTATTTTACCCTTTATGTAACCTCCTTCAATGTGGTAAATGAAACACAGTTGAGATCAAAAGTACGACCTAGGGAGTGTAGGTAAAACTCATTTAGAGAAAAAAAACCCTCCTTATTATCTTGTATAATCCTGTTTCCATTATGACATCCTGTACAATCTGGGATTCATTAAATTAATTTAGAAAAAAATAAATATATTTTCACATGCATAGAAGGCTGACAGTATAGACAGATAAAAATATTTTGTTCTCTATTTCAAGCTCAGCTAGATTTTTAATTTAAAAGAGTTTTTCCCCTTTTTGGCATCGCTTTGACAGTTTTACTCTCCTTATAACCAACTGAGTATTTTGTCTGTCATAGACAATATAATTTGCTTTCACTAGTCTTAAAACTCTCCAAAATCCTGCTTCCATCCAATCCCTGTCCATGGCTGAGGTCCACCCTCTCCTAGTCTCCCCCTGCCTACAGTCAGCCTTCTGCCTCCATGTGTTATCTCCGGGGCCGTCAGCCTCAGTGCCTTTGCCTTTATTGCCCGATGTGTGAAATAAAACTCTTCTAATGTGTATATTGAGAAATATCTTATTTAAAGGACTGATCCCTTAGAATTAGGAAAAAATGAGGAAATCACCGAAATGTAAAGAAGCAATATTTAACAGATTTCAAGTCACTCTATTTCCATATTGGAGGTATGCATCTTTTTCAATATCTATATTAAATATAGTAGCATTTTTCTTTTTTTCTCTGAAAGTATTAGTATATCTTTGATTGAACAGATTTGGCACATGTGGCTCTGCTAGTTTGCAAGGCATCTGCTTCCCTGGACAGAGATAAATGTAATCTCTATGCCCAATAGTGTCTGGAAAGTCCCCTGTGAGTCAGGAGCTGTCATAAATAATTAAAATGCTCATCACAGAGGTCAATGCAGTGTACATGGAATTCTTTTTGTTCCTGCTAATTGCTGTGCAATTTAAATTTCTTTGATTTAGAAATCCTTTCAGTTGGAATATTAGTCAGCCTTAAAAAAGGAAATCTGCTATAAGCAACAACATAGATGGACCTTGAGGTCCATCTATGCTAAGTGAAATAAGGCAGTCACAAGAGAACAAATATGAGAAATAAATCTCACTTATATGAGAAATCTAAAATAATCTGAGAGAAGCATGGTAGTTGCCAAGGGTGGGGGAAAGGGAAATGTGGACTTGCCTTCAATAAGGATGTGGTTTTAGTTATGCAAGATGAATAAGATTTTGAGAGCTAAAATTTGTTAAGAGGGTGGATCTCATGTTGTGTTCTCACACCAGTAAAGTTTTAAAAAGTAAAAAAAATAATATAGTAAAAAGTTATTTTACTTATAAGAAGAGAGTTTTCATTCACATTCTAAATATTAATGAATCGTAAGATATATGACAGCATGCCAATATAGAATAAAATCCACTGGATTCAGAAACAAACACCATGGTGATCCACTGATATCTTCTAATTTACCAACCATGCCTCCCAGGCCTGCTTTTCTTGTAGGCTTGTCTCTCACCTAATCTATGTCACTATAAATATCTATAGAAATATAAAGTATAAGTAAGTTATTGCTCTTGAACATAGAACTCTTTAAATATTTTAGTATACTAGTTGTCCCAAAGCTAAAAACAATATAACTTGTATAATAAGAAAGAACAGATTTTTATATTAATATATCACTTAGGTACATTTTTTAAAAACACTAAGTTTTCTTCTTTCCAATTAATCTAATCATTCCACCTGGGCCATAGAGAGCTTTTGGTTCAATTTTCTTAGAGTCTTGAGAAACCTGCTCAGCTTTTAGTTTCTCTTCAAGATTTCCCCTGGTGACAGCAAACGTTCCCAAACACATATACACACACAGAGGAATTCTCTTAATAAACGTTTTCTTATATTTAAAAAACATTCATTTTAACTGCTATTTATAGGAGAATCTAAGATAGTATTTGATTTAATCAAGAACCTACAACAAATTGTGTTTAGCTTAATAGAGCAGAAGTTCATGGACTTTTCAAGACACATCATAGCGTTTAGGTACTTTTCCACCTGAATAAGAAAAGAACCACAACTGGCAAATTTGGCACATTGGCTTGGTGCCTTTCATTAGTTTGTCCTGATAAGCGTTCTTACCAGTACCTTAAGGATTCATTCCCCTCTAACCTGCCTCTTTTTATCTCTCCTCTGTCCAAATAAAAATCAAGAGAAAGTCTTTTAGTTAGTAAGCAGTGAGCCAAAAGTTCTGTCCTATTAACCATGATAGTAAATTGTGTGGTTCTGTGGTTTGAGATCCCTCTACTGTATGTTTGGTTGGGTCCTGCTGCCATCAGCAGTAATTGCAAAAGTGAAACCTCCACTGAGTACAGTTTTCTGCTGATTCCACCGCAGCAGAATGTTTCAATCAGTAACTTTGAATTTGAACTGCAACTTTAATTTAAAGTGGCCTCAGCCAAGAATTCATTAATTTGGGTGCTCAGGTGTAACAACCTGTAAATATTTTTCTGTTAATTTCCCCACACCTGCCACCTTATAAACAGATATCCAACAAGTATTTTAGAAAGAATGATAAGCCACTCAATAAATACCATTCTTCTTCCTAACCATCCTACCCCAAGTGCTTGATCAAATTTTGTGCAACATCAGAAACATTAGATGTCAAATAACAAAGTTTCTCTCCCCATCCTTTAGGGTCTTCCTTCTTCTCCCTGCCCCTCAATCTGCATCTCACTCTCTCTCTCCCTCCCCCTCTCTCCCTCTTGCTCTACTCCCTCTCAAAACATTACAAACAGGAACAATCTTTTGATTGTCTTCTAACATTACTAGATTGTCAATACTTTCTTGGAATACAAGCATACTATCATATCGACTGTTTATTAAAGCAAACAGCTCTGCATAGAAATGGCAGCATGGTATAGTTAAACTGTAAGTGCTTTTTGAAACATATACTACTGAAATCATAATTAGCCGATATAAATCAAAAGCTCAGCTGAGAAAGCATTGTTAATTAAAGATTTCCTGAAGGATAAGAAATCTTGCATATTCATAGTAAATATAAGCTACAGTATCTCCCTGGATTAAACTAGTTGATCAGAGAGCTGTTTACATGAAACACATTCTGTTAACGCCATGAGATATCAGACTTTATTAAACCGTGTTGTGTTGGGCCCCTCTGACTTGCTCACTGTGTTTATGTCATGATGACTTTGAGTGTGGTGTTCAGCACATCATAGTGTTTCCTGATGTTCATCTTTAATGTTTTTCTTTCTCAATTTAATTTTTAGGAATTATTGATATTCTCTTGATTAATTTACATTTTAATGTACCTTGTGACTCACCACTTGATCATATTTCTCCCTCTACATTGACTAAAAATGTGTTAGAAAAATTTATACCTTATCATTATAACTTCTTGGTAAACATGTTCTTAAATGCCTGCTTTTGTTCCCTGTCAGCAAACCTGCTTTGCCTTGTGACAGTATTGCTATCTTTGTCTTATATTTGTTTTTAATCAAACATAAATAACAAAATATTTGTAACCGTTTAAATATTGCTTTTGTTGTTCTTAAAATACACTACATAGAATAACAGTATAATGTTTGGACACAGAAATAGTCATAAAAATGTGTGGTATTATTATTATTACTGTTGTTGTAATAGTTTCAACTGCTAATTCATTCAAAACTTAAAATCTTTCATTGAGAATTCATATGAGACAAATTACGAACTCCTTGCCAACATCAATCCTGCTCCCCATCACCATCACAGAAAGTATTTCCTCTTTTATGATTCCTAAAAATCTCTTTTGTGCACATATTTTCAGAGCACACATAGTCTTATTTATCATAATTATTTATTAATCTGGTTATCTTTCTCTTACTGTATATTCTATAAGACAGTCACTAATTCTTAGCTGAGATTTGCTGAATGGCAAATCTAAAACTATGTAGTCTGCATTTATAAGTGGAAGTCTCATGTAAGCTTGATATCCCCAAGACAAAGTTATCATAATTTTATTTAAAGATCATTTAAAATGTAATCAATTAAAAAGGATGTAGGGATTATAACCCTGATTATGGTAGAATACATTGTTAAACCACTGTTAAATGTAAACATTTCAAATTTTCTAAATTTGTTAAGTTTTTGAATTTTACAACAGTTGATTTGAAATATGCTGGGAGAAAATAATGACTAATCAAGTATACTCCAAAATTAAAAATTCCAAATATGGTATAGTGAGAAGACAAAGAAATTTAATAAATTTTATGAATATCTTCTCATATCCCCCAGGACACCTAAATCTCTAAAAGACATCCTTGGCAATGAGTAATCTTGTAAATTTCCAGAAAGAAAAAATTCCAATTTAATCCATTTTAAAATACATTTCACACTTAGGAAGCAACTGTTTGAATACAAACTTTTGTCATGAAAATTACCAGTATACAAGAAGGGTATAGTTGTTAAATTTGCATAATGAATTCTCATGGGCTGAATTGAATATTTACAGCAAAATAATTGAGAGCAACAAACATGAAAATAATTTTAAAAGCACCACAGTGTGTTTGAATAACACAATGTTACAATATGTTGCAGCTGTTAATGACAAGAAATAATGTTTTTAAGGAAGCAATTCTCAATTAATCACTTCCTCTTTTAGTGGGATAATTTATGGAAATGAAATGAGCCCAATAAACCAGAAAGAATGGGAGGAAAGAAAGAAGTTAAATAAATTGCTTCCTTTTGTAACAACAAAAATCCATGATATCCATCATTTGGCCAGAAATATCATATTGCTAACGGCCTTATTTAGTATTTGATTCTCTTCCAATAAAGCAGAAACAGAAGGCATCACATTTCAGCTTTCCATTTATTCCACTCTCCATTTTAACCCCATAAATGTCTTCTAAGAATGAAACGTTAATAATGTAAGAGGCTCAAACAATTAGATGTCATGTAGAAAAGACAAAGATGGGTGAGTTAATGAACATTATGTTTATTTAACTATTTGACCTGTTATCATTTTTGATGTCCTCCCATTTGTTATTGAAAAGTTGAATGTAATCAATAATAAACATAAAAGTAAAACAGTTTTGGGGAGGGGCAAGTGGTTGTAAATTATTTTAAATATATTTAGCAAGTACAGTTAATTGCTGAAATACATAAGGAGAAATCTAATTCTATTTGTTTTCATCACATTGTAATTTTAATATTTTACACTATAAGTTTTACTTTCCAATGGTATTTACTGCTAAAGGCCAAGCAAAGAAGGGTAAGAAGCATTGCCCAGCAATCCCTGGTGATGCAGAAATTGCAGATATGCACTTCTTCAGTAAAACATCATTACTGAGATTTTCCTTACTAGATTCCACGATTTTCTCCAGGAACAGAACAGGCACTTTATCAATAGAAAATATTTTAATTTGGCTTAAGGTGGATGAATTGTACTTTTTAAGTTGCAGTAGCTAAAAAGGCATTTTATGGATGATCAAAAACTCTTGGGAAGACATAAAATATTTACAAATAAAAAACTGAGGTTGAAAATTTTATTCCTTTCAACATCCATGCAGTTCTTGGATCTGACTCCTAAGATGGCTAACAATTGATTTAATTTCATACACTGTAGTGCCCTTAAATTCTGTGGTCTGTACTAAGCTATATAGCAGGGATCTCTCTTGCTTATTTATCAAGATAATGCTTAGTACAGTGCTTCTCCAATGTTGTATAGGATGCTCACGCCAATTAGTTTCTTTGTAAATGTTTGTTGAATGTCAGTTTGCATGCATGCATGCACCCAGAAATGAACACATATGCATATGTTAAGTATGTGCTCAACATATCTGTCAAGTACAAAAAAAGACTCAATTAATGAAACTTTAGAGACAGTTTAAAGTTACAAACTTATCAACTTGAAAAAAGTTTAAATTTCAAACTAGTTTGATTTATGCCCTAAAGTAAGATCTGTCTCTGGTGCTGGGGAATACTTACTTATTGACCAGTATACAGCATTTAAAATTTTATAATTCAAGTAGTTTCCAATCTTCCTTGAATCCATTGATTCTTCTGGATTTGTGTTGAAAATGCTCTTGTTGGTATACAGATAGGTAGATGAAAAAAAATCACAGACAGACATGACCAGGGTGCTTTAATTTTATTGTTCATAGGTAATTATCATTTCAGAAATGGTCACTAGTGGCTTATTTTATAGAGATTTATTAAGTTAAAATATGAGAATGAAATTGAAGTATTAGGAAATTACTATCAAGCCATCTGAATAGTTGTATTTAAAACTGTGCTTAATATCTTGTGATGCTAGAGTCTGCAATGCTTCTTAGCACAGAGCAGGCCGAAACTCAGTTACTTAAAAGGCAACACCAATATGAAGATATCTACTGTGATGTTAACTTAGTCTATATCAAACATCTAATATATATTATTTTCATAATATTATAACAAATGTTTTATCAAGAATTCACATAACTCATATGCCAGAGTAAAATTATCATAGGAATGTTTACTTTTAGAAAACATGAAACATGGACTTTGATGTTTAATTTACTTTTCCCCAAGAAGTATGATAGGAGATAATAGACAATACCTACTTGCTAAGACAGAAAACTTCCATAAACAATAATGAAAAAAATCTTCTGTTTTAATATGTTCTCCTTATAAATTTTGGAAATTAAAAAATACAGCATTCCTAAAATGTTTCCGCTTACAATGGTTAGATTATATGTGTAGAAACACTTAAGTGATCTCTGATGACATATTTAAAAACTTTAATAAACAACAAGGATGACATAAAATATTTCCAAATTGTTATTCAGATGTATATGCATGTTTAGCACACATATACAATAAATAATTGGATTATTAGCCTAAGGTACTTTCAGAAGATGTTTATTGTGGTGACTGGTTATCTCCAGTGAAAATAGTTTTAAAAAGGATTTACAGGCCCTGGCTGGCGTAGCTCAGTGGATTGAGCGCGGGCTGTGAACCAAAGCATCGCAGGTTCGATTCCCAGTCAGGGCACATGCCTGGGTTGCAGGCCAGGTCCCCAGTGGGGACCACATGAGAGGCAACCACACATTAATATGTTTCTCTCTCTCTCCTTCTCCCTCCCTTCCCCTCTCTAAAAATAAATAAATAAAATCTTAAAAAAAAAGATTAAAAAAAAAGGATTTACAAAAGTTACAGAATATTGTAATAAGTTCATTCTAGATGTATACTTCTTTATATTTTAAGATCTCTGATATCAGAATGCATGTCGCAGTTGCTGTTGATCTGAGATGAATTTGCTTTCTTTGGGAAAAATTTTGTTCTTCTGCAATACATATGAGAATCTACTAACCTGATACCTTTTTTTGGTCTACCCTGTTGGTGCTTTCAGAAAGTAAACCTGCCCCCAACTGGTGTGGTGTGGATTAAGCATCACCCTTCAAACCAAAACAGTACTGGTTGGATTACCAGTCAGGGAGCATGCCCGGGTTGCAGGTCAGGTCCCCGGCTGGGGGTACGAGACAACTGATGGATGGTGATGTTCCCTCCTTCTCTTTCTCTCCTCCCTTCCCCTCTCTCTAAAAATAAATAAATAAAATATTTTAAAAAGAAAATAAACCTTGATGAGTACCACCTTGTGGTTCAAAGAGTATCTCCTTCCTTTTCACTACCCATAATTATGGTTGAAACAAGCAAATTCCCTTGCTATCTTCCGCACAGGGATTTGTTTTGCCTTCATGCTAATACTGAAGCATATTGTGTCCTGGTGTGCTACTGGGAGCATCTATTAGACAACCCATCTGGGCAGGTGTTTTTGTTTTTGTTTTAACCGGTGCATAAAATAATGGTGCATCTTACATTCAATGGCGTGTTAGACTTGATACGATTTGGTAATTTATTAAAGTTAGAGATTTTTTTTAAGGCTGACATCATACTCATCTATCAAATCTTGAGGCCTCTCTTGGGGCTAAATGCTCAGATTCATGGCTGGATTTTCCTACATGTATAAAAGAAGCCAAAGCATAGACCAGGCTAGCATTGCTACAAAATACTAAATTTACAACTCTGCAGACCATAAAAATGACACTGCAAAAGATATTTTATGAAATTTTGATGCCAAGAAAGACATAAATTGATCCAGCTGTCGGGATAATTAAGAAGACTGAATTCTGCGGATGTTTTACTATGGGACACTGGAAAGGAGATACATGTATGTAGAACAGCCAAGAGAACTATCACAAAATGAAATTCAATGATGGCATTCAGCTAGAAGTTAGGATATTAAATACTTCAAAGATTCAAAACTCTAAGATGTAAAATTTAAAAAAATGTTACACTGGAGGTTTTTTCTTCTCTGGATATGCAGATCACAGTATGACTCATTTTTGCTTGGTAAGGAAGAGGACATGGGAGGTCATTTTAAAGGTAAATTGACTCAGATACTTATGCTGCTGAATGTAGTCAGACCAGCTCCAATTCTGTAGGCAACAGTTATTTTAAGGAAGGAAACATGTTGCAAAAACCTGAGGTTTGTCTTTAGCATTCTGTATTAGGTATGAGTGGAAAGACAAGAAGATCTGGCAGCACAGACATATTTAGGGTTTTATACTAAAATTTCCCAAGGTGAATAGCCACCAGTGACAGTGGAGAGTGACCTGGATCAGGGAAAGGGGAGCTGGATTTGTCTGCCTCACCTAAGCCAGCTTACCATCAGTGCTGTCTTTACACAGAGGGCACAGGGCGCTGAGTGAGTGTGAAGGGTTTCATCGAGAGTAAAATTCCTTCCACTTAATTCTGAATTATTTTATATAGTCTCTCTATTAAAACCTCAGGATATGTAAAATATGGAGTGCTACAAAATATGTTTACCATTACAGCTGGAACTGATCGTCCTGAAGTGTATAATTTGGCTTCAAGTTGCTTAGCAGCTTTCTGTGTGCAATGTGACATTAGCAAGACAACATACATGACATAATAGGGCTGAGCTCTGGACTTCTGCCCATTTTTACTTTAAGTTTTGATAGCACCCATTCCAAAATAGTTCACTGATCCCCAGTGGTAAGCCTCAGCCTGACCAGATGGGTATGCCTGACTTAGTTTCCAAACATTTAAAATTTACTATAAACTTTGATGTTTAGTTTTTTTATGTTTGGTCAATTATCAAACAAGCAGACAAGGAATAAAGAGGCCTTCAGAAAATGAATGCTTCACTGCTGCAGAGGTGCTCAGAGTACTTTACCATTTCCTCCCGAGTGTCACAAGCATCTCCTTAGGACTGTTCACACACACACACACACACACACACACACACACACCCAGTAACACCGAACCACAGCGGTTCCTTCTCCTCTCTACAGTGTTCATTCTGATAGAAGAGTCGGGGAGAACTTGATTCATGTTCATTTTACTTCGTATAACTAAGTAACTCCATATTACCAATTTTTACAGGCTTTTACTAATTTAATTTCAAGAAAACACCACTTTAAAATCTGAAGCTCTCTCAGACTTAGTCAATCAACAGTCAACAATGATAATTTATTGCTTTACTTAAAAAAATAAATAGGTTTTTGGTCAGCTTTTCCTTGTATATACACTCATGATTCCAGCATATATGTAACTAAAAAATACCAACTGGGACTAATAAGGGCCTGGATTGCTAAAAAAAAAATGGCTGTATCAGTAAAATATTGCATTAAAAACTCTATTGCATTAAAATTGTAAAGTATCATATTGTATTATATTAAAAATTGATTAGTAAAATATAAAATATATATTTATATGTAAAATTCCCTAGCAATCATCAAAGTATAGCATGGTATACTACATATAATGGTGTATAATAATTATTTATTAGTTAATTGATGATATTTCTTAAGATATCCCAATTCTAATTATGATGATATCAATAATAACATATGACTTAAAAATATTTACAAAAAAGAATAGATATTATTTAATTCAAATTTCTACTGGAAAAACAAAACAATTATTAGTTATACTGCAGCTTGAAGTATTTAGATGATCAATTTAAGAAACATTTATTAAATATCTATGTGATAGTTATTACCATGATATTCATGATATTGTATCTGTTATAGCCCTCGAGATATAAGAAAGAGCAAAATAACAAGATCCATACTCATATGGACATTAAAATCTGATTAAAAATGAGCTCTATTACATCATCTTATTTCTTAGCTTCTTCATAGCTCAGGAAATAGATTCTTTAATACATTGAATTAATAATTGATAAGACTATATAGTTTAAATGTGCTTATCATAATTCAACATTTTTACATGAAACAGATGACCAGAATGGTGAATGTTAACACCATTTGAAAATGTAAGGACTGTAAGTCAATAAAGTACTATATCTGTACAATGAGAAAAAAT
Organism: Trachops cirrhosus; assembly: GCA_028533065.1. Taxonomy (NCBI): domain Eukaryota; kingdom Metazoa; phylum Chordata; class Mammalia; order Chiroptera; family Phyllostomidae; genus Trachops; species Trachops cirrhosus. The sequence continues at coordinate 34,939,408 of CM052549.1, read as the reverse complement.
TATAACATTTGCTCTAATATAGTGGCATTTTTTCTTTATAATAAGAACAATAACATATAGGAAAGTCCTTGGCAAGACAATTTCCAAGCATAACAGATCCAAAATACAGGCTGAATTCGTGACTACCTGTCTTCTGATATTGGCATCCTCCAAACAACCCTGTGATTGGTCATGAATCAGACGCCGGTGCATACGGGATACCTACCAGAGGACGTGGCCTTCAGAAGAGCAGCTAGACTGTGGAATACATGCTACAGTGCTACTTGTGCAGTGTGTTTTCTTTTGTAACATTCATGAAACATGAATATTCTACATTCAGAATTAGTAGATCAAATCCAAGTTAACTGATGAAAATATTAGACCTTCCTTTATGATTAATGTAAAAGGTACCCAAAAAGTTAATAGGATAATTATGCTCAACTATATTTAAAATGCTTACATTTAACATTTTGGCTATTTTTAACTAAGAATTACTCATTAATAGTGATGTCATTGATCAGTTTCCCCAGCAGAGGGAAGCAGAGTTTCATCACTGGTTTTGTAAAGGGTTGAAGCACAAGAGTAAATATACTACAATTTTACTCCATTTTAAATGAAGATTGCTTGGTATTTCAGCATTAAAGAAGCATTTAAACATTAAATAGGTCTTGACATTTTTAGCAGGTATAAAATGAACTTATTCTAAAATCCCCAGTTCAAGAGAATATCATACTAGTAAATTAGCGTGAAGACACTGAAATTATCTTCTACTTGACTGGGATAGCCAATAACAATATATTGGGTCTATGTCACCACATATTAATGAATTCTTTGCATGACATTTAAAAAATACACTTTCTGCCCCGGTTGATGAAGCTAAATGGATTGAGCGTGGGCCTGAGAACCAAAGGGTCACCAGTTCGATTCCTAGTCAGGGCATATGCCTGGGTTGACAGCCACGTCCCCAGTAGGGGGCACACGAGAGGCAACCACACATTGATGTTTCTCTCCCTGTCTTTCTCCCTTTCTTCCCCTCTCTCTAAATATAAATAAATAAAATCTTTAAAAAAATACACTTTCTTCGTTAGTATATTTAAATATATATATTTGCCTATTGTGCTCAGGTTGCTACTACATATGAAAGCATGCACTTAAACTGGCTTTTTTTTGTTAATATGAGAAAATTGGGTTTTAAGTATCATAAGGTTTCAAAGTCTTTACTTTATCATACCTGTAGTAATAAGACATAATTCCTTTCTTTGTGTTCTTTAGAATTTTCTTGCTCTTTGATTTTCTTTCTTTTTAGTTGCACTTTTATAAGTATTCTGGGAGCAGTGTGTGCCCTGCCTGTGTGTGGATATGCATTATTTCTTGTGATTTCATCCTGGTGGTATCAGGTTAAAAGATGAAAAAATGTAACTTACCATGGTGTTGTAAGTCTGAACAGTGAGTTAGTGGGTCTCCATTTCTTATATCTTGTCGTCTTGTGCGTCTAAAACAATTCATTTAAAAGGTATTATCGTACCTCTAGTCCCTCTTGGGAATTTGTCATAAAAATTAATATAAATAAAAAATCAAAACACTCAGAGTATATCAAAAGAGATCATCTATGTCTGACTAAAAGATTTTTTAAGAGCAGCTTATTACACCTGTGAGGTCAGTCTCCGAGATGATCAAAATGGCAAGTGGTATGCAAATGTATTAACAATGCATTAGAAATCTCTCAAAGACCTCGGTAACAGAAAATTCATGTTTTGTTTTGTTTTGCTACTGGATATGAATCAGTAAGAATCTGACATTTAGGAACTCCTACATTTTTAACATCTTAAATTTTGATTCCCAGCAAAAATCACAAAATATAGAATAGCAATCCATTTCTACTTAAACAGGTACATGTTTTTTTTCTGATCACTAATGAGGGAGTAAGCTTGAAAATTAAAATTCACAGCAATGTTCTCTTTCTCTTAACATAATATACATAGTTTCTTAAATTTGACTTTTGTTAAGTTTAAAAGTATTAAGACTATCAATTCCATTGTTAAGTTAGCTTAAAGTTTTCTTTTATGGTTGCTATTATCAAACTTTTTAAAACAAAAGATTTCTTTTAAGATCACAGGGCTGTGATTGAAAATTGATTTACTCGTGCAGTGAATAAAAGAAGAAATTCAAGAACAAATATGGAGGTGCAAGGCCTCCTTTTGTCAGAGTCAGGTGAGAGAGAAGACAATGAACTTACCTCTAAAAGAAATGCCAAATTTGCTATAAAAACCTGAATGAGTTTCTCCTTCCTTCTACTGCTCAGATTATGTTAGTGGTGGTACATTCTGGGTGTTCTGCCTGCACTTAGCTAATGACTGACCAGGAAGAAGGAGGTTGTCTCTAGCCATTGTGGTGCAAACAAGATATATAGTTCCAGAAAGAGGCTGAAATGGAGATTGGCCATGTGTAACAGACTGGAAGAGATTGGGGACACTTGTCCAACTGTTTTCTGCCTCTGTTTTAGTGGGTATTGTCTTTCTGCAAAGTTAGTTACTGTCCATGAAAAGAGCTCTCACAAAGGCCATCGAGAACTGCAGACATGGAATTTGTTACTGTATTCATAAATTTAGAAGCCCAGAGTATTTATAGATTCCTATTTGTAGAATTGGTGAGACTGTCAACAGATGTTGCACATTTCAAAATTGAGCCAACAAGAGAACTTGTGAAACACGAACTACAAACACTTGGGAAGACATTTTTTTTTACTGCATTTTAAGCTTTGAAAAATGCCATTACAAAGGATATATAAATATGAGGTCTCTAAACATCCTTTTCAAAGACACATGAAACTGGGTTAAGTAAAATCTGCAAAGCACAACAAAATTTTTTAATAATAATTTCTTCAATCGTGGATCATAAGTATGCAATAAACACATTTCAAGTATATAATAATATACAGCTTTTTAACATATGATAGCTGTAGTTATGGTTTTAATCCTTCATATTAAAATTAGCTTAAAATTAGAATGGAGTATTACTAAATTAGGCGATGTGATACACTCACGCATGGAAAGGAAATAATATTCAATTGTAGTTCAAACATGAATTCACACTTTTAGAATAACTAAAAGTTTCATAGAACTGATTTAAAGAACCATAAAATTTTAATCTAATATTTAATTTGATTGCTATTAAAACTGCACACTTTATTAAGGTATTCACAGTTTCTTTAATCAATAACACATTATCTCCACACTGACTTTTTGTTTTAAATATAAACTTCCAATTAAATCAATAGGTGTATATAAATGATACAAACATGTCATCTCAATTCTGAATGTTAAAGGCTTAAGAAAATTATATTTATTAAATAGAATAGCCTAATACTAAATGTTCATTCAATATTATTAACAAGAAAACTATATAGGTTTTCATTCATGTGGACTGACTATATGACAAAGTTATTGATGATTTACCACTACATGTCAATATTATCTAGAGTGTATAATCAACAGACTTTAGTAGATATTAGGGTTATTTTTCCCCTAGTATTTTCCCAACATTTAAAATAAAGCAAATATTGTAGAATTCACCTCACTAGCAATGAAAAATATCTATGCTATAGCTTCTTATAAAACATGAACTATGATAATAAAATTTATTTCTCCTAAAATGCAGTTGCTTAATAATGCAGATTTCTATTTTATATTTCAATAATTTTATCTTCATAAATTTATGTGTACTGTTAGCCTTTAGGTTTTTATTAGCATGATATTGTATATTACTTTCATCTATCATTCCTTGTTTTTTAAACAGTGGTAAATATCAACAGAGAAAGGCAGCTATAAATGGTAGAGAACATGTTGAGGTAATGATTTTGTAAAAGTAAAAAAAAAATTTAAAGTAAAAGTAAAGTGAGTTTGTATACAACTTTCAGATTGTGCTAAGAGTTTCCTGAAGTATAACTGAGACTCCTTAATATAACACTACACACAAATGCTCAAATCACTAATTCATTAATCAGTGATTGATTAATGAATTACTGATTAATTAATCACTGTTCCTAATACATTTAATCTCCCAGATAGTGACTTACAAATAGTGATATATTCTAAAAATATATGTAAATATATTTTTAAAAATAACTTCTAGGCATACTTTAGCCAGTTTTTATTCAAGCATGACCTAAAAAATATTTTAAGTAGTATTATCAAGAGTATACTTAAAATATTTGTATATTATATATATACAGATTGAGAAATAGAGGTATTTTTAATGTAGTTTTATATTTGAAATTCAAACACTTCAAATACATGATGATACTATGATAATATACTAGCCTTTATATTTGGGGGTGGTCAAAAAAGATATATTTGGGTCAAATAAAGATGTAAAGTTAATCAACACTGTATAAAAATATGATACCTTCAAACCTAGAAACAATTATTTTAAACTTTTTATAATCAAGCCCCTGTATACCCTCGAAGACTCTAAAAGTAAGTAAATTCTTTCCTCTGAAAATTTGCTGTTCATTCAAGGACATGGTTTGCCATATTAAAATTTAGAACCAGGATGAAATGCTGGATAAAAACTGAAGAAGTGTTGTTTTTTTTTTTTGACAAAAGAGCATTTTTGTCAGAAAGTACAAGGCTCTGCCTAGATTCTGTCTGTCACTTTTACCCTCAGTTTTCCCCTGTGTAAAGTGAAGCTGCAAAACTTTAAAATTTCCAAGTATAAACATTCAATTGATATTATTGCTTTGTTTTAGATTTCCCTCAGTAATTTATTAAAAGTATCTGTCCCATTACATTTGTCCCATATATGATAGGAGCCAACTACCCTACTATACATTTTTTCTGACGGTTTTGACTATTTAAAAAAAAGGGGAAAATATCTAAACCTCTTTTTATTCATTGAAAAAAGTTGGTACACTTATATGAACAAAGTTGTTTCAAAAATAGAATCAGGTACAACAAATAGCAAGCATTTGTGTTTATTCCTAATGTCTTTCCTACCTCTTTGCAGTAGGAAAGTAGCGAGAGCAGGAAGAGCCGTCCCAGGCACAGTAGGGGTCTCGCGCAAGGCAGCACTCCGCGCAGGCTTTCCCATAAACATCACATCGGTGCAGAGGGAGCTGGGCCACCCCCACCACGGAACCAATGTAGAGCTGTTGCTGCAGAAAGAGTGTGCTGTTACAGCAAAAACTATCTTGTTTTCCAAATCTCTTCTCTCTGAATAAAGTTTATCTTATCAATAATAAATTTATATTTGTGCATTTAAAAAATCTCATTATTGATAGTTTCTTCAAAGGCCTGGCAGATAATGTGACAAATTAAAATGGGCAAGATGAAAATTTAAATATTTGACTGAAACAGGTGTAGTTTATAAGTGTGAAACCAAGGGAAGATAAGGCAGTAATAAGTATTGTATATGTCAGTTACACTTAAATTTTAAAAATTAAAAACAGTAAGACACCAAACAATGTAATGTTCAAACTTTCAGGTTTTTTTGTTCTTAATGCTTATTTGTTTTGACTTCTACTGTTCATGAGAGTAAGCTGGTTACTTGCTGTTCCTGAGGCAGGGATCCTTTGCTTCTGAATCTTGGCTGCCTTACTATACACTGCCTTCTGTGTAGCTTCAGGGCTTGTGTCTGCGAGTCGTTTTGCCCAGCACCAACTGTGTTGTTCTTGCACTACCTCCAGGAGGACTACTTTAAACAAAACTTCTCATTCGAAAGGTCATCAAAGAGGGAGATTAAGTGCATGCTGGCTGGTGAAGTAGACTTAAACCGAAAGCTCAGGCTTTGTGAAACAGCGCTGTAATGGGCATCGGAATACCTACATTCTAGGTCTTGCTCTACATGAACTCTATGTGTGATCTTGGGACAGTCACATAATATTTCTAAGACTTACCCATAAAATGGGCATGTTTAACTAAAATTTTAAAGTATGCATCCAGATAAAATGTTCTACAATGCCATTGTCCTCAGTTTGTTTGCAGTTACCCAATAAGGCAGATATAGAGGGGGAAACTTTCTAGTAGCAACTAATTCAGGATTTCAGTACAGTGTAAAAAATGCCTTTAACAAAGTTGACCCAACCTAGCACATCAGCTGCAAATTTATCTAAACATGACATGAAATATAAATATAATTATTTCCTGTTTAATCACATTTACCGTAATTGATGTCATAGCTCCCCTTTCTTGACTAACGGCTTGAATACAAACTGTGTAAATACTGTCCTGACCAGAGTGGCTCAGCTGGTTGGGCATTGCCCTGCAAAGTGAAAGGTTGCTGGTTTGATTCCCAGTCAAGGCACATGCCTGGGTTATGGGCCAGGTCCCCAGTTGGAGGTGTGTGAGAGGCAACCGATCTATGTTTCTCATCATCTTTTTCTCCCACCTTTCCACTTAGTCAATCAATCAATCAATCAATCAATCAGTATTTTTTAAAAATCTGTGTAAATACTGAAACATGTAACAGTTTACATGGAAAATATCTTACAAGTGTATTTTAATTTCTCAACAATATAAATAAAAAAGTTATAGAAAAGATGGTCTCTGAGCCATGAATGCTCTTTTAAATATTAAAAATTGCCTGAGCATCAGCAATGGATATTAATACAATTGTATTTCCAAAAAACTTTCAAAGATAGACTACATATATGAATAAACAAGTTGAATAAAAACTGAAGTATCTATTAAAATTCAATTACTAAGGTTATAAGGGCTACTTATATAGAAAGTAATTCTGTGTTTCAAGTTAACCAACTAACTTTTATCTTAATACAAGAAAGGGAACTTAGGGGAAAGAAGTAACACAATAAAAAATAAACCACTGTAGAAGCAGTTATCCTGATAAATGTTGCTCATTCCATTCCAGTAAGTGAAAACTATAGTATATTATATTTTAGTATAGTATAGAGCATATATTATAGCTGATCAAATTTTTACGGTACTCATATTTTATTACTATATATTGAAAGATGACACAAGCCATGCCAAATTAAGAAATGATAAAGTCCCTGGGAGGAAAAGATGAAGTATTGTGTCTCAGTTTTTTGTTGAGAGACAATTAGATTAAATTGTATCGTTCTTAAAGCATCTATAGTATGCATTAATAGTTGACCATAATTTGCAAAATATTCACAGGAAACTTAATTAATGGGAGAAACTTCCCCCACTCTTATCCTTTATTTCTCTTTCAAAAAGCATCATTTAAAAAATAAACTTAGATTGTATTGAAAGCAATCTCAATGTTAATTATTTAAAATGGGGTAACAACATCCTGAAGTACAGTTGTTGGCATTGGAGAATGTGGACATGCTGAACCATATATTGGGGTCATTACTGTTTAAAAAGCTATTAAATAAGTTTGTCATACCAATAAAAAATCTCTATGTCCAATAGCTTTTAAGAAACATGAGCAAAATTCATAGTTATATGTTTTTAAAAATATGACATTTGAGTAGAAAAAGAGTTGCTATTATCTAATATTTAAATCTGTAATATCCCTTTAAGAGAAAAACAGAGAAATAATACACAGGAAGAATAGAAACCCCCAAATATGGCAACTGAAATTATTGTAATGAAAACCCAAAGTTTATAAAATGCCAAAAATTAAATACAACCCAATAGCTAACTTATATTTTCCAATTATTTTGTGGTACTATTAGTAATTTGCAAAACTGATTATGCTGTCTAAATGAAATACAGGGGAGGTATGCAGGCACCATTGAGCATAATCCAGTTGCTAGCAAGTGACCTGATGTACTTTTTCTGCCCAATTTAACATCACCATAGGCTTTCTCACTATTGTCCTTAACAAGTTGCAGGTCATAAAGCAGGAGATGAGTCTATTTATCCAGAAAATTAGTTGCAACACTGCTTAGCCCTCTCGAAACTGTTGCCTCACTTTTCAGATTTCCATGAGCATTGAAGAAATTGAGTCACATCTACATGAAATGAAACTTCCACTATTTGACAATAAAGCCTAGAGACACTGTCTTCTATTTTGGTATTTTAAGTGTATATACTGTTTTTTTGTGAGATGTATTACATTTAATAGTCAATTCCTAAGATAGCTTTATATCTTTTTTAATCTTTTCTTAAAGATTTTATTTATTTTTAGAGAGAGGGGAAGGGAGGGAGAAAGAGAGGGAGAGAAACATTAATGTGTGGATGCCTCATGTATATCCCCTACTGGGGACCTGGTTTGCAACCCAGGCATGTGCCCTGACTGGGAATCAAACCAGTGACCCTTTGGTTTTCAGGCCAGCACTCAATCCACTGAGCCACACTGGCCACGGCAGCTTTAACATTTTTTAAACAGAAAAAAATGTTTTACAATACTAGACAGATATAATGTAATTAAGACTAGTGATGAAAACCAGCACAAAATAAATAATGAATCATTACAAGAGAGAGTATCCCAGTCTCACTTCCGTCTTGGAAATCCTCAGATTTTCTTGCCAACAGTTGATAACTTTTAGATTATAAAAACAGGTGAACACATACTTATAAAGTATAGGATAACAGTATCAGATCTGTAATATCTACACTCTGAGTTTCTGTAAATATCTTGGAGTTATCAATCTATTTTGACATGTATGTGTGCAAAGGATATACACTGAGTTTTACCAACATAGTATTTTAGTGTCTTGTACAAAGGGTAATGCACGGTCAGAGTTAAGAGTAGCTAAATGATTCTCCTATTAAACAATTTTGTATTTGTAAGTGCTCACTACAGTGAGTGAGGGGCTCCCTACTATATTCTGTTTTATTTCCTATAAGGTTATTTAATAATTAATTATTAATTCAACTCAATATCAAATCCTTTTGAAAAATATAGTTACCAGTTATATATTGGATAGAATGGTCAGATAACATTTAGGAGGAAAAGATACATTTCTTAGAAGTTAAAATTATATTTGTTTTGTACATGTCATTTAGCATTTAGAAGTTATTTGTTTTTGAGTGTCTTGCCAAAGGATTAATTCAATGTGAATGGACAGACTATTAACATGCCAGCCATAACCTATGAATTCATGGAGTAGAATGACATCATTTGGTTATGACCATTTTTCTGTTTTCTCTCCATATTTAGCCAAACTAAATGTTTTCTCTAGAATATAATACTACTGAAAGAGTAAAATTACTGTTAAAGTCAAATTCTCCAAACACATATAATCCAGTACATAATTTTATTAGCCTATAAAATATATTTTGATTATACATGCAAATGAAATTATGAACTTATATTCTGAAATATTCATGACTGTTAATTTTAAAGGACAGATAGACAGATGGAAATAATTATTGAGTAAATTATATGACAATGACTAAAAATGTTATAAATGAAAATTTATAACAAATAATAATCTAAGAAATGTTTTTATAGAACATACATGAAATTGGTCAAAATGTGGGGCTGATAAAAACATCTTTAATTTTATTTTACTAGCTTGTTGTAAGACCATTCTTTTCTCTTTGTTTGAACAATTGTTAATAAATCTGTAAAATTTGATGGATCATAAAATATTTACTTATTTGAAACACAAAATTAACAAAATGTAGAATACTGATTTAAATACATAATGAAAGTACCTGTTTAGTGGAAAGCTCCATTGCTGAAATAGTAGTGGGTTCCTAAAGAAGAAAAAAAAAGTGTAAGCCTTTGGTCAATTATAAAGTCATTAATTAATTAACACGGAACAGAAACATAAGTTGTCAGAGAGGAAACATCAGTGGTCGTAAGAAGCAACATAATTGGGAAATAAGACTCATGAAAGAAATTGCTTAGCTAAGTGTTAAATGTGTAGAACAGACAATGAGTGTGTCAATATCCCCCAGGCAGAGACTATTAGGAACACACCTGTAATTGATCAAGTTGGGTTTATTGCTCATTGCAAAAAGGGAGACCATGAAACTGCTCAGTAAGTGTTGGAAAAGACATCTTTTGGGCTTGTGTTAGGTGATTTAATAGAGGGTTCAAGAAAGTGAGGGTTTGCTCTGCATTAGAAGCTATCAAAAAGCAGAGATAATTCTATAATTAGGTATCTTTATCAATCTTAGAAGGAGGGAAGAACAGAGTAAAGATAAAGCAGTGGTTGGAAAAAAGTAGCAATCACTCATGTAGATATCTATCATAGATGGATTTGTTCACTTTTTATGATTTGGACAATGTTTATGTTCTTGTCTGTGTTCTGACATAATTACAGAAAGGCCTTATATTTCTCTTGATTGATCATGGTTTCAGAGTGGACATCTCTGATGTTAGCCTTCTGTGAAAATATGTATCTTTTTCTGGCAAACACTGTGGCCTGCAGAGTGGCAGGCCAACTCCTAATAACACCAATGAAGAGCTGATAGCATTAGGTTAGTTTCCAGCCTTTGAGGAAACTAGGGCTGAAAACGCCATTACATGTTCTGCTGAAACCTATCATGAACACACAGAGTTTTAATTAATGCTATTTTTATTAATGCTATTAATAGCATTAATAAATACTATTCTTTGATGAACTCAGACCACCAAAATGCTATTCACCTGAACTCATTAGCCTATTCCTCTTAGTTCACTTTCATTGAACTATGCTCCATCATATCTTTCACCAATGACAAACACTAAGAAGGAGATTTCTTAGGGGTATCAGAGGTGGCTAATGAGAATGAGGCTTAGGTGAGAAAAATAATCTTAAAAGGCATTATTTTATACGTGGCTGAATCTGAGCCTTAAACAAAGTGTAAAAAGCTAGGCTCTGGTTCCAAACTGTATGTATTTAGATAGTAACTCAAACCTGGCCAGAAGTGTGATGTTAGAGCTACATAACCTCTTTGTAAATCAGTGTTCTCATCTAAATAATAAGTATGATGGGACCATCCTCAGGATGGTTGAGAAGACTGAGTTAATATAACGCACTTTTGTAAATGTGCTTGTTTTCTCTTTCTACACACACATATATCCATATCCTTTTCTTGCTTTAGGTTTTCTCTTTAGGGCTTATCGTTACCTGGAAGTATATACATATAGTTTATCTTGTGTCTTATGAGTTCCCCCCAAAGTCCCAGAGCAGAGTCTCAAGTACGCTTTTATCTGCAGATGGAGAGCAAGAGTAAGGAACTAAGAATTGAGAGGAAGGAGGAAAAGTCAAGAAAAGGATATGTCATTGAAGTCACCACTGAGGGAAAATCTGAGAATAGTGGGCAATGACTGCCAAAACTGTCCACAGAGGTTTGTACCAGGAAAAGTATTCATTCATTCCATTACTCAGTGGGTGCCCACAGTGATGTTAAATCTCCCATCCTGCCAATTGTGACTCTTGTTTGCCCTTTTGCCTGCTGTCAGAAAGGGAAAGACACACTGGGTGAATTAAGGCAGGCTGATAGGATGTGAGGAGGGGCCAAATTTAGGACAGGTATTTTTTGTATTTTCACTGCCATATCCCTAGCACCTGGGACCATTCCTGGCATTTAGAAATTCTCCATCAATATCTGTTGAATGAATGAATGCAACAGTAAATTAATGAATGAATCCTCTACCAGTTTTCCCCTTTCTCTCCTATCTCTTCTACTTTGCCCAGTATATTCTGTTCCTTCCACTGAATTCATGTATGAGATAAAGGTACTATCTTTTTAAAAGTCCTTAATCCTTCAAGCTTAGCTGGAATTTCTTTGAATATATTATATTCTAGACTCACTGTTTTTATTTGTTCATTTCCCATTTAGTGCCATGCATCCCTCGGCCCACGGAGTCTAACCCTTACTGAGAGAGGTTGCCTGCCACCATCAGAGGCAGAAATCACCGAAGCGCTGTATTGCTGAGTGGACAAATTCAAGTCTATATTATTATTTCTGGACTTTGTTTTATATGGCACTATTGACCACTTATTTCCTCTTGGCTGCTTCCTATATTAAATTTCCGTATGCCTTGGAACTCTTTATTGATTCTTTATTGTTAGCTTTTTTTAGAGTCTTTTCAAGCTCTAGCTGTTCCTCACATGTTAGCTTTCCCTTGCCGAACCCTGTCCACTCTCCTTTAGATGCCACATTCTTTCCTGGAGAGCTCATACACTCTTGTGGTTTAAATTACCCCACTATGTGCTATGCAATTGCACGTTTCCCCTTCGAATTGTGAGCTGACTGCAAGATTTTCTTAACAAATTTAAGATAATCTGCTTGAAACAAATAAGAAAAATAATGTAGCATGTAATTTAATTTAATTGGGATAATATAGAGATTTTCCATAGTTCCCCATTTTCATAGTTTAAATTTATAATATGTAAAAATGTTTTGTAGGAATTATAACTCATAAAGACAATTATGATAAGGGGAATCTCTATCAAGTTTCTCTATGAAGAGATACAATTTTTAGAATTTAGTAGCATCAAATCATGAAAATCAGGGGACAATTCCACAATGATTTTTACCTTAAAAGACAAAGATGACTATTTTATTTAGTTTTATATAATATTGGAATCAATGAACCCAAACAGAGAATTTAGAAGAGTTAGGAAAATTTTCCATAGCAATTTCTTCCAATACAAGAATTTTACATGAGAAATGATTAGGTTATTATGTAAGCAGCTAACTTCAAGCAGGCTTTCATAAAGTGTATTTTATAGTCAAGGTGTAAGAAAAGTGCTTCTTAGAGAATTATTAACAGCTTAGTATAACTGAAGTGAAAGTCATATGTGTCTAAGTTCTTTGAAGAACTTAAGTGAAACTATTTAAAAGGGAAACTGATTAACATTCATACATTTCACGGTCATTTAATTAAATATCTACAAGGCAGATGAAAATGAATTAATTACTTCATACATAAATTGTAAAACAAAACTAACCCCAATCCATACCAAGCTCATATTATGTCACATTATGATTTCAACATTCTTAAATTAAGATCTTAGAATCCCTTAATTAAAAGAACTTTATTTATTTTTTAAACTAGAAAATTAATTACAGTTTGGATAAAAGGTATACTATATACTGCCTGTGGTTAATAGGTAATATATTAGGATGGCATACATTTAAAGAAGCTATGTATTTTTCTGAGAAATAACTGGTGGTAAATTTAATTTTCATTTAAAGCAGATATAGCTTTATAAACATTTTTTCATGCAAACAGATTCACTTGCAAATACAATTGGTAATTAAGTAATTAGCATCTTTTCAAGATTTTCTATTATTCTAATTTATTATATTTTTTTTCAGATATATTAAGCTAATCCTTTTTAAACTTTTGCACTTACATAGCTTTTCAACCTGCTGTTCCCAAGACAATCTGACGCTGCTGCTCCCTGGAGGCTAAGCACATGGGTGCTCCTTTAGAGTGAGTTCATAGTCTAGGTTTTGGAAAGCATCAACTTTGCCTTATATTTGAATGAAAAATTAAACTCTTTCATTTACTTGCTCTGCTGTTCATGGAATATTGTGTAAATTTGGTTTAAAATGGCTGTGTTATTGCAGTAACTGCCTTGCAATGCCTTGCTGTCAATAGGACTATAAAACCCATCCTACTAAATGCATTGCAACCTGATGTAAATACTCCACTGTCTCAAAAGTAAAATGCGATTTGGACTGGAAACAAAATCCGACATGGAGTAAAGTAAAAATCAACACATGTCTGACTTTTATATCCTTTTAATATTTTTAACAAGATATATATGTGGAATTTTCAAGCATTTTAAAGGAGACTTTTATTTGAATAACTAGTTGACAATAGCTACCATTTACTAGTAATTTTAATTAAAAAAATTCAAAAATGGTGAACTGAAGAAGTTGAGGATCAACTTACTCTACCCAACATGTTCAGGATCACAAAGTAAATATGATTCAAATATCAATTTATGATTGTAATAATATTTGAATTGTTTATCTTAGTATTTTAATACCATTTTGAACATATAATGGCAATTCAGTCATTTCTAGACTCCTGTAGCAATGCCAATTTTATTTCACTTCTTATTACCTATTAAAATTTTACTCTAAAGTGGAAATTTTTATTACAGAGGAATATTTTTTCCTATATTCTGATTGGGATTTGATTTCACTCAAATAAAAGTATCTTGGATATAACTTAAGCCACTGGAATGTTCTGTGAATAGCCAGGGTGTTTTCCTAAAACCAACCTCAAGATGGTAATGGACATAGTACTGGCTCTAATTCAGGATTTTATATGAGATTTGGTTATTCAGTTCAGCAAGGGTACATAATGAACATGGTCTCCTGGAGATAATATGGTAAAATTAATTGGTTGGTTGATATTAAATGTCTTTCTTTTTAAAATCCAAAAGTATCAGATACTTCTATTGATCTTAAATGTGTTCCTTGTCTATTTACCTGGTCACACTACCCTAATGCTCAGGTTAACATTTTAAATAAATCTTTTTAATTTATTTATTTTTAGAGAGGAAAAGGGAGGGAGAAAGAGAGGGAGAGAAACATCAATGTGTGGTTGGCTCTTTCACACTCCCTACTGGGGACCTGGCCTGCATCCCAGACATGTGCCCTGACTGGGAATCGAACTGGCAGCCCTTTGATTCACAGGCTGGTACTCAATCCACTGAGTCATACCAGCCAGGACAGATTAACACTCTTTAATTTTATGTTAAGTGGAATGAATAACAAGGCTCAAATAGAAATATAAAGACTGCAACATTTCTTTCTGCTTTTTTATTGTATATAGCAACTGTTTTAATGTATTGTGTTTTTTCCTCCCACTGAAAAATTAAACAAAGTTTGACAGTGAAATATTGCAATTGCTAGACCACAATATGTGTATGAACTTTGCCTGATAGAACAGAATGTTGAACATAAATATTTCTCTAAACTCTGCCCAAATATGTTTTGTCTACTGGAGGACCAAAGAAATAATAATGACAATAATGCATAGCAGAGAATATAGGAGCAAACTGGAGCATTTATCTATGAAAAGAGATGTGCTCTAAGATGAAATCAGTCTTTTTTACAAAATCATAAACTCATAAACAATATTTCTATGCTAATAAAGTACTGATTACTTGTATTTAACTGTTAGAGACTGATAAAGGAACTTCCTAGTGACTCTTAAAAATTACACAGATGCCATTTAATAGTGATCACAAGTGTAATTCAGTTGTATATTTCTCCAGCAACTGCCACACACTAACAACATCTAATAAGTATTAAATATTTGTGCTTGCAACCTCTCAAGATGTTGTTACAAGTCATTTAAGATCAGCATAAATTAATATCTTATTAAACAAACAGTTTTATTAATGTACTAAAGAGCATAGCTAACATGAAAAAGGTAAGCTTAAAATTCTAGAGATAATGGAGAATGAAAAATTGGCTAGAATACACTGTCACTGTAAAATTATGCATGTTCTGATTCACAACATCCCAGAACATAATTAAATAATAGAAAACTCTAATTTAAAAATGGCATGATACCCTGGCTGGTGTGGCTCAGTGACTGAGTGCCAGCTTGAGAATCAAAGGGTCACTGGTTCAATTCCCAGTCTAGGGCACATGCCTAGGTTACAGGCCAGGTCCCTAGTAGGAGGCACATGAGAGGCAACCACACATTGATGTTTCTCTCCCTCTCTTTCTCCCTCCCTTCCTTTCTCTCTAATAATAAATAAATTAAATCTTTAAAAAAATAAAAAATAAAGGTAAAATAGAAAAGAAATAAAATGGCATTATATAACTTTTTATAATTCCACAAGGTAAAACTTAATTGTACTAATAGGTGATAAATTAAGTCCTTAAAACTATGAGGGAAAACACATATGAATCTATAAACAAGGTCAAGGACCATGTTTATGGTATTCAACTCTGAACCACCAGAACTTAGCATTGTCCCAGATTCATAGTCGGTACAATATATTTGTTAATTGTGAATTATTAATTCACTATGACTATTAGTAAATTATTAACTTGTTAATTAATAACAGTGAATTAATAAATAAAACTTAAAAATAATATATAACAACTGAAGAGAAATATAAAATGAACCATGGTGAATCTGTAAGTAAAAATTCTAAAAATAATTAAGAAATTCTTAGGTTAGCATACTATTTCAGTATCTCCTGTAACTTCATATGTGCCATTGGTGGCAATATTAATTTTCAATACATAGAATTGGCATTTTTTTTCTACTGGATAATAATATGGGATATAATCAGCAGTGTAACTTGTTGCTGTTCCTGGCTTCTCTTCCTCATATTTTGGCACCTCACTTTACCATGAGCTCCCTGAGGAAGACTGTCTTTACTTTCTCATATTTCATTTTTTCATCAATACTGATCCCTTCATCTATTTAATAAATGTTAGTTGAAAACGTATTTTAGGTGCTGAAAGGCACAACAATGGACACAACACCGCAATTTATTTATCTACCCTTCAGTGCCCACAATTGTTTGCTAACTCTAGATGGACTCGATATTGCTAACACAGTCCACTTGGATAGCTGTAGTTTTGAATATGTAGGTTAAAGTCTCGGTGTGTGAATGCTAAAATGGGGCTCATTGAACAATAGGGATTAGTCATCACCTTACACCAGACATAAATAAAATAAAGCTCAACTACCTGATTTTAAAAAATTATAATTATGATGATTTTATTATTTTGAAGACTTATACAAACAATTAGTAGAAAATGCTACTGGATATGTGACTTATTTTCAGTGTAGCTAAATTGAAATAAAAACATTACGTTAGCAACACAATTTTGAGCACAGTACCTAGACCGTCCTGAATGCTTTACATGTAGTACCTTCAATTCTTTTTGCCTCCTTGTGAATTATGCATTCTTCTCGCTGTTGTGCTGATGGGAAATCTCAGAGGGATTGTGTAAGTGTTCCTACAGAAGTGCCATGTAGAAAGGACTGAAGAGCCTGCACTCTTTTCATGGGAACAGTGCTGGTTGTTACTACTGGATGCCTATGGCAAGGTTTATCAGTTACTGCTTCAGTGTTAATCATAATTTCAATCAAATGAATATATAACAGGATCTTGCCATATTGTACTTTTTTCTTCAAAACAGTACTGGCTTAGAGCCCAGTTAGGTTAATAAACTGGTTTAGAAATAGGGGGCTGAGAAAAAGTCTTGGGAAAACTTTGTTTATAATTAATCAACTGTAAATATCTATTCAGATGCTTTGTTTTATAGATAAAGTAACTGAGACACGCAGAGACTAAATGAGATAATTGTAAACTGTAAGACTACATCCAACATTTTCTCATTCTATCCACAAAAGTATTCTAATCCCAGTTTACTTTGCAGGCTTATACGATTGCTGTAGTATTTTATCAACAAATTGAAATAACACCTTTCATAGGCATCTACTTCCCTGTCATATCATAAATAATTTCTACCAAGTGTGCTTCAATTCAAACTTTTCCAATTAGTTAGCCTTCCAAAGGAAAAGACGTTGTGGTGAATGCTACATTACTTCAGCTGAACTGTCTCAGGTGAACCCATATCCTCCTGCTGCTACTGCAATCCTATGTGAATTTACCTGGGCCTTCTGTGATTCAGGACAAAGGGACAACTAAGGGACATTTCTTAAATGTGTAGATTAGGAATCCATACAGAATGTGCTACCAGTGATTACAAAATCTCAAACTTTTTCTTCTAAAACTAATTTCTGGTGAAAATATGGTAATACAATTCATGGATAGGCTACCAAATGGTTGAATACATTTATTCCCCTTTCATTCTGAATATATTTCCCTTAATGCATTCATGAAAGTTACCTACCATCCCAGTTATACTGTAAAGTGTGAAAGAGAAGATTTTGGATGTGGGGGCTCATGAAGTTTGTTCATTGAGGTAACTTACATACATAATATAAAATGTAAATCATATATATTATCACTGAGAAAACAAAATACGAGCCAAGAATACATTTCTTTACATTTTTAGATTTAACTGGCATTGAGAATTTCAAGGTTTATTTTGACTAGTGTCTCACTTTCTAATTGACAAGCTAATTAGAAGGGTATGCTAGACTACTTGTCCATACCAACTTTAGTGTGCAGCTGTCCTGGGGGAAAGACATGCAACTGAACTTGTTGACACTTGAAATTAAGCAGCACTCACCCGAAAAACTGTCATTTCTTCCAGCAGAACTTCTTCTAAATCATGCCAAGTCTCTTTAGGAATTGAAACTACTTTGAGAACAGTTCCAACATCTTTGAAAGAAAGTGGAGAGAAGAGCAGAGTTTAAATAGATCTGAACAGAGTTCAGTGTTAATGAATGGAGTCGGTATTTGACTAGAAGTAACATTTTGACTTCAGTCTTCCTTTTTTTATCTTTGTTACAGCATTAGTAAAATATTCATATGCATTTCACGCAACTAGATAAACTACAAACATAGCATGACATTAAAAGAATTGAAATTTTAGAATATACAAAGCTATGAAGATAATATCACATTGAACTTGCATTATTAAAAATATAAATAATCACTAGGTTAGATTATTATTATTTTTAATCTCAAATGTCAGATGTATCAGAAAAAAACCTAAAATATTACCAGTTTTGACATGACAGGTTTTTCCACTGTTGTTATGAAATCAGGGACTGCTATGAAAACTTAATGTAGATGCAAAAAGCCAGGAATGTTGTCAAGCAACAGAAAGAACAGTATTAGAGCTTCAGAGCCTGAGTGCTTATCCTCTTGTCCCCTGAAAGCCTTTAGTACTTAGAGGCCCCTGAAGCCAGCTCAATGACCGTTAAGTGATGAAGGACAATAACTTGATTTCTCAAAATAAACACCTTGGATTACTTATCACAGTGTTTTTCTAATACTTGGTTAATCAGTTTGGTTAACATATTGGTTAATCAATTTTAGAGTAATAAAAACTTTAAAATTCAGAAACATAAATTGTAAAAACTATAAACTGAATATATTTTATATAGCTTTCTAGCATTGTTTATTTGAACTTTCACTGTTAAAGGAGACAAATCATTTTAATGTCAAGAGCTGTAGTTTTTACTCTTAGTTGGGTTAAGCGCATATTAAGGTTCCAGTATTTACTGGCACATTGATAACATGCAAAATAGGACCTTATTAAAATAAAAAATTTGACTCTTCACCATTTCAATTCTAGTCAGCTGATCAAATGTATTTAGCTCCAACTGGTTCATTTTAATCAAGTTTAAGAGACTCATTATTGGAGGAGAAAATCTTGCTAGTAAAAAAAATGTTATACCAGAAAAATAATTCAATGTATGTATATCATTGATAATCATTTTCAGGGTATCAATATGAGACCAAAAAAAGTTGTTAGCATATCCCTCATAAAGTTTAAAACAATCATCATTTAAGAGGATCTTTCTCTGTTTACAGGACCTTAGACTCCTCAAAACACCAAAGATTAAAGGCAAATTAGGTTAACCTACTCAGTGCCTCTGATCGGTTTCCGGTATCCAAACATAACTTTTATCTGGGTTCCAGATCAAGTTTTACCGAGTAGTATTTCAAACAATTTCACACAAATTGAATCAGATTACTCAACCCAGATCAATACATTATGATGTGCTACTTAAAAAGATAAAATTACTGTAATCAATTTACTTTGCTGACAGATGACCCTGGCCTGTGCTGACCGATAGCCGTCCACATCATCAGACATTCAACATGCTCAGGAGACTGGCTCCTGTAAGAACAGCTTGTGTCCTAGTGTATTAAAAACTCATGACTGGGTATCTGTGGTCACATAGTTGAAAGCAAAATTTTGTTGCACTGACAGTGAGTGAGGAGCTTCTGACCAGTTTAGGCCAGAGGTGAAGCAATAGGCAAGTGTGACATTCATGAACAAAATGAATTATTCTGTAGAGAGATCTAATTATAATTTTACATTAAAAGATAAGCTAAAATTTATAGGAAATAAATCATATCACCTTATAATTTCTAAAGATATTTAGGATCAGAAGTTGATATTTACAATTCATTGTCTTTTATCAAACACTGAGCTTCATTGGGATGCTTTTATTTGATAGAGAATCTTTCTCACTCAAAAGCGGACTGTAATGACTTGCTCAGAACCTGACACTGATACACCTGATAACATAAGTATTTCACAATTTCGTTATAAAACTTCAAGTCTTTAAAGCATTTACTGCAAGGTTGCCATTCCCCTGTAGTTAATGCATTTTCCCTTGTTTCTCACCAAGGGAAAATAAATGTTATTACACAAGGTTTCAGTGGAGCACTCACTCAGTTTGCCATTGATTTATGTCAGTTAACAATGCTAATGGAGACTAGGAATTTATTACCTTGGAATCTGACCCTAAGTAGCAAGTTTCAAATTTGTAACTGGTACTTTCAAAATAGTGTTATTAAAGAGAGTAGGGGAAAAATAAAATAATATGTCACAATAGCAATGGGATTCTTTCTGAAAATATACATACAAAAAGTGCATTTCTAATAGTAGAATTAGTAAAAATATGTTGATAAGTTTCTATAGAAATGGATCTAAAATGTGTCTGATGATCACTTAGGTACATTTTGTTGTTTTTTTGATAAAGTGTTTTTTTCTCACTGTATGGCAAAAACACTGAACAAGTTTTGTTGACAAAATGTACTTCCTGGAAAATTTGCACCCTATGGGAAGTTTAAAATTTGCATAACTTTACATCAACTGATTTGGAAACCATTATTGAATGTCTTGGCAATTTCAGGTATGGTTTGAACAATTCATCTTTGATCTAAAAAGCCATTGTCCAGAAAAGAGTTATGATTCAATTGTAGACATTGATTATTCACCTAATTGTTAGCTTTACTTAATTATATTTCTCAAATTTCAATTGAAACAAAAATTAATTTTATATATGTCAACTTGTTCAAAAAGATAACACATTATCATGTTCATGTTGTTAGGCATTTATTAGAGTTTAACTATACCTTGAAAGTAACTATAAAACTGCCTTTAATTCTCAGTATACTCAGTCAGTTAAACTGAATGGTCCTGAAGAAAATGGAGAGTTGAAGTTAAATATTTACCTGTTCCAATAAACATGACATCATACTGGCCATCTTCTGCATCCACTCGATCCACTACAATTTGGGTAAACTGATAGCTTACATCAGTTTTGATCATTATTGGGCGGTTATTAATAGGAAACACTGGATTGTACATGGCTGGATGACTTCTTGCAAATGTTATAACATCATCAGGAAGGTCTTTGGTAGAGTCAAATCCACCAAATGTTTTGCTGGGACACTAAGATAAAGAGAATATCTTTTGATTAAAATATAATGCATAGGATTATAAATTATCTAATAATATAAGGCCTAAATGATCTGTGAATCTAAACCTATGGTTATATTTTTTAAACTTAACTAATCAACTAATAGTTAAGTTAATTAAATTAGTATATGTAATATATACTATATATTTTCTTAACATATCTTAAGTCTCAACGGGATTTAGTTATGTCACTCTTTCTTACCCCAAACTGCGAATGCCTCTAATGAATTCAGTGTACGGCAAGATCTGATGCTTGTATTAGTGACAACGCCACATATTTCGTTTATGTAATAGATTAAGTGTTTGAACCAATGAATGGAATATGTTAAAACTACATGTGGTTAATCATTAGATTAGAGAAACTCAGCATAACTGTCTTAGATATATTTGATTTTTATCCTTTGGCCAATGCTGAAATACAAATGCTCTTTTCAACCTAAAAGCAATATAAACTATTCTTTATTGCTTTGTTTCTGATAGAACCCTGGAAGAGTACCAGAATATGTACCACAAGTACTATGTCTTTAATGATTAGAATTATTTTAGCGATAAGGAGAGATATTATTAAAGTGTTCAATCTTCAGGGTACAGAAACTGACCACTCAGAATAAACCAAGTAGAACAGATAAGATAATGGCCATAGAGATTCAGAAAGGATGCACTGTAGTACGTTGCTGAAATATCATCTCTGGATGTAAGTGCTCCACATAAGGCAATACAACAAAAGTGGGAAAATTCAGATTTCACCGTCTCTTTTCATTGCATTTAATTATGTGGTAGAAGCATTCAGAGTACAATATCTCCAGTCTCTTGCTTTTTATCTTACACTGACGTAGGTTCTGCCACTTAATGTAACAGCTTGGAGCTAAAAGGAATATAGATAGGTTCTTAAAAGAGGCCTAGAAGGAGAAATCAATTGCCTGTAATTACCTTGATATAGATCATCAATAATTCATGAGAAATAAAATAAATAAACCTGTTTTGAAATGAGAGGAGTATCTATCTACTTATGAATATATAAGTATATATATATTTGAATACACATGCATGTAACAGTTAAGGGATTTAAGGAATTACTTTTTGTTTAAGTAAATTATAAAATTATTTATATTATGTTATAGAAATATCAGAAAGCTATAAAAATTCTTAGCAAAAATAATAAAACATTTTTATGACATTTACTTATCTTTGCTTTTTACTTTTAAATATAGCTTGTGAAAATTTAGAAATGTGTGATTAAAAGTTAAAGCAAGAAATTTATTTATTTTTATTTTATCCTACGTTTGTGCCATTCTCTTACCTTTCTGGCCGTTTAGTTTTCCATCTAGTACTACTTAGCTGTAGGTTTTTCTTTAAAAACAAATACCATCTACTGACACATTGTTTGAAGATCACAGTATATTTTTCTCCAGTAACTGATGAAATAAATTCTCAGCTGCCACCTTTTGGGATTAATGAACTCATCCATATTGCTGACTTAGTTTCCTTTATTATAACAACTCTCTGTGAATTCTGGTGAGAACACAGCTTCTAGAATCAAACCGCTTGGACCAAATGCTGGCTCTTATCCTCACCTCAGTGTCCTCATTTGTGAAATGGGAACAATAATTGTTTTTTGATTATATATATATATATATATTTCATACAATGGGGTATGGCACACAAAAATTTCTAATTACTAATTTTTTTATCCTCACCTGAGGTATGTTTATTGATGAGAAAGAGAGAGAGAGAAAGAGAGAGAGAGAGAGAGACATGGATGTGAGAGAGAAACATGGATTGGTTGCCTCCCATATGGATCCAGACTGGGGATCGATCCCCCAACCCTTTGGTGTACAGGACGATGCTCCAACCAAATAAGTGACCTGGTCAGGGCCTGAAGTCTTTTCTTTTTTTCTCCCTACTTTAAATTAAAGAATCAGATCTGGTTTGATTTTGAGTTTTGTCCAGTTTTATTTATTTCTTTAAGCCGGAGTGTGTGCAGGTTTGCTGGAGGGAGAGGGGAGGTTGACCAGGGCAGACAGCATCTGATGCGATGACAAGCCCTGCTCACTCTACGGGATTATCTCTCATCTTCTTTACCTACAATATTAATTAAGAAGATGGTTTTTCTTCCACTTCATATTCACTCCTTGAACCTTTTCTATGATCAGAGAGAACAAGTCCAGATGCACACTAATTGCTTCAACTCTCCATGAAGACCATGTTCATTATGCCCCATTCAGAAAAGAAAATAAATAAAGCTGCAAATTCTATTTCTCAAAAATTATGGGTATTAATAACTGAATTTAAACGCTGATATTTGTAAAGAACATGGTTTTACACTCGGAATTCCATGGTATCACAGAAAATCCTTGCCTTGCTTTCATTTACAGTCTTGGAATCTTTAACATTATCAGAATTTAATATCTGTGTATAGTTGCTATTTTTAATGTTTAGCAGAAATTTATTCATTTTATATTTTAAGCACCTAGGCCACTTACAGTTCCTGGTCGTGGGTAGGGGACTCTTCCTTGATAAGGAACCCACTGGTAGTTGGGCCCATCCCTGTGAGCATATGGACCAAGAAACACCCTTCTCACATCACTCATGCTGTACATACACACAGCTGACCCCTTGAAGATGTTACTAAAAGAGAAAGAGAAAACAACAAAAAGATATCTTCATTTTTGTACAATGGCAGAAGAACTGTTGATATGGAGTTCTTAAATTTCAAATATCAATTATCAAAAGGAACATAAATTTTTAGCAATCTCAAATAGTGTTTGAGATTTTTTTGTCTTTTTTCTCCTTTATTGAATGCATTGGGGTGATATTGGTTAATAAAATTACACAGGTTTCAGGTATACAATTTTATAATACATCATCTGTAAGTTGTTGTGTGTTTGTCACCCCAAATTAAGTCTTCTTCCATCACCATTTATCTCTCCTTTACCTTCTTTTACCTCCCCTTACAATCACCCCCCTTTGGTGGGGTGATTGCCACCCCTTTGGCAATCATCATACTATTGTCTTCTTCTATATATTTTAACAGTTCATAAGAGAACAAATTATTATTCTCAAAATAGAAGGAATAGATGAAACTATTTTTATTATTCATAGAATATATACTATATTATTGGACTATAAGATGCAACCCCCAATTTGGGAGGAATAATGGTTGTTAATGCTGCTGTTGAGTTCTGTTTACATTTACATTGGTGAAATATTATGTTATTTATGTTATTAAATATTTTACCACATTTTACTTCAAAACTTTTTCCCCTATTTTCCTCTAAAACCTAGGTGCGTCTTATGGTCCAAAAATATGGTATATTTATGTCATATATAAACTTTGATAGGAAAAAGATATCATTTTCTAAAAAGTTATCTTTAATTTTAAAATCAATCAGAAAAATAAAAATAAAAACTTTGGAAATTTGTTAAGTCTCAAGCATCATAAATCAAACTAGGGAATTTTTAAACAAGAATGCTTAAGAACTCATTTTATAAGCTGAAACTTGTACATAAAATGAATAATGTTATATGATATGTTACATCACAATATTTTTAACTCCCAAACCACCATAAATATTAGAACAACTAATTTTTGTGAAGACTTTTAAAATTATCTCTTCCCAGCACAGAAAATCATTTTAAGTTAGTAGCTATAGTGGAGTATTATAGCAATTATCTCCAACTTTTTGCTAGACAAAAATCGGGTAATTGAAGTGAACCAGAAGTTTGCCATGAGCTGCCATAATTTCCCATTTTACTTTACTTATGTAAATATAGCTTGACGGTTGTATTTATACAATGATATGAAACAGTTGTGCACTTTTAAAATACGGAATGCTTATCTCTTAAGCAATCTACAGAAAATTACATATAAATCAGACTAAATGGGAAACATGTGTTTATAGTTTATAAGAGTTTATTATAAGAAATCAATCGCTGCTTATAGATAATGTTTAGTAGAGCGCAAGCTTCATGAAGGAAGAAACTATGCCTGACTTCTTTTCTGTAACTTTAAGTACATATTTCATGGAACCCAACACAGAGTCAATCTCTATAAATAGCTGCAGAATTTCATAACAATATTTTCATAGCAGAATAGCAAATTAATACACATTTGATACATCATAGTCTCTAATGTTTATATATCCCTTTTCCATTGTTATATACTTCACTCATCTGTTGATGAAATCAGTCACCATTGAAAGACTTGATAATGATTTACAGCTGTTAGACTAACTTACAAACACCCAGCTCATTTAAGTGGACAGGTGAAATTATTTTACCAATTAACCTAGTAATTTTCAAGGTGTGTTCCTTAGCCAACAGAATGGGCATCCTCTGGGAATTTGTTAGAAAGGCTAATTCTTAGGTCTTACCCCATTCCTGCTGAATCAGAAACTGTGTGGGGCAGTGCCTAACAATCTGTATTTTAACATGTTCTCTAGCTGATTCAGTGAATGCTCAAGTCAGAGAATCATTGCGACAGGCATTGTGGAAGCAGAGAAACTGATTAAATTTTAATTTGGACCTCTGTTTTATACCAAAGAGGAAAATATTTAGATATGTTCATAGTTTTAGAAATATATCTATTAGTTCAAAATATCCTATTAATTTGTAAGGCTTTAATATTTACAGAATAAATCGGTATTGGACATTGCAGTTAATCTTTCTATTGATGCTATCACAATCCCTTCCAGTGGCTTATCTGGTCTTTTATTTTTAATTATTTTTTAAACATTTTATCCATGTAGGAATGTATAACCTTATTTATGTGCATGTAAATATGTTTTCTTTGTCAATTCCAGGTAATGTAAACTTTATACTGAACGATATGGAAGATAATTGCTTGTTGATTTATAGGGAGAGTCTTGGGGGTCATGTAGAATGGAGGAATGGAGGGGCAAAAAGGGGAGGAAGGAAAAGGAGGAGAGAAAGAGGGGAGGGCCAGAGAGTGAGGGAAGAAGAGGGGCTTGGAGGGATTGGTGGATAGGAGAGGAGAGGGAAAAAGTTTTTTCACTCTTAGTTTACATTACATAAACCCATCAAAACTCAGATTTCCATTTTTATAATATTCTACATTGCACTGCAATTTTTAAAGTCAAAGCTATATATAGGGTATTACATACATTTTTCACCATTATTTTTAGTGATAATATTTTTGCTTAAATTTATTTAAAAAACCTATTTAGGTCAAAACTTATTTCTGTCACCAAAAAATGTATGCCTCAAAGGTTAAACCAAAATTGTTTACTCAAAACTCTGTTTTCATAAATTATGGATGCTTGGAAAGCAACTAAAGGACAGGAAGTTTCTATGATAATAAGATAATAAAACATTGTTTACCTGGAAGTTGTAAACACTCCGTATACAATCGGATTTTTAGGATCTTTAGAATTCATTAGGAATATATCCTCTGTTTGAAAACAAAATTGAGAAAAGTTGCACTTTTTGATGATTATGGCACAGTCTAAACTAGTAGTCTCTGTGAAACACAACCAGTTCTACGTACGCAATTCATCAAAATGAGTGTCAATGCCATTTGGACCTGGCACGGAGCAAATGAGGCGGGCTTTGAGGAATGTCGTCCATTTATTCACCAGACTTCTGTGCCCCCCGAAGTCATTCTGTAAGGAGAGAATGCTGGTTTCAGGAACTGTGCATAAAAAAGATAATCTCAAATATTTCTCTTATCTTGATGTAGATATGAATGCAATTCATCATATTTCAAAATGAAGAATGAGGAATTTTAAATGACAAGATACAAGTACCTATGTTTTTAAGTCACCTTGTTTATCAAATCTATTCACTCAAGCTAAGGAGTGACTTAGCATTAAAAAGTCACTTGTTCTATTTTCTTGTCACTCTTCAATGAACAACTATTATTCTTGTATTTGTTTTTGGTTTGGTTTAAATCTCTCTCTCCTGCATGTGAATTTCTTGAGATCTTAGTTTTCTAAGTTGACTCACAGTACAAGTACTGAACACGCTGGCACATAGTAGACACTTAACAAATATGTACTGAATGAAAGAATGAACTCATGCTTTAGAACCCATACTGAAAATACATCACTAACAAAAGCATGCTAGCCCTAAATATTTTATGTTTAAACAGTTGAATCAATGCCGACTTTACAAACAGCATGTTGAAAAAATATTTGCATAAACCTTAATAAAGGAAGCTCATTCTAGTGGAACATTTTGAAAAAGTCCCTTCAAAAATATAATACTGATTTATATTATGTTTATGTGGTTTCATATACTACCAAGATTTTTTAACTTTTGTAAGTGCTTTTAAATATACATTCTGTAAAGAAAAGATTCTCGTACAGTTCACATATTATTTCTATGCTTCCAGATTGTTAAAACTTTTAATTTTCAACTAATTTAATATCCTAGAGATAAATAATTAAATCATGATTGGGGTAGCAAAGAGGCTAAACCACCTTTAAAAACAGAGGTTATTAAAATTTCATTATTTTTTTTAAAACAAAGAATTCTGTTCTAAGAAAGTTACTGGATCTGGCTTTGTTAACTCTCTTGAGATGAAAGTTGCTTCAAAATATACAAACAGTTGACTTTGTTCACGTTGCACATACACTGTACCACATACAGGCAGAGGCACATTTAGTGCTGTTATCATGTCTTCACAGCGGTGTCAGTATGAATCCATCGGTATCGATCTATATTTGTTCTATACACCTAACACTATAATGCAATATTACATTTGATTTTGTGCCGCACAGTGAATGAATTACTCAGATAAAGTTCAGGGCTTCATAACTATGTGAGTGTATATGTATGTGGGATGTTATGATAATCAGTTTATGAAAACAAGCTTTAATACTTTTATATTAACATTTTAGTTATCCTGACAACTTAGTAGAAAAATGCGCTAGGTCTGAGAATACAAAAAATTTATCCTATAACTTATTTCCCTAGAATTTCAAACTAAAATCATTTAAGGTAATGTAATTTTGAAGTAATGCCTCGCAACCTCCACCTGCTTGTGCGACTATGAAGAGGTACTTATAAACAATGATAATATGTTTTTGATCAATTTTTACCATTTAAATATGTATAGTGATTGATCAAGTATTTTAGCCAGATTTTTTTCATTGTATATGGAGATAGGTGCAAAAACAAAAGAAATAAAACTGTGATTGAACAAGTACCCTCCTCATTGTTTTTCTTCACCTCACCTTGCATATCTGACCTATTCTAGCATGAGTGGCTTTTCCAGTGTGCTCTCCATCTATCGCATTTTCCCGGAAGAAAAAATATACTTTGTCATCTTCTGGGTTGTCACTCTCTGGGATGAGGTGAGCACTAATGAACCTCGGATCTAGGAGACAAGTTATAGGACATATGTTAATTCGCAGGTGGAAAATAATATCATTCACTGCAGTCCACTTTCACTTTCCCTAACTCCTGTTTGATATATTTCAAGAACTGATTTTTCTTAGTTCACCTTTTTCAGTATATGTGAACCATTCTTTATACATTTTTAACTATGTTGCAAGAATGTCTTATATCTCATAAAAATATTGATTAGTTTTTTTCTCAGAAAGTTAGTAGTAAGTGCAGAAATCCATAGCATGACCACATAGTGGTATTAAAATATTTTGGAAACTTTAAGTGCTATCGAATATTACTTATTTCTATCACCACAGTTATTCTTTCTTTCAAGCATAAAATAATTTAAATCAAACTACCAAATAGTCTATTCCAGTTTCCAGCAAAAACTGGGTGGGAGGGGAGAAATTAGATCTACATAAAACATAAAAAAAAAAGCCCCATCTTAGTAAACACAACCACATTTACTAGGCAATCAAGCCAAAAACCCTGGAGCCACCCTCGAGCCCCTCTGTCTCTCACATCCCACATTCTATCAGCACATCCCTGTTCATCACCATTCTCTCCCACATCCTTTAAGACAAGACTGTCCCAGACAACCTTTGCCAGTGACAGACACCTAATAGCCTCCTTGATCCTGTTTTACCAGCCTTGGTCTACTTCTCTATGCAGCAGCCAGAGAGAATGTCCGATATGTCACTCCCCTCTCTAAACCCATATCTTTCCAAATCACTCACAACAAAATATTAATTCTTTTTTATTAAATATTTTATTGTTTTTCTATTACATTTGTCCCAATTTTTCTGCCTTTGCTCTCCTCTGCCTACCCCACCCCCACAGTCAATCCCCACCTTGCTGTCCATGTCCATAGGTCATTCATACATGTTCCTCACCTAGTCTCTTTCCCTTCTTCCCACCATTACCCGCCTTCCTCCTTCCCTCTGGCTGCTGCCAGTCTGTTCCTTGTTTCCATGCCTCTGGTTCTGAAATATTAATTCTTATAGTGAGCAGAAGCCATTTATGATCCGGTCCCTGCTACCTCAAATGACTTTTCTTCTACCTACCCTTCCTTCCCTATCTCACTCCTGGTCAGCTGTGCCTCCTTTCCTGGTTCTCAAACATGTCAACTCTCAGTTGACGCTCCGTCCTGCCACAAACATTTCCTTCCTGTGTAACTCTCTGCCTTCATGTGTCCTAAAGTCTGGGTTCCTACTTTTACTCAGGTCATTGTTCAAATACTACATTATCAAAACGGTCTTTGTTGACTACTCCCTTTAAATCCCTTTAAAGCATTGAAATCCTTACTTCAGTGTTTTTAAAAAATTTATTTTTATGCATTATTTTTTTCTTAACATTATTCATAATCTGCTAGGATCTCTTTCTCTCTCTCTCTCTTTTGTCTCCCTCTATGTCTAATCTTCATTTGCTCATTGCCTTCTCCCTCTCCACCCCAATGGAATATAAGTTCTATGAGAACAAGAACTTAGTGTGTGTTGTTTCATATTATGATCCTAGAGTTTAAAACATAGTGAGCATTCAATAAATATCTGTTCTAGGAGGAAAGGAAGGAAAACAGGAAAAAATGAGACTGCCTAGATTATATATAAGGTATATCAGCAGAGTTTAGAGCCCTACTTAAAAAAATACTTCTGTAAATACCTGGGGTGATATGGCTGTGGCTCATACAAACTGTATAAAAATATGTACTAGCTTTACAGCTTTACATGTAATATAATACGAACCTGCATTTATCTCACTGAAAGCACTTAGGACATGGAGGGTACTTAAATTCTTATAGTAATCTACCTTTATTCCCATGGTGTGTGTGTAAACAATGAAATATATACACACAGGTCAGCATCATACTTAAGAAACCAGGGAAGAGTTCAGAATCCTGCAGTCAGATTTATTCATGGTATTGAGTCCTAATCTTTACACCTGTGGAAAATCATTGTAATCATGTTTTCCATGCTTGTAACCTTTCTTTAACATTTGCTCTGGGACCATGTACTTAGTATATTCCACTATCCATCTTAGGCAAATTATACAGACTGTAAGTAATGTAAAACATATGAAATATTACCTATTCACATTTAAAGTTCAGTGCTCCACTGGATAAGAGTAAGAAACTAGTAGTTTAAAAGTTGAAATCACGTATCACCTGAATTTCTAAAAGATGCATAATATAATGGATTACTTTAACCTTAATAATTGTTGCAAATGTTGCCTTGTCTTCCTAAATTTGTACTTGTTCACATACAAAAATATATTTGTGTATATATGTTATAAATCTGTATGTATATGTGTGTGTGTTTGTCTCATAAGGAATGATAAGAGGAATAATTAATGTGGCATGGTAGGAATTTTAATGTACAGACCAAGAATTATTACTTCACTGGTGAAGTTAGGCTCCTAGAAACAAGATGTGTGTGTATGAAAGAACTCAGTTCAGTCACTTGCAACTTTGTGACCTTTGATATTACTCTTACTTCTCAGATCTCAGATGCCTAATTTTCAAATTGGATTTATCTTAGATTGAGTTATTTCAAACTGGGTTCTATTTACTTTGTATGTCACAGTTTATATAAAACCAATTATTTTAACCTGAAATAATGCATGTGAAACAACTTTGTAAAATGTTAGCAAATACATTATTATCATTAGAAGATAGTGAAAGGAAGCCTCAATGACATGCTAAGTTTAAGGGGTCACATTATAATTCAGCTGCATCATTTTTAATTTTAATTATAAAAATTCATACATTCTTTTGCTTTAGTCATGGAACAATGGAGAAGATGGTCTAATATTACCTCCCAAATTGGTGTAGTTGTTCATATAAACATTTCAATACATATTTTACATAAATACATGCAAGATACTATGTAGAAAACAATGAAAAAGTATATCCCTTGTTCTCTACAATCTAGCAAGAGTGATGGTAGAAACACAAACACAGCACAAAGTAAACAATTTTTTTACATGTAGAAAGAGTCTCTTGGTGTTGGGCATGAGAGAAGGCATTGTTGAGCATCACATCTCTCTCTCTCTAAAACATATCAGGATAATTATCACCTTACAAATGTGGACTTTAGTAAAATACAATTCAAGCAAGTTATCAAGTATACTAATTGGTAAAAGGGCCTTCAATCCTAGTTTCTTCTTCAATATCTGAAACTACAGAAATAAAGGATATTGTAGGCAAATCAACAGTTTGATATAACTTCAGATACAGCCAAAAATAAAATTATACATGTAAAATAACAGACAAATTTATTGAAATAGGAAAGGAGAATATAAAAGAAAAATAATGTCAATTTAATATAACTTGTCTTCAAGAAATTTAGGTTATATCTTATACTGGAAAAAATTTATTTTTATTTTAAAATAAAATAGGTGTCTAGTTGATCTCTTTTAAAATTTAAAAGTAATATTGTTCTAATATTGCAAACTTGGAAATTCTCCTTTTTGGTCAAAACATTTGCTCACATGCATTTTCTACTTCTTCAGTCCACCAGTTTTGCCTTCTCTTTCTTGTGCTATTTTGTTCTTTTACCCTCCCTCCTTCTTATTCTCTCAGTTTATTCCTCTCCTTACTGGTGAATTCCCCACTTTATCCATTTCAGATGTTCTAATCAGTCATTCTAATTGTCTTCCTTATTACCTTAGGACCTCTTAGCCTCATGAACATTCACTGTACTTGCTGTGCAAAGCCTGAAAACTTTCTTCCATTTGCTCCTATACCTAAGCAAGGATGAACCAAATTATATAATGATAGCAAATGGGTGTGCTATAAATCCACTCTATCTTAAATAAGAATCTTGGTGTTGCTAAGGAATTATTTTACTTATTATAGATGTACTAACAACAACTTTTTAAAATAATTGTGATTATCTTAAAGTACTACCATCTTTCACTTTGCTTTCCAAGGATGGATTTGTTATTTGCTATATTGATAAGATCAAAGCCATTAAGTAAAATCTCTCTCCTTTTTCTTTCTTCATTTCCATCCCCCTACCTGTGTGTGTGTGTGTGTGTGTTTCCTTTTTGATCTATCCTCATTCTAAGTCTAAGGACTGTCTATATTTGCTCTCAATCCAATAATCTGCGTAATAATAAATACTCTAGTAACAATCCCAATTCTTCATGCAATCATGCACCATTTTTATTTTCACTGCTCAAATATTTTGAAACTCTGCTATGGATTGTAGAATAATCAGGGATATTTATGATGAAAAGTGTTATGTCCACTTTTGCTTACTGTCTGTGAGAGAACACCAACAATTAAATAGAGAAATATGAAACTGTACTAAAACAACAAAACTAATAGTTTGCAAAGAATATAGTAGAAAATCAAAGAGACAATCTTGCCTTGAAGGAATTAGGGAAAGTTTTTCTTAGAAGATACAGCATATAATTTAAGACTTGCAGAATAACCAGGAATGTCCCGGGTACAGATATGCAAGGTCAGAGATACAGCAGAGAATGTTGTGCACACAGGTTGGTCAATGAAGACAGAGGTGGTCAGAGATGATGAGAATGTTAAACAGAGGCCAGGATTTAAAAAAGTGTTGTTCAGCAGTGTATTGTCCTAATGGCTAGGAGGGAAACCCTTGAGTGTTTTAAAGCTAGTAATGCCATTATCAGATTTCTATTTTAAGAAGATCATTCAGATTGCTATAGAGTAAAAACTTATGGTGAGACAAGGAAGAAGACAGATCAGTCTGGAGACTGGTGAGAAATGATGGTGAACTTGAGCTATATAAAGAAGGAGACATATGTAGGGACTGTGTGAAAGTAGAATCAATGGATTACATCCATTAATTTTGATAAAAGGACTAGTGAAAAAATAGAAATATTAAAGAGACATCTGATGTAAGTAACTGGTTGGATAGAATTCATTACTGAGAAAAGGAACACTTTAGGAAGGATAGATATAAGAGTGGGGAAGAAAGATCAGCTTGGAATTCAAAATTATGACTAAAATTTTCTACCTAGATATTCCACTGCACCTTTGATTCATCCTACCAAGCAAGAAACATAAAAACTTATCTTTTAAAAGTGCTTCCACTCCTTCCTACCTTTCTATTTTGGACATCAACATCTAGACATTAAATATTATTTTACCTTAAATTGTCTCCATCTCCTGCAGGACTTTTCCTCTGCACTCTAAGTTTATGATCAAACGTATTCCAGCTATCATTTTCATTACCTTTTCCTGTTTTATAGTCTTAATGTTACTCTCACAATTCATGTACTTTTTAACTTACAGCTATATTTTTGGAATCACCTAACTGTTTTTCTACTTGTATTATCCATTTCTTCTAAGCTATGCATACAGTGTTTTAGAAACAAATATGAATGCATTTATATCATGCATTTTCCAGAACAGATTGCAGGTGTCATAGGATATATAACAAAGTAGCATAAATTAAACACACATTAAGTATAAAGGACAATAAGGCATATGTTACTCTGAGCCAGAAACAAGGCTGACACCAGTTACTACATATATATATATATATATATGTATATTCATATATATATATTCATTCAAGCACTCTAGCACAAGAGGAAAATAGAAAACCTTGTCAGTTACATTATTCACAGTGTCTCTAATGTAGAAAATAAACTGAGGACAATCAGTGTCATCCATAAACTGTTACCTATATGTCTAACAGAGCTCAAAACCATTCATTCTTTAATCCCTTAGTGAACCTGTTTATCATTCTAGAAAGCACTGTGGCTACTATCTTTATAAGCATGTAGTTCACATAATATGAAAGAAAGTTTGCTTCTACCTGTCTTATAACATTTTTCTCTGTTTTCCTCATTTTTGTATTTGTTGCGACAGGCATTTGTCCTACATTCCTCCCTCTCTTGCCTTCAGCTTCTATACAGAACAAATTATTTCCCTAAACATATTTTGATTCTGTCCCACTGCAACTACTCAGGTGTAGGTCCTTATCTATTCCCACCTGGCAGTCCCATGCAATCTGTTTTCCTGCCTCTGGCCTCACCTTCTCCTAACCATCCTGTACTGACTATTGCCTTTTATCACAAAAACCTGTTCCCTGGCACCTGGTGCATATATATTCCTCAATTAAAATCTATAAAACTCTATTTCACTCACTTGTTTTCTTCCCCCTTTCTTCTTGTAAGCTGATCTTTTTATTAACACTGACTCGCTTTCAGGCTAAGCATAACTTCTTAAACAGAGCATTGTTCTTAATAAGTGAATAAATTCAAATCTCCTGAACTAAAACATGTAGTTTTTTTAAAAAAATTTTGTTCTGTGGCTTTCTTTTCCAAAATTTACTTTTCAATTATAGTTAAGATATAATACTACATTAGTTTCAGGTATACAACATGATTATAGATATTTATATAACTTACGAAGTGATCACTCTGATAAATCTAGTGCCTGACACCATACACAATTATTGCAGTATTATTGACTATGTTCTTTATGCTGTACTCTACATTCCCATGACTATTTGGCAATTTGTGCAGTTTTTTTTAAAGAAAGAATCACACTTTCTTGCCTTCTTGTTATAGTTTATTAAAGCTTCTGAGGTGACCAGCAATCACCATTGGCTCAATGAAGTTTAGGTTTCTGGTTAAAGAAATGCTTAGACATTCCCCCTTTAAACGGCAACTGTTTTTAAGGGTTTATGACAAAACAGCAGGTTTTCAAATAGTCTTCTAAAATGTTATGAAAGTTCTTTCAAACTAGAAGAAGCTTTTCTTTTTCTGATTGCATCCTTCTGAGTTAATTAATGAAATAACATTAATCATCTGTTTGTTGTTTTTGAAAATTAGATTGCATTAATAGGATTAAAGTAACAGAGAGCATATTTCTCCATTTTATGAAGCTAAAAACATTGCATATGTTGGAGGTCAGAGATTACCAATATCCTGGAAAACTACAAGCAGTTCAATAACTTGCCCTGTCATCAAATACTCCCCATGGGAATGTTTTACCAAAACTCACTCGGACTGATCTACTTTATTAGTTCTCCTGAGGAACCTAAGAAAGTTCATGGTATTCAAAAAGAAGCTATTCTACTTCCAGTTGCTACCATCAATGGCACACAGACATGGAAAATCCAAGCTTACTAGTTCCTTTTTCTTCCAGTATCTGTAGCCTATTAGAGCAGATAACATCTATTTCCAGTCCACAGGTACAAATTCCGGATTTTCACGTGGTCAAGTCTATTGAAACTAACAGATACACACGTAGAGATCTTTTCATAATGTAAACAGTTAAAATGCCCCTAGATACCTAGCCACACTGCAGTGTTGCAGAGAACAGTCTCTATTCTGTTCACAGAATCTCAATTGACAAAAATTTAACAAAATATTTGAGCTTGTCCAATTTGAAAATATTTCTTTCAATGTGAAGCAGAAAGTCAATGTAGATGTATATTAAAATTGACATCAAAAGAAAGTGGCAAAATCCATTTAAGCAAGATCAAAGTGCATTAATCTCATCAGCACAAAACTACAATGCAAATACTATGAGAGGTAAATAGAGTTGGAAAGGAGTTTCTGATCTGGAAAGCTTAAATGGTATGCCTCTGGGGAAGAAACTTTGTCTTTACAGGTACGGTGGTACTTTTGCAATGCCCTGAGCACATGGCAGAAGCTGAACAAATAATATTTAATAATCTTGAGCCAATGCTATTATGTGAAGCATGGAATCTATGGTCATGATAATAGCAAGAAACACTAGGTAAATACACTTCTATTTTCTTTCTCCCTTTATCTCCTTTACCACCCCTTGACATTCTTCTACACCTTATCCCACAGATGGTATTTCTTGCAAAATTCACGTTTGGGCACCACCTGCCACCCACTTGTAACAGTACCACTCTGTTGAAATATTTTTAGCAGCTGCAAATTAAACTGTCCTTCAGGTGCAATCTCACACTTAATGAAAATGACACCTTGGCAAAGGACACGCAGCTGCCTTTATGATTCATTTGGCAGCTTGAGCTTATTTAAATAATGAACACATTTTGCTGTTCTCAGCATTAGAATCAATCTGAATTTCTAGTATAGCAACATTTTTACCAGCATTTGGATGGACCTATCCCTTCCACGAACAAGCCTACGAAGTACAAGAACATACAACTGAAATTGTAGAAATACATTTTTATGGAAAATGAATTAAAGGATAATTAATGCTTTTAGAGTATCTATAAATTTAAAAGTTAGGACATATATTGGGTTTCTAGGATATAAATTATACATAGTTCATTAGAATAGAGGCTGGAATGAATGATTATATGCTACCTTGTGTAACTGCTATAAGCACCAGTTTCACACTATGAAATAGTCAACCCCCTTGTAAAGTATGGCAGGAGGTTCCAGAGCAAAATAGGAGGAACACAAACCATCAACCAATGGTGGGAAAACAATCCAAATTACCTATCTCTGAATCGACTGTTATCACACTTATGAGAGTAAAAGGAAGGCTTGAAAATTCATGTACTTTACTATATACAGGATTAGTTAATAGTGACCCTACTGATACTATGACTACCCATGAAGGAAAATCTGTACTAAATACTACTTTCTATTATCAAAAAATTCTTCTTTCACTGTATTCATATAAAAATATTCCATGATAGGAATCAGAGAAAAAAAAGTAAAAACCAAGCTTCTCCCACTCACTAGATTTGTAACTTCGAAAAATTAATTAATGTCAACTAGCTCCAGTTTTCTTATCTGTCAGAAGTGCATAAGTACATATACCTGAGAAGTTCTGAGATAATCACATTAAGAAATTATACATGACATCTCTCTCTATATATGTGTGTATATATATATATATATGGCTTCCTTCCCTCCTTCCTTCCTCCCTCCCTCCCTTCCTCCCTCCCTCCCTTCCTTCCTTCCTTCCTTCCTTTCTATATATCTTTTTTTACTTTCTTCCTACCTACCTATGTCAGCATATCATTGGTTTTCAAAATTGCTAGCTGTTATTATAACACTGTCCATATAACTTTGAGAAATGTCCTATATAATTATATGTTTTAAAGTTAATGGTAACAAATTCTGAAAGCAAATTGAATCAGAAACCAACTTTAACAGGAACCTAAACAACAAAACAAAGAAACAAGTAAAATATAACAAAAGACACTGAAATAGAGGACAGGTAGTCAGTGACCAGAGGGGAGAGGGGAGGGAATTCCAGGGGAGAAGGGAAGGGTTTACAGGAACAAATATAGAGGACACATGGACAAAACTAGGGGGGTTGGAAATGGGAGGGAAGAGGGGAGGAATGGGTGGGCATGCTGGAATGGGAATAAAGGATAGAAACTGTACTGAATAAACTAAAATAAAAAAATTTAAAAAAAAGGAAAAAAAAGAAACAAACTGATGAGGAAACCTGTTAAAGACAACTCAGAAGAACAAAATGTAAATTGTAAAATTATTTTTAAAAATTAAAAAAATATTTCTAGTATCACAGCCTCAGGCTTCAAAATACAGGTCAACTAGAGAAAATTAGTGATGGGGAAAGATGAGCAGCAGATGACAGCCAGCACAGCAGCCTGACGGTCATCGTGACTGGTTTCTTTCCTTTCCTGTGCAGCAATGTAAGGAGGGGAAAAGTCCCTCAAATCAGAAGACCTTGAATGGAAACTTCCAGCACATTGGGAATGTGGAGAATGCAGCACAAGGTCATTCTAGCTAATAGCCTACGCAAAATGGATATATCATTTTTGGCTGTGGAATCGAAGAACCTTGGCTGCCAAGGAACAGGCCTGGAAAAACTTTTGATGCTTAGCTGGCTGGGAAACTATGAATAGCTCTTGGGATAGCTTAACCCGAAGAAAGGTTGAAGATGAGTCATGTCAGGAAGGAGAAAAGGGCTGATTATGATGGAAGATGAGCATGAATGTTAAGTAATTGGTACTATTTGCTGTGTTCTTTCCTTCTGCTTTTTATGCATTATTGTAATCTACACTCACCCCAGAAGAAACCCTGACATTAAGACCCAGCAAATGCCCCAAAGTGCAAACTAGTACAAAACAAGAGCTGAGCTCTTTCTACTGTGTCCTGTGGCATCAAGTATTTACACATGTACTTTGCACTATGTCTCTGAGTTGCATTTACCTGTATACTACTAGTTATTTTGTTTGCTATTCAATAAATAAAACAGTTTTTAACATTAATAAAAATCAGTGGAAAAACTTGCTGTTTTCTATCACAACAAAATAAGTCTATTTGAATGAAAGGGTCATAACCAAATCAAACTTTCCACAGCTTTTCTCAACTGAGGGCAAATTACTGGAGAGGAAATGAAAAGCCTTTGGGATATTGGACTTGCAAGAAAAAACATATGAAGTAATTGCAGACATCACTGTGGCATGCGATGCCTCCAACTGTACATGTCAAACCAAATTAATGACCTTACACTTTCCCTTATTTGGTCCTGCAAAGAGACAATGTTTTTCCATTTTTATCTTTTCAGTTTCATTTCCCATATCTACTTAGTTGGCATTTCTTACTAATTCTACCCCTAATACACTTTTTAGTGTATTTTTCCCTTATTTCTTTTTTTCCTAATTAAAGTTCTTTCTTCTCTTTCCTAAAGTGCTGGTTTGTGTTCTTTAAAGATCCACCTGCCTCAAATCATTCTCCTCGATCAACAGTTCACAGTTTAGCCAGTGTCAATTTTGAAATACACAGTTTTATTGATGGTTTTCCAATGGCTAAACAATTAAATTCAGGCTCAATTACGAATTTATTTACTTATTTTAAAATTTATGTATAGTTGGTATTCATTTCAATATAATACAATATTATATTAATTTCAGTTATGCAATATAGTGACTCTACATTGATAAATTCAGACTCCTTTAAAAGGTATTCAAGGTCTTTACCATATAACCCTGATATAGGAGGTCTGTCCAGAAGATATCCAGCCATGTAATATGAAAAATAGAGACATTTATTGAAGAAAACACAAAATACCAGAAACATTGTACATAGAGCAATGATGCCTCAGTACCCTCCAAAGTAGGGACTTTGGGATCTCACACAGTTTTCCCAGTCTCCATCAGCTGTCCTGTCATATTTTCCTGAATCTCATCAATAGTCTGAAATCTCTTCTCTTTCAAAGATAATTTTAGTTTTGGAAAAATCCAGTATTCACAGAGAGCTAAAGCTGGGCTGTAGGGGGGCTGAGTCACCTGAGTGATTTGATGTTTCAACAAAAAACTCAGCACAAGATGTGATGCACGAGCAGGGACATTGTCATGATGAAGCTTCCAATCACCAGTTGTCCATAGCTGCAGCCTACTCAGTCATCTAAATAGTTTCCATGGAGGGATGTTCAAGCTTAACCCAAAATTCGATGCAGACTTATTGCTCTAGTTGCTCAGGCATTTTGAATGTGATAGCCACACAATACAGGTGCTCATTCAATGGTGTCTACTGCCCCCACTAATAGTACAATGAAGTTGTCATTATTCACACATGTGCATTCCAGTCCACTCTCCTTGGCTGCCAGGTTACATTGATGTCACACAAACCATTCTATTATATTTACAATGGCTGGGCTTTTTATGGACAGACCTCCCATTGCATTTCCCCCTGTACTCTTGTATCATATCACTCTGGATTCCTAGAACTTCCATTTTTAAATAACTTTTCTAAGGCAAATCTTCTCTGAAGAATACTACCAATTTTTCAAGATCCTTTTCAATTTTTTCCCAAAATTGCATTATTTCAATTCTTGAGGTAGAAACTTGTCTTCTAAGTTTCCATAATATTTTGTTTATATTTCAATGAAATTAGTTATAGGTTCACACCTGCCCTAGATTATTGTTTATAGTGATATACTGTGTTTACTCACTAACTTCTTTGGATGCATGGTTTTGTCATTCACCTTAGAATCCCTTCTACTTCTCAGGATAGCACATTATAATTTAAGACACTACTAACTTGAATTCAAGTGAATGGTATTCTATTTATACAATCATCTTATGGTTTGTAAACTGCCTTTACATAGATGATAATGGTGTGACTGATCAGTGGTTAAGGGGTGGTCATGGCATTCAGCTTTGCTCTATTAATTACTACCTATGTGACCATAAGGTGAGAATATGGAGATATTATAAAAAACAAAATGACAATAGAGTTAATATGGGTGTACTTATAACAACATGCTATTGTGAAGGGTGAACTGTCTTTATTGTTAATGCAAGGTTGGTTATCTCTGCTTCATTGTTCAGCCTTGTACTGTTCACCAGAAATCATTTAAGAGTATCATCAAAGTCAACAAAAAATAGGTATCTTTATTAAAAGGAGTCAGAGACAAGGAGCAGAAACCAAGAGCAAATCAAGAGCTTCTTTTCAATCACATGTTTAGAATGAAAGAGATGATCAAAATGAGTGAGAAACTAGAAAGAGCAGCAACAACATCATTCTCTATACTGACTGGTAAAGAAACATGGATTTAAAAGATTCAGGAAGAGGCTTTACTTCCAGTAGTGGGGCTTGAATAGTTATGTTCTTAGTCAAGCAAAGCTAAGTGCTGCTGCGTATAAGATTTTCTTTGTAACTTCTGTCAGCAAATTAATTTATACCATAAGTGTACTCAGCACCTTTGCAATATTTAAATTACTATTATTTTAAATTACATTCAGTATAAATACAGGCATATGGTATATAAAGATTATGAATAATTTAAAATTATTTTGGCTGTTAAATATACGATTATAAAAAATGTAGAGAAAGTAAATACTTGAAAATACATCACTGATGGATGCTGCTTCTTTCCCTTTCCTGTAACTTTTTTCATTATCTTGATCTGTTTGATTCCCTGATTCTCAGACTATTTTTTCTATGCTTGAGGAGCATTTTTGGCTGAATTTTGACCATGTTTACAAAGTATTGCATATTTAACTCTTCAGAATAACTATCTTATTTCCATTCTTTCCATACCTGGTATCTTTGTGGCTCAGTCATAAACTTGAACTACAGCAAAATTAAGAAATTCAAGCTTATAACTGAAGCTGAGAACTAAGCATCACAGATTTTCTTAGACATGCAAATTTGATACAGTATAATCTTCAGTGTATGGTTAGTTTTCTATATCTAGATACCACGTATGTTCATTTTACTTAAATATTATGATCTCTACCATCTTCTATTTAAATAGGAATATTTTTGTAATGTAATTGCATACATCTTGAATTGTCCTTAGAAAGTAAATTGGAAATAAATATTTAGTTTATATGTTTCTTAAAAATATTTTGTCACATTTTGCATTTGTTTTTCTGTTTTACTGACTGATTTATTTCCATCATGTGTATCTTCCAATTATTTCTTTATTTTGGTGAACTTCACAAATTGCAGGACATAGTGCTGAGCTTAAAGTAGGTTTTAAGGAAAGTTATTGAAATATTAATCTGATTAAACTACATAGATATATCACAAGGTCATATGACTATTTTGTTATTATTTGATAATTATATTTCTGTACAATAATTATGTTTCTGTATCTATGTTCCCACTCTCTTATCTTGTAATAATGTCCTGCTGTTTACAAGAACACTATGTGTAATGGTTTAGATGTCTGTGTTTTATCATGTTAAATATAAATTATAAATATTTTGATGTCTTTAGATTTAATTGTTTTCTCAACTATAATGTTGTCAGGCATTTCTATAGTTTTTGACATTTCTTCCCTCTTAACTACAAACAGCTGCAATATTTATAGATTATTCCTTGTATTAG
The DNA here is from genome assembly GCA_028533065.1 of Trachops cirrhosus. Classification (NCBI taxonomy): domain Eukaryota; kingdom Metazoa; phylum Chordata; class Mammalia; order Chiroptera; family Phyllostomidae; genus Trachops; species Trachops cirrhosus. The sequence goes on along the minus strand of CM052549.1, from coordinate 34,897,109 downwards.
GTCTTCAATGAATAAATTCATTCTATTAATGCATTCATCTATCATCATAAACTGTTTTCATCTTTTACATTGAATCCTGTTATGTATAAACTACTGTATGACTAGATTAGATGAAATTGTTTTTTGAGAAGATCAGATGGAATTTCATGAAGGACATAATGTCCAGAAAGAACATTTTTATGGCCTCACAATGCATGCACACACATGTATATAATACATGTATATTTGCAGGTAAAATTTTTGATATTAATTTTGATTACTTAAAGACATCAAGGACTGAATACAGATTTTTTCCAAAAACCCTAAAAATTGTAAAGATGTGGGAAAATAAAACAATTATCCTTTACAATGACACTATAGGAGATATCAACATGAGGGGAAATTAAGTAGAATATGCATAATATAAACTCTGTTCTCTAAACACAAAATGATGCTATCAGTGAAGTCTATGTTCGTAAAGTAATTATGTTATTTTGTATATAATACAAATTAAAAATAACTTTTTTTGGATTTGAGTGAAGAAAACCAAGACAGCAAACTTTCATTTTCTACAACTAAAGAAAACGGAACTTTCTATTTAGAAAAATGAGTGCTCCGTAATAACAAATAATTTATATGATCTTAATCAATGACTTCACACTAAAGCTTTCTCTTAAAGAGAAAATTGGTAGAGGTTCAAAAAATATGGTATTACCTAACTCCTATTTTAAATTAAAGCAGTTTTTTCTTTCCTTTGCCAGAAAGTTCATCAATTTTTTAGACAGTGTTCTTACTCTGCTTTATTAAATGAGATGAAACAAGTGCAATTAAGTGTGTGATTTATTTTCTGAAAGTTTCAGTGGTTAAGCAATGAACTAAAAAAATTCACCACACCAAAGAAATATAGTACAGGTGTGATTTAAATCTCTGAGAAAGAAAAAAAAACATACCAGTGCTTTCTTTTAACTTTCTCCAATCGACAGTCATATCTCACTCAATGGTTATGTTTAAAAATTGAAAGACAAATTTTTTACCCTCATCCAAGGATACGTTTCATTGATTTTAGAGATAGAGGAAGGGAAGGCAGAGAGAGAGAGGAATGTCAGTGTGAGAAACATCCATCAGTTGCCTCCCATGCATTCCTGGAGAATCCAACCCACAACCTAAGTATGTGCCTTGATCAGGAATCAAATGAACCTGCACCCCCCCACCCCGCCCGATGCATGGGCTGATGCCCCAACCAAATGAGCCACCCAGCCAGGGCCTTCACTTTTTTAAAATTTTTTTTAGAAAAATAGACAAAGTTTTTGTTCCGTTTATTTATACATTCATTGGTTGATTCTTATATGTACCCTGACTGGGGAGGAAACAAGCAACTTTGGACTGTTGGGGCAATGCTCTAACCAATTGATCTACTTGGCCAGGGCTCATTTAAAATAAAGAGAATTATATAAGTTTAAGATGCATTTCATGGAAATAAGTACATTTTAAAAGATGATTATATACAGAGAATGAAAACTCAAGTCACTAAGAGAATATTTGCAAAAGACATCTGATAAAGAACTGTTATCCAAATATACAAAGAACTCTTAAAATTCAACAATAAGAAACAACTTGATTAAAAAGTAAGACAAAGATCTTCTAAGACACGTTATCAAAGTAGATATTCGGAGATGTTGCTAATATTGGCAGCTCAGGTAAATTCAATACTCGAATCCTCCCACAACCACATCAAAATTTAAACTACAGAAAGAACATCATTCAGAATGTTGAAATCTAGTAGAACAGAAGCCCTATAAGCATGAATATAAATAAAAAGCCAAGTGGAGACTGGTGGGAGGGGTGGACACATGGAACAGGTTGGTCCCACACCCCTGTGTGTCCAGCAAGAATCGGGAGGGATGTCTCAGATGCAGAGCTTCCCCCAGAGGGTGAAGGGTCCCAGCAGCACACCGGGCCTTTCAACCCAGGGCTCCAGTGCCAGGAAGAGAAGTCCAATTTTCTCACCCACATGTTTTACACATGATTCAAAAATAAATTAATAATTGAAATTTTGGTCCAAAACAAACAACAAACAGAACTCCTAAGCAAAACAAAAACAAAAGCAAATATGGAACACCAATTTAATTTTTTATATAGCATTCTCTTAAAAATTATGTGCACACTGAATTTGTTGTTAATTTTTTCTCTGAAAAGTACCTTATAATCTACAGATGGCAAAACTGGTATTTGTGAATGCCAGTAACAGTTTTATCTACTTATTAAAAATATTTTTATCCTTACTTGAGGACATTTTTTTCATTGCTTTTGGACAGAGAGGAAGGGAAAGAGAGAGAGAAGGAGAGAAACACTGATGTGAGAGAGAAACATCAATTGGTTGCCTTCTTGAACTCACCCTGACAGGGGATTGAACCCACAATCTGGGTATGTGCCCTGAACAGCAACTGACTCTGCAAACTTTTGGTCTACAGGATGATACTCCAACCAACTGAGCCACACTGTCCAGGGCCAGTTTTATTTATTAAAAAGTGCTAATTTTCATATAACCATAAAATGTACCAAAAAATTTCTGAATATGTAATCTCAAAATATTTTTTATTCTGTGAAATAAAAATTTAATAAACTAAATAGAAACATTTCCTTTTTGATATTTGCCCATTTCATAGGGCATAGTAATAATCTAAGTCCTAATTCAAGTGCTTCATTGACATGGAGCTTTTCTTCTGAGGTGCCTCTCATCACTAGGGAAAAGGAAATATCTGTTAAGAATGTGGCCTGATTCTTAAAATAAAATAATGATTTAGGGACCAGGGAAGATTTAGGTCAATTTTATTTGACACAGACCTTGGCAACTTTTTACTAACTTGAGTGTTATTATAGATGGAAACTAATTATACTGATTGCAACACCGGCAGAGCTTCAGCACTTCTATCATCCTCTGGTCAGAAAATGTTCTAAAAAATGCTGGAAATCAGGCTCTCTTCAAACAAGTAAAACCTGTCCAACTGTGATATAATTAGCAGTTTCCATGGCTTTTGTCTTAATAGACAATAATAGTTTTATTCTTAAGAATGTCTAATTATATGGGGAAGGAAATTCAAGGGAGAAATGAAGATAATTTATAGCATAATTTTCAGAGTAATTAGAATTTGCAGAAAACAATTCTTATTATAAACCCTACTTAATTTGTAAGATCTTATTATCCCTTAAGAAATAATAATTCAAATTTGGCATTAGATACTATTTTTTGTACTTCCCTAATCCCAATGTGTTAAAAATAAACAATTACTGTTATTTTAATACAACTTCCTCTTATTTTCAGTTTTTTCTCTTTTTTAGGATTACATCTATGAAAACTAAATAGTGAGAAAGTTGACAGTTATATATGCATAAGTTTTGGAAGTATTTTTAATATGAAGAAGGCTCTATTTCATTTCTACAATTTATTTATTTATTTTAGCTTTCATATTTTTATTGTATTTTTCCATTACTATTTAGTCCCCTTATACTCCCTTCTCCCCAGCAATCACCACACTGTTTCCCATGTCCATGAGAAATGCTCAATTGAGCTTTTTTGCTCAATTCCTTTACTCCCTACCCTCTCCCAAGCTTAGCTGCTATCCTGCTCTCTATCTGTGTGTTTGTCTATATTTTGCTTGTTAGTTCAGTTTGTTCTTTAGATTCCCCGCATGAGTGAAATCATATGGTATTCATCTTTAACATTTTTATTTATTGACTTTAAAGAGAGAGAGAGGAATGGAGGGGGGAGAGAGAGAGAGAGAGAGAGATTCATTGATTTGCTGCTCCACCAATTCATGCATTCACTGGTTGCTTCCTGTATGTGCCCTTCCTGGGGATCAAACCTGCAGAAATGTGGCATATTGAGATGCTGCTGTAACCAAAAGAGCTCCCCAGTTAGAGTGCAGTTAATTTATATTAACCCATTCTGAAAATGACCTAAAAAATCTACCTGAGTTTTCTTTGAACCCTGGAAGTCATACACTTTACCACAATTTTTTAAAGAATGATTAACATTTAACAGGACATGTAGTTGTGGGAGATTTTATGAGGTACCAGAAGGTGCTAGCAGCTGTATTAATCTGACACCATCTCAGTAGAATGATTCAAGCAGAATAAGGTGGGCGGTACTAGCCTTACATAGAGTTCGTGTTAAGTGGTTATTGCATGAAATTCCAACCAACCTTTTTCAAAGGATGCTTAATGTTTATATTTCCCAAGTTTTAAGATTTTATTTATTTATCTTTAGAGGGGAAGGGAAGGAGAGAGGGAGAGAAATATCAATGTATGGTTGCTTCCTGTGCATTCCCTGCTGGGAACTGGCCTGCAACCCAGGCATGTGCCCTGACTGGGAATCGAACCGTGATCTCTTGGTTCACAGGCCCGCGCTTAATCCACTAAACTACACCAGCCAGGGCTATATTTCCCAAGTTTAAATGGAAGCAAAAGTCACTAATTTAAGAAGCCTGATATTAGAAGAATTTTAGTTTGGATTAGACCATATCACATGAAATACACTGAGTCTAAATAATGAGCACGCTCACACAGATGTTCTTGCATTCTCACATCAATTTAAATAGGGATATAAGATAGTCTATATGGCTGTGGAGAAACGGGGACCCTAGTACACTTTTGGTGGGATTGCAGACTGGTACAACCACTATGGAAAACAGTATGGAATTTTCTAAGAAACCTAAAAATGGATGTGCCTTTTGACCCAGCAATTCCACTGCTAGGGTTATATCCTAAGAACCCTGAAACACCAATCCAAAAGAACCTATGCACCCCAATGTTCATAGCAGCACAATTTACAATAGCCAAGTGCTGGGAGCAACCTAGATGCCCATCAGTACATGAATGGATCCAA
>CM052549.1:34738152-34892145 GCA_028533065.1 Trachops cirrhosus | reverse complement strand
GGGAGGGAATTTCAGGGGAAAAGGGGAAGGGTTTACAGGAGCAAGTATAAAGGACACATGGACAAAAACTAGGGGGGGTGGAAATGGGAGGGAGGTGGGGAGGGCTGGGTGGGTGGGCTGGGATGGGTGTAAAAGACAGCAAACTGTACTTGAACAACAATTAAAATTAAATTAAATTAAATTAAAAACGATAGTCTATTCAGGAACACAGCCATTGTGTCTCTTTGTTTCTTCTTTAACAACCAAACATAATATATTATGGTAGTTCAGTCTAGTCTGACTGAAATTTTAATGTAAAAATCTCAATAGAGTGGAGATTCTGATTCAGAAGGTCTAGGTGGGCTCTGAGATTCTGCATTTCTAACAAGCTCCCAAGAGATGCACATGCCACTGGTCTGAGGTTCAGACTCTGTAGCAAAAGTTTACACCAGCAGAGTTTTCAGTGATTTGAGGTATGCATAAGGAACACAGTTCATTCTGTGATCCATTATAGGATAGAATCCTTTAACTCTGTCAAATCCTTGCTTTTTACAAGGCATGCACTCTCCCTGGCTGGTGTGGCTCATTTGGTTGGAGTGTCACAGGTTTGCTTCCTGGTTAGGGCACATGCCTAAGTTGTGGGTTTGTGTTTGGTCAGGGCAACCAATTGATTTTTCTTTCTCACCTGACTTTTCTCTTCCTCTCTGTCTCCCTTCCTTCCCATCTCTCTAAAATCAATAAGTATGTCCATGGGTGAGGATAAAAAATAGATAAAGAAAATGCATGCACTTGATGTAGTATCATTTGTTTATTTTTTTCCTTTATTTTCTTTGCCTTAGGAGATGTAACATTAAAAAACATTGCTATGCATGATGTCTGACATTTTCCTGCCATTCTTTTCTTTTAGAATTTATATTGTTTTGCAACTTACATTTAAGTCTTTTATCCATTTAGTTTATTCTTGTGTATGGTGTAAGTTGGTGGTCCAGTTTTATTTTTCTGCATGTGCCTGTCCAGTTTTCCCAACTAAAAAGCTTCTGCATAGTGAAAGGAGCCATCAACAAAATGAAAAGTAAACCCATCATATGGGAGAATGTATTTGCCAATAATAACATCTGATGACAAGTTAATTTCCAAAATATATAAAGTACTTATACAACTCAACATCAGGAAGACAAACAGTCCAATTAAGCAATGGGCAAAGAACCTGAATAGACATTTCTCCAAAGATGACATACAGATGGCCAGTAGACACGTGAAAAAATGCTCACCATCACGAATTATCAGATGGATACAAAGTGTAACTACAATGAGATATCACCTCACACCTGCCAGAATGGCTATTATCAATAAACCAACAGACAACAAGTGCTGGCAAGGACGTGGAGCAAAGGGATCCTCAATAATGCACTATTGGGGGAATACAGATTGGTACAGCCACTGATGAAAACAGTATGGAGTTTCTTAACACATTAAAAATAAAACCACCTTTTGATGAGGTCTCACTTCTGGGGAATATACTCTAAGGATCCCAAAACAGCTAATTAGAATGCATACCTGCAACCCTATGTTCATTGCAGGGTTATTTAAAATAGACAAGACCAAGCAACAGGCCAAGTGCCTATAAGTAGGTAAGTGGATAAAAAAGCTGTTGTACCTTTACACAATGGAACACTATGTGGATGTAAAAAAGAAAGAACTCTTACCCTTTGAGACAGCATTGATGAACTCTGACGTTGCTATGCTAAATGAAATAAGCCAGTCAGAGAAAGACAAACAATATGATCTCACTTGTATGTGGAATCTAATGAACAAAACTGACAAAAAAACAGCACCAGAGACATGGATACATGGATCAGACTGACAGATCTCCAAGGGGAGGAGGTTGCAAGGGACTGGATGAAAGAAGATGACGAGATTAGCCAAAGAACATATATGCATAATCCATAGGCACAAACAGCAGAGCAGGGAAGTCCAGGGGAAGCGGGGCAGGGGCTGGGTGGAGGTGAGCAAAGGGAGAGGGGAAATGGAGGATATCTGTAATAGTGTCAACAATAAAAAATTAAATTAAAAAAATAAAATGTGTGCACCTGTATTTTTCAAAGTCTAACTTCATAAACATTTCCTATCTGCAAAATATTTAGCAAAAATAGAAATATGCAAAATTTTAAAATGGTAAATAGCAAAATGGACATGTTAGAAAGAGAACAAACTAAGAGTCAGAAAACATTGGTTTAGTCTCAGCTTTCACTCAATAGCAGGTTACTATTATTCCCTTGTAGATGACTTAAATTTAATTACTTGCAGTATTCTGTTTCACAAGATTTTGGTGAGAATAAAGTGAATCTTATTGGAAGCACTTTGAGGGTATAAAACATTAAATAAGCATAGGATTGCCATTGTTCACAATTATTTCAATTACTTTTATATAAGTATATCAATTTTTCAAGTTATTGCCTTAATTACTAAAATTTCCAATATTCATTGTAATAATATGAAATGTCACAGCATTTACAGTGTGGTGTGTGCAATGTAAAATTGCTGCTGATTCTTAAATCAATTTTTGGTCTTTTTTCAGTTCAGGGACTCCATTAATTTTATTCTTTTTTGTATGTATGTGTGTGTGGCAACTCTTTCCTATTAATTCTTATTTAAGAATGATTATGTATTTTGAGTGCTAATACAATCTTATTTCCATAGATACCTAATCAAGACTAATAAAGGTGTTTTCTAAACCAATTTGATGCATCTAAGTTAGTTTAGTATGGGGTTTGTGTCATTTTTAAAGATAAAATTTGAAATAAATTTAATTTTACTATCTAATAGACTTACTATTTCTATATTCTTCCATGATATCCATAATAAAACACATAGAACCATTATCTGAACAACACTCTAGTAAGTCTTATATAATTACATATTATTACAATAAATTTCTTAGACCACATACATTTCTTAGAAATATACATATATTAATTAAATATATTAAAGAAAAGATTTTCCATTTTTTAAAATAATAGTTCTCAAGTGTTCCTGAGGCCAAAGAAATGTTTATAGATTATCTGTAACTAGAAAGGCAGACAATAAAAAGGCCGCACAACTTACAGACTTAAATAATAACCCCCCCAAATTGGAAAATTACTATATTTCTGTTTAATGATAGGAAAGGATGGAAGTATAACTATTGCTATGTATCAATTTTGTAGCAAATGCTGTTAAATTAATTATTTAATAAAAATCACTTAAGAAAACTATGCAGAACATGCATTTTAAAACTTCTATTCAACCCCTGCTTTAAGTAACTTAACTAGGAATTAAAATCTTAAAGCAAAATGAAATGCTTTTACTCTTAGAAAAATATTTGTATCAAGAATCATGATTATTGATAATAGTCAATTAATTTTTGTATATTTATTAAAGCTCAGAGAGCACCTTAAGAGACTTCACTTATTTGTTGGAAAAGAGCCCATACCATGTACTATTACTGGACCACTAAAACCCCTGAATATAAAAGAACAGTGATTCTGGTTTCTCCTCACTCCCTGACTATTTCCTGAAGCATGAATCTCTGTTTGTCTCATTATTTCTGGGACGACTTCCCCTCTTAAAATTTCTTTTTAATTAGTAATGTGTGCCATTAAAATAACATCTTCTAAAAATCTATAATTTATTATCCATAGTTTTTCTGATTCCCATCTTTTTCTTCAAAACCTCCAAGGGATTCCAATTTTTTTGAACTCTCTTGTATGTGTATTCTCGAAGAAAATACTGAAGAAGTATGTACAAAAGGCAGCCTCCCTTATAAGTTGTCATATCTTTCTAGTATTTCATAGTGAAAGCCTCAGACAGTAGTTCGGACATTGGTTTTAAGCCTGAAAATCAACTGAATAAAAAAATTCACATTTCATTAAAAATGAATAGTAGTACCTCCTCCCTTACTTTATAGGTTAAACTATGGTTTTAAGATATTAAGATACCTTGGAAGTGTATGCATATGACCTCATAAATGTGCCAAGGTTTCTAGGGTTTTCCATTTGCTAAAAAGGGATCTCTCTTTTTCTTATAACAGATTTTGGTACATATAGATTGCTTAACGGGTGTAGAAAATGCAAGTTACCCAGAGTAATATGTTGGTAGCTAGCAAATGTAGCTAGCTAGCCAATGTGCCATTATCAGTGATCTAGGAGGACAAGATACAGCTGCAGGGTGAAGAGGACAGAATGGCATTCTAGCTTAGTAATTGGGTGATTGATAAACAACTTATGTACAGAAAAATAGAAACACTGTGGAATGAGATGTGAAGTGACTGGACCTGAAGAAACTGAAAATCCTAATTAAAAACCAGAAAATAAGTACATTGATAAACAATAAATTGGACAGTTTAATCTCTCATTAGTCTTTTCTTTCTTTAAAGTTTTATTTTAATCATCGTTCAAGTACAGTTTTCTGTCCTTTACTACCATCCCAGACCACCCTCCCATCCCTCCCCACCTCTCTCCCATTTTCATCCCCCCTAGTTTTTGACCAGAGGGGAGAGGGGAGGGAATTTCAGGGGAAAAGGGTAAAGTGATCTTTTCTTAACTTCCCATTAATAATGAAGCTACCTCTATTACATCATATTACCTAGTATCTTGATTGTTTTTTCTGTCAACCATGTGGTCAGATATGAAATGGAAATCTCAGCATTCTCAAGAATGAATATATGTTCCAATAACATTTTACAATGCCCTAAGTCTGTGAAAATATTCTTAAGTATGTATCACATCTAACTTACATTATAAATTTTGGGTTTAGAACGTTAGTTAGAAGACTTTATGATGTAGTTTGGGGAGTTTTATTTTACTTTGTGATGCTATAAATCTAATCAGAAAAGTATTATTAATCATTATATATTTCTCTTTCTTTATTCCTCCCTCCCTTTCATCTCTCTTTGCAGATACCATTCTACCCATGGACAGATTTTTTAAAATTTTTTTCTTTATGATGACCCATTATTTCTCCATCCTAGAAAACACAAAATAGTTTTAAGTAATCAGTCATAATAGCCATAACTTATTCAGCTTCCTCAAATGCATTAAAATGTATTAGAGGAAGTTTTGCTTTTGCTATTATTATTAGAATATCCTTTACTCACATCTTTTGATAACTGGTCTTTCTGAGGACAGTTTGGGAATTCATGAGTGGCTTATAAGCAGTATTAAAAAATGGAGTTGCAGCACATTCATATAAACTCAAAATACAAAACTAATCAGAGCAATAGTAAGTTTATTGGAAGTTTTGTAAATCTTCACTATATGGCTACCACTCTCTTTGGAGCTACCACTGTTTTGTCTCTACCAACAGGCTTTGCTCGGTGGGACTGGGCAACAGCCAGCCCAAGTCCTAGCTCCAACCCTGCTTTTCAACTGCCTTCCTCAAATTGCTCTCACTTGGGAATTAGACATGGAAAAGGAAGAAAACAAAAGTAGTTACAGTTTGGGAAAATGTGGAAGATCAGTTCACATTTTAAGATTCATGAGTTCACATTTTAAGATTTTAAGATTCATTAACCCAATTATTTCAAGGTCTTTCAAAGGCAATTATGATATACTAGTTTGAGCACTGATTGATCAGAACTGGCTATAGTTACCTTGCTATCTATGAAGAATATGATTTTCTCCTTTTTTATGTAATGGAAATCAATGGAAAGAACACAAAAAGAGGTCAGTCATTAGCCTTCTTATGGCAAACAGCATTATTCAACTACTTCCATAATTTCTTTTCAATCAAAATATTTTATGATTAAAGAAAATACATAACGGTTATTGATTATAAGATCCTGTAGCTTATTGGTTTATGCTAGGCATATAAGCCCAAATTCCATAATTTGCACTGTTAATATGATTAGATTCCCCTTTAATTCACCACAAAATGAGTACTACCACAAAAATTTTTATGGTAATACATGTGTTTTGTTTCCTATCTTCCAAATTAATTTATTTTTGTTTGATTTACAAAATTGCTTTATCACCCTCCAAAACAAAGGTATAATTTTTTTTATTCATTCTTGAATGTGTTTAGAAAACATTTGATAAACACTGACTCTGTGGGTGTTAAGCAACTAAATGGCAGTCATCAGTTAAATGTTAGTATTGGCATTATTTAACTTCCAGGATCAGGGAATTGAAGTCCAATGCATTATAAATGGGTCATAAGACAATGTATAGGCCCAAAGCACAATTCTGTGCTGGCTATAACACAAATCCCATTCTGTGCTAATCAGAAAAGGCAGTGTGGTTCCAGATAGAAAGCTAAATCTGCTGTCCTAAACTTCCCATACACATTCATGTGGGATGTTATAAGTGTATAAATAAGATGGGTCTCTATGATATTAAAACCTTGTGATCTTTTAAAATCAGAAATTAAATGAGCAAAGGAACTTATTTGGATTTATATGAATAGATAAATGTATAATCATATTGAGAAGACACATATTTTCATGGGTCGCTCATGCTGTCAGACTACATTAAGTGCCAAAATAGTTATTTACCAGTTTATCAAGCAAAATAATAAAAACTATATTTCTAATGAATAAAACATGCATATTCATATTAATTTATCAAATAACTACTAATAGCCCTGGCTGCTGTGGCTCAGTGGATTGACCACCGACCTGTGAACCAGAGGTTTACCAGTTCAATTTCCAGTCAGAGTACAGGCCTGGGCTGCAGCCAGGTCCTGGGTGGTGGGTGTATGAGAGGCAACCATACACTGAGGCTTCTCTCCCGCTCCTTCTCCCTCCCTTCCCCTCTGTCTAAAAACAAACAAATACAATTTAAAAAAAAATAAATAAAATCACTAGAAATAATAAATTGTAATGTTTTCAAAAGCATACCATTATTTTTTATTCAATATATTTAAAAATAATATTACCGCATATATAATGGCATACTGTTTCAAATGCACAGTTTATGTGATGATCCAAAAATGTCATAAGAAATCAATAGATTTCTGAGAGCAGGGTGTGGGAGGCTGGGGTGGGTGGTGAAGGATATTTGATTTCTCTCTTATCTAGTTCTTTAATCATATAGCAACACAAACATGTGTAACCTGAAAATGTTCCTTTTAAAGGCATCTAAACACACTTAAATCTTCCTTACTAATAATACCAGGTAAACATTTTAAAGACTCTTCTCCTGGATAACCTTTGGTAATTTGTATTTAGTTGATATATGAAGTTTAGAGCAATTTACTGTCTTTTTGTCATGTGTAAGTAATAGTAATAAATAAGTCACTAGCTTACAAAAATCTGGTTTCCCTTTATGGAAGCAAAGGAGTAGTAGATTTATTTTCTTCAAAACGTACAGATATTGTTAGGCAAGAAATCCTGTATGTATAGACTCAGTCTAAGGAAGGGGCAGAGGTCACTATCATTTTATCTTTTGTTTTCCCTAAACCACTTTCACTGCTTTCCTAGAAATATGTGGCTTAGTTAGTGAGATTGTGCACTCCTTTTGTAGTTATTGGACATATTTAGGCATTGTCATTGCTCCCTTCTTTAAAATTCTTACATAATATTATGAAACCAGCAAACATCAACTAATTTTTTTTGGTTGGTTTGTTTTTGGTAATGGTAGTGACTATTCCAAATGCTCTATGTGAATTTACTCATACATAATCCTCATAACAACTGAACAAGGAAGGAATTATTATTATCGCATTCAAAACAGGGAACATGGAGCACAGATAGCTTGCATGAACTGTCTATAGTTGCTCAGTTAGTGCCCAAGGCAGACAGTTGAACTCCATACATTCCATTCTCTTAAGAACTGTCCCAGAATTTATGTATGATGTCTTCACATGGCAAGATTTAAAAGCTAAGCTGTGAAACAGTAGGATGAATGATTTTCTTGTAGTTACCGATGTAGTCAGTCTTCTTAAAAACTGTACTGGAAAAAATTTAATAAAAATTAACCTATATTTTCTTTATTTTAGTGGTAACTCTTGCACTTGCTAGAGCTAAGTTAATGCTTAGAAGAATGCATTTATTGAAATTTAGATTTTGTACATCAATTCCCTTTTTCACATGCTAATTTTGTTGAGCTCAATTTCCTTAAAAATTTGATGATCACTTTAATACTAAAGTAATTTGCCAAATGTGCATTATGTACTATTAATGTATTAACTCATATTGTTCACTATGTGGATTTGCCAAACATGCATTATGTGCTATGTATAGAACTAATATGCAAATGACAGCAGCAAACATAATTATTATGAGCATTTGTTATACTATCAGACACTGTTCTCACTGTCTTATATGAACTGTCTCATGCAGCCTCAGAAAAACAGTATAAGGTACTAGAATTAACTACCTTTTACAAATCATAAATGGATGATGAAAATAAGTAAAGTAAAAGCTACAAAGGTAGTTAAGTGGAAGACCTGAGATGCAAACTCAGGCAAATTACCCAGAGCCTATGAGTCAGATTAATGGAATTGTTTCTTATTTGATAAATCTAGAGTATAAGGTGATAGAAACCTTAAACTGTGATAGAAACAAACAAGCATCTGTGTGCTCTAGGGATTCAAAGGTGGGAAAGATTAAACTGCACTGGGAGAATGGCATGGTTAAATGAAAAAGATAGTAAATTTGAGGACAATGAACTCTGTTTGATTTGAGTATGTCAGTGTTTAATATTGGAGAGGTCACTTAGGATTAGATGGCAAAGGACCTGACAGAGTGGAATCTGGATTCAATTCACTTGAAAACTGAGAGACTAAATGATTTTTGAATGGAAAACTGTTGTGACAGCCACCACAGCTGTATTTACGGAGATCCCTGCCAGTGTCACATACAAAGGAAAAGTACATAAGGCTTATTGTGTTAGGTAGTCTCACAAAATTAAGCATAAACAACGATTTACTGACTAAAACAAATTTTCATGAGTCAACATTTATGACTCAGGATTAATTTTATTGGGCATTTGAAGATTATAGCTCAAACAAGCTAGGGTAAACATATGAACAACATTTTATCAAAAAGAAAAGGCATTATTTTATAAACTTTTTTCATTTAGATATTATCATATTGTTTTTTGAGACTTTGTAATTAAAACCTTCCAGTCTGAAAACTTCTGAAATCTACCACTATGAAAGCATTTGTGTCAAGCATACATTTAATAATACTGTAAACTTATTCCTTCCACTGAGGGGATAAGAACATAGTAAGTTTTTTTGGGGGGGCATGTTGGTCAAAACTATCCATTCCATTAAAGTTCAATGGCATTGCTTGCCACCATTCAGCTTTATCTGGCTAAAATCCTTTAATTCCCCAGCCCCTGCTGCTGGGGAGCTCTAGGCTCATCACACTTAACCTCTGCCTAGGCTTCTCAGAAAAGAATTTGTTTCAGTCCATTCATACTTTCAATAGTTGAGCAAGCCACACGCAACTGCACACTGGTCTTTTACCCTGAGCACACTAATCTGATTGTTTTTCCACTCTACAAACTCTGGGTCAACAATCAAGCTGCCGCCAGAAACTAATTAATTTGCAAACAGGCTTCTGTTTTCACAGAGGGAAATCTTTTGAGAGCCATGTCGGAGAGGCCGGTCACACCATGGTTACACACATTGTGAGGGCATCCACTCCTCTGGGCAAATCCCTTGCTTGATGTCACTGCACACATGAACCCAGATTACCCAGTCAGCAGTAAATCCCTATTCAGGCCGGCTGAGCTCTGAATGCCGTGGCTCCAGAAGAGGAAATTGGCATAGACAGGCTCTGTATTCATTCAGCTGATGGTGAGACTGGAGAGAAAAAATTTAACAACTAAGGAAAAAGAGAGCTGGCTTTAGTTTAAAGAATTTTCCAAGATATTGTCTCATTTTCATTGATTTTAATTTAAAAATGGTAGAGGTGGTCAAAGGGGGAAAATGGCACAAATGTAATAATATGAAGAATATTATATAAAAATAAATATAAAAATAAATAAAAATGGGATTCTCTTGAGTGTAATAATATCCTTAAATGTTATTTTTCTATTCTCACAATTCAACTGTAAATTCTGAAATAAGTTCAAAATTTGGAACTAATAGGCCATTCTTCAGAATTGTATTTTTCAGCTCATTGTTAAAAAATGTTGAAATATCATATCCTAACTATTTTATTCAGGTACATTTTCTCAGAGCTCTGAAAAACATAAAGTCACCTTTCAAAGATTTCCTCTGAGCTAACTTTTATTCCAAAGTTTTATCTATTTTCCTCACTAGTGCCATGTAATTTTAAACACACCAGTTGAAGGAGATTGTGCACCTTGGACAATGTGTGACAGAGAAAGTAGTTCCTCTGAAAAGAAGATCAAGTACGTGTTGGTAACTTTTTGCTCTTTTTTAAATAAAAAGCATACTTAATGAACTTATTAAATGTATTATCATTTAGAGAGTAGATTAATCTCATGGTATATATTTTTTGAAAAACTTATAGTTGGGTGTGTGCATTCTTTATTGGGATGAAAATTCTTCTAGGTAATACATTCATGAGAAAAAATGGATAACTACTAGTTTCTATTTAGTTAAGGCATGAATAATTTTTGTTGTTGAGATCTGTATTTTATTTTATTTTTCAATCAATGTTTACTTTCAATATTATTTTGGATTGGTTGTAAGTGTACAGCAAAGTAGTTAGTAGGTATGACTACTTTTAAACTATTACATATCCATGTTTCAGCATATTTCAGTAAAAATAACCAAAAATATCATTATTTTTATTTTTGACTCTTTATAGTGATACTACAGAACTGTTCACTAACAGAATAAAATTCATAGTTGAGATTCAAAAGTTGAAAAGACCACATCCTTGTTGTGTCTTTCACAAGCTATGAAAACCAAGAAGACATTTGTGGTTGCTGTTGCTGTTTTAACTAGACGGTCACTCTTCTTCCGTAATATTCATCTGCTCATATAACCAGAAAGTAAGGCTTCCAGAGGGCTTTTTTCTCCAAGGTCAGCAAAATATATTACTAACTTACTTAAGCCAGAGAAATAATTCAAAATGGCATCATTGAGAAGTCTGACTTTATGCAAAGCTAGATTTGTTTTACTTATTAAAAAAATCTAATTAAGTACTCTGACATAGTTTATACCTTTAAAGATAATAGAATTAAAATAGTACATCAAAAGAGTCATACAAATGATTCATAATTAGGTATCTGGTGCCATATAACATTAATTTGTACTCTCATAATTTATTTGCAATTACATTTCTTGGTTTTATTTACATAGAAATATATCTTGTGGAGAAATCTGAATCTTCAGAGAACATAAAACAGCCTGGTACATGACCACAGGGGAAGCTATGCTCATTCCAATAAGGGCAGGCCAGGCTGGTATGAGAGTGTCACAAGTGAGAGGAAGTGGAATGATGACTTGCATACCATTTCAATTACAGAAAAAAGCAAGTGGGTTGTTCTATCCACAGGCACAATCCTTTTAGGAAATCCACTAAAAGAAAACAGGTCTTTCTGAAACGAGTGGGAAGGCCTCACACTCTGGGCACTGTAATTAGGTCTGTTTGTGTTCACTGGGCCTTGGTTCTCTCAAGGATCCATGTGGTTTTATATTAAACCCTACTGTGACTGCCCTTTCACCCTGACTCAAATATAATCACTCGCAGAATGAATCTGACAAAGCTTCCGAAGTATGCTCCACCCAATGGAAGCGGAAGAAAAGGTACAGAGGAAATTCACACTTATTAAATGCTTACCACATGCCTGTCACTTGCTTAGTACTTTTTATAGATTATTACGAGGTCATATTTTTCACAACTATAAGTCATACGTATTAGTATCATCCCATTAAAAGTAAGGTCCAGAATAAGATGAAACTCTGACTTACTCTAAAGACTGTGGTCTTTCCTCCATAACATATAGCCTTCCAATGTTAATCCAAGACATAAACAATACTGAGAATAGTGTCCATCAAATAGGAAAATAAATGTGGATTAGCATACATCTGCTCTAGTGAATGTCTAGAGTGTACAAGAACTAGGTAGCAAGTACTTAGATAATAAATGTTAAGAAATCATTACTATAACAATAGCATAAACTTATTTTGTATCCTTACTATGAATATATAAAGAACATTTTTACCTAACCCTCACATTGTTAGCATGCCAAAACTGTAGATTAGGTTTAAAAAATATGTAATATTGAGAAAATTTATGAAACACAAGGAAAAGCATTGTGAATTTGGGACATCATGGCAAATACATATCAGTATATTTTCTGAAATCAAAAGTTGTTCTAATATCTATCAGCCTTCACTTAGGAGCTAGTGTCAATGATAATTTTTTAAAAAACAATTCTTATTTCTTTACCTAAATATATTACTCATTCCTAATATTTCTTGTTAAAATAAAACTGATTTTAAACTATTACTGATATATTATACAAGTGTAAATTTAGCCAGTAATTATGAAATTAGTGAAATTCCATTAAATCAGATATTTCTAGATTCAATTCTAGACAATTTTTAAAATTTTATTTAGAAAGATAGTAAAAGTCATTAAAATAGGACAACTAATCCTTCCAAAAATAAATAGTTTGAATTAATTTGAGAAAAATAAAGTAAGTCCTATGCCCAAATTAATTTTAATAGACTTTTTCTGAAGTACCATGCAAGGCAATTTATTACTTCTGGACACACAAATGATTGTGTAGTCTATTCATGCCTCTGCACTCAATTATTTTATGCATGAATGTGTAAACATTACCTTTCTAACTTTATTCTGAAATGGTACTTAATTCTATGAGGTTGTGATTCACATAGTCCCTCGGCTCTATCTCAGAGGTGTCTGCGTCCCCCATCTCCCAGCAGCTCTGGTTTCTGCACCCTGTCAAATGTAACCTTTGTGCTAATTTGGTAAAATCAGTTCTCACGTTTAGTGCTGAGAGACTGATAACTGAATTCTCAAATGCACTACACATTTGCAGAGATGAAGTACAGAGCTGCGGACAATGACTCTTTTCCCACAGTGTAAATTCTTCGGACTCAGCTGTCAACATGTGAGTGTGTGCAGCGCAAAAGCAGCTTTAACTTGATGACTTTTTCCTCCCAGGCCATAAAAATGAAATGGATACTGTACTCTCCTTTATGTGATTCCATCTCCTAATGAGGTTTTCTTTCTCATGGACAGTGAAAGCCTGTATGCCTTTCAGTTCCTAGTAGATCAGTCTCCTTCTTGCAGAGTGAAAACAAACATTTTTCTTCCTAAATAAATAAATATTTCAGTTGGAGAATAGACCAGATAGCAACAGTGGATATTCCAGAATCGTCCTCTGGGAATTTGGAGTTAGGCTTTTTTATAGTTTTACACAAATAAGCTTGTCATGACCTCAGTATATTTTCTCTCTTTTGGTGAGACACACAATTTCTCTGATGGTCACACTGTACCCATAGCACTTCCTCTCTCCCCAGGGTAGGTATTTGACTATCTGTCCAATCTCCTTTGACTACCACGGTGTTTGTGCTTAATATCAAAGGTCTTAGGCATCATCTACATTAAAGAGAACAACAATGGGGAAGTGAATGATATCAACCTTACTTAAAACTTGGGAGAGCAGGAAAAAATGCTAGTTAAGAGTGACAAATATTTCAGGAGAGGTTTTTCTAAGTGGAGATTAATAAAAAGCTATGGAAAGTCACCAGTGACCTTGGAAGGGGCAGTTTCACCAGAACAAAGTCAGGTTGAAAGCAAGTAAAGGGGAACAAATGTTGAGAAAACAAGTTTGTAACCAGGCTATGAACTTGGATATACAGGGACTTCATGGCGTACCATGATTAAAGTAAGTGTATGAATGGGTTAGATGAACAAGTTTTTGGGTCAGAGGGAAACACTGTGGTGCAGAAGAGATAAGGACAGCAAAAGGAATGTAAATTGGGTAAATTTATGAATATCATCAGTGCAGTTAGGAGCAAAGGTAGACGGTAAAGTGTGGAGAGTAAGAGGCATGCCCTTCCCACTAATACATTAAAAATAATAGGATGATCAGAACCTCTGTTGCAAGTGGGAAGAGATGCTGATTGAAGTTATTTGTGGTGTGTTTTATGTTTTGAATAGTCCCTTAGAATATATATATGAGATATATATCAGAACAAAGATGGTCAAACACAACTCATGGTCACCTGACATTTCAGTGAGGTTCAGAGGCAATATTATAATTTTTTCCTCTAACAGATCAATGAAGGACTGAGTGATGAAATGAATTTTGGGGTTCTCCAAAAGAAATGGCAGGAAAAACAACTGGAGTAGAAATTCAAAGAAATGAGATAATCAAGCATCTTACTGAAAACATAGATGAACTATAAGCCAAGGGTTTCATCCTTATTAATGTGGCATGTGAAACCAGTGGAAAGGTCATGGATGGTAGGTTATGGACTTGGCAGCTATTTTTGTAAGACTGAAGGCAGATGTAAAGGGAGATAATAATTTAGTAATAAAAAATAACCATGATAATACTGTGGGGACCATTATAAAAACCTTTGATGAATGTATAAGTGAATCATCAAAACATATAAGAACATATAAGATTACTAGGTTCAAAATCTGAATAAAATAGTATTTATTTATTTTAGGCATATAAATTTTATACCTTTTCTCCTGTGCTAGAATTATTTATTTACTGAAGAAAGAAAGAGAAAAAAGCATCTACTCATCAAGTAGTGAAGCCAGTGACTGAAATTAGGAAAACTGGGTTCTTGTCCCACATCTTCTACTACTGGGTCACAAGTAACCTTAGATATGAGGCTCAGTTTCCCTGCCTATAACACAGGAGACAGGGTTTTAGAAAGATAAAGGAGAATCAGAGTAAATGTCATAAAAGTCCTTTGAAATTTTGAAAATGCTTTCAATGTGATATTGTCATTAGCACAATTTTTGAAAATGCTAAATAACTTATTGAGAACTCTTACGGAGTTCTCAAGGAAATAAGAGAGGTGTGGAGGAAAAAAACAAACACTACATCATGAGACTTGTTGTGGTATTCCTGCAAGACTGGATCGGTAAGTCATCTTATCACTTTCCATTGCCTCCCTTCCGCAGCTCCAGATCTATTTCTTTCCGTAGTTAACTACTGAGAAATTTCACTTTTGGCACAAAGCAAATATTTCCCTGAAGCCTTAATCACTCTTTTCTCTTTTGCCCAACTTTCTCACACCCACAGTCATGAAGTCACCACTATAAGCTTAACTGCATACTAAATCTCAAGTCATATTGTTTGTACTATACAAAGGAAGTTCTCCACTTACTACAGCTATACCGGCTTCGTGTCTGTTCTTACAAGCACCACCTACCATTGAGCCACCTGGAATCATGCTGCTCTGTCCTAATGGGGTGGTGGTGCCCAAGAGTTCGGAAGATAGCAAAGTCTCGCCCCATAAAATCAGCTGCTGTTCCAGAGTATAATTCTCCATCTGTGTTGTGACAAAACAAAAGCACATATGCATACTTTAATTCAATTAAGGCAAGAAAAACAAAACAAACAAAATTCAAGTCTGATGTTAAGACCATGCTAAAAAGAAAACAGAAATGCTCTCTGTACCATTATGCAAGGCTACTTATTTTTTAATCCTGTCTTTGTTAAAAACTATTTTACTAAATGATCATTTACTGATTAAATACTACCTGACTACTCATTAAGTACTGCCTTTGAAAAATTAAGTAAAATATGATTCAGTGGATATTATTAAAACATGAAATGTTGTTCTTTTCAACTATAACCAGACGCAAACTTACAAAGTACACACACTGTTTGCTTTCATATCTGTGAAGAAACCATGGTTCTAATAATCTTGTTCATTAGGATAAGGAATCATTGTTAAACATTTCTTACAGTTCTTATTTTATAGAAATGAAAATTCTAAGATAATCCTTTTTAATGGAATCTTATATTTTGCAAGTTAGAAAGTACTGATGTTTTCTTTGCCATTTATTCTTTCTATTTATAACTTGGAAAGTGTTTTAATTTAGTAGAAATGCAGTCAAAAAGAAAAGTCTACCACCTAACCTCATATATGACAGAGATGTGTTTGGAGAAGAGGAAATTTTATAAACACAGCTCACAATTACTACAGTTCAAATTATTTGTCCTTTGACTCATTCCACCTTAAACTGAATTAACTCTAGGTCAGAGTTTAATAATGGAAGACTCCTAATCAGAAGACAAAGTATAGAAAGGAAAAGGAAAAAGGAGGAGAAAGAGATGGTAATATTTACTGACTACTACTCTGTGCTTGCCCTGCAGTAGGCCCTGGCTTGACATTTTCAAATGATCTAATTCAGTTCTGCCAACAGCCTCTTGATGTAAATGTACCCCTATTTTACAGTTCAAGTAACCCAAGATTGCTCAGCTGACTAGGTAAGTCAAGGCGAAATTTCAAACACAGGCCCGTTTAATCTCAAACCTCTTTTATTAAAACATAGGGCCTTTCAATAAACTGAAGTTGGTAAATGTTATGTTTTCTTTCTATTAAACAAAAAGTGTCACATATTATTTCATCCAGAAAAATACATCATTGCTTGTCTACCTACAGTGAATTATCAGCAAAACAAAATAACAAAAAAATCCTAAAATTTTCTCCATATAATCTACCATAGTGACAGTAAAAAAATACATTATGTTGTTGATCATTTGGGTACATTAATGTTTTTCAATTCATTGATTTGAAATATACTCAGAAAATAAGTGGCAATCGATAAATTATAACCTAAATATTTAAATAACACTATTTTCATTTTCAAATTTCATATCATTAGATGAATGGAAAACTTCCTGTGAATTTTCAGTTATAAAAGCCCTTGAGAAAGTGTTATTAATCTGATTGCTTATTCAATATGCTTTGTTCACACCCTCAATTCTCACTTGCACATCAGGGCTTTGCATCAGAAAATAGACATTCTCAGTGGTCCAACCAAAATCAATTTCTTTGGTAAAACCTGTGGTTCTCAGCAATGTTTGCATGTACCAGACTTTGAGGAACCCCAAAGCAGTGAAGAATAGTTACATAGAACCACTGAACAGCTCCAACTTATGACTTTAAATGTTAATAGAAAGACACCAGATCTTGGAGAATGAGTTTAAAAATATTGATCATTTACTTTGGATTGCTGTGAATCAATACAAAGAAAATTATTGTTGGGCAACATATTAAGTACAAACAATCAGTTAAGTAAATAGAACTCATATTACATCCCAAATTGTCATACTATAGAATCTTTGGGATTCAAAAGAATCTATGTTCTCTTCACTTAATTGAATATGAAGTCCAAATCTGACTTGTTCTCATCATAACTTGCTGCAATAATATTTTGTGTAAATACAAGCTAAAGAAATAACCCTTTTAACCAATGTCACCCCAATAAATTTAATTAAAAAAGAAATAACTTTTTTCTAAAAGCACAAAAATGCTATGAATATGTTAACTATAAGTTTAAAAGATACTTTGAAATGTTTAAATGCTTATTGTTTCCTTAATTTAAATCTATATTCAATCACTGTAAGTTAATTTTTTGTGGGATGTTTATATCTTCCATGATGTACCAATCTTATTAAGCTTGGTATTTTATCACTTAGCAAATAATTGATATATATATGTATATACATATATATGTATACACACATTTAAACTTCTGGTGAGTTATTTTTCTTGCTCTGCATGAATAATGGGTTATCAATTTAAAATATGCTGTGAAAGCAGCCTAAAATGCTCATGTCAAGTTCAAAAATTTTCATGTTGTAACACCTGTCACGGGATGCTTTATATGTTCTTTACCTTCAAAAATAAATAATATTAAATTATTAGTTGAACCTCATTGCCCTCTTAACCACATGTTAGGTGGTGAGAAGCAGGAAGAGTGAAAATAGAACTACCAACAGTGAAAACTGAACAATATTATGAAACAATGTGGTCTGATAAGCATGCCTAACAGGAGGTATAATTAGAAATGTAAAGATCGTTATTAAATGATCATTCTTTTTTTTCTATTTAGCTTTTTTTGTGAGTAAAATCTATAATTATGGTTGTTATTACATGTAAACACTATTCAGGAGTCAGTTGAAATAACAAAAATGACATCAACATAAATTGTTACTTAGATGTAGATAGGTATTTGTTTCTCTTATTCTTTTGGCTAATTATTTTATAACTTTCACTTACTTTATCTTAACCACTCCCAAAAGTGGTTAAGGCAAAAGGAAGGCAAAAGTCAATATAAACAAAGGCAAAGGAAGCATGACTGATTTGTTTCTTTTTCAACGATAGGTTGGTCATTCAGTGAAAGTAGGAGAGCTATTCAGCAGAAGGGACTATTAACTCAATTTACTACTAAAAACAGAATTAAATTAAACAATTGACTTATAAATCAAAGGAAGGTTGCAATTTGGATACCAATTGCCTCCAGTTACAGGAAATTACCTCTTCCACCTGAATATTATTCTTGGCAAGAGCCAGAGTGATTTCTGTGAGCTGGAGGGAACCAGATAATTAGGTGGCCATGAAGGGGGCATTCTTATAGTGTCAGTACTCGACATCAGTAACTATTCTTTTATAACAGGACTTAGATCAGATTTTCTGCTGAGGTTTCTCTAAGATTTTTATCAAGGATAATTGCTCCAGAAAATGTATGACAATTTTTTTGGTGCAAAATGAGAAGTGGTATAATAACCTACTCTTGCATTCTCATTAAGTAGAAATATAATTTCAACTCAGAGTATACTTCATTTAATATACTTGTTCATTTTCACCATGTATTAAAGACTTAGTAGCCACATTCTGTGGCTATCTCAAATGATCTAATGATATCTGAGCATAAGAAATTTACTATACATTTCAGGTGTCATGTTTACAAATATGTTTAACAAAAATGCCTACTTGCCAAACTTCTTTTGTAGTTTCTAGGTTGTTAGATCTAGGCAGGCCTAGGAGGAATGAAAACCACCAGGTGAGAAAATGGCACTGTGGGAAGCTACCTGCCTGCAGACCCTACCCAGGAAGATTAGGGTCTGGGGTCAGCTTATCCAGCATAACAGGGTGCATCTTTCACACAGCAACCAGCTCAAGCCAATCAGACTCTAATACCCCAACTGCAGGTTTTTGTTTTTAAAAACCCCGATCTAAGAACAACCGAGCGAGTCCCAACCTCCCTCGGTTGGCTCCACTTTCCCTTTTATTTCCTGCTAATAAACACTGCTCTCCTTAGCTCACTGCATCCATCTGGTTTCTTGAGCAACTCTGACCTAACATAGGTCAATTCTGAAGTTTTCAAATCATATGTTGACTCTTGGGCATAATGACAATTAGCCAGTTTTCTGATTGTAAATATGCCTTCCTGAGAATCTGAAGTAGTGTATTATGTGAATGTTATCTTATGATAAAAATGACATTACGGTTATGATAGATACTTTTGGGTTTTCCATGTATACTAAGCTACTAGTGAAAGAACATATGACATTTGTTCAATTTTATTAAATTTATGATGAAATAATATTCTCAAGGAATTGTTATATATATAACAAAAGGTAGTTGTGGATACTCTGTCCAACAATGTTTTTAAGTCTTTCCACAAAAGAAAACATAGGCAGTTTGGTATCTCAAAAATAATACATTGGAGTAAGATACAGTAGTTTGACATTTGTAACTAACCACTCAGAAATTGTCAAATATAAAAGTTGCGTTTTGAGTACACTGCCATTCTTAACGGATAGCTTTTTAAACAGTCTTTAAGGAAAGTATTCTTTACTGAGATGAACAAGAAGTTTAGTGAACTGCATTTCCACTATTGCAGAGTTATCTGAGAAACATGTGTTAAAAACAAAAGTTCATGTGTACTCTGGACTTTCTGTTCGCAGCTCAAAATGAAGTGAAAATGTGGCTTATATCAGCTAATGTATTATATTACAATTCCTAAGAAGGGTGTGGTGAGGAGAAACAGAAGGTAAAACAACATTTCCTGATGAAATCGGAGCATTACCAACACAGGTGTGAAGTGTGACATGGATGTGAGCAAAGATCAAACAAACCTACAGACCGAGCCCCATTATGTTGTTAACACCTTAAGTAAACTCCACTCAGAGTAGAGAGTAATCAGAAACAGAGGACAAAGAGAAGTTTCTCTCTCTCTCTCTCTCTCCCCCCCGCCCCTCTTTCTCTGCATGCACACACACATGCACATATGCACACGGATGAAATCTATTTCCGGAGAACGGAAGGGTATGGGAATGATTTTACATTTTTAAATTTATTGAACATGTTTTTCTATACTGATAAATACAGAGTGGGGCAAAGTAGGTTTACAGCCATTCATATGAAAAATATCAATAAACAATATGAATAGTTAAATTATTTATAATGTTATAAATAATATATGTATTACATTATTTAATATTTTATATGAACCAGTAGTTAATAAATAGTAATACAAATAATAAATAATAATGCCAAAATAAACTCTGTGTTTTACATACTCAACTGTGAACTGACTTTTGCCCCACCTTGTATAATATATATTAAATATATTGTTTTTGTTACTTATGCTGTCCCTTAAAACCAACATTTTTTGAGTAACATGTACACATGGCACAAAATTATTAAGATGTAAAGTTTATAAGGTACCAAATCTGTCTCCCAGACTTCACACAGACAATCACTGTCGCTAGTTGTTTTCTGTTTGTTTGTTTCTATTTCACATATATTTCAGAATATGTAATCACTCAAATGTAGTATGCTATTGTGCTGTTGTATTTAATCTCACACAAAAAAAGTGAAATCAGCATGACCCAGCCATTTTATACACAAAGAAACTGACACTGCGACAGCTTCAAATAATTTTCTCACTTATAGTTAATTAATTTAAGGAGCACCTTGTTTGCACTACTACAAAGTAAGAGTATATCCTAATGTAAAATTTTGTTCTTTCTTGAGGCCCAGCAAAATTCTGGTTTAGGAAAATAAACCTTGGCTAACAGTCTAGACCCTTGAATCAATAATATTTCTTAGTGATGGAATATTTCTAAATTATTAGCATTGAAATGCCTAGAGAAAATTTCAATGAGGAAATAAAACTGCTTTCAACTTGACTACTCCTTTCATGTCATGAAAATGTAAGATGATACTGAGAAAATACTACATTTCAGTATTTTGTTGTGTTCGCACCTGGTATTTATTCTAAGGAAGACAGCAACTACAATTTTTAATAAAGAACTGTTAAATTTGTCATAAAATATTTACATGTGGGTAAAATAAAAATACTTAAAAATAAATACTAGAGTGATTTCATATTGGCAATGGTTTTATTAAAGGAGATTCAAAAAATTAACTTGACTAATGTGATTTTTAAAAACTTAGACACATAGGATCTGGAGACTTAATTCAGTAACTATGCACTGCTCAGGAGATAATCAATAGTTCCTATGAACATCAGCTTAAAAACCCATGGCATTTTGGAAACAGGTTCTACTAAAGCATCATAGATTTCATAAACTAAATTTTAAGCTGTCATCTGGTTTTAAAGTTTACTACTAGTTGAAATTGCTTAATAGAGGGTATAAAAAGTATCTGCTGTCAAACCCCATCTAGCCACTTTATAGGTGTCTTGTGCCAAACATGAAATTTTATTTCCCAGTATTGGAAAAGGAAGCAGCCCAAATCACCTTGAAATTTTTTATGTGCTTAAATGAGGAGAATATATTCAAAACCTTTTGGTAGATAGGTTTTCCCAACAACCTGTGTATTTTAGAGATAGTAGTCACCCTTGTATATAAAAGTTTGGGAAGTGCAGTAGAAAATATTTATGTTTAAAAAAACTCCATTTAATTAGTATGCATTCTTTATAAAGCAGCATAATGGAAAATGCCAAGAAAAATTCAATAAGGGGAGTTAAATGTACTGTGAGAAGAAGAATTTATAGCATAGTTATGAGAAGTAAATAACCTCAATAAAGAAAGTCACAGCTCTTGAATTAAAGTGGTGTTGTGGATATTTTGAGAAAATTTACCAGGCCTAATATGGCCTGTTGGTTTTTATGTATCTTGTTAATCAATTGATTAAGAAATTAATTTATGTTGGCTTGAATAATCCTCCTTTCAATAAGCACTAAACATTTCTGAATGGACTTCCATTTCAAAGCTGATTTCCTGAAATGCCTACTGTTTTTTTTTTTCTTTAGTCATACATTCTCTCCTGGACTCACAGCACTTCCCTCATTCTCTTTTTCTTTTCACAAACTTATACAGCTTTTTTTCAAAGAAGTTCTAAGACAAAACCCAAACTGTGGAGTTAAATATTCTTTGTGGACTTTGTGTGGTTGCATACCAAATGAAGTATGTAATACTTACTTGTCATCATCCTTTCTCAATGGAATATTAAAATAAATAATCAAACAAATCCCTACTGAGAAACATACCACACATTAAAGCTGCTTTGGGCACAATTTTACATACAGCTTTTTGAGGAAGATCTATCCTTTATTTCAGCATGCAATTTAACTAAGTATAGGCTGCATGTTCAAACAAAGCTGGTTTCTTCCCTTTTGTTTAAGACAACTTTCAAATTTCTGTGTGTGCACTTAAGGAAGTCACCCACATGTAATCACTAGACCATCTGTGAAAAGGAAAATTATGTGTGCTAAATTTGCTGCATTTCTTTAGGTCTTAAATTTGCTTCATAAATGGATCAAATGGACTGA
Source organism: Trachops cirrhosus (assembly GCA_028533065.1). Lineage (NCBI taxonomy): Eukaryota > Metazoa > Chordata > Mammalia > Chiroptera > Phyllostomidae > Trachops > Trachops cirrhosus. Next base: position 34,869,449 of record CM052549.1, on the reverse strand, counting down.
AATTCTCTACATTTGAAAAGCAATGGAGGAGATAATCATGCTGTAGTGATTTTATTCTTAATAGAGAAGGGATCAGTGATATGTAGTAATAAATACTAGAGAATACTGAAAAATACACTTTTATCGTTGATGTAGTAGTCAATATGACTAGTTTTATTTTGTTGAGTAGAAAACAATTTTAAAAAGGAAAACACTAGAAAACCTCATGGAGTTTTGACACATAAAATAATAATCTAAATATACAAGAGCATTATGCTAAGTTAAATAAGCCAGGAGGTGAAAGACAAATAGGATATGATCTCACCTGTAAGTGGAACCTAATCTACAAAACAAAAAAGTAAGCAAAAGATAACCAGAGTCATTGAAATAAAGAACAAAGTGACAGCAACCAGAGGGGAGAGGGGAGGGGAAGGGTCATCAAGGAACATGTATATTAGACCCACGCACAAAGTCAAAGTGGGGTAGGATTGAGGGTGGGAGGTAGGGGTGAATGGGGCGGAGGAAAATGGTGGGGGGAAAATGGAGACAACTGTACTTGAATAACAATAAAAAGAAAAGGAAAGAAAACTCTAGATGTATTCTTCAGATTTCAACCAGAAATTTTTATATTTGAAAAGTTTTACTATTATTTTTGTTGTGTTATCAAATAATTACCTTCTATAATTTATAAAATAGTAAACAAAAAGTTACATAATTTCTACATGATTATATAGAAAAATACATTCAGTAATAGGGGAATGACCAAGTATCTTTTGTATTTTAGGTTGTTGTTGTACTCAAAAGTCAAGAAGAAAAATAGTTTAATGATGTATTTTATTAAGCTCCAGTATACAAGCAGTAAAAAATATGGAAAAATTATCTTTCAATGCAAACTAAAGTTTTCTGCCTTTATCTGCCTATTTCTATCTTTTCAAAATCTGACTATGCATTCACTACCCATCTTCATTATTGAAGGAAAAAGGTAAAGAAGAAAAACTGGAAAGAAAAACGGTTTAGAGGAAAGGATAGAAACAGTATACAAAATGTTTTGTTTTATTTAAAAAAGACTAGAAGATGTAAAGTCGAAACAGATGAATATAGAAGGCCTTCATCAACTCAAGGTGCCTCAGCGGGGCCTCTGCCAACTGCACCACCGGTTAGAGCGATTGTACCGATTAAGCTCCCTAATGATGAGAGCATGACAAACCTTGGAATAGGATGAACGAGACAATCATTCGTTTCTTTTGATTTGTCAAATTTTTTACAAAATTTGTAAAATTCATTTGTTAAATGAATTTTACATATCTTCATAAAAAGAAACAGAATACGTTTCTTTCAAAATAAAAATTTTAAAGTTCTAGGGAGGATGTATAGTATTGAGATGGTAACTTGAAAGAGACTATTAAACCACTTTGAGTTAAAAGAATCATAGTCTAGATAGTGCAATCATCAAAGCAGCACTTAGTGTTTCCTCATTTTTCAAAGTAGTTTATGACCAAAAATGGTAGTTGTCCATCTGATTGATTATCTATAGAAAATTCACTCTTTCATTCATTGTTCTCTACGCACCTATTAAAAGAGATGCTGTCAGCAGTTTAGGGTCATACGGACTCTTCCCACGGCCGTTTTCAAAGTGCGAATCTTCCAGCTTAAAAATGTTGTCCTGTAGATAAGAAAGAGAAGGACTGCATTTATTTATGATAAGAAGTATTTTTAACATGCCAGTTTATCAGAGAGAGATTGAGTATTCATTCCCATTATCAAGGAGTATAATTATTTATGTAAACTTCAGATACGGAAATATAACCAAGTGAATTAAAATCTAGCTAGTACTAGCCAAAAATCTACTTAACTCAGTGATTTTTAGTAATGTTTAGCATGTTGCAAGTAATAATGTACAAATGAACTCTGAAGACAAGACATGTCATGAAAAGAGTAGAGGGATCATTTTATCACATAGGTATGCTAAGGGCTATGTTAATGGATCTTGAAAGAACAAATTTTAAATTTAAACGACTCTTTTTACTCCTTCACAAAAAGAAGAGAATCACTCCACTATATTTAATTTCTAGAATAAAATACACTATTTTACTTTTCTTTATGTTCCAGAAGGAATTGCTAAACAGCCGTAGCAGTCCCATTCTCCCTTCTTGCCATTACTACAACTTTGCTACTTACTCTAAGCGTTTTAAATTACTCATGTTGGAAGGTGGAAGGTGCCTGAAACTATCCTTATTGATTTCTCTAAGTGAGACATATAAAAGGGTACGTGAGGGGAGGTTTGCCTGGAGGTGGTATCATAGAAGAGCAAACACATAGCTGACACATTTTTATCACTGGGAAGTCTGCTCAGTTGACTCAAGTACCCAGAAACTCGAATAAATGTTTTAGTCCAGAAATATATTCTGAGGGAGGAAGATTCCAGAAAGCACTGCAACAAAATCCTTAATGACGAGGCAACTAACTTGTGCCTGAGACCCTGCCCTCAGAATGTGTGTAGCTACTGCAACTTCTATGTGACAGTACAATACAGTGGGGGTGGGGTATTTCTGAGCACTCTTTCAGAACCAGGTGCACTAGGAAATAAATTAGGTCAGAATATGCATGCTCTTTCCAGGAGCACATTAACTTGTCCAGAGGCTGAAATGAAATAGTTTCTTTGGCAATTTCTCTACTATTCATATAAAAATGTATTTTTTATCTTCTTAGAATAGTAAATGATGTTCATTTTATGGCCAATGGAACATTTTATTTAAAGTTTAATATTTCTGATGGAGCTAATGGCAGAGTTTCAAATTATCACTCTTGAAATTCATTTGAGTTAGGGAAGAAGAGTGAAATAAAAAGGAAACCAGAAGTGTTCTCTTTTTATTACTGTGAGTAGGAATTACTGATTTTATTCTTTCCTCGCATTGATTCTGTATTTGGTAATTAGTCGTCCCTTAGCAATGATGGCTTCTGTAGCTGGGTTCTAAAATTGACCCTGTGTGATATTTATGGGGTTTCTCAGAGTCTCCCTAAGTTGCAGCGGGAAGAACAGTGATGGGGGAGGCAGGGCCAGCGAGGCCAAAGGTTAGCTCTGGTGCTTTGGTCACCACTTGATACCTTCGAGCCTCCGGCTCCAAAATGTCAGTGCTCATAATTGACTTGTTCATTGTGAAAACATTTTTTTAAAAAATGAAATAAAACCTTTTAAATCAGCAAAATATAAATAAATACAATTTATTTTTATTCTAGTAATACTGCTTATATCACCATTATAATAAATAAATTAATTAATTAACCACACATGGCCATTATTGTAAGTTTTCCTAGTAAAATTTGAAAGTACTAGCACTTAAAGACAATCATATAAATCACAAACTTACAAACTTGTTTACAAATATAAATTTATCACAGGCACTTGGATATTAAGATTATAATATGAAACCTATTGGTGTATACTAAGAAAAAGCATAGACAAACCTCTTAAGAAATATTTCAATGTAAGTTGATAAAAATTAGAAAGCAATCCAAAAGAAATATGTTTAGGAAAAGATATACACTCTACTGCCACAAGTCATAAGAGTATTATTTAAGCTTGTATATATGATTACTTATCACAAGTTAGAGGTAGCAGCAGTGAAAAGTGGTGGTGTGGTTGAAAATGTTGTTATAAATATTATTACAAATTTCTTGTCATCATATGACATTTTCCAGTACTGACAAAGCTGGAGGAGATATCCCTCAAAGTATGAGACACTTGATAACTGGGATCATATGTCCAAGTTAATAAGACAATGCCAAGGTGGATGAGAAGTACTTCCAAACTCATGTTTAGTATTTGATGTACAAAGTAAAGGATTAGACTTCATAGGAAGAGAGGTTAAGCGTATCAGTTATGGTTCAATAGAAGATGAAAATCTATCCTTTGTCATGGTGTCAGGCAATATGTTCAAAGCTGGCCTGCTTTTCCTTTCCTCTTTTTTCCCCTTTAAATATAATTCTTACCCAAATTTCTAGGTATCTATCATTCAATTCTGCATTCTTATATGATTCTATTGAAAGGTAAAGAACAAAATTTCCTTTTCATCCTAGTGAGTTGGGGTCCTGGAATAAATAAATTTGGTTTCTGAATAAGGAAGTAAAAAAGACATTTCTTACTACATACAAACGTCTGTAGTGTAAAATTCATACCCATTACACATAGTAATGGGGTTCAAGGGTGTTGAAATCAGACAAAGCTGGGTGTTATCCTTGGCTCTGCATTTTATTAGCTTTGTGCCTCAAGCAATCCTTACACCTTTCTCAACTCAGATTCCTCATCTGCAAAAGGAGTATAAAAAAATCTTGTAGGGTTAATGTGAAGATTTGTTGTAATAAAGTATATAAAATAATTCTTATTGTTCCCTTAATAATATTAATTAATTTCCTACTTCTACTGTTTTCTTTGTAACTGGCAAAATAAAACCACTCTTTCCTGTACTGATCCATCTATTTTGTGCCACAGTGGAAGTACCTGCCTATCTTTTCCTCAGTGGAAATTAGGACATATGTTTAAAATACATGTCCATTTTTGGACACTAAAAATACATCAAAAATTGTTCTTTGCTATGGCTAGGCAGGTGTCTAGTTCAAAAGCTATCCTGAAAAACATTGTTAAATAAACTATATATAAAAATTATCAACAAGACTGCCTTTCTGATATGTCTGATAAATTTAATGTGATTGATACAAAGAGATACAAATATTGCTCTTTCTGTTATCTTATGAGTGAGACCTGTTAGGTGAAGATATTAACCTATTGTAAAAAAAACTTAAAAGAACTATGTTAATATAATAGATTATTAGCATCCTATGTTGTCATATGTAACATGTCATGTAGAAAACTCTCCAATTGTACTTCCTAGGCCTTTTGAAATTTTATTGCTAGTAGATGAGTTTTTTTGTTTTCAAGAGTGTGAAATAGATCACATATGCAAATAGTAAACCAAAAAATCCTAAGAACAATATACACAATTAAACTGCATAGTTTATAAGTCTTACCTGGGCTGAAACAATTTTTATTTTTAGTAATACATGACCAAAAATCTAGCTGCATGGATTCTAATTGCTTTAGCAGATACTATGAGCATATCATTTAAGTTATTATGCCATATTTTATTACATGATTGCATCAGTTTTCAGCAACTAGTTTTAGCTTTCAAGACCACTCTTTCCCCTCTGTCTTTTGGATTTCCTGAATGTTATTAGACTGTGGTGAGGTAAGGCATTAGAGGAAATAATAACTGTGCTAATGTCTAATCCAAAATCTTATAAATTATAAACCATGGGTGACATCATGGAAATATATTTCCTAAATCTCAATCTTGTCCAAGTAATAAATTTAGATAACAATGTTGTAATTTTATTTGTTTTATGTAATGATTAAAACATAAAGGATATTTGTAAAAGAGAAAAGAATATAAAATCTTACATCTAAGTGATGGAACTTCCATTTTTGGTGGGGAATGAATATAATTGTATCAAAATCAATCCTTAGTATTTAAAAGTATATACTGTTACCTTTTTTTCACCTTTTTTTTCTCCCATCATGCTCTTCACAAAAGGCACCTTGTTTGCCAGTTACACTGAATCAGGTACTCCCTGGTCATGCCATACTTTGTTTTGTCTTTGCCAGAAACCTCTTTCTTCTTCCTCACTCACCCTGGGCTCTCAACCCCAGGTGAACTTCCTTTTCTTTAAGAGTAAGTTCAAAAGTCACTTCCTTGAGAAGTCTTCAGAGATTCATGCAGATATAATTTATTAGTTTCTTTTGTGCATGCCCTAATTAACAATAGTATACAGGCAGTGACCAAACTGGGTAAAACTATTGGTTTCAGCAGAGAAAGGAGGTAATAGGATCTCACAGGAAATATTGTGGCATACTGTATTTTGCCCAAAGGAGATCCTTTTGTGGATCCAAATTCATCTGCAATTTATTTTTCCTAAAAAGGTGACTCTATGATCTACGTTATGTAACACTATAGTCACAAGCCGCATGTGGCTATTTAATTTACTTAGTTAAAATTGAAATTACCATTCTTTGGTTACACCAGCTACATTTCAAGTGCTCAATAGTCACAGAGGCTTGTGAGTGTAACACTGTGTAGACACAGGCATTTCCACTGTCGAGGAAGCTCCTTGGGCAACAAAGCTCCAGACCCAGACTCCTATTCCCTAAGCAGGAAGGAGTAGAATCAGAAATCAAAGCGCCTCCAGGGAGAGAAAACTTGTCCTCAGATCACAATCACAGCAGAAAAAGTTCATGAATCATGAGGAATTATACTAAATACACTGGTTGAGCTATTGATTTTTATGAACCAGGGCTATGCTAAGTAACATCTAATGGCTGTGCAGGTGAACAAATAAGTGTTCTGTATTTTCTTGTATGTTAGTCTGTTTTAATTTTAATCATGTTTCCCTAATCTATGCAGGTATAATTTTTACCCATAATTTAAAGTTTAGGTTATGATATCCAGACCACTAGATTTTCACTGATTTTTCCCGGCAGGAAAAAAAAAATGTTTTATCCCTAGGATTTGCATACCAACCTGCTCATACTCTCGATCATTGTTACCTTCAACCTTGATATTCAATAATGCAGGTGTTCTGTGTTTCCTACTAAATTATTCTAAGGTAAGAGATAAATCTTATTCAATACATTTCTATTAATACTAAGCTACAGCCTAGCATGAGACGAATCACAATAGAAGAATCGATGAAAAAATGAGTGAATAAATGAGTGACTATGTGACTGAATGTAAGAGGTTTGATAGAAAAACCATATTCAAGGAATAGCAAGGACACAGCCATGGCTTCTAGGAGCAAATAATTTCAGGATATGACACACATATGAACATAATTTTACAACAGGTGATATTCTATCAAATTCAAATATTAAACCAAGTTTTCAAGTCAGTTTTAGGAAATATGATATTCTAACTTTTTTGTGTTATGTGTTATTATTAATATACTATTTACTTAGTATACACTTCAAAGATGAGTTTACTCTTAATATAAAACATGAAGAAATAAAGCCTAAAGACAAAGGGTATACCCTTACAGTGCCTTTAGATTTATATCCTTGTTTCTCTTCAATTTTCATGGGACCCTATAATTTTTCACTTAGTATTGATATTAAGCTTATTAATAAACTATTCCTCTCAACAGAGCAATCTGCACCAAAAGGTAAAGTTATCATAACATTCCTTTGTAAAACTTCCAAAATCTTTCTGATCAATGTAATCTCATCTCTCCTGTGTATCCCATCATTCAGTCATAACTGCGTTACCTGATCAATTTTTACTTCTAATACATTTGGGATGTAAGCAAGTGTGAAAGCAAACTGGAGATGCTGTTGGAGCTTGCCAAATGTAGTTTTCTACTTATCAAAATGCATAATTACTTATTGGTATTCTCATCTTTGTACTTATTTTAGAACTTTCTAATTTATACATTTTCTGAAACACTAATCTAGTTGTTAACTGATTCTGTAAATACATATTGAGCTGTGACTCTAAGAAATATGCTTGGAATATGAAATTGAAATGTCTAATTGTTTAACTCAAGTAGCATAAAAGAACTCACAACACAATTATATAATGATAGTAAATATGATATTATAATTTTTATAAAGTCTTTGGTAGCTATTACACTTAACACTGAACACATACAAAATACTAATGATGTAAGACTCCATGTACATTATTTCACTTAGTATTCAAGCAACCCTCCTATTTTACCAGTTTTATGGATGAAAAATTGAGACATTTTAAATATAATATTTCAAGTTGTAAAGCTGATAAGTGATGGAGTAAGAATTTAAGAACAGCACTATATCTTCTAAATCTGTGTTTTTAGCCATAAAAAAGGCAATTTACCATAAATATTATGTGAGATATACCCTAAAAGAATAGAAACTGGAAACCATAGGAGTTCAAAAATGTGGAGGTTTACTTCTCTATTTCAGTATATGAAAAGAGGCTTTATTTGATTTAGTTCTTGAAAAATGTATTTTGGTGGGAGATGAGCATGCCTGAGGGTGTGCATGTGTGTGCCTGGCAGGGGGCACCGCGCTAGAGGAGCTCATGGAGAGAGGACAGAGAAAAGCAGGGAGGCAGATTACTCTATCTGGAGGAAACAGGATGAACAAAAGCCCTTTGAGAAATAAAATCCATATTTAAGATAGAACACAAAATTGAAGTCAGACAATGAGGAATATATATGTGTGTTAAGAGATAAGGCTGAATATAAATGTGGAATCAAGCTGTGGGACAGTTTCTGTGCCAGAAGAAGCAATTTAGTCTGTGTTCACAAGGTGTCAGTGACACAGTGATAACTTTAGTTGGAGAACAATAGCATCAGGAGGTGCAATATTATGATGAGCCTGACAGTGATGCGTAGGATCATTTAGAGACACACAAGTTTGGTGGCAGGGAGAAAACTATTGCCACAAACTGGAGACGGAAAGGAACTTGGATTTTTTACATGGTTTAAAGGAATTTTTTATGTTGTGACTTGGTCAAATCATTTAGCTTCATTGTAGCTCAGGTTTCTTAACTTTGGTTACATCAGAATCCCCTTTAATATTTTGGCAAATCTATGAATTTTTCCCTCATGGAAATTGAAGCTCAGCATACATACAGTACATAAGCAATCTTTAGTGTTTATTGACTTTATGTAGTCATGGTAAGAGGTTCTAAATTAGTTCTCCTCCAGAGACCTATTCATTTCTAGCATGATGTGATTCTATCTTCCTGTCCCTCTGACCTTGAGCATTTGCTTCTGTTGTTCACTGTCCCCCTCCTTGAACATAAATATACGTGATGAATCAAGTGATTAACCAGATTTTTAGAAGCCATTTTTTATTTCCATTCTCCACATACTATTATTTGGAATTTATTTATTTTTATAAATTCAGCCACTAAACTTCTGCCCAATCCCTCTGCAGTTCTAATCATTCAAACTTGGGTTTCCTGGCCTAAATGGAATCTGCTTATTTTCCATAGTTGTCTCAAAATTGAGAGCTATTAAGAGTCCTTGGCTCTTCAAAAGACTAAAGGAGCAATTATGAATAATAAACTTCAAAAAATTACTGTCAGAAGTAGTTATTTCACAATATACATTGTGGGAAGATACAAAGGAAATGTAACCTGGTCTTTGTCAGGGAGTGCTGAAAAATTTAAAAAGCAATGTTGTAAGAATAAAGCAAGTATAATTTTCTGCCCTGATTATAATGTATTAGCCCTGTCTTATGTTTAACTAAGATTTCAGCCATATCATATTAAAATTTTACCTTTTCTACAATAAAACAAAGGAAAAATTCTGCAAGTAAACCACTGTTGATTGAAAAAAAGGAACTTGGTAAAAAGTAAGTTCAAGGAAAAGGCATATCTGTCAAGGATTTTAGACCCGAGTGTATTAACAATAATTTCCTTTCACATTAACTAATAGTTCTGAGTATTTTTATATGTACAATAATATAATAATTGGTTTTAAATGCAAAATGTAGTTGTTTGAAGTGGAAATATTTTGAAGCAATAATGGCAATTATTATACTTAGTAATTGCCACTTTATTTTTAAATATATTCTTAGGAAAAAAGTTTCCTCAGTAAGTACAGCTATATAATAATTATTTTGAAAAATGTATTTTATCTGTAAAGTTAAAATAATAAAATAGTAATAAAATAAATAATAAATAAAATAATAAGATAATAAAAATACTCCAGTTATATAAAATATGACCCAGTTTAATATTCATGCTACATATGATCAATCTCTAGTTACATCTATGTAGAACTTTAAATTAAATACAATTTTTGTTTCTGAGGAATTCTTAGGACCCAAAATGGAAGTAAGAATAAATAGTATCAGGGTAGACAACATTCCCATAAAGTTCATAAATAGTTTGAACTGAAGTAGAGACAGTTGGCCCCTGGCTTCATTTATTTCGATTTCTGCTGTTTCTGTTCAAGCACTGTTCTAGAATAGTGGAAATCATACCTCTGAAATTGGTCTCCAGAGGTCATATGGCTTTTTTGTGACCCAGAATTTTCCCATTATTTGATCTTTAAGGTAGATGCAGTAAAAATATTCTTCTTTATGAATTATGAAATCTAGATTCCATGACCCATTATGCCAATTATTGATTGTATGTTATAAAACAAGTTTTTAAAATCTCTGAAGTGTCAATATTCTTATCTATGAAGTGGAAACACACCACAGAATTACCTCTAGAATTAAATAACAATGTATATTAACAGAGAAACACACTTAAGCCACATAGAAATTTAGTTCATTAGCATTTTAGTTATCATAAATACACTATCAATGGTACATCTTTGCTATGGTAGCATGCTGATAACTCATTGTCTATAATAATAACTAATATCTCCTAAGCAATCATCATGCAAGCACACTCTCCTAAGTGTTTTGTCAGTATTTACTTTTTTTTTTATCCTTACACTGGCTCTTAAAGTAAGGTGATTATCCAAATTTTGTAGATGAAGTAACAAGGAGAGAGAAAAAAGGACCTGCCTGATGTCACATGGCTTGTAATATAACAGATCCAGGTAATCTGTTTCCAGGAACTATAAAAATAGAGGAATTATAAAAATCTAATTTTTGTATGTTTCATTTCCACAAATGTTACTTTGTTGACAACCATTACACATAAAGTGTTGTTATACCTAATATCTATGAACTCTGCATTTGAACTGACCATGAGAGATAACATGTATTTCAGATAGTCCTCATATTATAGGGTTAATAAAAACAAGTAGGAGGAATTAACCGATTTCTAACCTTATTGGCAGAAAAATATGTGAAGTAACTTTGTTTTCAGGTGTATGTAAAGTTAGTATCACTTTATTCAGTGTCCTCATAGTAACAGTACATACATACAGTCCTTACAACTGGACTAAGTAGGATTTGCCCTCTAAATTTAAGAGACATGAACTTATCTGAGTTCCCCAAGAAACACCAGTGACCCAATTCATCTGCTTTTTGTCATCATTAAAATTAATGGTGTAAACCAAGTAAAAGAGAAAGCACATGTGTTCATACTTCAAGCAGATTGTATTTTTAATAAGAGCTTAATTTGAGTTTATGCAGATATCACAAACCTGTCACAGTATAATTATTTAGCTATAAATGCCTGATAACTCCCAAGGTACATAACAATGAAAGAAAAAATTCTATCTTGGCTAGAGTGAGAAACTCCAGAACACGGACAATTCACTGTCCAGTATTTTACCCCAGTGAGACTCAGTAGAGTAAGCTCAGTTCAAGAGCAGATCTTCAGCCCAACGAAAAATACAAGTGGAATAATTCACTTGATCTTTTCACTTGAATTTTGTCTTATATATTTAAAACATACTAACTTTTATTTGCCATCTTATAATTTCAGAAAGCATCAGAATGCTTTTCAATCCTAAATTCTGAAAGGACAGCCATTACCTTTTTGCCAATTCCTTTTATAAAGGTTTTGTCACATCCATGATTAGACAACATGGGGAATTTTATCAGTCTAAATGTAAATATGTTGATACATAGAGCATATGTATTGTAAAAGAATTGGAATCTACTTATATGGTTTCTTTACATCTTAAGATTTTTTGATCATGCCACCTGGAGAGTAATAAGGCCAAAAGAACTAACATTTTACTCAGTCTTGAGTAAGTCTCTCACTCTGGTCTTGTCATAATCAGATAATGTAAATGTGTAATTTTCTTTCAGCAAATTAGCAAATTAAAAAAAAATTCTTATTTAGGTAAAGGTATTGAAGAAAACAGACAATCCTGTTTTGGAGAATAATTCGGGGTTTAGAAAGATTATTAGGTTTTCATATAGTTTATCTTGATAATTTTGCTCTTGGAAATAAATACAAATGCAAAAGAAAAAAATGTAAAGCAAGAAGAGGTTCATTATGGCATTTAGAATTCTGGAAAAATATTTAAATGCTAGTAAGAAGGGGACAGTAAGTTATGACACATCTACAGAATTGCATAGGACATAGGTATTAGAATAGATGTTTATATTACAGAGGTTATAATATATCATCCCCTAGTATGCACGAGAGATGGGTTGCAGCAGCCCTGTGATTACCAAAATCTGAGGATGCCCAGGTGCCTTCGTGGGCCCTCCATATCCATGGGTTCTGTATCCCCTGACTCAACCAACTACATATTCAAGAAACTGCCAAATTAGAGGGCTGGCTGTTCCTAGAATTGTTACTTCTGTTAAATCATTAGAAGCAATATGGAGTAATGTAAAAACTATGTAAGATGAATAAGAAAAAGTTGAAGGAAATGTATTAATTTTTTTCTTTAGCTTATGTTATGTGGGTATTTTTTGTTTATATTGTTTTTCTCTATTTTTAATATTTTATATAATGATCATGCAACACGTACTAAAAAACAGGGTCTCAATATCCTAGTATTTGAGTAAATATTTAAATTGGCAGGGAATGGACTGACTCTGGCCCCAATATACCTTCCACTGTACTTAGCACTTTTACTCCTTATCCTTTTTGCATTCCTCTCTTCATCTTATCATGTCATGTACACGGCCACTGTGGGCATTTGAGTTTGCAACCCCTATAAAACATTGAAACTGATCACCAACAACCACATTACATTCACCATCTAAGAGTCCCTGTTTTTCAGATTTATTTCAAATAACCAAATCCTCAGAAGGACTGTAGTCATCCTCTCATCTCGTGATGGAAGTACTACAAATTTTAGCAACTAATCATGGTTAATCATAGAAGTTAATGGGAACTTCAAAGTGACCTGACAGTTCTTTAAATAGCATAGTGTCATATATCTCCATCATTTTTCACTCATTTTTATGTAATTAACCTGATTTATACATGCACTGCTTTTTAACAATATATTTCTGCTTTATTAGAAAAGATATTGACCATGCCAAGTATTTATATCTAACTTAATTTTCCAGAATCCTTAAAAGTTGAACTTTAAGGCTGTGTGGTTAACTACTGAAATATACAGGCAGACCAATATTCATAAAAGTTTTCATATATTGGATGGTTTCTTTTGCTTTCAAATGAATGAGCATAGAGACATTCCATGTCACATGGTGAGTTGTCTATTGGGTATATTTCTATGATCTGCTATACTGAACACTTGAATTATTTATAATTGAATGTTTTGTACTAATAGAAATCAGTTTCTGCTTATTAAACAAGACTTTTTTGTTTTCAAATAAACACATAATTACATAATCTGGAAAAATCAAGCATTTTTGTTCAGCTCATTAATTAGAATGTTTGATGTTGAAAATTATACTTTATGCCTAAAATTATCATTCAGATAGATTGGAAAATTATATTATTCTAAATAATATTTTTAATTAGAGAAAATAATAAATCTCTATTATAAATTATTTTAAGAGTAGTTGGTTGCCCAATTAATATCTTGCTAACTTGCCCATAGCCATTTACAATCCTTACAAATATACTTTAATCCTTGCAATTAAAATTTGTAAAATTTAAAATGTGGGAAGAATATTAACACAAGTTGAGAATAGTAAAACATTAATTACTATAAGTTATAGCATATATTTGTACATACTTCGTGTTCCAGAAATTCAAAATGGAGGGTTGGAAGACATGGTTTAAATAAGTTGAAGCAACAATGTGATGATGTATTTGTGGCATACTCAGAAGACTGGTCCAACCTTAACATTGGACTGATGTAGGAATAATAGGAAAGAAAAAATTTGCAAAATTGTGTTTTCTAATTGCTTAGGCACTACTAAATTTTAAAAAAGGCAATATTTTCCCAAGTCTAGGTTTGATCAATGTTGATGGGTAATACATAATTCCAGTTAGAAGGCCCCCAAATAAATAGATATTCAACAAATAAAAATGGAAGGCAATATTCAGATATAAAAAAGTTACATTGGATTACTATTTATATGCATATATACTTGTAAATATGCATATACATGCATATATTTTATATATTTGGCCTCAATATGTTATATTTTACATATAAATCTGTATACTACTTAATATTATACTTTTGCCCTGGCTGGTGTGGTTCAGTGGTTTGAGCACTAGACTGCAAACCAAAGGATCACCAGTTCATTTCCCAGTCAGGATGCATGCCTGGGTTGCAGACCAGGTCACCAGTGGGGGGCATGTGAGAGGCAATCAAACATTGATGTTTCTCTCCCTCTTTTTCTCCCTCCTTTCTCATCTCTCTATAAATAAATAAACAAAAAATCTTTTAAAAAAGTTCCTCTCTAAAAATAATTTTCATTAACTCATCTTTATAACGTTGCATAACAAGGGTTTCTTAATTTTTAAAGAAAAGTTATGTTTAGCTTATGAAAGTTTAGTCCTGGAGTCCTCTTTATGGCATGGCCAAGGAAAATCTATGAGCATTTTGAATATAGAAAATTGACAGGTAAAATCTATAATGCTATTAGCTTTTGAGTTAAAGAAATTTCTATAAATTAGTGATTAATTCAAAATCATAAGAAATTCAAGCCATCTGAAATCTGCACATGGACAGGAAAACTATAATTTTGATTTTTGTGGCAAATTTAGGTTGCAAATGTCATGCTTTAGAGAAGTCATCTATAGCTTAAAAATTACATATTCAAATCCTGCCTGATTTTCACAGGATCACTTAAATGATACACAATAAATTGCTAGTGCTCTTAGTTACTGTTATTGTAGTTATAATTAAATTGTTTTATCCTTAAATTTGATATTAAAATTTAATCAGTTGGGCACCTCTTCATAGAAATATATAAAATCATTCAAAAAACATAATTGTTGAAATGTATAGCAGGTACAGATTTGACTGAAAACTAATCACTGAAAATTATTTTGGTAAACCAATTCCTGATAATATTTCTGCCATTATATTTATATTAAAATATGTTAAATTGTGGAAACTTTTTAAGAGGTGGTTTACAATATATATTTATTATATATAATTCACATATTTACTAACATTCACTAATATAATTAACTAAATACTGATATAATTAACTAAAGAATGATTTGAAACCACATTTCTTTAAAATGTGCATATTTCTTTGAAATTGCATATAGCTAATATAAATAAAACCAAAATGACTACTGACTCAAATATAAGTGATAACTATAACTTCTACATAATTTTTAATTTATTAAGATCACTATTTACATAACCCACCAAAATAGTTAAAATCACTGAATTTCAGACAGAAATAAGTGATTATTCAATATTTCAGTGTTAAAATCTTTTCCACCAAATGATCCTGCCTTTTTTCATGGTAGCCTTTGTGGGTTACTGTTACAACATTTACTCCTAATTCATAATTAATTGTACATACAATATAAATTACATCTCCAGTTTCATTACAAATTATCTTATGTTTATTATTATTGATCGAGTTGCTTCAAGTCCAGAATTCTGCCAGCTGAGCATCAGTGCTCATACAAGTGGTGGTGTGTGGTAGGACGAGATACACAATGGGTCCTTGCTATGTGTGATTACACATTTCATGTCTTTTGATTTTTGAGTTAATTCAATTTCATAAAATGATTTACACTTTTGCTAAAGTTCTCAATTTATATATCTCAAATGTCTAAGTTTTATTTATTTTCAGAAAAGTACTTTTAAAAAACTGATCATAATAAACTAAAACTGGCTACAGGCTATTTTTTCATATAATCTTTAAAATTATCATACATATTTTGAATAAATGACCTAGTAGCTCTAAGATAAAATTATATTTATATTTTGTGTAAAAGTAATTATAAAATTAGGACAGTAAATGACACAGCAGTAACATTTTATCTAACTAATGAATTATAATTCTATACATTTTGCTTTTGAAATTTTCACTCAGAAACATTTGAAAACATAAGAGATAAATCAGCTTGCTGGGTAATTGAACTGAGATGGTGAATTGAGAATAACTGTATTAAAAATTAGGTGAAATTGCTTATAGCATTATTTAGTCATACCAATTTTCCATAAATCATAAAATAATCCTCTAAACTCATCTCTTTTAGAATGATATATAATTGCAAGAATTTGGCATGGTGGAAGAGGGGTGAATATTCATCCAGTATGCTTAATGGTTAGCAACATAATACTGCTGCTCTAGAGAATATTATAAAATCTTTCCTAAAAAGGCAAAACACTCTGTTTACAGAGCTGCTTTATGTTGTGATTTTTAAAAATATAACATTTTTTTTGAAATTTGAGCTTAGTCTTCTATATTTAATTTTGTGTCTCAGATATGGCATAGAGTAGAAAGCCAGCTCCTCGTTATTTGAAGATACTCCAGTTTGCCAAAGTCAAGGTAGCACATTTAAAAAAAAGTGGAAAATGAGGTAGCTCTCTAAAAAAATACAACGATTAAATCAAAAAACAAGTATTAGAAAAAGACACGACACTCATTTGCCTCAAATATCCTATTGCTTGTGTTTAAATTTCTGAACAGGACCAAAATAAGATAAAAATCTGTTCTGAACATTAAGTGGATTACTTTTGTCTTTTTAGAGATAAACTGTCAAGTACTTGCAAACCAACGTGTAAACTGCTGTCATGGTTGCTATCCACTGTCAAAGATAATGCCATCAGAAAAATAAAGTCACAGGATGTTGAGACCTGAAAATGCCTGTGTAATGCAATGCTTCACAACGTGGGTTTCTGGAGGGATGTGAAGAATTAGGGACATGTCGATAGTAGTGAAGGTGGCTGCTACATTTGGAATGAGGTATTTTTTGGCTAAGTGCATCAATGGACTAACTATATTGAAGTTTAGGAGGACCAAAGGGAGGATGAGAGGGGGTGTTGTAGGAAATGAGAACATAGGAGTAGGAGGGTATTATGTTACACAGAGCTTTGAAACTGATCGTAAAATCTTAGACACTGTTCTGGGGGAGAAAATAACTGATGGGCTGGGACGCGGGTGGTGAGTGAAGGTAAATGGAAATGAAAAACTGCTGCAGGATCAAGTGAGGAGAAATATGAGATGAACTAAGTTGAGGAATATTCTGAATCGTGTGCTAAATGCTCTAAATTATAGCGTAACTGGAAATTTTGGAATTATGATTTTTTTGCAGATAAAAGTCCAATAACATTTACCAGAGGACAATTAGAAAACATGGAATACATCTGGTGAACTATTTATACCATATAATTCATTTTATCTTGAGCATCCCATCATATTACTCTCAGTTTTTTTTAACTTCCTTACCCTTTTAGAAATAAAGCCATCATTCTCCATGAACACTTTGTGTCCCTCTTGCCCTTTTAAAAATAAATAAGACAAAAAGGAAAAGCTGCATATGAATGGGTTATCAGGAAGACACAGCTGTCTGTTAGAGGCTTTGACACCGTTTGTTTGGAAGAGAGAAGTATAGTCAACCCAGACTACTTGCCTTACATATTTTACTGTTTTTCTTTTGTTGGTTTGTTTGTTTTTTGCTACTGTTGGGGGCATTTTATAATTGCTTCAATTCCCAAAGATACACAGCTGCAAGAAATCAGAGAAGAGGTTAGAGCAATGCTGTTTTTGTTGTTTTCCCTACCCCTGTTGCTGTTGTAAGTTGTCCGTGTGTGCTGTTAGATGATTTCATAGAACTGGAAATGAACATCAAAGGCATAAAGCCTGCTTCTGTTGATACAGCTACTACATTCACTACCTCCAGTGTCGACTTTGCCAGCCCTCTCTCCAGGACTAGCATTAAATCACAGCAGCACAAGGTGAGAACACAGGAAGATGCTAGGTTATGCGCTGGCCACTTCCCGCAGCCTCTGAAATTAGAGCCCCCGGGTCTGAGTCCAGGCTCTGGGGCTCTGTCATTGTGTGACTTTGACTTTCAACTCCCAAAGGCTGTTTTCTCCTGTGTGACAATTATACACAAAATCTTTGCTACTATTTGTATTATTGTTATTTATATAACATAGTTATATTCCCCTAAAATGAGCTAAGGCAGATGTTATTTTCTTCATTTGACCGTTAAGGAGGCTGCTTACGCTCCAGAGGGTAGAACTAGTAATTAACTCAGAACTGAAAGTTACAGTGATAACATTCATGGCCACAGTATTATATGAGAAGATAGTAGGCTTAACTGTTCAAGCTGGTGTGCATGAAACATATGATTTTTAAAATTCATAGCAAAAATTATGTGGTTTGTGTACTGGAAAAACATTCTAGGAACAAAGAACTATTATTTCTAATCTTGCTTTACCACGAGTTGTCTTAACTTGTTTCTTTCTTAAAAACAATAACCAGAGACTTGTGTAACAAATGATATATCTGAAAAACAGGTCTCAATATGTAATCATTGATTTCTACAGTATTTTTCATGATCCTCCCTCATGCCAGGGGCTAGGGTTGCAAAACTGAACAACACAGACACAGTATCAGTCCTCTGGCACGTACAACTTTGTAGAGGAAACAGACATTAAACACATACTTATACAACACTCATGTAATTTTAATGCACAGTATTCCCAAAAGACAATACCATATGCAAAATAGGATGATGATTTAACTCAGGTGGGGATGGGGAATGACCCAGTGGGAGAAAGCTTCCCTGAGGGAAGGACAGCTAAGTGGAGATTTGTGTGGCATAAACAGAAGGTATGTTAGAAAGGTGCTCAGGTATAACTCAAAAATAGTAGTTTATAGTTGTCGTTTTATTGTTATTATTACTACTCTCTATTGGATTGAACCTTTCCTGAACCCTTCATTCCCATTGACCTCTGTTCTTGAAAACGTATTGCTCTGTGTCATATTCTTGCATGATCAATGGCTTTCATCTATGTTTTGCATTTTATTTTGCTCTTGTTCCTCTGTGCCTAGCAGTGTTTGTCCCATTTTCTACAATGACTCTATTCATGTCTTGGTCTCATTTGGAAGTAGCTCTAATACTCTTGGGCAAAATTGGATATTCCAGAATCAAGACTTCTATGGTATATTATACATAGCTATATTATAACAGGTCATTGTTTTATGTTTCATATTATTTATTTTCCTAATGCCCATGTAGTTCTAAGGGCAGGCATTTATATTTTATCTGTAAATTCATTATGTTGCTATTTTTATAAAATGAGCACAATAAAGTATTTGTTGAAAATATGTTTGTTGATTATGGTAGTTTTATGACTATAATAGGGAGTGAGCGTAAGATTCCTATCTTACATAGTTTTATTCTATTCACCTCTATCATAATATGACACAGGTGGTATTTGTGTGTGTTGTAGGTTGATTATGAATACATTTTCACATCTATTTAAAGATATTAGAGCATTTCATTTTCCTTTAACTATAAAATTTGACAGAATTAGAAAAATGGTGTGAAATGCATGATCTTACTTATTTTTCCCAACTTCCTGCCCCCCCAAAATGAAATCACCATAATATGAAATATTAGTTTGAGAATTCAAAAATAAATATATGATTTAATTACACCATTGCTAGTTAGAAGATTCTGTTGTTGCCCTGAGTATTCTTTAAGGATACTTTTTTTCAGTATTTAAAACAATGAGAAGGGGGTTTTATTAGTTCTAATAAGTAAAGTCATTTGCTTAATGTTTTGAGCTTATACTGAGTGAAAAAGTCATTGAAATAAAGATCTTCCTAAAACCCAATGATGAGTTGATTTAGAGCTGTTAGGGAAGAGAATGCCACTTGGTGAAAATTATGTGTAAAAACATATCTCAATACTACTTGACAGCATGTTTTCAGAGTAGTATAAAATTCTTCCTCTTAAATGAGAACAGAATTCTCAAGATCGTATCATTCTGTTTGTTACTTCACTTGCAGGAGAATATATGTTACACATATTGCCACTACTATAACTGGTACAAATTTTGCCGTTTTAAAAATAAAGCAAATCTTTACTGGTGGTAAAGTCTTCAACAAGAGTATTTTTAACTTCATATGTACAAATCTACAAAGCTTGTCAATTTTAAATCAAGGCAAGGCAAGTAAACTGACTGGGTGAGTCAGCTTAAGTATTTAGAGAAAGATCAATGTGTGTGTTTAATGTATATTTAAAACTTTGACAATCAGTACTACTAAATCATGAGAAGTCCCCCTTTCCATTTCTAAAATGTATTCTTTGCCCTGACTGGGTGGTTCAATTGGTTGGATCACAGTCCCATACACCAAAAGGTTGCAGGTTTGACTCTCGGTCAAGGCACAGACCTAGGTTATACCAGTCATGGTGCATATAGGGAGCAACCAATCAATGTTTCTCTCTCACATCAACGTTTCTCTCTATTTTTCTCTCTCTCTCCATTCTTCTCTCTTTAAAATCAATAAGCATATCCTCCAGTGAGGATAAAAACATCCTTAAATGTTTGCTCCTTAAAAAAATGGGTAAGTAACACAGCGTTTGCAGATGATTTGCCTAAATATGTGCAGGAATAGCCTACCAAATGGCAATAGCATGTTTTCTCTGCAAGGAGGGAGGACTCAACCCAAATGCATAGAAAAGGAAATACACAACACAGAGTTGAAGGAGCAAAGTTAAATGGCATTTAAGCTTATACCTAAAGAAAAGAAAAAAAATTAAAATGGAATGAAATGCATGCTTTTAACTAACTGATTTTTTTCTATTATAAAACAACCCTTTAAAAGAATTGATTTTAAATAGTCAATATTGATTAATGGATACTAATGGCTATTTGTTTTCTTAAATTAGTAAATATTATAAAACATGTAAAATGTATCAGACATTGTGCTATAGAAAAGTGTGTAGGTATGTGCCTAGTTAGGTTAAACACATTTGATCACAATATTCCTTTGGGGAAAAATAATATAATTAAACTTTAATGTAGCAACACTGTGCTTAGTTTCAAGTAGTTTCTAAAAAATCAACCAGCCATAGAGAAAATTGATTTACTTTGACTCATGTTTTAGGCAATAGCCATACTTTTATCTCAATGACTATCCAGACATTTATTAATTTATTAGTAACTCAAAAGTAAAGGGCTTTCTTCAGTATTTTCAGTTTGTCAGAGCAGACAGTGATTTTGATTATAATTATCTTTTCTAACCTACCAAACACTGTAGAATTCTAAGGTGCTTTATCTATAATCTAAATCAGTAAGTTATGAACAATACTAAATGCTCTATTATATATAATGTCATTTTTCCAAATGGACAAATATGCAGGTTGCATTTTTACACAACTCTGTACACTCTGCTAAATTCTAAAGTCTGAATTCTTGTCAACCCACCATCTATTCTCTGAGAGCATTACTGAATTAATGTTTTACACATGCCAAATGCATGCTCTTCACAAAGAGGGGGAAAAAGCATTTAAAGAGACTCAAGAAAAATGCCGCCTGTCAAGTTGTTCCACCTCTGAAATACCTGATTGTTAAGCAGGTTGTGTCATCTCCTGCCAATTAGATCCTGATGGGGGAAGATGAAAGGCAGTTCTTTTACCAAAATAAAATTTGCCTTTATCCTCAGAGAGCTTTAATTCAAAACTCAAACAATGGAGCATAGTTTTACTGTAATACTACCTTCAGTTATCATCGTTTGAATGTTAGTGTGCACGCATTTCTGCCTTTGCCTTCCTTCCCCTGGTCTCCTTTGCCCTCTCACCTTAAAGCTCCTACTTCCCTACAAGTTTCCCTAAAGCTCCCAGCTCCCTTCCCTGTCGGGAGGAAGGCTGCTGCTGAACATCACTCAGTATATTTATCGCTTCCTCTGTATTAGTCTTCAGCAGTGAAATGCAGATTTTGACATAAATGTTACGTTATGAGTGAGAGCATCCAAAGAATTTTTAAGTATCATACTTGATCCGGAGTATTAAAGTCTACAAAGAATTTCTGACCTATTTTGCATAAAAGGCCTCAAATAAAAATTAATAGATATGCTATTTTATTACTATTATTATGTAATTAGCCCATTGTTAGCCCAACCTGTTTCATCAAAATGGATTTTGAAGCCTATTTCTCCCTTAATTCCTTCTCTCCTTCTTTCCTTATTCCCTTCCCTTCTTTCCTTCTTTTCTTCCTCCCTTTAACTTTGGTCATGTATATCATCCAACTATTTCTTTCCTTGCTGCGTAAGGACTTGTACAGCAGAATAACTTTCAATTGCAGATCTATGTAAATGTTATTGTGAAAATTTAACTTAAATCTGTTCTCCGCTAAGGCCATATGCATATGAGGAATAAAACACATTTATCACCAGTAACAACAACAAAGAAGTGCTAAACATTTCAGCATAGTTGTATGTTAATCAGTATGGATTATTCCTGACATGAAAGTTGTTATATATGTCAAATGTACACAATGGCTTGTACTAAAATATGAGTATCTATTTACAAACTTTTAAAGAGACTACTTAGTGTTATTTCTCTAAGGGTGTACACTGGCTGGGGATTTTAACTGCATGTTCTCATTTTAATTTGCATCCTCTGGCTTTTGCACAAGAAAAACAATAATAATTAACTCTTAAGAGATGAAGAACTGATCCTCAACAGTTCAGAGGTTATGACATGAATCCTACCTGCCAATATTTGCATTAGACAGTGCTCTAATCCTTATGATAGGACTTATCACAATATATGTATTTATTTACTAAACTGCCTCTTCACTCATGTTGCTATGAGAGTATATACAATAGTAGTATTACCAACAATCAGTAGAATTCAGGAGAACTTGCTCTAAGGAAGTGATGCTTCAGGGATTTATTAAAGCAAATATGTGAAAGCAAATCTGTCCAAGAAACAGTAACAAGTGCAAAGACTTAGAAGAAGAGAGATTCAAAATAAAAAGGAACTGAAGGAAGAAAAGGAACTCCAGAGTGTCAAGAGGGGGTAAGGGGAGAGTGGTCCAAGTAAGGATACAGAGATAGGATGGTCCAAGACTAGAAAGCAGGTTTCCCTAATTGCTAGGATTAAAAGGAGGCAAGGGAATGTTGAGGTGATAGGCTACCATTTGCTTTCTGAGAAGATAGCTCTGACTTCGATGTGGAAACCAGACTGAACAGTATCAGTGGTTGTAGTGAGGATGGGGTGTGGAATGCATGTGAGTTAAAAATGTTATTTCATCAAGTGTAACCATATGTCTGGGTGACCGTTATACCTCTGGTTCAGTGTCCAGGAAAAGTGTCTATTACATACAGGTATGCTCTTAGAGGCAAGTATATTTTGTTTGTTTGTTTGTTTCCAAAATACTTTCTCAATGCCTCTAAGCTCATGGCCTTTTGCCATTTTTTTGTCCATTATTTTATCCAACCTGAAACATGGCTCAACTTCTTAAACTTAAAGTATGTACCTTTTCAAAAGTTTTCTTTTTCATTATATTTTAAAAGAAATTGTGCCCAATTCAAGATTAAGGCTTCTCTGTCATTAATTTTCAAGGTTAAGGCTCTAAGGTCATTATTATACCTATGTGTATTCCAGAATATTCTTATATATGTACTGCTGGGCATGCTCACAAAGGAATGTCACACATGTGCATGTTATTTGCCAGATATAAGGTTTGGAACAGCTGCTGTAATATTCAAAATCCAAGAAAACACTAAGTAACATGATAGCAAAGTTTATACTTAACAGCATAATATAATATCAATTCTAAAAACAAAACCACCACCATCAACAACACCACCTTTTGGGATATGAAAACAAAATGCAAGTCCCCCAGATTTTTGAAGTACTGATGAAAATGTGTTTGCTTTGGATATTTGCAATAGTGGAGTGATGGACAATGCCCAGGCAAATTCCATCTGTATATAGAACTGATCAATTTCAAAACAATCACTCTGCCCACAATAAAGATTATTTCCTTAAATGGGAAATACACTGAAGTCTATATTTAAAAGTATACTTGTATGTTTAGGCAGTCTAAATTTACTCTTTTGTGTGTTCTAAGGTGTTGTCATCCACTATGGATATAAACACAGTACATATATGTTATGTATAGTTTTAAATACAAATATTATATATATACACATTATATATAAATACTTCCCATAGAAAACATTTGTAGAGAACTACTATAGGAATTTAAAATATTTCAAATACGAATCAAATTGCCTTTATTACCTTTTTTTCCTAAAGAACACTTTATCTCTTTGTACCTATTGAATTCTGTGACTATTAATAACTTGTTTCTGCATTTTATCTTTTTCTTTTCTCATGCTCTGTGTCAACACTCCACTAGAACTCACTCTGTTCATTAAACCTTTTTTTCTAACAGATGTTGCCTTTTTTTCCTTTTACTCTTTCATGTTATCCAGGGGAGATCAAAGCATCTAGTCATTCTTGTCCATTGTATGCAGAGGTGTGTGGGTGAAATTTTGCATGATTCTTGTGTTCAGGTTGCTTCCCTAATGTTTTCAATTATTTTCTTTGATAATAGTTGATATGTGTTGATTGCTTCAATAGAAATCATTTTAAATTTAGCTACTTTTATGAGATAAAATAAAACAGTGTAAAGTGTTGAAACCATATTTAAATTGCATCTATTGTGAAGAGATAATGGACTCATTCACAATAGATAAATATTACTTTTGTGAAAACAAATCATAAAATTTTTCTCTGAAATTACATGGTATAATTTATAATTAGACCATGAGTGCATGGATAGAATATAAAAGACAACCATCTTTTAAAAATAGTTGTCTAATGTTCCTTATTTATTTTGTATTAATTTTGGGTAAAAGAAAATGGAAACACCTTAAGTACATGGAAAATTATGGCCTCCATGCGCTTTCACACATCTGACTGTGAGAGTGAAGGCAATATGGCGTGATGGAAAAGACTCTGAATTAGCTGTCAAAAGACTGAATTTAAGTCCAGCTTTTACCAAAAAGTAGTTATGGAATTTGAGAATATTATATAACCAATCTGAGTTTAAATACCTTATATTATAAAAAGACTAGGAATTAGAAGAACTATACAGTAACTATAAGTTATAGTGTTTTTTAAGTATATATTTTTGAGCAAGAATTTTATGGGAATTGTGGTCACAGTCTAACTCTGTACATATAATATTTTTAAAAAGTGGATATCAGAGATTGCTGAGCTTTGTGTTCAGTACAGTATTGTGCTTAAGTAGTTATGAGCATATTGACTTTTCCAATTTAATCATTTTATACTAAAATGTTCCAAATCCAAACATTTTTCTTAGTAGCAGAGTTGAAAAATGCCCTAAGAGATCACTTAAAATTTCAGGCTTTGGTAAGTACAAGGTAGAAAAGTGAGTAGGATTAAAATTTTTGTCATTCATATACCAAATGCAACATTTCTTTTTTTTTTTTTTTATTTTTTTTTTATTTCACCTGAAGTTGGTGTTAACCCAGAGCCTGGAAACTACTGACTGCCTGGGATGTGCTTTATAAACTATGGTGCATCAGGTTCACTTCCAATTTTTGGATGTTTGCATCATAAAAAAAGGTAATATTATGCTTACCAGTTAGATAACCTGTTCTCATTCCTCTGTCAAATAAGTTATTACACCTTATTCTAGAAAAAATTGTTTTTGCATATATTTAATATGCTGTGAAATTTTAGCATGAATTAAAAACAATTCCATATTGCTGTCAGAAAAATTTGTTGTGGTATCAAAGAAGTATCTGGAATTGCTATCTAGTATGATGTAATATAAAGAAAATAGGCATTTCTCCCTGCAAATCTTACATTTGCCTCCAAAATTTAGGCCAGCTACGGGCAAGTAAATAAGGGACACTAGACATTCATCTTTTCCAGGTTAAGTAATTTAAATATGAGGTAAGACAGCTTATTAAATGCCTACAAAATATAAATCAAAAGAAGAAAAGTTTGCAAAGATAAAAGCACTTAAAAGGAGCTTGATCCCTGGCATGTATACAAAACTGCATTAGCAACGTTCAAAAGACCCAGACTTTCAGCCTCTGTGTGAAGCTTCGGAATAATTTCAAGCAAGATAACTCGTTGAAATAGAAGCTAGTCTTGTATGTCTTGATCAGTAAGCTATTTTTAGTGGATTTACATAGTGTGTATTAGGTAAGTATTTTCAAATCATGGGAGAAGTCTTGATGTATAAAAATGTGAAGGAGACCAGTTTAAATGTGAAGGAGATCGGTGGCAGCAAAAGTCACACACACAATGAATCAGTGACAGACCTGTGAATTGATTTTAGGTCCCATTAGACTCCCTTTTTAACCAGTCAGCAATTCCTGAGATTGCTTTTGGTGACCAAAGATGCACAATTCAATTAAAATGTCAGACTGGAAAATAAAAATAAGGTAAAAATGGAAAGTAGTGATTTTGTGTGGTTTGATATCTGGCAATTTTAAAAGATATATGTAAATATACAAATCTCAAAGCTGTATTCATGTACTATTATCAAATTTTCTATGACTTACATAGGAATGAATTTAAATTACTGAAGTATAATAGCAAAATATGCAAAGATAGAAGTAATTGTATCAAATGAAAGTTGAAGACCTATGCCGTTCAATTTTTTAGGCAATGATTAAAGGATGTCTCTTCACATAAATACATGTTTCTTCAAATATATTTTTTAGCTGAAATTTCTAAAGACTCATAAATACAAAATTAAAACTGAGTAAAAAATGAAACTCCCCCCCAATCTTGGTAATATTTCAATATCTTTATAAGCAGAGATAGCTTGTAAGGCCCATTTTCATTAAGTAAAGTGGAATAAAGAGTATGCTTATCTTCAGTTATTTGATCATTTGTATGTCATATAAAATTATTTTCTGTTTATTAGAGAATTTAGAATTCTATTGATATAAATATATCAGTACCCAGACTTGTCTGTGTTCTTGAAATATTGCATGATCCAAACATTAAGAAAAATTGAAAGGACATGTTTCAGTGCTAAACTTATATTGAATGAAAGTTGGAAAACTCTAACTTTATTTTAAATATTT
The DNA here is from genome assembly GCA_028533065.1 of Trachops cirrhosus. Taxonomy (NCBI): domain Eukaryota; kingdom Metazoa; phylum Chordata; class Mammalia; order Chiroptera; family Phyllostomidae; genus Trachops; species Trachops cirrhosus. Next base: position 34,842,562 of record CM052549.1, on the reverse strand, counting down.
TAAGAACTCTATTTCAAGTATGTATCAGTACTATAGATTTCAATTTTATCTTTGGGGTAAAAATGAATTACAATTTTCTTTCTTTGTAGAACATTACCTCTCCTGTGTCTGAGTGAAAAATGAGTAGGTGGGTTTTATCTTTGCTCAACACCTAGGCTAAATATACAGAGAATTAGTAGAAACAGAAAGCATTCTATGGGGTATATTAGCATTTACTTTGCTGACACATGACTCCCTGATTTATATTATTACCATATCCTTTAAAAGACTTCATGAATTTGCCACCTCATGAAATTTTACCAAGATGTACCAAGATAATATGCACTGCCACATTTGCAGCACAAAGAACTTAATGTTTCTTTAAAGAAGGTTCCTAATAATGTAATGCAAGTTGTAATTTACTTTACCTGAAATTCAATGTTTGAGAGGATTTTAGACCTGAGTATTAATGAGCACATAATACATGTTATAGCATATACCAGGGTTTCTTTCTTTTTAAGGCTTAATGATATTCCACTGCGTGTATATGCCACATTTTCTTTATCCATTCATCAATAATGGTCATTTAGTTTATTTCTATATCCTAAAATTATGATTAATGCTGCAATGAACTTGAAAGCTATTATGCTAGGGAAAATAATCCAGTCACAGAAGGACAAATGCTACATGATATGCACTTACATGAGAATTCTAAGATAATTGACTCACAGAAGAAGAGTAGAATGGTGGTTGCCAGGGGCTGGGAGTGGGGAGGAATGGGGAGTGGCTGGTCAAGGGTGCTCAGTTTCAGCCATGCAACATGAGCAAGTTTCAGAGGTCAGCTGCTCAACACTGTGCCCGTGGGTAACAATACTGAATGATATACTTAAGGAAGTCGTGGAGAGACAAGATCTTGTGTTAAGTATTCTTATCACAATAAAAACTTAATATAAAACCCACACAGGGCAGCATCATACAAATGAGGTATAACTGGCACGACATTGACATTTATGCCAAAGGTTATGGTTTTATAACAGATTACTAGCTGTGTGATGATAGGTAGGCTGTTGAAACTGACAGTTTCCAAACTTGAAAACTGAAGATAACACTTCCATCACAAAGTTGTAAAAACTAAATGCTATTCTATGGATAAGGCCATGAAATATGTAAATGATAGTCATTAATATTAATAAAAATAGTACAAAAACGTGGAGACTAATTAATTATAGCAGGAGACAAATTGTGCAGAATAAGAGATAAATCAAGCATATAATTTTCATAAAAACTCATAAAACCAGTATAAGCTATTACATAAGAATAATATCACAAATACAACATGGCTTAGTAATTTTTCAGTTAAAATCACTCTACTGGACAGCAGTGGGCAAAAGTAGGTTTACAGTTTTGAGTACACAGAGTTTATTCTTGTATTATTTATTAATTATCATATTATTTATTAGCATTATAACCTACTTTTGTCCACCACTGTATATCTTGTTTCTTTCTGGTTAGTTATTTGTTGTTTGTTATTTTTATTTTTTAAACAAAATGCCTTTAAATTGCTTTTACACATGCAGTACACAAAATAGCATTATCTGGATTTATAAGCTTGGAGAAACCACACCTTAATGATATGATATGGGTGAGAAATTCACATACTTTTGCATATTATAGCTTAATGTTTTAGGCACAACATAAATTCAGCTTATTTGCAGACTCATGAAGTGAAAATTGAGTGTGCATGAGCCACAGTGTGCTGCAGAGCCTGTTTGTCTAATTATCAAAAGGAACTGGAAACCATCCTTCCGCGGAGGAGCTTTAACAGCGCCATCATCTCAGCTGTATTTGAAGTAGCGGCTACAGTGTTTGGATGTTATTTTGATTTGTTATTGTTTTCCTACGAAAATTTTAGGTTATATTCAGTATCTCTCCCTCAGGATCAGTCAAGGCTCACATAATGTCACACCACACACTCACCGTGGTCTCAAAATGGATGCATCTACATGTCCATTCATTTCTCCCACATTTACACTGAACACAGGTATCAAAACCAATCATGGCAATAATAGTAGTCTCCTCGTACAAACTTGTACAATTCTTAACTTGCATCCTCCAAATCAACTTGATCCTAATTCTTAAGTCTCCTTTTTAAAAATCACTCTACTCTATGCATGATGGGATATTTACCATTTTTTCTATTGTTTTTTATGTCTCTGTCCTTCTATTCACTGTTGTTATCATCTTACTTATCTTCCGCATCCACCAGTACTTCACCTAGTTTTCAAAATTCAGCTTAAATGTGAAGGTCTTTGTTCACTTCATCAACAAACCATATAAATGATCTCTGAAAGTACAGTCTTATGTACACTTCACCAAGTGTTCCTTATTTACACTCATCACCTTGTTCAAACTAGGCACACATTAAGAAATGTTGAAATATAAAATAAACCTAAGATGAAATCACTGACATGACCCCGTAAATCAGAATTAAAGATTTTACACTTTATCTCCCACTGCATGCTGCTGGTGTTTCCTTGCAAAGAAGTGGGTTCTAGAATCAGACATAAACCACCAAATGGCATGCATGCCTTGGGCTCATTACAAAGTACCCATGGAAACCTTAATTTTTTCATCAGTTATATGGGGATACTTAGAGTACCTACTTCATAAGATTTTGTGAAGATTAATTGAGGTAATATATTCAAAGTGGGAAGATAGTACACATATTAATTATTCAATAACTACTATTTATTGGGAGTATAATTGCTATTATTACTGATGTCTTCACCTATGTTGAAGTTAGATATTTATGTATATATGAGCCTTTTGAGGCCGACATTTGCATTTTTATTTCTCAACATTACTATTAGGACTATGCTTAAAAATGTGTTTTCTGTATTTTTACTAGTTGATTTTATCTCTATTGAGTCATTCATCTGAATACAAATTGCAACCAATATCACTTGGGCATTGATTATAGCAGCTGAGCAGAACTGTAGCTGTAAATCTGAGGAACCCTGTACATAAGTGCCTCCATTATATCCTAGTGTTCCCTCAAATCCATTCAATAAAACCTCTTTTCCAGAAATCTGGTTTTGCTATTGTATCTTTTCTTTTCACTTTAGTGCTGTTTTATTACACCATGCCGATTCTCATCACCAGTCTTTGCTGTTTCTACTTCCCCACTTCCTGTCCTGTCCAAACTGACTCCTGCTGTGATGCTGGCCCAGTCCCACCTCCACAAGGCTGCCACAGACTACTCTGATTGCTGCCTCGCTGCACCTCAGGATCTCTCTTTTTGTTCCTTATGATTCTTATTGTGTTTATAGTCAGTGCAGTGAAACACACCTTAGCAACTTACATAATGATATATCTTCATGGCTTGCTCTAATTGCATAGGTTAGCTTTCACAGTGAGGCTGTTCAAGATTTATAAGGAAAGGTCCTTCCCACATGAAATGTGTAAGTGCTTTCATGAGATCTGCATAAATTTGAAGCAGAGATTCCAGAGTTTTATATAAACAAAGCTATGACATCATATTTATCTTCTCAATGTTCCAGAACAATAGTGAGTTCTTTCCTTTTCCCTCAGAAATAAGGACCTTCACAGTGTATTTATACTCCAGTGAATGGCAACAGACAGCATGTAATATTTGAAATTTTACCATGAAATCTCTGAAAAGTTATCATGTTAAAATTGTTATGCAATTGTAAAACAATGTTTTGTTCTCCTCCACCCTCTTGAAGTTCAATTTGTACAATGTCTAGGAATCCTGGGGCTATTCTCCAGTTAATTCAATGGATTGATCTCATTAATTTTTGTGACAATGTTTTAATGGGTAAATGTAAAACAGTTTAAGTGATATTATAAGCAACAACATTTGATTTCATCTATGAAATAGTAAACATCTTGCACAAACACCAATATAGATAAGAGGCATCCTGCATTTTATCTTTGCCTTGCCTTCTACAACTGAGCTGTCCCACAATGTAGCACCAGCCACATGAGGTTATTGAGCACATGAAATTAGCTTAATTGAGTTGAGATATAAGTGTAAATCATACTCAAAATTTCCAAGATAGTACAAAAATAATGTAAATGTTATTAACAATTTCATATTGATTATAAACTGAAATGGTAACATCCTACATATAATGAGTTAAATATATTACTGAAATTAATGTCACTGATTTATTTTTACTCTTTCTAGGGTGGCTACTAGAATAATTATAATTATAGTTGTGACTTCAGTTATATTTCTTTAGACAGAACTGTTCTAGAAAACCCTAATGTAGAATCCAAGATGCTAATGAAGGGTAAGAAGGTCTGTGTGTAACTATTAAAACAGGCTCTTCTATTTGTTTGCCTTAAGAGAGCTTCTTGATTCATTTCTACTTAATGTTTCCATCATAAAATATGTGTTGTATCCTTTTTAAACCTCAGGTTAGCTGGTTCCAGTTTTGAAAGGTAATAATCGATGTGTTCTAAGTGCATGAGACATTCCCAGGTAGGGAAAGAGCAGTATTGAAACCATGCAGATCATCTGTGTGAAGCCTGGAACAGCTGAGAGCCCTGGGGAGCCCTAGACCAGAGGCCATTACACTAGGGCAAGGGGAGTGTCCCCAGACGTGGACATAGGGAACAAGTGACACCACCTGCTTAAAAATCACCACAAGGTATCTTCTTAGTGTGTTGCCAGAGTTACCTTACTTTGTATATTTTCTAAAGTACCTACATTTATAGAATAGTAAATCAAACTATGTGTACATACTTATTGGTTAATATTAAGAACCAGCAAAGCTGGAAAACATATACAATTAAAGTTAGCACTAGTAATACAATGTGACAATGATATTGTTGCCTATGCTGAAAAGCACACATCTTGCAATATTAACGTGGTTCTAGTGACTAGAAGCTACAGACTTGACGCTGGCAGTCCTAGCCTTCTCTGTGCTCTGGGACGATTTCATTCCCTGACCACTTTTTTCTACATGAACTACAGCAGCATCTTACTTCATTTAGCCCACTGTGACCTTACTTTGGCCTTGACTTGGCAGGACTACAGCATTTGCTTATGGAGTCAACCATTGTTTCTTTCTCATTAGCTCAAGAAAATTAAATGAATATTCCTGGCACTCACATGATCATAACCTCAAGCCAAAAAAAAAAAAGACACTGAAGTCTTCAGATTTTACATGATTATGAGGTAGTTGCCCAAATAATTTAGAATATACATACATAATTTTTCAGATTATCATCAAAGTTTTAAATTTATTAGGGTTTTAAATAACTCTGCAAGGTAACTTGCCAATGCCAATTTGAAACACATAGCAAGAGGAGGCAAATGTATTCTGACTTGTGGAAATTCAGTCTAAGTTTATTCTGTTATTTTCTGATGTTTCTTGTGTATCAGTCAAACTAACACTTTTCTTCTGACCTCTGTATCCAAGCTATACTTCTCCTATTTTAAACTTTGGTTTCAAGGGAAATAATATAGGCAAGGAGACAGAAAAATAGAGGAAAGAAAACACAGAACTAGAGTTCAAGTGAACAGAAAGGGTCATAATGGAAGACAGAGAACACACAAGATGAAATGGGACCAACGGGTGAGCAGGCAATGGGTTTTTGTGTCTTGTAAAAGGTAATGTGGATAAGAAATTAAAGTTTTTATGGATAGAAATTTCCTCTTAAAAGAGATTATATGGGGGAATGAGTGTTGAGGAATCTAAGAGGGCACGATAAGAGAAAGAGTAAGTTTGGGAGGTAAGCTCCAGTGACAGGCTAGCTCCAGTGAAGGTATGATTATTGATCTAGATAGTTCAAGAGAAATAGAAAAAAAATACATTGGTTAATGGCTATATAAGATTTAGTCCTTATGTCTATATTGATGTGTTGTGAATAAAGGTGCTATTCAGAAATTGACTACCATATATAAAATTATTTTTAATAAATAATTAATAATGATATCTTTGTAACAATATGTCCTGTAGAAAACTATTTAATTTTTCTCCAAATTTTTTTTCTGGCAATAGGTAAACCAGATCTGCTAAAACATGAAACTAAATATCCTATGAGTTAAGAACTGAATGTGAACATATCTATTTTTGTCTCTTATTGTTCTTAGGAATAAAATACTGTGAGATAAAAGGTTTTTATAATTGAACCAAATAAGAAGTAGAGGGTAAAAGTATGTTAATCTCATAGTTGTGGTGTTTATGTATCAAATATTCAGGGAAAACAAGTTTATTAAGCACAGTAACTTGTACAGGTCCACCTTCCAACATGATTCAAGTATTGAAAGATAAAGAAAGAAAATCCTAGAAACCATTATGGACTTGCTCTACCCACATTTGGCTCAGGTTGGTAATGCAAATGAGGGATACACTGCCTCAGGGAAATAATGAGTATTCAACAAGAAATCACCAGGGAATCCTGACTGTTCCCACCTAGGTTAGCCTACTAGAAAGTAAATCCTCTCCAATGTACGTACGATCTGAGAAAGATGAAAAGATGTTATCTATACAAAACAAACTCCTCATTGTTTTGTCAACATATCTAAACTTTTTAGCTTGAGTATTTCCTCATATAAATAAACTTGTGTCCATTGCGCTAAATAATATAAAATATTGAGAGATAACTCAATTAGAAGAGGTTAAATTAAATGCACAAATTAGTCAACAGAATATTAGCTACCACTTAAATAGCACTTAGGCCAAGGGGACTGGGACAAAAAGCATTTGATTCAAAGTTTTGCATAAAAATAAACTCTCATTCTTGGTGGAAGGGAAGAACCTGACAAAACATTGTATTTTATATGTAGATATATTGGTTGTCATCGTAGAAATGACCTTGCAGATAACCATTAAGCTTCATTGCATTTTTTAAGGTCCTTTTGGTTCTATCATAAATTGAAGTCATGAGATTATGAGAGTATTTATAGAGTTAATATTTTGAGTCCATCTTTCTTTAGATTTTCTGCTCAGTACATATAAGAGGCCCATTTGGAATCAGAGAAAACATCCAGAGACTTCTTCGAAAAGCTATACTTGTCCTAAATCTACACATATTTTTTTTTAACAGATGTAAGTTTGAAAGGGAAATACTATATATCATAAGCCACTTGGGGATATTTTCTCTCTTAAGGATGACTTACAATTTTCATTTGAGTGGCATGGATGCTCAAAGTTTAAACTCAAAACTCATCTGTACTCTAGCTCTGAATCATTCCTTCCATGAACTCTGAATGTATTTTTATGATAAACACATACATGTGTATGGAGTATGTGACCTCATGGGCAGTTATCTTGCAGTGTCAAGTACTATTGGCAGATACCCAAGAATTGATTGACACATATCTTATGGAGCTGGAGTTAATTAATATGTCTACCAATTCCCCAAAGTACTACAGGAAACAGAATATCTATTTAATACAGCAATCAATGGCATGCTGTGTGTGGTCAGAGGGTATTCACTATACAGCAAGAGCAGGTTTGGAAATACAGAAATCAGGAGTGTAAGTATCGCTATTAAAATGTGAGGAAAGTAAAATAAGGTCTGCTTAACTAAAGAATAAATGAGCAGACTACTTTGCAAACTGCTTATTATTTTTTAAAAGGAATTGTTAATTTCCTCCAACAAGATATGAAGTTTTTAAATGACAAAGGGAGTCTTGATTTACTTCAAAAGTGATATCATTATTTTGGTGACTATTGGCCATCTGGAATAGTAGCCCATAAGGCCATTTTCTAACAATGAGTTTCAACAATACCGGTAACTCAATGTAAGACAAGTTACTTTAAAGGAAGAACACTGTAAAGAAGAAAAATGAATGTTAAAACTGAATGTCCATGAAAGTCATGACAAAGCAAAATGTTCTTTTTTTTGTACAATAAAATTATTTAAAATACATAAAGGCTGGACAGAATTTAAAGGAAACTATATCCTTATTTTATGTAGTATGGGGCAGGTAACAACAGAATGTACATGTTACTTCTAAATTAGAATCTAGGACAAAAATGTGTCCTGTTCTTATCTGAAAAACCATTGCAAATAAGGTACTGAATTCAAACTTCATGAAAGATTATGAACTCTAATCTAAAATTCCTGCCCATGGTCTGATTGCTATTTTATTTCTTACTCTTGCAATCTTTCCATTTTCCTTATCCTTTTCCTAATGGTATAAAGCACACATTGTCTCTTTTACCAAACTCCACAAACAGCATAACTGTTTAAGCCCAAGGGTAGTATACTAAGTACCAGCATACATCAATTTAAAACAGGTTCTCTCTTAAGGAAGCTTAAGCACTGAAAATTAAATTTTACGTCATCTAGACAAACTATCTTGATAATTTCTTTTCCAGGAATTCCTAGATAGACTGTCTAGACTACTCTAAATACCCTAGGTAATTGAATTACCATCTTCTTGCTGACCTCCTAAACAGCGTGGGACAGTACTTCCCAATATATAGCTGCTGCACAAATAAAGATCACTGAGCTTCTTAAAGAAGACCTCTCTCAAAGGGTCTGAGTTTCAGAATGTTAGAAAAATACTTGCACCACAATATCCCACATCAAAGGAGATCACATGGGATATCTATACATTTATTTCAATCAAAGAAATGGTCTCCTCCATTTGCCCAAGTAAATGGCCCAGCTTCAGAACCTGTACTTTTCCATCCCCACCACCTACCCATAGGTCAGCAATGAGTAATTAATTGATGAGTTGAGAAGGAACATGTTGTGAACTGTACAAAATAGTAACTTCAAAAATAAAACAAAATGGGCATTTTTGGGAAAATGAAAAAATATGGCAATGATATATGGTATTTAACTTAAGGTCATCTAAGCTTCAAATTTAAAAATGAAGGAAAATGAGACAAGGGCAGAATCACCTGGTGAGAGTGAGAGTCCTGAGCCATCATTTACAGCCTCTGATGAAGTGAAGGTGACACTTAAGTACTAACAGGAAAGAGAGCAATGTCTTTAAGCCCTGGGATGCAGGTTTATCTTTTAAAAATGATAACTGACATTTTCAGAACCTACAAGCTTTTAGATGATGTTCAACTCTCATAACAATGGCATTAGGTATGGGCCATTCTCTACTACTTTCTAGATTAGGAACAGAGACATGGAGAAAAAGAGTAGCTTGCTCCATTTCAAGCATCTAGTGTTGAACTGAGGTTGGACAGAAGCCTGCAGTCTGAGGCCAGAGGACAGGCTTTTAACAATGATGGGATTAGAACTACTTGAGTTTCTATAGCAAAAATGTCAATGGGTCAGACCCTGCTAGGAGGGTTGGAAGGAAGTGGGAGGTAAATAGTCAACCTCTCACTTAAAATATATGAATACTGAAGATCAAAGAGGAATTGTTTAGTTTTGTTTCACATATTGTGAGACAGAGTCTCAGAAAGGTTAAATAATTCTTCCAGTGCTCCACAGCTAGTAAGTTGTAAAACAAGATCAAAGTCAGATGTGACAACAAAGCCCATGTCTTTTCCACTAACCTGTGCTAGGAGCTCAGCTCCCCTGATGCCTTTGCTCTGACAGCGTGATGCCTGGCAGATGCAAGAGGTGCAATATAATATTAGAGAATTCTCTAGAGCTATCTCCAGAATATAAAAAACAATCACCCCAGGTTTGTGTTCTAGGGTGCCTGACTATTGGAAATGTCTGATAAGGAGGCAAAGAGGGAGGGGCTTATCTAGAGGTGCTAAGAAATTGTGTACAAAGTCTCCAGAACCATTTGCAAGAAATAATTCCTAAAACAGTGTCACGACATCATTTTGATTCTTAGTCTTTGGGTTGAAAGAACACATTTGTGTTGATTTAGGACATTTTAAGAAAATGTAGGGAGTCTGGAGTTTAAGTTATAAAGAAGTGGCTAACATGTAAATTATATTTTATCTTTAGGGTTTCAGGAACATTCTGGGAACAAATCCTTCATTTGTTGAGTATTCCTGAATTCCAGTTTGGAAGAAAATTCTGTCACAAATGATTTTCTCACTGCATGCACACTTTTATTCTAAGCATCTTGAGCCAGAAATAAAGGGGCTTATAATTAAAGCCTATTGGTAAGCCTAGTTCATGAAACTGCTTTTAATATTAGTAACTTTTTTTCTGTAAATACTCCCCTAATTTCAATTTTTACTTACATTTACCTGATTTTAATCTCCTCACTAAAATTTCTTACTAAAACATCTTTTAGGAATCAGATATATTAAGGAAACATTTTTCCCATTTCACTAAAATAGTAGCCAAAACTATAAAAGCATCACTTAGTTAAGCAAGAACACACACGTAAATAATTTAGATCACACACGAGAGCAGATCACTGTGCCCATGTATGGCATCTTTTTCATCCCTAGGCAGAAGAAAACAACTGGGGTGGCAGACACTTCTGACTGAGGATGGAAATGGAGGGGAAAGCTGGCAGCATCCAAACGAAGGAGAAAACATTGCGCACCCAGCCCCTGACATCTGCTGCACATGCAAAATGGATTTGACTCTGTAATCCAGGGCGAACGCAAGTGCTTTCTTCCTTCTTTCCTCCTGTTCCATGGTTATTGCTGAGTGATGGTCTCATTGTTTTTGCATTCGCAGATTAAAATTAATAACAGCCTCTGAATTTGAAGTAGGTCTCACTGAATAGTGAACCACCAGCTAAATGACCTGAAGAGATTAGTGGAGAAGCATCTGAATTGAAAGGGTCATGAGCAAACGCTATTTTTTGAAAGCCAGCTTTACCTCAGGATGATGTCCAATTTCGATGTAGGTGCAAATTGGATGAAAAGCCCCCGTTCCGCAGGCATACAAGTGAGTCTGATTGTAAGCCTTAAGCACCTTGATGAAATTAGCACATTCTTTCTGTAAGACAAAAGGAAAGTCAATGAGTTTTAGCACTCAGCATGACTGAGGTATCCTCTAGGGTGCTAAGTATGACTGAACAGATTTTTTTGTGTCCGTTTTTACAGCACTTTTAGGGCTTATTATTCTATTGTTTGGTCATATTAAATGAATTAAAAACACAGAAGTTCTTACTCTTTGGGGGGCTAAATAAAATATTTTCTTTCACTAACTTTTTAAATGAAATTATTTGTAATTCATTCAAAGGTAGGATAAAGTTATAGATAACCAACAATCAAAGGAGCCTTTTCAAGGAATGAGAGCAGAAACCTGTTTGGTTAAAACAGTAGATAAGTAATACAATGGTGAAAATTTCTTTGCAAAACTCAACTCTGAATTTCTCTTTAGAAAGGAGAACAAAAATAAAAGATAATATAAACTTCTCTTAAAATATGAAGCTTAAATATCAGTAGTAACTGCAGAGCTGACTTCTGAAGTTCAAACTGATTTTGAATTTCAAAAGTGCTGCTTGATAGTGAGCTCTACAGACACCCCAAAGCTAGAACCACCTCCTCCTGAAAATATCACGTTAGTCTCAAAGACAATTTGGGCATATTTAAGATGAGATAAAGATGTTAGAGTGTGGAGTATCTGTAGGCTAAAGGGTGTTTTGTAGATTGGGTATAATTAAAAATACTTTCCAGAGGTTCATGGACATCATGAACCCATCCATGGAATGCCTGCCCAATGAGCTGTGGATCCCACAGGTAATGGACTATTACTGATGAGGAAATTCTAGTCATATCTTATTATTTATAGAAGTTCAGACATTCTTGGCATTTTATTTTCTGAATAAGGCATCACAAAATAAAGTGGACAGAACTATTTATATTCTTTCTATAGACACATATTTTGCCATCTATGATGCATACCCACATATTTGGCTCAAACTTTCAGTAAAAAAACCTTTCATTTTAATTTTTTAATTCAAATCTTTATTTATTTATATTTAAATACTTGTTTTGTATTATAAAGGAATTTTACCATTTATTTTTGAACAAATTATGGTACAAGAAATCTTATGTAACAAATAATTACAAAACACAGGAACAGATACAAAGTGCAAGCAATTTTATATACTGGTAACAAATTTACAATATTTATGCATCACAGAAGACCAAGAACTCTTTGTTACTGTCAATATCAGAAGTATGGTCTTCTCAATATCTACATTACTGGTGTATTCTGAAGAGTCACTTTCCTCGTCTCAGTAAATTTCATCATCCTCAGTTCCATCTATAGCATTGCTGATGCTGTATTTTTTAAATGATTTCACAATCTCTTCCTTCTAGACACTGTTCCACAATCTTAGGATCCAATCACAAAACTGGGTGATGGATGCTTTCTTGATCCTGCCTGTAGGTGTTAAATCTTTATCACACTGTCCACTCTTCCTTTTTTAGGGCCTTAAAGGGCTTGCTTACTGACATATTAAGAGGTTGCAGCTGGCTGGTTAGCCCACTAGGTATTACAGCAAGTTGGGTTTTCAAGTCCACTGTGCTTGCTTTTGCATTTTGTGTAACATGGACTTCGAAGTGATCAAAAACAAGCAAAGCTGGTTTTTTAAGTAATCTTGTAGGCCTTCGCAACCAGACTTTGTTAAACCAGATTTTCATGCCTTCTTCATTCATCCATTCTTTTTCATGAACGTGGACAATAACTCCACTTGGAATCTTTTCTTTTGGAAATGTTTTTCTTTTAAAGATGATCATAGGTAGTAGCTTTGTCCCATCTGCACAACAGGCTAGAAGAGTGAAATGTGTTTTCTCACGACCACTAGTTTTAACAGCTGTGGCCTTTGCTCCTTTGATGCCACAGTTCTATTGGATGGCACATCAAATGTGAGTGGGACCTGATCCACATTGGCAATTGGGACAGCTCAGAGTTGTACGTCTTACGAAAGACTGGTGACATAAGAATGAAATTCCAAAACTTGATTCTCACAGGCTGCTGGAAGTTTGGGGGCAAGTTTCATTCATGCCCTCATGCTCAAACCTTCTCTCCTCATGAGGTTAAAGCACCATTTAGGCGTCCCTGAGAAACCATCGATGTTTTTTTTCTTGTGCAATCCTTTTATGTTCTTTTATCATCTTGGTCAAAACAGAGGTCCCAGTTTGATGCTGCTCCAAAATCCAGGTCTTCACCTCCTCCTCCACCTCTGGCCCTTTGGGAGGTTTCCCTAGCATTGCCTTCTGCTTAGGCATCTGAAGGAGCTTTTCTTCCTCTTGCCCCACAATCTGCTGACACTCTCCAGGGGAGGAAGTCCAAAGTGTCTCTTGGCAGCTCTGTTGGCATGCTTTTTAGCATGTTTAATAACTTTTAGCTTAAAGTTTGCAGTGTACAAAAACTGTTTCAACATTTTCCAAGGAATTGTCTAATAGCCTGCGTAAGGTGTACAAAGAGAAATGTTGTGCACTGTTCACCCTATGGTAACAAAGTCAGCATCGCCTGTCTTATCAAGTGGATAACAGTGGGCATCATCTACCTTACTCTGTGGGTAACAGTATGTTACTCTTCATTTCATTTTGCTGAATTGTTGGCCCAAATTGCTTTCACTGAAAGTTTGTCACAAGTTCAACAAAACTGATTATCCAGGGTATTCCAGGATACTATTTTGCATATGGATGGCATTATTGCTTTCTAGAGTTACACTGTAAATGCATAAGTATAAATAAAATAATTAAAAACATTTATATAGATATTGAAATAGTACTACCTATGTATAATGTACATCCTTATTTTCTTTCAAAAATTTGGGCAAAAAGTACACATTATACACAGTAAATTATGGTATTGCATTCTATATGCAAATCCAATGGAAGAAAATAGTTTTCTGTTATCCATGTTCAGGAGAGATTTGAGGGAAAAATCTCAGATATTCATAATATAAGTTGGATACTTTTATTGTGAAAAAAATCCCAAGCAAGAGATACTCAATTTTTGCAAAATATTTGAAGTAGATGACTCTATATTAATATTGTAAGAAGAAAATGACAAGCTGTACAAATAGCTTCAGAAAATGTTATGGCCTACCATCAAATCACAAATCTTAAAAACTGAATACATGTAAGTAGAAAATAGAAAATATGAGTTCATCATGGAATACATATCTATTTTGAAAATATCTAAGTATTCATGTGATAAAATTATAGTGAATATCAGTTTCTATTGATCACAGACTTTCCTAATTACTTGAATGCTCTCGCCTATATACATTTGGAATTAAGACCCAAATGTGTAACTAGAAGTGCAGATAAAGATCAAAAGTAGACTACAGTAGAAGCAAGGTTGGGAAGTACAATGGAGGACCAGGTTGGTCCTGGCACCTCTACCTGGGTGGCAGTCCCAAAGTCACTCTCTGTGACTTACAAAGGGAAAGCTCAGAATGCACTGGGGTTTATATAGTCAGTAGGAGTTTATGACTGAGGTGTTATAATAATTTAAGTACATTTCCATGTGACATCTCTATTCTGTGTTTACCTCTGATCATATTGGGCTTAATTCTATTCTTTCCATAAAAAGGGGGGCAGACAACCAAAGTTGATTGGAATAATTGATATTTAAATTCAAAATATTGCTTCCCATCATAACTGACTTTTGTAGGATAAAACCAGAGGACGTGCTACAAATATATTGTCCTAAAAGTGAATTATATACATTTCAAGTTGTGACTTCTTATGATTTCTTAACATATGCTCAGTAGTTTAGGAGAGTAACTACTAAAAAACATCTCATTTCTCAAGCTGTTTTTTTGCTACTAAGATCCTTATTTTTACTTTTGTCTGGTAAGGCATTATAACATATAAAACTAAGCTCTGAAATCAACTGATTTTTCAAGTTGCTATAAAGAAAAATTTCCTCACGTAAAGGGTACATGGAGCTCAGCCATGTTTCACTTTGAACATGGTACATCTTAAGCAAAACTGTGAAACTGATACAACTTAACTTCTAAGACTCTTAGCAACAAAGTTCCCATTCTGTAACAGTTATTTCTCTTTCCCCAAGAGAGCAGGGCATGGATGCTTGGGCAGAGGAAAGAGGTTGTGGGGAGGGAAACAGCTGATAAAGTCATTTACAAAAGAAGCATTCATGAGTCTTACCCAAAGGCTTTATTTGTACTTTTAAGAAAATTCACTCGTTTGCAAAGAACTCATTTTCAGGAAACTGTTTTATTGCATCGCTTTCCTGGAAACATGTAGGTGGCCACACACTCTGCTTTTATATAAAGAGAGTCATCCCTGATTGTGGGTTGATTCAAGATTATAAATAACCAGTTCCATCACAATATGTTGAAGCCAAGAAATTGGCTGCATGTATATTGGTAAGCAAATGGATATTCTAATAAATAATAGTGGTAGTCCCAGATGGATGTTTTGTTCATTTTACAGAAGAACAGGATTACAGTTTGTCTGCCACGCTTTTAAAGACAATCCATGCAATTTTGAATTCTCTAATCCTATTAGTAATACCTAAGTGCATCTTAGAAATTTAAGAATAGGCTGTAATTCTTCACAATAAAAACATAAAAGGAAGGAAATTCCTTATAAACATGAATATTTGTGACCACAAATGAAGACCCATGTCACCTCAGTAACTGCTTTTGAATCCTAAAATCATAGAATTTGTGGGTTCTTATCTCTTATAGATCAGATAACTAATTGGCAAAAGTTAATGATTCAAAAATTCTTGGGGTTCTTGAAAACTATGGAAGAGAGTCACACTGAATATCATAATTTCAATTTGTTCTCTGTTAGCTGTCAAAGAAGAACTTCTATAATATGACGACTATCCCTCTACAGAGTAGCTGAAAAAAAAACAACATCAGAACTGTAGCTGTAGCTGTGAAACCTGGCAAATGCTGCACACCATCCTCACCGCCAGGGAGGCCGATAACGGAGTCTGTCTGTGCTGCAGAGCAGCTAGACCCACCCTGTTGGCCTGAGGCCTGGAACGATCCCTTTCATTCCCCCCCAACTCTCCCAGTTGGCAGCAGGTTGTATTGTTGCCATGCCCAGGGGCTAGCTCAATATTATTTTGAAGTGAAGGTTGATGCAAATAAAGTGGAGAGAAATTTCCTGGGTTTATAGTGTGGTAAGTCTGAAATGAGACAAAGAAATTGAATTAAATACTTTCAAAATTGGTTCAAATAGCTTTGAGAAAATTCACCAACAATAATGGAGAAGGAAACAGTGAATTAAAAGAACTGAATAGAAAAAAACCCAAAACTTTAAAGAGACATTGTTAGTAAGGATTTGCCCTGTAAACAGAAAACCTACATAAAAGGGTATTAATCCTATCATTCACTTGCCTTCATTCTCTAGCTTTTTGCTGCCACGGTTTCTGAGTGTTCCAAAACAGGATATTCATTTTATTTGGAAGCAACCTGGACATCCCATGATAAAAGAAGGAAGCGTGGCAAAAAGAGGAAACACACTTCACACATTTCTGTTCTGGGGAGACGGAAGAGGAGTGCTCCTGACCCTTTCTTGAACCCTGACGATTCTTAAACCTCAGAATGTAATGTACTTTTTGGCATTAAACGACTGCACTGCTTTGCTCAGCACTGGCGGATTTACAGCGTAATAAAGAGAATGTAATCAGTTCAAAATGAATTCATTTTCAAACCTTGATCCTTTTTGGAATTTAAGTTGATATACACAGACAAGCTTAGCAACAAGTTGGCTTCCCAAGAGTTAGGCAACCACACTGACGTTTTACTTCACTGAAATGCACTCCAGACCCACAGCATTATAAATTGTTAACTTAGCCTAGAAGTAAAAGTAAAGGCAGTTATAAACCAGTAAACCCCAGGGCCACACCTGAGGAGCAATGATTCATCATCCTTAGTGACAAACCATTTACACTTATTTTTTTAAGGATTTCTAGTGCTTTCAGATCAAATGTATAATTTCAGAGGAATTACACATAGAGATAATAGCCTGGAAAAATAAATTAGAAAGAAAATGTCTACCCCTTGAAAATGATACAGGAGCCAAATGCACAGAGCTTCAAAAACAAACATTACAAATATGTAGCACTGATTAGCCTGTGTTGCACAGTCTTTTCCCGGACGGTTACAAAAATAAAGTCCGCCCATCTGTCAAAACAACTGCTCCATGCATGAAAATTAAAAGAGAATTGAGGTGTTTTTAACTAACTTCCGATAATTACGCTTTTCACAAAAGAATATAATTTACCTCCAATTCTAATTACCTCCTTCCAGGTTCTTAAATTATGAATAGAACAGTGAAATTTTACTATAAATAAAAGAAAAAGGAGAGAAGACTGTGAAGATGAACAATCTCTATTCAAATATATTCAGTTCATGATTAAACATAACAACTTGTTTTGGTTCAAATACAAATTAGCCCAAAATGAAGGGGTACAGGACGCATTGCCTCAGGTCAATGAACATTCATTTAAAAAAATCTATAGCCCATCTGCAGTTTGTGCAGAAATATTTTAATGTATAATCTAGCAGCTGGGAAAGCCTTTCCCTATCATGATGGCTGGATTCATTTCTGCATGGAAATCCATTTATAAGCTTAATTCCTGAAGTTAATCTGTTGACTTTCCTTTTCTCTGGTCAATTTATTTGGCAAGCAAACCAAATACTAGCATCTTCATGCCAAAGCAGTAATCCGTGAGATTGTTCCTGTCACTCACTTCATCCTTCTCTCTATTTAAGCTGTCCCATGCTTATCTAACAGCAACGTGTGGTGCCTTTTTCTTTTAACTCTGTGCTGACATCAGATCATCCATAATCATGTCTTCCTAATACCTCAGCATTTACTAAAGAATGTTAGAAATCTCTTCCTCAAAGGGAGATAGATAGTAAAACTAAGATTTAATTGTCTTCTAATTATAATATTAGCCATCTAATCTTGAATTTGTAACCTTAGGTTTTTAAACATCTGCCATATGAAATAGTGAGTGGGCTGTTTTGTCTATTTTGGGAGCTAGGTTTGCCTTCACTTTTGAGAAAGATGGTATACTAAAATCAATTGGCCATCCCATGTTAATGCTTTGTTTCATTTTCTTTTAACATCAGATGACTTTTAAAAAATTCTGATTAAACTAGGACAGCACACTTGGCATAATTTCATGGCTAGTTATTTAAGGATGCATGTCTGTTCATGTTAATTGAACTATATAATCTTTAAACCTATGCTAATTGGAAAATAAATTTAAAGTGGCTTGAATGATGTGATAAACTAAATAAAGGTTCATGCACAAGCCACCAAATAATTTTACTTAAATGTTCACTTCAGGTAAGGGTCCCATTTGACTGGTTTTTCACTTCCAGATTGACTATTTGTTTTGAAGTTCTAGAAATACTGTTTGATATCTTATAAATATTTTTCTTGCAAATTATTTGAAACTTTCAAGCTTGGTCAAAATTATTATACACATAGCCACTACAGACCATGATATTGTCAAAAGCTGCCCAATGTAATTCTCTTCTATTTAAAGAAGCTCTGAACAATTTTCACTTTGAAATTATATATGGACCAGGGAAATTGATAATATCTATTTTTGGTTTATATTTTCTTTTATATTGTGCTATCTGTCTAATTATCACATTTGTACTGTTCACTGGCTTTACCTGATTATAGGTGATTCATGATATGTACTTAGCATAATGTATTTTATATCCTGTCTTTTTAAGATTTTTTGTTTGTTTATTTATTATTAGACAGAGGGAGGGAGGGAGAGAAACATTAATGTGTGGTTGCCTCTCATGTACCTGCTACTGGGAACATGGCCTGTAGCCCAGACATGTGCCCTGACTGGGAATTGAACCAGTGATCCTTCTGTTTGCAGGCCTGCGCTCAATCCACTGAGCCATACCAGCCAGCGCTGCATCCTATTTTTCTTACGGCTGTTGAAAGATGCAGCGAGTATAAATATGTAAAAATTAAATGATATAAATAAAACTTTAAGAAAGTTTCTTAATGTCTTATGGACATAAAAAGTGGCTTTTTATTGCTATATTTCCAAATCAAATCGAGCAGTTAAAAAGTTAACCAAAGCTTATTTGCCTTGAGTCATTGAGAGAGTACCTAAGAAACATATTTCCAGAGTTCTTGTTAAATCCACATTATGATGGTTAGTGTATCCTCAGAAACAAGTAGAATTTTATTCATGAAGATTATCAAGTACATAAAGAAACAAAATACCAGTGACAACTACTAGAAACTACATATCACATGGACTTGGAACAATCTGCTAACTATGCAGTGAGATAACATTGGCTGAAATCCTGGTCCCAGAGGAACTGTCCAAATTGTTCCAATGAAACTCATGGAGAAAAAATTCTCACTGTACTCTAAAAAGTATGTATATTGATGTAGGGGTGAAATATGGTGTCCAAACAAATCTAAATAATAATTTGTCAATGACAAATAGTTGCATTTAATTTTAGCCATTTAACAATACAATTGAAATTTCTAATAAAAAAGAACACAATCAAAATCCCCAAGCCCTCTGAGAGTGTTTATATAATGTCTCTATTATAAGTGCTAGACTAAATACTTGCAAATATATAGTTAAAATGCATTTAAATTTTAATGCAGAATCACAAGATTTCAAAAAAAATTAAGTTCATATGTATGCGACTTGATCCATGGCAGTTCAGATGCAACGAGTACCACCACCCTTTGTTGTGTCAGTAGAACATGTAAGTTAAAAATACTAATAAAACTTAGTTCCTAATGCAATTTTAATGGTAAAGCTTCATTTCTCATGTATCTCTTACCTAAGATACAAAATGGGTTCATCCAATTGCTTTGAAATGTATCTTGTATCCAAATATGAGTTACATAAATGAGCTAATAAAAATAATGCGTTTAGAACAATACCAAGCATATATAGCAAATTTTCAATAAGTGTTAGTTATTATTACTACTACCACTTCTGGATGCCAAATTAAAACTAATCTTTTTGTTTACTTTCCCTGAAATTTACCCCCAAGCAGCAATACACCTGCATGAGTGTGCTCCTGAAAACCTGTGCTTATTTCTCTGATATTTAAAAGACAAGGTATTCACTGGCCTTCATCAAAAAAAAAAAAAGTTGTCTGCATACCTGAAATGTCATCAAATCTCATTATGGAAGTCATGTTTAAAGATGAATAAACTGACCATAGTCTTTCATTTGTGAGAGCACCTACTGTGTCCATGAACACCAATTGTAATCAATGCTGTTGAGAACTGTAAAGCATCTGATTTTTGCCTTACTTGTAAGATAAGTTACCCTGGCATAGTTTCATGGACTCTGGCAGAAGATACAGGTCTCCGGGGTTAGAGATAAAAGACTTTATTACTCACAGCAACAGGAGTGTTCAGAGTATTAACACATCTCATGCCAGTTCTCCAAGCTCCAATTCCCCCTGGGCAGTGAGAAGAGAGCCAGGTGACACTGGCAAATGCATTGCGTTGGATTATAGAAGAGGGACCCTGGGTTGAGGGAATCTGAATGTTTCTTAGTAGTCAAATGCATACTAGATCTTGAGGGAGATATTATGTTCATCATACTGGACGGTAAGCATACCTACCCTTTGCACCAATGGAGATGCTATCTCTACTTCTCAAGGCTGTTTGCAAACCAGTCATTTACTTCACAGGGAGACACTACACTACCTTCCAAGTCTCTTCCCTGCACCAATATCTCTAAAAATATTCTGCAAAATAGACAGTTAATGCCTTTCTTCAAAAGATGTGCAGAAGTGTGAGAGACTCATGAAAAATCTTCTCCCAATAATTATATTGTAAATAGGGTTTAGAGATTTAATAGAAACTTATAATTTTGTAGAATATGAGGTAATTCAAACTATTGATTTAATAAATTGCTATAATTCCTTGAAGTCTCTAAAATAAAATAAAAAAATATTAAACTTGTTGTCAACTTTGACCTTTGAAAAAGTAAATGAAATTGAAGGACTAACATGCATTTTGGATGCTCTGCAGATGCATGGATAGCTTTAAAGTCTCAATTGCATTCACTTGGCAAAAATTAGTATTGAGGTCCTACAATTCAAGCCAGAATATTTTGACAAACATGTTATAATATATCATAGCATTAAAATTGAATAACAACTAAAGACAAAAGTATAAAAATAAATCCCTCAAGAATTTCAAAAATGTCCCAAAATTCAGGTGCATGATACTCCACTTTGAAATGTATCCAACAATAGGGATGTTATGAGAATCAGATTTTTTGTTCATCTCAGATGGTTGAAATTTTGATTTCCAGTGATATTCAAAATATTTCTAACAGTCATACGGTTGCCATTTGGTTTTATTGAAACAGTGCAAAGAGAGATGGTTTAATAGGATAAACAAAGAAGAGTCAGAGAGCTATTGATTTGAAACAGACTCTTTTAACAGTTTAGCATGTATTCAGTTTTCATTTGCAAACCAGGGTCAAGGAAGTTAATCCCTCAATAGAAATGTTATTGTTAATAACAAAGTAGATTTTAAGCACCAGAAAAATAGAAAAAATGAAAGTAAATTGGATAATAGCAGTCAGAATAGATCTATATGGATTACATTTATCTCCTTATTCAGGGTCTCTGTCCAATATTATATATTATATATATTTTTAAAAATTACAACTCTCAAGTAACAACAATGGAAAAGTTCATGAGCAGTTCACTCTTCTAGTATAGAAACACCATAACAATGTATAGGTTTAGAGCCTACACCACCAAGAAAAGAAGGCATATTAGTATATATCCTGCATATTCACTTCTGCAAGAGGAAAAATGACATTTATATTAATGTTGTTGTCAGAAATGTCATCAGCAGCCTCAGCCTCAGACACATTTATGTGCACTCTCTCTAGAGAGAGAGAGAGGGAATATTAAGCAATTGTCTCAGGCTGCAGATTCCCTCTTTACCACAAAGGCCATCTTTGTGGAATAACTGCTCAGATTCCAGTTGCTGACTTAACGTATGTGTTTGACACAAAGCTGAGCCATGAGAAATGATGGTTTGCATTTTCCCTGCTGCCTGGAAGAATGCAGAGAGTGTTCAATTTTCTGTATGATGTTACACTCAGCAACACATTCTTCACCCGCTCTCAAGGTACATAATATTAACCAGTGTCTTTGCCAGGCTTTTCTTAATGTATTTATTATTGTACCCTTGCATCTGAATCTAATTCTGAGAAGAGAGCAGTTTCCCCAGGACTGGTTGTTTAAAGAAGTTTTATTTCCAGGGGGCTTTGTGAGAGAACACTAAAGCCAGAAGGAAAAAGGTAAACTCAGCTTCTAGAAACCAAAGACAGCACTGAAGGAGGTCATTAGTTTACTTTTCTATAATTGTTCAGGTCAGTTCCTATTTTGGTTACAATACTGTCTTGGAGTCCCAATGGCTGCAAAAAACACTCAAGCCTCATTCTTGTGGTTTTCAGCATTACAAGAGCTCTTTGAAAGGAATTATTGTTCATAAGTCACAGCTGACTATTATTTACTCAAGATAGAGTTCAGAATTTCCATCAAACTGTCCATGTATCACTTCAAAAATCAGGTGTTGAATGAAAATTATGAAAAAACTCTTTATCTAAGGGGTTCTTTATTCTAAATGGTTGTTTAAGAAATTATTGGTAAAAGTACTAATTTATGTTGGAATGTTTATTAAAGAAGAAATGTTATAAATCCTGGGGAGTCAACCAACTGTTATTCTAAAATCATATAAGAGAAAATTTCAGGGGAATTTCTGGGGAAAAGAGGAAGGGTTTACAGGAACAAGTATAAAGACACATGGACAAAAACTAGGGGTGGGGATAGAAATGGGAAGGAGGTAGGGAGGGATGGGTGGGTGGGCTGGGATGGGAGTAAAAGACAGAGCTGTACTTGAACAATGATTAAATAAAAAAGAAGAAAGAAATGAAAGAAAAAATGGGTCTGTAGATGAAGTCCAAAAAGAATCAATGCCATGTATTCTATTTAAATGAAATGGATATTTAAATAGAAGTACATAAATGATGTTATCTAAAAACTAAAATGCATTTTAATAAAATAAATTCCAAATGCATCAAATACATTTTGAATAATAGGTCAATAAAATGCAATATTAAAGCAATCAGATAGGTTTCTAGAAAAATAGTAGAAAATACATTTTACTATTTGAACATAGTGTAATGTTTGGTGCTTACTGTAGAGGAATACTACATATTTTTTCTTGAACTAAAATATCTGAAAATTGTTGTCTCTTCCTTTCATTAAATGAGTGTCAACCAAGAGAACTTAGAATCCACAATAATTAAATTGACAATGTAAAATATAAACAAATAACCATGGCACAAACATAATACAGTAATTAGTTGATTTTGAAAAGATTAGTATGGCCAATATTCTCATACAATCACTTTTAAAAGTTCACTTCTCAGTGGACACATAATTGTCTATCTCTACTATAATGCATGAAATACCATGTATAAGTTTTCAGAATCTTTATTATGTGTTATGAAATGATGTCTTATTTCCTTTTAATTTAGTTTTATAAAACCCATAAGCATTTTCAGTAAGTCTGAAAAATATAATAAAGTTGCCCTTTTTAGAGTGGAAACTTCTGAGGTCACAGTCAGGGTTACCCACAGGGAACTTCGGAGATTGTGACTTTATTGCAGCTGCTGAATTAACTGCATCTGGGCTCACATTAGAATCTCTCATTTTTTTCAGTATTGAGAGAAGCAGATATTGAGTGCATATTCAGTATTGAGTATAATAGAGAAGGGGGTGGGGTGATAGAGGAGAGGAGAACAGAGCCATAAAAGATAAGAAAAATATACTGAGGTGAATTTTGGAAACCACAAACAAAAAAAAGAATATCTGCTCTCTTAGAAACTGAATGATCTAATTCAGTCATTAAATCAAATATATTCAATATTTGGTTTCAGGGCTTATTATAAAATTCAGATAATTTGTCAGATAAGTCTTGTTATAATCTTCAATTTTCAAACTGAATTTGAATTTAGAACAGTGTAACTCTAGAGTGGCTATGATTGTTAAGAGGGCAAAATTAATTTCCCTTAGAAACTGTCTAAGCAACATATATTTATAGTAATAACAATAATTTTACTAATTTTACTAATAATCTGTCCTAATTTTACTTGTGATTGAGTCCTACAGGAATGCTGTGAGCCAGTCATTATTATGCTCATTAGCCTTGATAACACTAGAATAGATAAGGTATTAATTCAAATCTTTATTATTTATTATCTGTGTGTTCATAGGCAAATTCAAATCAATATATGCTCCAGGACACCAAAAACTTCATCAGATGCACAGAAATTTTGATCCCAATTTCTAGGACAGTATTCAAAATGTTTCAAAACTTTCCAATGAAAAAAAATTCAAATGAATATTCTAAATAATTACACTACATGATTAAGAAAATGGTGGTAATAATACCCACCTTACAAAGTTATCATTGAAACTATATTTAAAATATTATGTATAAAATTATCATAGTACTTGGCACAGAAAACATTATCAATGAGTTTGCACGTCTTCACCTGTTAAACTTTTATAGAAAAGGAGAAAGTTTGTGTTTCTAAAAGTCACACTTGTATATAGGTAATATCTCCATTCTTATCCACCCTTAGTTACCACCATGTTGAAATCTTTAAACGTAATTCATTAATGGTAAATATGGCATTCTATGTTAGTGAACTTTTGTATACTCAGTTAAATATTTTGCTTTATGGTTTTGGAGTAGTTTCTACTTTTAAATAATTTCTCAAAATTGTGACATATGTATATTCCATTTAATGTATGAGATACAAAAGCCCCCCTAAAGTTAAGGTACTTGCTCAAGTACCATGAGTATCTGGGGACATCAACAGAATATTCTTAACTTCTCTGGACTCCTACTTCATATTTATTCCTTTCCAATAGTCCCAATGTATTAATCATTTGGGATAGTATAATATTTGATAAAACACACTTATTTTTTGTCCAATTTCACATAAACACAAATATGTTTACTGTAGTATGAAGGTTAATGTGATTTATAATCACTATATATAAAATGGGATTTTCAAAGATGAATTTTCCATGTTAGCTGATGTAAAATTAATCAGGATGCTGAACACTCGTACTGTGTACAGCTTTTTCTGCCTTCCTTCACCTGCGGCCAGCATGGCTACTAGATTGATGCATTCTTTTTCCATGACCTCGAGTCTATCTAAATCATTCTAAGCATGCACACACATACCTCATTTTGTTGAGATTTGCTTTATTGTGCTTCACAAATGTATTTTTTTACAGACTGAAGGCAAGACCATCCATCAGCAAATAAAAAAAAGATTACCACTCTATTGCAATACTTGCTTTATTACAGTGGTGTGTAACTGAACCCGAAATATCTCTAAGGTATGCCTGTGCATCATCGAAGGCAACTGCTACCAGTCAATCAAGTTGTCCCTTGAACATGTCAATATATTTATTTACACATATACAGGTTGTTTTATGTCTTTTGGCACATAGGATAAATTTCTTGTAAATGCTAATACATAGACAAAACTTTTATATATTGAAATTTTTTTTAAATTTTTATTTTAGTTTATTCATTACAGTTTCTATCCATAGACAAAACTTTTAAACTATTTTCTTTTGCTTTAGACATCCAAAAATGTGTGATAGAACATAAAATAATACAAATTATATTTTAAGTACTGGATTTTTTTGTTCATTGATTTAAATGATTATAACCACCTTTCATGATCTGTGCAGTTACCTGGCTATACCTAAAACCAGTAGCCCACTTAACTGTACTGCTAAAGTTTACCTCAAGAACAATGGCCTCATTTTTTACAATGGTAAAGACATTATAGGAATTGCTTACCATTCACCTTTTGCTCTGTAGTAACCAGGACAATGCTGTTATATAGTCATTTATTTTTTGTAATTAATAAATTATATATGTTTAGAGTATGTTACATAGCCATTTTCCAATCCATATTTATTTAAGGGATGAATAGAAGGAAGGAAGGGCGGGAAGGAGGAAGGGAGGGAGGGAGGAAGGGAGGAAAGGAGAAAAGGAAGGAAGGATGAAGGAAGGAAGGAAGATAGGAGAGAAAGGAGAGAGGAAAATGCGGCACACATAAAGTGAAAAAAAGGAAGAAATAGAAAGAAGAAAGGACTTGTTATTTAGTTATGACTCAGAGATAAAAATATTTCATATCATTCAAAAGAAATTCAGGAGGAATTAACATATTAAAGCCAATCTGTACAAAGAAGTTAAATTATTTAATATAAATATATGTGCTACAATATTGCATTTATTCTTTTACATATATAAAAATCATCAAAGGGAACATAGTTTTGCTTTATTTAGGCATGTTATTATTTTAATCTACTTTCTTTATATAAAACTGTCAATACTTTACATAAAAATGTAAGTATCCAAAATTAACTATCATTTTGTTTCTAAAGAGTGATTAAATCCACAAGCACAAAAATGATGACAAAATAATAAATTACTTTATGCAACTACTAATATTATTTCACAGATTTATACTTACCAGAATATCTTTTCCGGCCCACTTGCACTCATCCCTTCTGGTGTAAGATACAGGCCACACAATCTAAGGGCAGAGGAGGAACATTATTTTATCATATTAAGTTATCAATACTAGATCCAACATTACAATGTATTAGAGCAAGTTGGGGAAACTGAGATAAGGAAAGTTCCTTAAAACATTATGTGTCAGGAACCTTTCAGTTTACACTGTTCAGTGGCATCAGTTTATTCGTAAAAACTTAAATCATTAACTCTTTGGGTACCCATGTGGATTTGCTGTATGAGTTCTGTCCAGGAAAAGTCCAGCCATTGTTAATATAATGAGAATGATTTGCCCAACATTGATGTAACCTGGCAGCAAGGAGAGTGGACTGGAATGAACATGTGTGAACAATGACTTCATTCTACTAGTCAGTGGGGGAGGTGGACTCTGTTGAGAGAGTGTGTGTACTGTGTGGCTGTAGCATTCAAAATGAGTGAATAGAGCAACAAATCTGCATCAAATTTGGGGTTAAGCTTGAACGTTCTTCCAAGGAAACTATATGGATGATTCAGAAGCCTTTTGGGGATGATGCAATGAGTGCCACACAAATAAAGGTGTGGCACAAATGCTTCAAAGATGGTCAGAAAGAAGGTATGGCAAAGTTGCAGCAAGATCAAGATCATCTGAATTCTGTTTTTTGATTGGGAAGGTGTTGTCCATTGTGAGAACACTCCTCCAGGTCAAACAGTTGATAAGCAGTGCTACCTCAATGTTTTTTGTGGGCTAAGAGATGCAAAGGGGCCACAGCCATGGCCAGCTGGTGACTGGCAGCTCCTTCAAGACAACTTGCCCATTCATGCGTCATGTTTGGTGCAGAGGTTTTGGCAAAACATCAAATTATCCTTTTGATTCAGCCCCCTACAGCCTAGATTTGGCTCCCTGCAACTTCTGGCTTTTCCCAAAACTTAAATCACCTTTGAAAGGGAAGAGATTTCAGACTGATGAGATTTCATTGATGAGATTCAGGAAACTACAAGACACCTGATGGCAGTTGGGAGAACTGCAGGAGGCCCCAAGGTGCCTTCTTTGAAGGGAACTGAGGTGTCATTGTCCTATGTACAATGTTTCTTCTGTCTTCAATAAATGTCTCTATTATTCATAGTACATGGCTGGATACATTCTGGACAGACTTCATATATGAAAACTGAGCAACACAGAAATTCCTGTAGTCAATACAGGCATACTTTGTTTTCTTGTGCTTTGTTTTATTATACTTCACATATGCTGCATTTTTTAACAAATTGAAGACAAGACCTTCCACCAGCAAAGTGATTTTGACTCGCTTTATTGAGATACTTGCTTTATTAATAGAGGTCTGGAAGCAGAACCACCATATCTCCAAGGTAGGCCTGTGGGACTAATCAGTGTGTGGTGGAAAGGAGAGGTAGATATAGGCACAGAATATGGCTTACATTCTTCTAAGTGAATCAGTAGCTTGAAATAGTGATTTTGAAATTTTAACATTGGTTGCTCTGAATTCATTACCTTAATCCAAATTTCAGCAGAATGTGCTCGAATGAACAATTTATAGGGTTAGAAAAAACTCATCTTAGGAAGAAATCTTTTTTTTGGAAGGGAAAATAGGTAAGAGTAAATTTATTTTACTTTCAGGAGATAAAGGAGAAAATGAAGAAGCATAAATAGCTCTAATAATAATCACCCTCTTTACTGTAGGCAAAACAGACTAATTGAGAAATAATTGTTTGCATTTTCATCCCTAATTTTTAGTCTTCATCTTTCCAAAGGTTCCTATGTGGTATGAATTCAGTGACAGTGGTTGATAAACTGAGGTGTTTCTGGTGGCTTTGAGGACTGTGTATACAGTTTCCCCTCAGTAATGTTAATGCATATACCCTCATCTAAATTCTAATATAAAATTTTAGTTTCCCTTAGCAATTCCAACAACTCTTATCTCTCCTGCAGCCAATAAATTTAATGTTTTTTTATTCAGCCTTCTCTTCTGCTAGCATTAGTTAATTTCAGGGGGGAAAATCTTACATAAAAATCCAGAGATGGTGGCATATAATCATTCATGTCAGCTAAAAAACTTTTAATCTCAAAATGACTGATTAGCATTCATTGGGAAACTCTAGAAAATTCAATATAAATGGTCATAAACTTGGACAAAGGCTGTGATAGTCAATCTAGGGTATTAAAAAGCAAAATACAGTTTATTTATTAGCAAGAACTTAGGACATATTGAAATAACCTATGATGACATACATATTTCAGGTCCATATCACAATGAAAAGCCCTAAACATTTTTGGATATGCATTAATTTTTACCACTTGTATCTCTTAGTTTACATATTCTTTTCCTTTTCATGTGCTTTTCTTTACATATACATTTGTGTGTGGTATATAAATTTGAACTGTTATTCAACTTATTCCACAAGGTTATTAGAAAGCAGTCACACAGTCAAAAACACCCAAGAGGGAAATGCATGCCCTTCCCATTTTCATACCCTGACTCCTGAATTACTAGTGCAATTGCTTGGCAGTTCCGTTGCACAGGCTCCACAGCCTTAGCCTTACACTGGCTATAGAAAGGGCAATGATCTATTCTTAGTTAATGGTTATAACAGAGGAAGATAACATAAAAATTATCCCTGGGACTCCACAATAATAATATATACCATAGCTAAAGTTATTCAGCTTTCTAGTAAGGTTGTGCAAAATTCAAAGATTATGAAAACAATTTTTTAATTCAAAAAGGCAGTTTGCTTTTTCATAGCTTCCTACATCTTGATTGTTGTGTTGAGACAGCATGGGCTTCATTTTGTGATTTCTCTCTTACGTGAAACAATATAATTTTGATAACATGTGTGCTAAATTATATTATACTAGGAAGGTGTGTATACTTTCAACTTTCTAGAGTTCCAGAGTAATGTGTGTGTGTGTGTGTGTGTGTGTGTATGTACACAAATATATATACATTTGTTAACCTGTTGATGTTTTGGCTCCTATTTTCAAAAATTTCCCACTTAACTAACAAGGTCTAAATTTCTTATCCATTATACTATTCAAAGTGCTTCATGATCTATTTTACACCCTCTTTCTTTATGTGCCTAATTATGGCGGCCTCTCTTAATTAGTTATTTAATAACTGTTTATGGTTCAAAGAGACTGCACCCTTTTATCATGGCCAAGAATCTTTCCATAGTCCTTCCAAGCCTATGAATATGTTTTTGTATCTAACAAGGATTGGCCTAGTATTTACCTTTATACTCATAAACCTTCATCTTTATCTATCATTTTATGAGTTCCTCAAGAATTATGGCACTGTATTATACCCTATAGAGTTTATCACAGTAGTAGAAGCTTAGAAAAAATTGTTAAGTAACAGTAAAAATAGGGTAAAAAGAACTTAATATACAAATATATTCAAACAGATGTCATACTTAAGTAAATTGTATTTACTCTCATGGGCAGTGTGATATACTGCCTATTAAATCAAATTAAAACTAAGTAATATGTTTGAAATGGAATGTTTTAATATTCAAATATGTCTTCCATTACTAGAATAATGATTTTAAACTCAAGAGCAGAAGGTTTAACAAGAACACTATGGCACTGGGCAAGTCACCTAACTTTAATTAGTTCATTCTTTCAGTATGTATGAGGGAGGACAAATGTAGGTTTACAGTTGTTCATATGGAAAATAATACAATAATTAACAAATAATAATATAAGAACATCTAATTGGTAGAAGTGGTACCGTGATAAATCTTGGGCATTCAAGTGGTCTTAGGATTTTTCTCATATATAAAATTATTGGTTATCTTGTATGATAGTTTAGCCATTTCAATTTTAAAACTAATTGATATGCAAACCAAAAAGACTATTTAGTGGAAAATGTTAAATACATCAAATATTACATTATGAAGTGATATGTGCTCCTATATTATCTATCTATAGGTATATAGATATATATACATATATTTATATTTATATATGAATTTTACAAATAATCAAAATATGAACATCACAAAGTTGTACTGAAATAAACTTTTATTATTAAAATAGCAAATATTTATAATCATCTTAGATTTTTCATTCATTTTAAAGGATAATTTCAATTCACTAAAACAACAAAAATTTGCTTATTTTGTGAGCTTTATGAAAGACCCTAAGATAAATGTTTTTATCATTTCAGAAAACAAGAATAAGCAGTTTTCTTAGATAATGGATGATGTTAGGATACTGCTATCATCTGTATTGGCTTAAAAACCAAATAGATGAAAAAGTTAGAAAAGAATTATCCAACATGATTTTTAAATGTTATATTTTAATTCTAAAGTATTATGTATTGATATTCTATATCAGTATTGCTATTTTATATGCCTATATGTAAGGAATCAAATCTCTTTATACATATTCAGAATTTTAGTATTTCAGTAATAGAAACAAAGGGAGTCTTAGGTTTAGTGCAGTACTAAAGAGATCTTCAGATCTTTAGAGATTTGAATCAGCTTTGAATTTAAATCTTCATTTTATCCCCAAAGCAATATTCTCCAAACAGAACAAAAGCTTTTTACACAATTAGACCATTTTTAAAAAGTGTTGTTCTGTCTGTTACAGTTTATAAGAATTTGAGGCACACCACTTTAAAGCCCTATGTGTTAAGAAGCAAAACTAACATACATAAATACTGAAGTGTATGCACTCTTAAAAGCATGTTAAACTAGCACTTCTGTAAAAGCTGTTGCATAAAGATCTTTGTTCCTTAAAGAAGATTGGAAATATTGAACTGTGGGAAAATGGTTCATTTAGAGAGTATAGCATATAGACTCATTAGCACAATATCCACTAATTTTCAATCAATGTTTATGTTCCAAACTGTATACCTTATTAATTAAATAAGCCAGAGATACTATAAAAAATATGGATAAAACTGACAAATGACTAGTATTTAAATGACCACATATGTAAAAACCTGACACTGAAAATTAATCTTCCAGATAAGTGTTTGGCAAACTTTTTGTTTAAAAGGCCAGACAGTAAATATTTTAGGTGATCTCTATCATAATAACTCAATTCCGCCATTGTAGAATGAAAGCAGACATAGACGATATGTAAATGAATGCCAGTTTTCCAATAAATTTTATTTATAAGCACAGTTGACGTACCAGGTTAGGCATGTGTATAATGATCGATGAACTCTGCATTTGGTGGCCACATAAAGGTGTATACATTTATGTTTTTATATATACATATATAATATATACATACATATATACATAGTACATGAAATAAACTATAATATATTTTTATAATGGTTCAGGTATTTATTTAATTTTATGCAGGAAAAATGGTATAACTATATATCATTTTTTGAAAATACTATAGGTTTTTCCTTGAGGATTTCTATGGTTTACTGCATCCATTGATTTGTGATAGTCAAATCAATGTATTATTCTTATTTGTATCTGAAAAGATAAAGTACTTACTTAAACAAATTTTCAATTGTCACACTGTTATATACTTAGAGAATTCCTGAGATGTTTCAAAAGTACTGTAGTGCATATGTTAAAATAAAGATACCTTTTGAAAATCCTTGATATTAACCAGGTTGAATGAGAATATGTGATCCTTTGCTCCAACATACAGCCTGCTCCGTTCCTCATCCAGAAGGAAGGTGTGATAACTGGAGCTGTTGGCCAAGCCATTGAAAGTGATCACATTGTTGGATTCCAACATTTCTGCAAGGCAACAAAGCAAGACATGGGTGTTAATCTGAGGTCCCACAAAAGCATAGATTTAGTACATGGTGATCTGACTACTCCCTGCTGCACTTACCAGTCAATGGTTTCTCTTCACAGTGATATAAAATATATAGAAGCCAACCCTTCTTACATTTCATTGAGATGGGAATTATACTCATTAGTTTCCTCATATCATTCTCAAGACCCACAGTGCTATAGAAGAAAGGGAGAAAAATCCCTTGTTCTCACAACTGGTCTGGTGGAATCTCTTTGCATTTAGCAATGGATTAGAATGGTCAGTATTACATATAAAATGCCTTTAATATTACAAAGACTGGTGTAAGTGGCTTGATTTGATCCAAGTCATTAGCTAGAAGGATAAGCATTAGCAGAGTTAGTGGGAGGAAATATTGTTTAACCTCCTAGGTTGTTTGAGGTCTCATTTTATTGTAGAATTTTAATCTTTTCAACCACATTCTTTGTAAAATTTTGTAATTGAGATATATAAAGAAGCTTTGTTGGCCTTTTGTAAAAACACATGAATTAAATTGATTATATTACCTGATCTCAATTTTTCTGCTTGTTAAAGCTCTCCAATTTGCTCTTGCTATGAACGTGCAAGTACTGAACTGTTAGAACTATACTTTAAGTGAGAAAAATATTTTCATATAAAAATAACATTAATTGTAAGTTCACTTTCGTAGAGAAAGGCAATTATTGACTATCAGCAAAGAGGTTTTCTTTAAACATCTGCTTTCATCAAAGTTATGTACATAAACCATCACAACCCCCCTCCCAACTGGTAGAAATGTTGGAGTCTCCAAAACTGTGTCCTGAATCAATGATTCAGATTTTTCTAGCACACACATAATAGAACCTTTTCATCAGCATTCATAAAATGTAGACAGTGCCTTTCAAGGAGAGGGAGTGACAACGTAGACCCTCCCTCTGCCTCAGCCCTGACCCCAGGACATTACCCATTTGATAAATTTCTTTGATTTATCTATTTCTTCTACTGCCTTCCAGTATAATTAAAAATATTATTTTAATAAAGGACAAGGTTCAAACACTTTATCATTAAAGGTCTAATCACTACCACCTGAGTTTAGACTCCATACTAGTAATTCTCCTTATGTCCTCTTTCCTGCCACCTTGACCCAGCAGTACCCACCCTTATAAGCCAGTTCAAATGCAAGCTCTAAGAAATTCTCATAGATTTAACTTCTTTTTTTAAAGATTTTATTTATTTATTTTTAGAGAGAGGAGAAGGGAGGGAGAAAGACAGGGAGAGAAACATCAATGTGTGGTTGCATCTCATGTGGCCCCCACTGGGGAAATGGCCTGCAACCTAGGCATATGCCTTGACTGGGAATTGAACTTGAGACCTTATGGTTTGCAGACTGCACTCAATCCACTTAGCTACACCAGCCAGGGCACATTTAATTTCTTTGTAACTTTTTCACTTGAATCACTCATGACTTGTATCACACTGTCAACTATTACAATCATTCACATTAATGACTTTTCTCCAGAATTAACATTCCCTCATGTCAGGAAATATATAATTAACATATAATTAATAGCCCACCATCCTCAACTCATATGGCTTCTTTTCTATATTACCAAGTTACTAATATTAAATTGAATGATTATCTATTTATCTATCTATTATATAGTTATCTATGTATCCTCTGAATCTATCCATTTATCCATATCTTACACATGATTATAGGAATTGTTAACAAATATTTAAAAGATGCTTTGAAATTTCATGAGAAACTTGTCAATAGTGAGACTGGTCTTATCTCACCTCTAACCCTGACAAAAAAGAAGTAAAAAGAAAGAAAGAAATACCTGACTGGTGTAGCTCAGTGGATTGAGCATGGGCCCGTGACCCAAAGTGTCACTAGTTTGATTCCCAGTCAGGGCACATGCCTGGGTTGTGGACCAGGTCTCCAGTAGGGGACATACAAGAGGCAACCACACACTGATGTTTCTCTCCCTCTCTTTCTCCCTCCCTTCCGCTCTCTCTAAAAATAAATAAATAAAATATTTTTTAAAAAGAAAGAAAGAAAGGAAGGAAGGAATGAAAGAAAGAAAAAGAAAGAAAGAGAGAGAGAAAGAGAGAAAGAAAGGAAGGAATAGATCAAGGAAAAGAGTTTCATTTATGTGAATCATATTTGAAATAAATAAGAGCTATTAGTCTCCTGAGAGAAAGAACCAAGAATACATTACATAATATCTGATTTTAAATGCATTCCTCTCACCAGTATCTAAATGATTGCGAAAAATTAATATTTGACTGAAATTTCAGGTACTCTGAGCTGCGTGAGGATGGAAAGGACTCCTAGCAGAGGCAGGGGCTATATCAATAGATATATTCTTTCATTGATTGAATGGATGTTTAAGGAGAGCTGTTCATCAAATAGACTAGATGTCCTTTAGATTTTCTTCCAATTTTAAACTCTACTCTAAACTCTATAATTCTACCCTAATACCAGAGAGACCAAACTGAGTAGGTAATCAAAAACCAAATCAAACCAACCAACCAACCAAACAAGCGAACAAACAAACCAACAGAGTTTGGGTCCTGAGTGAGTCTAAACCAAGAGATTTTTACACAGAGATCAATGATTAATCAATGGGAAGATCATTTAAGAGACATGGCGAGACTTAGATCAGAAAGGTACAGAATCTACTATGTAAGTGAGCTCTAAGCATCAAGTAGAAAATGTTATAGAAAGACAAATACTAAAGCTACAGAACATAAAGTCATCCAGTTACAGGTAAAAACATTAGCAGCACCACTATACTCATTTACTAGGTGTGCAAACTAGAATGAGTTCCTTATAATACCTAGTAGGCCTCAGTTTTTGGAAGATGGGATTAATAATATATCTTCCAAGAGTTATCGTGAAAGTGACATTGGATAATTCATCTAAAAACCTGGAATAATAGTCGGCATAGTAAATACTCAATTAAAGTTTATCTGTTTGTATAACTAGGTAATTAGGATCCAGATGGAGCAGACAAAAAACTTATCTTAACAAGTGTGCTAACTTGTTATTAAGTCAGTAATTTCATGTGGTGAAAGGATAAGAAAGAATAGCAGTATATACTTTGATTTAACTTAATCTTAAATATAATGGTAATTTTAAGATCATTGAAATATTTTTGTTTGTCAATATATGTATCCTGAATTATAAATAACAAATATAATGGCTTTCTATATCATAATCCCAAACAATGAAAATATTTATCCAAGTGAAAAATATGTTACAGGTTGAATTTTGCAAATTCGTTCCAGGAGAGTTATTGGTTCCTAGGTACAGACAACTTAAAAGTCTTTAGTAGTTTTTCTTTTTTTAATGAAATCACTCTGAAAACAAACTACCCTTCAAAAAACGTTACCGCTGGACCGTTTACTAAAAAGAAGATAATATTTTCCTGAAGTATGTGTCAGCAGCTGTTTTTGATTGCTTTCAAATGCACTTAACCTTGCCTCATCATTCCTTTTGCTCCAATTTCTTTAGATGTTCCTCTCTCTCAGGGACTCTTTGCGTTGCTTTATTACTGAAAGAAGAGGCTTTTTGAAATGCTCATGGCAGTGAGCCGTGGCAAATTCTGGATTGCTTAGGTTTACTCACCACTTTCCAGGTCAAAAAATATCTAGGTTAAAATCAGTGACCTTTTCTCTAAATCTAGATCTCACATTATTTAATATTTTGTTTTCCTTAAATGTATGATTTTGTTTTTCCTGTACGTAGACATACTCAGCTGCAATTGACTTTAAAGAACTTCAACTTTGTCTCTAGTCCTTCACAATTTTAGGTGTTCTTTTCAGCATCTGTTATGTGAATCTTACCATGACATAAACCACCATGAGAACTAAAATAAATATTCAGTAGTGTGAGCTGTTTAACATCCCACTACCTTTTAACATATTTAATATGTGCATAATCAAACAACAATAAATGTAATTTTAAAGTACAACCTAAATTTCTATAGAAACAATTTGACTATGATAAATCCCAGTAAGCCAAAATTACACCTTTTGGGTGTAATTCAGAATTTCTCTGGATAAGACATTATTTTGGCTCCTACATTCTCTGTCAACCATAAAGAGAAATAAATGTAGAATTGTAATGAAAATTGCCATTTCAGACAAGTTCTCATTAATGAACTCCATATTCTTTAAATTTAAATGTGGTTGAATAAGCATTCTATTTATTCCAGATCCACCAAATGATTTAGTGTTTCTATGATTTACTTAATGACAAAATAGAAGATATGCTGATCATATGGCAAAGCAAATAGTTTGTGCTCAGAAAGTGCTATTATCATCCTTATTATTATTTAATAGAAAGCAATGTAGACACTAAGCTTAAGTATATAGATATTCTGGAAAGAAAACTCAATTCAGCTCATATAATTTCAAGCAGCACCATGTTCAGT
Source organism: Trachops cirrhosus (assembly GCA_028533065.1). Taxonomy (NCBI): domain Eukaryota; kingdom Metazoa; phylum Chordata; class Mammalia; order Chiroptera; family Phyllostomidae; genus Trachops; species Trachops cirrhosus. Next base: position 34,805,948 of record CM052549.1, on the reverse strand, counting down.
TACAAATAGATTACACTCTCTTGTGATGTAGTTCCAAAAAATAGTCTTATGAAATTCAAGATACTCATATAAGAACTGCATTTAATAATTTATTTTTAATGTAATAAAATAGATCAAAAGAAGAAAATAAGTTATAATTGATATAGACTTTAATCAAAATATCCTACCAAATTATTACCTCCCAAATAACCATGGTAGGTAAACCATGATCTTTTCTAATGAGTGAATTTTAATTTTCATTCTACTTATTTATTTATAAATGTTTACATTTATCATTTCCCTCTAAAATCTTCATGACCTTTAATGTAGCTCTATTTGAGTAAAGAGAAAAAGAAAAAGGCATTATTAGCAGACATTATCAATACATTATGTAGAATAATGAAAAATTATTATAAAGCCTAATGCTCTTTTTACATATTTATTTTAACACAGGAAAAGAAAAAAATGGAAAAATTATATCAAAAGTCATACATGACTATTCAACTCTACGCAATAAAGTTGTATGTTTCCTATGGTATCATGATTATCTTTAGGATAAACACATATTTATACAGATTTTTACATTACAATGATTGGGTCAGATTCTCAAAAGGCAATGAAATGAGTACTGATTTCTAGAATGCAAGACTGCCCAGAACTAAGCTTTTTATAGTAGAATGGAAAATTGTGTACTTGATCTTCAAATCCAAACAATAGCCACACCGTTCTTCATATTTCTGACTTCTGTTACATTTCTTTCTTTCTCTCTCTTCCTTCTCTCCCTGTCTCCCTTTCCTTCTCTCCTTCCCTCTATTCCACCTTCACCTCCATCTCTATGTCTTTGTTTTATAGCACAAAAGGTAATAAGATACTATCAGTTGCTGGACTCAGGAATTGCCTGAATTCACTGATGGCTTTTGATTTATGTCATTTTCCTTGACTGAAACTCTGTGTTTTTCATAGACTACTCAAAGACCCTATTTAAAGCAGTTAAAGGCGGGTCTACATTATGCCAAAATATTTTGACTAAATGATGATATCCAGATATTTGTAAATATTGGAAAGGTCATTAATGTTTAAAATTTTAGGCCCTATGTTTCAATGCTTCCTAGATTATATTTTAAATTTCACAAACTGAAAATATTTCCAAAAACCAAATAGGGCTGAAATAAAAGTTGGCTCATTTTTATGGCGTTTTAAAAACAAAATAGCAAGAACAAGTACTATTTACTATCATAACTTCATACAAAAGAGAGAAGTCATGTTATTTAATAAAAAGGACAGAAACGATAAAAACACAAACATAAAGAATTATCTTTAGAGATAAATTTATATTGTGGAAAAGTTCATCCTATTTTTCTTAGTTTATTTTTATTTCACCAATGACTAGTTTTTAAAGCTTATGACACCGAAGGTACATACCTTTCCACAGACTTCGGTTTGGGAAGCAGTGAGCTAAGTTACACTGTGCGGATGATGAACTTTGCTCCTGGCATTCCTAGCCAGTGCATCTTGTCATGGCATAGATGGACCCAATATTATTGACAGTCTACCTGCTTTTATTTATTTGGTGATGCTAAATATTTTCTCTCAATTTACAAAGTTTGACGAGTGTTGTTTCAATATATTGGGACAAATCTATCTTCTAAATTCAGTAGCAGTAAACACACAAAATGTGCATCAAGTCTATACATTCTTGTCTGAAATTAATTTTTACCTATACTACTTTTTCCTGCCTATGCCAGAAATGACAACACGCTATAAAACACAGTCCCACCACCTCTGCCTAGAACATTTCAAGTTCTTCTTCTAACCTATTTCTTTGTATTTGCTGATAGTTTGATCTCTGATGTTTCCACCTTACTGAATTTATGCCAGGGCATTCCTCTGCCAAATGGTTCTTATTCATAGTTGATGTGAATAATTAGCTTTTGGACTTGGCCAGACTCTCTGACCAAGGTATAATGTACCCACAATTGAGCTTGGGACAAGTTAAGATCCACTCTGAGTTTAAGCCTACAGAATGAATCGTGCTTCCAGATCCCACATAATATACAAGTGCGCTGAACCACCTTGTGAGGGAGGAGCAATACAATTTCTTGTAAATACGTATGTAAGACCTTAAAAGTAGGACTATCTGTGATTTAATCTGTTTTCCACTTTATATGATATAAAAATATGTGTTTATAGTCTAATCTGATGATTCAGATTTTTATTATTTCATAAAGTCATTCAACTACTAGTTCAACAAACACATATATAGTCCTTATTATGTGTAACCCATAGGTGTTGCTAAGAAGATTGTGGAGTATAAAGATTAATAAAACCTTGATGGAAATTTATATAAAAGCCATCAGACAAGCAAAAACTAAATGAACAACAACAAAGAGAATAATAAGAACTAAAAAAGCTAACAGGAGGGAAAAATTAATGTCACGAGGAGATGTGAATAATTATTGGAGAAAGGGCTTGGCCTAGCCTTAAAAAAATGTTTAGGACTTTCACCAGCAGAAAGAGGTGTAGGAGAGAATTCCATGCAGAGTACATGAATAAAGACCAGGGGACAGAAAGAAGGGCAAATAGAGGAGAAAGAAGTTTTAAGTGTCTACTATGTGCCAAAAACTGCTGCATGGTTTATTAGTGTACTCATTTAAGCCTCACAACAACATATGAAGATGAAATTTTTTATCCCCATTTTACCTCGTCAGGAAATTGACTCTGCTAGACACCAGGAATATCCTAGGTCACAGGGCTGGTGTGATGCAGAGTCCAGATATCCACTTCCTCCGGATACCAGAGGCTAGGCTCTTTATTTCTTGGTCCATATTAGTTCTAAGAGGGTAGAATTTTTTAGAATCCTATGAATGGATTGTTGAGATGTGAAAAATGTAAGAAATACATTTGGGGAAATAGAAGTAACTGACTGGTGAGAAGTTTGGTTACCTCTCATTATCACATAACTTTTCTTAGTTATTAGTCTCTTATTTATATTATTCTATTTGATATGCACTCAGTCTCTTTACACAGTAATAACTCTGTGAGTAATCTTATCTGCAACTATTGCTTTTGTCACTAGAAGTATTTTGAAATGTATCAAATGTATATCTTACAAGACATATTTTCTCCCAAAGGTCAAAGACTTAATAGAAACCTCTATTTAGATATTGCACAAAAATCTCAGAGTCTGAGATTTAAAGGGAACACACTCCCTTTGGTGTTTTTTCTCCATTACTAACATCACCTTTCTGTATGTTTTAAAATTGGTTGCAAATATAACTCATCAAAAAATTGTGCAAACCATATCCTCTTTATTATCTACAGATCCAATCCATCACTTCAGTTTTGTTTAACTCTATAACAAGTTCTCCTACATTTTCATTTGCTTATATGTTCACTGTCACTGTCATAGACAAAATCCTCATGATTTCATCCCTCAATTTTTACAGTTATTACAATTATGTTCCAGCTTGAGTTCCTCTTGAGGTTTACATCAATAAACGATGTTATGCACTGTCTCCAGAATGTTCTTTCTACAAAACAAACACAACTTTCTTCCAGTAAATTTGAGAGAGAAGCCACTTATACTTTATTCCCCTTTTGAATCTCATGGGAAAAATAAAAGAGGCAAGAAAATGTCCATATTAAATGAAAAGAGGAAACAATACCAATGGAATATCAAGCCACTAGTTTTAAGAAAATATACACAATATAGTGAAGCCTAAAACATTTCGATATAGAATGTTGAAATCTGGTGCATATCTATATATTCAGGTAGGATAGAATTAGTGATAAAGGGATTATAAATCATAAAACTTACATTTGCAACTGCCTTATTACAGAAACAAACTCTAGGAGTCTATATGACTATAAAGTTATTTGAAAATGTCAGTAAAGGGTGGAAGCACAGCTAAGTACAAATGCAGCATCATCACAGCTAACACATGCATGCCACGTACCATTTTAATGAGACACACACGTGATATTTACCACATGTGTGTTATCCTTTTATCAGAGGAAACTACTGTATGTAAAGTACAGAGAAGGCAGGAGTGCAGGGTGTGAACATCAGACAGCTCCACAGAGTGTTTCTGATGGGGTTTTATACAGAAAAACACCAATCACCAAAATATGAAAGAATGAATGTATTTTCCAGGGAGGAAATACATTAAACATTTTGGAGCTTATTTTCAAATCAAAATGACCACTGTCAACTGTAAACTACTCCACTGCCAGAGGAGGCAATAAAAAATTCACCAAATGCAATTAAACAGCCCAGAAAAGACAAGGACTTGACTGAGCACAGAGAGTTAATTCTGGTTGTCAAATTCCAAACTAAAAGTTAAATAAGATGTTCTTGAAAGAGATGAAATTGATTAATGAGAATGTAACAGAATAGAAAGACAGGAAATAAAACCTAAAATTATACATATCTGCAGACTAAAATGTCATTACTATCCAGGAAAATCTTATTTTATAGAAAGATTAATTATGGAACTTACTAAATAAAGGAAGAATATATTTGGACTCCTTGAACAAAAAGCAAGTCATCCACAGAAGGTAAGTAGTCAGGTGATTTCATACTTGTACAAAACAACGTTATGTGCCAGAAAACAAAAAAGGAAATTATGTAAATATCTAGGTGAAAACATAGGTGACTCAGTAAGTTTATACCCAGCAGATTGACTTTCAGGAAACAGAGGCAGTACCAAATATTCTCAAACACACAAGTTTTAAAAATATAAAACACTCACCCATTCAAGAAACTACAGCAAAAGCAACTTAATAAAATTCATTCAAATAAGGCATGAATCAAGATCAAGAGCGCTGATATTACATCACTTATCTTTTTTAAAACCTGTCTAGAAATCTCCAGTGTTTATTTGATTCAAGCCCTTCATATTTTCCATATTTTCTTTGCTCATTCACCAATAGTGTGTAAGTGTGTATACACCTATGTATTCAATAATATATACATATATATTTACACACACACACACACACACACACACACAAGATTATTTCCATAAACTCAGTGGCATGCCATCTGTAGTTACCACAGCTCAGAATGCTGTCTATTGCCCCCAATTTTTCCATGTGTACCTGCTTAGGTGCATCTGCTAACCTTTCAGGATCGAAGTCAAACCTCTCCTGTCACTTCTCCAGCCTTCTAGGTCACTGTATATCATGCCTTCCTTTGTGAAACACACAGCCGTGTACAAATGTAAATTAATCACCACTTTATTTCTTTAGCTCCCTTTCTATACTTAAAACATGATTCTTTTACTTATTTTTGTTTTCCTAGTCCTAGAACTTTCCATAGCATACACCTAGTCTTGTAATATAGAAGTATCTCAATACATATTACTTGAAACACCTTTTATTTTTTTAAGTGCAACAAAAAACTCAGAAAAAGTAAATGTAATAACAATATCTAGGAAAAAATTGTAACAACATATATTGCACATCAAATTATATATTAGCTTTCTAGTTTTCATATAACACATTCAAATAACCAATAAAATTGTGCAAGGTAAATCCTAAATTATTTACAACATGGCTATAAAATTATAATAAAATAGTTCACTTTAAAAGTCTATGTGATAAGCACTGTTGTCATTTTATATATCATAATCACATAAATCAAGTTTTTCAGAGCTCAGTTTAACTAGTAACATCAATCACAAAATTTATTGCAATAACAATAGTAAAATTATTTGAGAGAAATTATGATAGAGAGCTGGTTAAACTATTGATATAAAATACAGCAATAGTACAATGAACTAAATAAAGGAAGAATATATTTGAACTACTTGAATATAAAGCAAACCAATAGTACTTGCTTTATATTACTGTAACAACAGTACTAAAAGCTATAACTTATAGCCATAGTTTAACTGGTCCCATATATTCAAAATCTCTCAACTTTAATATATTCTTCAAGGCATCATCATATATATTGATATGAGTATATTTCAAAATGTAATGCTTTTATTAAAACAACAACAACAACACTTTCATTTATAACTATTGCCTTAGCCCAACCTACCTAATAAAAGTTGCAGTCCCTGATTTTCCTTTGGTACCATAGTTTATGCCTATTTCCATAAGTTCCCATAATTCTATGAGAAATGGCCAGTTTACTCTTCCTTAAGCCTGGCCTGCCCCCTCTTGTTTCTAGTATATTTGTCCTGCTCTTATACTTCAAGGTAGAGTTGGAAGCCATCTCTTCCAGGAAAACCTGTGAATTAGCCGGCATTGCTCCCTCCTCTGATGCCCTGCCTGCTTTGACCATAAGACACACTAATGCATTAATTGCATGCTGCTCATCTTCATGGACATTATGGCACATGCTTTTCTCTTAAATATAAAGTTAGCACAGTGCCATAAGGGTCTAATTATATGTGGAGGAAATGGTTAACTAGACAATTAATCATTGAATTTGAGATCTAGAAGGATCTTTAGACTATAAGGTCTGATTACTGTCATTTACAAAAAAAGTATAAAATGACTTTTATTAATAGTTGTTCTCTAAGTTCTCAGTTCAATGTTATTTATAAATAAATATCTACAAAATTGTGGCTTTAATACTTCTGTATATTTTTGCTGCTTAATTGCTGATATTGATTACTTTTTGGTAAAAGTATATGCTGAAAAATAAACATTGCAAACAATTTAGAAAACAATGCATAATGTTCAGTTTTACTTCTTGGAAGACAAACAATGAGTTTTAGTGTCATTATTATATAAAGCAACTAAATGTAAGCTGGAGGAAAATGATGAATACAAATACGTGTTGTAATTGATCACTCAGTTCTGCTCAAGATTATTAATCAGTAAAAGTTTAGAATTAAAGTGTAGATCCTTCTTTTGCAATTCACATTGGGTTAATTTACAACTTTGAGTGATGGGCTAGTAATCCAGAGATCAAACTTTTGTTTTTAATTCTGTCTTATGTCTTAATTCATTATATGGCTCCTTTACAAGTCAGTTTCTATTACCAGTCAGCTCACCAGCAAGTGTTCATTAAATGCCTAGGAGTGGTAAGCACTGTATTACCATTATCAAAGTTAAAAAAAAAAAGGAAAGGGAGACTTATCTGATGAACACAATTGTAAGTCTGTTTTTCTCAGGCAGTCTTGGTCAACTATATACATATACTACAGCATATATTTCAGTCTGTTCTTCAAATTACTATCATATTCCACATGACTATAAAAAAGCAAATGTTTTCTGATATCTAAAAACTGCTATGTTTCATTTTTTCCCGTAAAAAACTGTGGACAATATTCACAAACAGAAAATTAAGTAGTTGTAAATCACTGAATAACCTGCTATCTGTTGTGTATACCCACTACAAGAATTTTTTTTAAAAAACTGCCTAAGAATGATTAATTTGAATTGTTGTAATGCTGAGCAAATGAGCTTTTATTGAAGGTGAGTATTTTTATCAGTATTTTTCCATCATAAGATGCATTTATGTGAGTGTAAACACATTGGAGAACATATTTATTTCAGTGTTTGTAGAGACAAGAACCCTTTTAATTCTTGGAGTTGGAATGTAGAGAGAAGAACATAAGAAAGTCCCGAAGATCATACAGACATTCTCAAGAATCAGTCCAGTAACCAAATCAGAGGAGCAGGTGTGTCTGGCCAGGGATAAGAAGTACCCAAATACTAAATTTGGCTAACAGAAGGTGTTTACTATATGTTTATCATGTGAATGAATGAATGGATTTATGATTAGGCAGATAAAATGGATGTGTTTTTGAGTGTGTAATAGTGCATGCAAGTTAGATAACCCATAATTTTTCCTGCTCTTCTACTTCAAGTCTTTTCATTCTCTAAACTGCAAAACTTTTGGGTGTCACAACAAGCGTAGTTTAAGTTTGTCAGTTAAAAAATGAAAGTTGTTGACTAGAGAAGTTGTTTTATTGTCTCTTTTTGGGGAGGAGAAGGAAGACAAGGCATTCGTATGCATGTCTAGGCATGCCCTACCCCTTTAACTAGAATAGATACATTTTGATTATAAAGACTTCTGGTTTACCCATAAAAGGATTTTGTTTGAATCCGATTTCCATTCAGAGGGATGGGAAGGAAATGAGAGAGAAAAGTGTTGAAAACCAATGAACTCAAACAATCTCTAGATAAAATCATACAATGTGTTCTGGGTATATTCTAATTTTAGTGACAATAATATCCTATTTATGATGGGACACTATAAATATTTCCCCTAATAATGTGTTTAATTTCAGAGTGGATATATTTTAGAATTTATTAAGTATTTTAAGTCAGATATCCTAAAGAAACTAGTTCATAACAATTCATTGACACTTTTTAATTTTTTTACAAATAAAATGGAGAAAATGGAATTATTATATAGATAATTTGGTCCAAATTTAATTTTCCTATATTTTGCTCTGCCCAAATAATTTTTTGCAAAAAATATCTCATGATATTACTTCTAAAATTTACTTTATATAGAAAAAAAAATTGAAGAGTTTTATATAAAAGATGAGACAAGTTTAAATTATTCTACTTTCTTTTCCAAATACATTCTGCCATAAATATATTCTAATATTGGGTCATGTTTAGAACTGCTCTGGGATTGAAGTTAAATACAGTGTGAACCAGGTTTGGCTTAAGAGGCCTAAGGGCAACTCAGTGATTCCCTACAAAGACACTGAAAATACAACGTTTGCTGAAAACCTTTGCTCTCCCAGGGGTCATTAAATCAAGTACATTTCTGGATCAGACATGACAGCAGACTCTAAAGATTCTCTAGACCAGTGCAGGACACACAGACATTTATTGCCACGATGACAAATGTCTAATTCAGAACTAGATTTACCTTACTTTAAGAACGGGCAAAAAAAGTAGCCTAAGTCAATGCCTTATTAAACTGCCTTCTGTACTCATCAAAAAAATATGATTATTTGCTTTTACAAAGCAACAACAACAGAATGAAAATACTAATAACAATGTTAGAATATGTAATAAGTGTTGTTTAGAGTGAAATATGATCTTTTAATACCTGTTGAACATGGCACATTTTCAAAATGAGACTCTCCCATTATTCTGAATGCAGAGAATAACATGGGTAAAATTTGCCTCCAGACATGAGGGAAAAAAATGTGTTAGTGCTATTAAGTTCTAAAGAAACTTTCAGAGCTATTCAATGTGAGCAAGGAAAGAGTCAAATAACATTACCTAAGGTCACTGAATTCTTAATTCTTGCATTTTCCTGATACTTGTTTATTTTGCATATAAATAGTTAAAAGATTATCTCTGCCAATCACTTCTTTACAACAATATTGTTGCTAGTAAATTTTGGATTAAATAATTTAAAATACTTTTATATCTTCAAAATTGAAATGTTTATTTATTTAAATAAATGATAGGTATTATTTTTTAGCTTTCTCTTCAAATTAGTAAATTGTTATGAAAATAAAGACCTTTGAACTTCCACCTCACAAAATTTGCTTTAAAAGCTGAGGTTATGTATTTTGCTGTATCCCTAAGTGGCCATACCTTTGTAATAAGATTTCTAAGATTTTAAAAATGTATTTAAATTTTAGATTTTCTTGTAAAGGAATTATTTTTAAAAAGACATTTGTTTCTTATTAAGCTAAAGGCCACTACTGATAAAAATTCAAAAGAAACTAAGATAATTTTAAAAATTAAGAAAAATTCTAGCTTTTCCCAATTATAAATCGCTTTATCATTCTAAACACTGAAAGGGGAGAAATTACTTCTACTTAAAAAAATAAAAAAATTTATTTAGTTTAAAAGTTCATAGCTGAGTTTGTTTGATGAACTTAATGACTTCCACCTCATTTAGTAAATCAGAATCTAAAAAAAGCTACACTCAACCCTTTTGATAGGCTCTGGAGTCTATCAGCCTGGCTTTGCCACTTCATTAGATGTCAAGGAGCAGTAAGTGATACCGCTATGAAAGTCTTGATTCAGGTAGTGGAAAATGCTCTTATTGCAAAAGTACCAATTATCAACAGACTTAAAGTCAAAAAGGGGCGTATCCGGAAAAGCACATCATACATACTCACAGTTGGTTATCGTCTTTGCAGACATCAAAGAAAGAGAGATCGTTTGAACAATCAGTAGTTGACTTGTAACGTTCACAAAGAGTGCACACATTGATTTAATACACACTGTAGCAGAGTTATAACTGATCTTGAAACTCTTACCTTGCAATCTTTTGAGGGCAACAAAATAGGTATAAAAATGCGTATTTTCTTCCCAAAGGAGGAACCATAAAATATAAAAGTTGCGTATTTTAATCTCTGTGTTGAAATGAACTCTTGCACTTGGTCTCGTACTATTTTTGTGGCTAATCTTTTCTTAAATGTAATTTTGTTTTGCTAACTAAATTCTACCCTGAACTTCCCCTTTAATGTCAAAATAGTATATGAAGCTCAAATTATACTGTAGTGAAATTTCATTTTAATTATATAGCCTTTTATTTCTTCTCTACCTTCTGCCTTATTTCTATGGCTGGTAAAGAGAAGCTAAACAGGAAAACTATTGAGGTACAAAAATCTTAAATAATTGAAATAAAAATTAGAATATATTTTGGTAACATTTATATGACATTATTAAGGGGACTAAATGATAATGGAAAAAATACAATTAAAAATAAAAAAAAGAACTGCTGACTGCATCTGCCTAATGAAAGCCAACATGCATTTTAATGACTGAATGACCCTATACTGGCATGATCCATAAAAGATCGGTTTCCTTTGAAGCTCACTGGAATGAAGGATTCCATGAGGAAGTGAATTTGGGAGAATACGAACTATAGCACTATGCTAGAATTCAAATTAAGACATTAAAGACTTTTGAAGGTCTAGTGTACAGAAGTTTGCTCAGAGCAACTATTAAACCCGATGTTTCCCAACCTTATATGGCACAGAGATCTTTGTAAATATATAAAATAACTCCTACTTTCAAGGACTATTTAGGGAGACACTATCATCTTAATGTCAGACTTATATTTATTGGGATGATCACTTAGTAAATTATATAATGTCTAACCACTGGGTTGTACACCTGAAACTAATGTAATATTGTATGTCAACTGTAACTGAAAAATTAAAAATTTTATTGAAACTTTAAAAAAACCATAGGTCACTTTAATTTTTCTGTAAATTTTAAGAGAATTTTTTGGGGAGGTGGGGTTTTAAAATATATCTATCATCTGTACAGTTTTGGCCAGGTTTTCGTTGTAAGATGGTATATATACTGTATAAACATTACATATATTGTAATGTATACCAGGCATTTTATGCATACATAAATCACTCTGATATATTATATACAGGCCTTGGGGTGGGAGTGTGTCCACCTGTCCTGGTAGGTGTGGGCAGCGTTCTTGGAGGTGGCCCAGTGGAAGCGGGCACCTGCTCCTGCACCATTGAGGCCTGCTGAGTCTTCATGGCCCTCCACAGGGCTGTGGCAACAGACCTGCTTGCAGGCCATCAGCTGAAATCCCTATTTTGGGATGCTTTGCTGAGTGAGCAGAATCTCTAGTGGGCACGTGGAACTGGTGAGGAACCTTGACCAGGCATTTAGGCTGGAGATGACAAATTAACACATTTGCAGCCAGGCAAGCAGGCAGGCAGGCCACCAGACCCAACTGAAGGGTGAGGATTGTCCTTTCCTCTAAAGACCTACAGGCTGATAGCCAGGCCCCGGATGCTAAGAGGTAGAACTCATGCCTAGGCACTACTTACTGCACTGCTCCCCTTGGGCCCTTCAAATTCTGGGTTCCCCAATCATGAATACGGGAATGCTGGCAATATATATACATCGGACAGCGTGAGAATGGGTGTGGTGGCTGAGCATGGAAACTCACTGCCCTGAGGAAGCCCCATCAAGTGGGATCCTGGGAGTTTTACAGAGGCCCAAAGGAAGTGAAAAACTATGTACACTTTTGTCAGGGGGCCGTGACAGTGGGAAATGTTTGTTTACGTAGTACATGTATTTTACACACAAAAAATACATGAAGCAAAAACTACAGACCTATACAGGGAAGTGGGCAAATCCACTTTTATAATGAGGTGTCAACAATCCTTCAAATAACTGATAGACCAACATACAGAGATATAAGAATACAGAAAACTTAGGTGATATTATCAACCATCTTGACATTTATAGAACATTTATACATTCATTTCAAGTAAACGTGAAACACAAGATAGCCCATATTCTGGGTCCTAAAGCAAGTCTTAATAAATGTAAATAATTCAGGTCATAAAGTATGTACTCTGATGGCAAGGGAACTTTTTGCTACTGATTTATTTCAAGGAAAATTGTATTTTCATGCTGAAGCAGCATATCTGAAATACCTGAGTCCAAATGTCCACCTCTCTTTGAGAGTTGTGGAATCCTTAAAATGACAGTAGCTAGTTTGATTCCATTTGTGTGCAAGACGTTATATTTTATAAAAGCAGCTGTTTTTCATGGAATACATCCAGGTTTCCTCCTCAGGATGTAAACCGGTGACCTCATACTTCCACCCCAAGACCTATCTATCAACACTCTTTCCCATGCAAGATTTTCATTATGCCAGAACCCTCCTATGGCTGGATCAGCACATCGAGGACATCATAAAATAGTGTCGCTTTTAATTAGACTCAAATATGTTTAACTCCCAATGGAATTTTATAGCTTTAAAAATTTTAATCTGAAGTTTGTTGGAGAATTTGGCTGTATTTTAGCTTTCATCAGCTCTATACCTTCCTAATGTATAGCCTTGGCATTTTAAGAAGTTGATGTACTTTGGGCAGGTGTGCCATGTTCTTCCTAAGCAATTTGACCAAAACACTTGACCTCAACGAGGCCATCCTTTCCACTTTGGGAATTTCTCTTGTGTAGAAGATTTGAAATTGTGTCAATTTGTATCAAACATTGATTGCTTTACGTGGTTAGCAAATGCAGTTTTCTTGGCTTCTTTACAACATTATAAAGTTTTTAAAATAATCTTTAGCTTCTTATAATTATATAGAAGAGGGTAAAGAAGTGATAATGGCTTAAATATATTTCTACTGTAATATACAATAAAAGTTTTTAAAGCATGTATTCTGATTGCTAATGAGACTTCCTGAGATTTTCTTTAAAGTTATACTACTAATACATTTTTCTTATATTTAAGCAACATAGTATAATACATACTATCAAGTATGTGTAGTTTCATTGTAGGTTTAAGGAAGATCAGAAAGCTTAGTTTTTGTCTGAATAGCATATAAATTCTACATACGATTTATGATTGAACTACTGGCAAGATGCTGTCTTCCTTTGTCTCTGTTAGACCACATGTAAAATACCTGCCCTTACATATTTCTCAGGCAAGCTTGAAAAGAAAAAAATGATGTAATGTCTGAATTTCTTTAAAGACTTTTCCTTCTGGTGTTATAATGATTCCAACATTTAGAAGTTTCTATACTATTCTTTCCAACTGGTATTTTATAAATTAAAACAAGAACTTTTTCATTTTTTTCTTTTCTCATATCCTCTGAATCAAATGTTACAGGAGTTTTCATAATGCATCAGAAAAAAAATAGAAATGATAGGACTTATACTTTCTGACTACCGGAAGTGACAGAAGTATGCCATTTTTGCAAATACTATGAAAAGTACTTGGATTTAATTCAAGTTTGAAGTTTCTACCTGTGAACCTTAGCACAAAAAAGTAATCTTTCCCAACTTTCCCTTTAACAAGTAATTATGAACCACTGAAAGAAGACACTTAATAAAATGCTATTGTTAGGATTCTTGGGTCATTTTATGACTTGAAATTTTCAATAAATCTATTAGAAAAATGTTGTAAATTAATGTTGCATAGTTGAGTAGACACAAAAATAAAGTTTTATACCTTTGCCTAGTTTTTATTGCCTGGATTGTCTGCACAGGAATTATTTGTAAAATACACATTCCAATTCTACGTATGTGGCATGTTTCTGTGGGAAAGTTTGTATGTATCTAAGTCTGTATACAGTGAAGATACACATGTCAAAAAGACATGAAATGTATGTGGGAATATTATGTTTTCAACAGCTGTGTGTTCTAGCCATAGGACATTTTCCCTATATATTTATTTTGAATGGAAGTCACAGTCCTCCATTATGACCCATAAAATGTTAATCCTTTCAAGAATGTCTCAATTTCTTTTAAGGAACTCTGTATAACATTAGCAAGCCGCAATCCTTACTTGTAACTAACCTTTTCACCTAAAGGTGGATAAACAGACTTGAAATGTCTATTATACATGCCAGCACTGAGTTAAAATACATGTATGGAATCCTTTATTTTAAAAAAATTCCCCCCAAATTAGCAATCAGAATTGTAACTTTTAAGCTTGGTACATTTTGAGCAACTGATTGAATGTTCTATGCAATTTTGCATTTCCTGAGGCAAACATGTACTCTTTGAATGGCATTAGAAGGAATTCTAATCATGTTTTTAAGAAAATTAAAAGTTTTTATTTTTCCTTCACACTTGTACCTCTACTCCTCCAAAATCCTTATACCAATATTTTACACTATGCCTATTCACCTGCAAAAAACACAGGTATAACTATTAGCTACTAATTGTTTTCCATACTGTAAAATATATACGTCCTTTGAAATACTATACTCTATTAGTGAATGCTGAATAACATATGCAGGAATCTCAAAAGCCTTGTGTCCAGGGTCTGTTGATTGCAAATTTGAGAATCCAAATGCCAGGTTTTGTTGTTGAGCACACACTACCTAATATCTAACAAGATTAAGGGGACTCTAAAGGGTATGTCTGCTAGGCAAAATTAAAAGGTGGATTTTCCATTCTTATCTGCTTTAATGGAATATGTGTGTTTGAGTGTGTGCATGCATGTGTGTAAACAGCACTGGCAGTCTTTCTGAAGATCTATAGCATATAGATAGTTCAAGCAATTTTAATATTGTGACTAAGTTATCTTTGATATTTTAGTTATTTGGAAATTGGTAAAGTGCACTGTTGTTGCAACCACAAACTTCAGAAAGTTATAATTAATTCTACCCTGAAAATGCATCTCAAACCCACACACACCTTTCAATTGCCACTAATAGCAATCTAGTTCAATACAGGCTTTTCTGATATTTGTATTAATGCAACAGAACTCAAAGTAAGTTTGGCTCAGCCTTTCAATGCATTGGACACAGAATGATTGGGCGAGCCTGTTAAAACATGGACCACATGATGCAACTCCTCTGCTCAAGTTCCTGCCAGGATAGGGCCAGTGTCTTATTGAATCCTTCTTCCCTCACCACACTTACAGCTGTAGGGCTTTTCTGTCTCACGTATTTAGCAGATACTATGACTTTGGTCTGAAATCTTCCACTCCTCCCCCCACCACTTGGCTTAATTGAACCTTATGTTTCAACTTCAAAGTTACAAATTCAGTGATGTCTTCCCTGATGTGAGAATCTATAATAGGCTTTACTGTTAACTTTCTCATGATATCCTGTTTGCTTCATAACATTTATCATAGGGTAGAACTGTGTATATTTACTTTGCCATAATTTTGTATACTATTCCTCTCTTTCGTTAGACAATAACTTTCCTTTGAGTAGCACTAAATGTGTTTGTGTCTTCTCTCCACCACATTGCCTAGCACAGTGTAGGTACTCAACAATACTGATTAAATAAAGTATAAACCAAAAATACAAAATATATGTTTGTGTCTCCCTCTCTATTCTTGTGATAAGAACATTTAACGTGTAGTCTGTGAGGTGGTGGGTACGTCTATCACCTTGAAATGGTGCTGGCATCATGGGTGCTTGCACATGTCCAAACCCATCCACCTGCATGCACTAAATATGTGCAGGATTTGAATAAAAATTATACTTAAATAAAGCTGTGTTTTAAAAAAGAAAAACAAGTAAAACGAGCTACTACTTCATGCATGCAGTAGGATGGCTGTACGTAAAAACAACAACAATCAGGAACAAAGTGTTGGTGGAGATGTGGAGAAATTTGAACACATGTGCATTTCTGGTGGGGATGTAAATGGTCCAATGCTGTGGAAAACTGTGGTGGTTCCTCAAAAACATAAGCATAGACTCACCACTCCTAGATATATATCCGTAAGGACTGAAAGCAGGGGCTCAAACAGATGTCATATACCAATATTCGTAGCAGCCTTATCTCACTAGCCAGAGGGTGGAAATAACCCAAGTATTCATCAACTGATGAATGCATAAACAAAATGTGGTATACACATACTTTAAAATGGTAAACTTCCTGCTGTGTATATTTTACCATAATAAAAACAAAACAAAAGCTAAAAAATTATTATGTAAAGTTCCATTACAATGGTTCTTCCATTGAGTTTTGCATATTGTGTGATGACCTGAATTTTTCTTTTTTATTATTAGAAGTTTTAACATCATTTTTAATAGGATATAATAATTTTACAAGATGACAATAAAGAAGAAAATTGTACATATTACTTTTTGTAGATGACAAGTTATAACACAGTGGTATACAGATGGTCTATGACTTAAAATGAGCCAGGTTTAGGATGGGTGGAAGTAATACACGTTGCTCTTTTCCCAGGCTAACAATGCACAGCACTGTAGTCTATGGCGATGCTGGGCAGTGCAGAGAGCTGCAGCTCTGCCTCAGACACGTGATCAGGAGGGAGGACAACAGACGTTTTACGGTGTACTGTGCCACCAGTGTTTTTTAGATATTGTGTTCTGAGTACATTAAGATGAGGAGATCACATGGAGGGTTAGCAACAGGGGAGTGTGAGGAGGAGAGAGGGGGAAAGGTACAGAGAATAAATAGCATAGATGGTAGGTAGAAAATAGACAGGGGGAGGACAAGAGTAGTATGGGAAATGTAGAAGCTAAAGAACTTATGACACAGGGACATGAACTAAAGGGGGGGAATGTGGGTGGGAGAGGGTGTTTAGGGTGGAGGGGAATGAAGGGGGGATAATAGGACAACTGTAATAGCATAATCAATAAAATATATTTAAAAAAAGATAAGCTAGAATTAGGTATGATGTTAGGTAGGTGAGGTATATTAAATGCATTTCTGACTTACAATA
Source organism: Trachops cirrhosus (assembly GCA_028533065.1). Classification (NCBI taxonomy): domain Eukaryota; kingdom Metazoa; phylum Chordata; class Mammalia; order Chiroptera; family Phyllostomidae; genus Trachops; species Trachops cirrhosus. The sequence goes on along the minus strand of CM052549.1, from coordinate 34,788,880 downwards.
TTTTCAATTTGCAATGAGGTTTTCAGGAGGTAATCCCATTGTAGGTCAAGGAACATCTGTTGTAGGTCACAGTGTGGTCCTAAAGTAAATTGTACAGACTAATTTTTAAACTAATTTTAAAGAAACAAGCCTCATTTTGACATGTTGGATCTGGTAAACAATTCCATTTGTATATCATTAATTCAAAATATTTTACTTTTTTCAGTTTTTTAGTAGAAAGGAACTGTGTCTTTAGTTTGCCTTCCCCTCTTTATAGAAATCTATTGGAATAATTTCCCACTGTGCATATTGAACAGCCACTTCATTTTTCAGGGTCTTACAGGTACAACATTCATACAATTCTAATTCACATTTTAGCGCTCGATACAGTTGTGGTGGTACTGAAAGACTGTTTCTATTCCAGCAGAAGTAGCCAGTTTATCCGAAACTGCTACACCTTACAAGAGCAGAAAATTTTAAAGAAGAAGAAAAAGAGAAAAACAACCTTTTGTAGTTCCTTTTTAATGTTACAGTAATTTAAAATAAATAAGGGGGTGTTTTTTTGAATATCACACATAGATACCATTAAAGAGTAAAACACTTAGACCCCACACTCCTACATAAAAATCTATGTCTACCCTTGCTGTATTTCCAAGGGAGCTGACATTGTAATTGTGAGGGAAATAAAATTAGAACACCACCTCTTCACACCAGTTAGAGAAAAGCATTCTAACATTAAGGCAATTTGCAGTTTGAGAAGTACATTACTTAGTGATACTATAATTCAATCACAGAACAAACTGTCAAAAATATGGTTAGGCTGTTTTAGCTCATGATGCATTCTAAGCATTAATGCTTCTAGTAATTTTAGGGCTGGAAAGACCCAATTTTACCATTAACTGTAGATAATGCCTATGTACAAGCTGGATGTGGACAATTGTGTTTTAATGAGTTTAAAATTTTCACTTTCATGATTTGGACATTTTGCTGTTAGAAACCAGAAAAGGAACATTAAAATATTGAGTGCAAGAGTTCCACAATAGAAAGCATAAATTTCACACTAGATGGAATAAAAACAGGGATACAGATCAGAAGGTGATCCCCAAAATGTGATTCAAAATTCAAATGTATTTCTGAAATAATGAATGTGTTTTAAAACCTCAGAAGATAGGTATGAGCTCAATAAAATTGAGGAACTATAAACAGAGTAAAAAATAGTCTTAGGGAGTATAGTGATTCCACATTTATTCTTACTGCCAAAATCGCACCAGATATTGGTATTGAGATATTTTTAATTGTAGAGCATTTTGTGGGGTAAAATGAAAAAAAAATAATGTGTATTTAGTTCTACCCTATGCCAAGTACTCTTTCAGACCCTTTATATACATTGTCCTTATAATAACTTCATGAGGTAGGTAGTTAGAGCACTTTTACAGATGGGGAGACTGCTGTTCATAGAGATAAAGAAACATCAGAGATAAGATTTCAGAGCTAGCGTGTGTCAAAACTATCTGAATTTCATGTCCCAACAGACCCTTAGCACAACCTCTTTCTCTGCTTGCTTCTCCAGAAGTAGGATGAAAGGTTGTTTTGCATGAGTAGATGAGAATTCTTTTTTTCAATTCATTTCAGAAATTAAAATGTGAACATACAATCTTTATGCTGCAAACACTGCCTAGAGCACAAATCATCCCCCGCACACCTGTGGGACACCAGGAGCACTGGCTCCTCTGTGTTAGGAAAAGCAAGGTAAGATGGTTTTTACTTTCCTAAACTATACAAGTAGTTGACAAGCCCATGAAATAGGTGGCTTGAAGTGATGTGTGAAATGATTTCATTGCATAGTGTATAAATTTCCCTGCTTTGGAAACTGTAGAAATACCTTGACTTATGGAAAGAACTGTGGGATCCTTGTGGTCTAATTTTGGAGTGGTACAGAGCAGATGCAGGGCAGGCATGAAAAATGCTTTTTGTACTGACTTTAATTGAGATTAAAAACAGTTAGATGCTTAAAATATTGACAAGACAATTGTCAGGTGAGATAATATTAATATATTCTGTTTCTTAAATACCCTAGGAAGATGAATATTTAAATGCATTTAATGCTGTTAATACTTTATTTTTATCATGTTTATATGTTTATCATTAAAAACAACAACAATACAGCCAAAGACTTCTTGGTTCAGTATTAATTCCAATCCTGACCCTAATTCCCATCCAGACAGTTTAACCTGCTTAAGTATATAATATTTAACATTGTGTCTTATTGGATTTACTTGCAATAGAGTGTTACTGAAAGACCAAGGATATTCATCTTCACATAATGCCAACTGAATACTATAAATATAATATTTTAATAATTTATTTCTATATGAATGTGCAGATGTTCCTATATGCATGGAACTTGCTCCAAAATGTCATTTATTAAGTCTATTTTTTCTCTAATATAAAAGAGTCACTATTGAAGCAATATGGTGCTGTTACTTTCTGTGACTGGCTAGTAGAACTGAAGCCATATGTACACGCTAGTAGGATTGTGCAAATGCAGACAGAGGAAGGGTGAGAGGGCGTTGCAGAAATGAGGCCGAATGCCCTGCTGGAGCCAAAATGATATCCTGACTTGGTTAATTTCAGAAAATGGAGTTGGGGGCTTCTTGTTTGATTTAAGACATGGGAAGAGAGAGAGAAAAGAGAAAGAAACTTCCTAACAATTCTCAGGGATAAAATTGGGGGATGATTCTAAGTACAGCAAGTTGTCATTCCATTTGTGTTTTGGCCCACATCCTTCAGGACTGGCAAAATCAAGAAAAGCATTTCACTTAAAAACACTTTTCAAAATAGAGGTTTATAGTCCTTTGTAGCAGAATGTTAGATAACAAGGAAACCATTAATTTCAGTTTACCAACAAAGACCCAGTATTTGGGCACCTCAAGGTCTTAGAGGCAATGCCTTGCTGAACACCAATCCAAAAGGACCCATGCACCCCAGTGCTCATAGCAGCACAATTTACAATAGCTAAGTGTTGAAGCAACCTAGGTACCCATCAGTACATGAATGGATCAAAAAACTATGGTACATTTACACAATGGAATTCTATGCAGCAGAAAGAAAGAAGGAGCTCCTACCCTTTGCAACAGCATGGATGGAGATGGAAAGCATTTTGCTAAGTGAAATAAGCCAGGCAGTGAAAGGCAAATACCATATGATCTCGCCTTTAACAGGAACCTAAACAACAAAACAAAGAAACATGCAAAATATAACCAAAGACACTGAAACAGAGAATAGGCTGATGGTGTCCAGAGGGGAGAAGGGAGGAAATTTCAGGGGAAAAGGGGAAAGGTTTACAGAAACAAGTATAAAGGACACATGGACAAAAACTAGGGACAGGTGGAAATGGGAGGGAGGTGGGGAGGGCTGGGTGGGTGGGCTGGGATGGGAGTAAAAGATAGAAAATTGTACTTGAACAACAATTAAAACAAATTTTTAAAAAGAAAGAGTTCCAGTAAAGGTCTCAGTATACCGTGCCTTGTCAAAGCTGTAGTCAGGTCTATGTAGTGCCACAATGTCTGAGGAGAATGAAGGTACATAGCTAAGTAACAGCATTACCTGGTCTACAGTTCATGCTAATTGGGCTAGATTTGCTATCGATATCAAATCTGGAAACTCCCATAATTAAGCAAATAGCTGCTCCATGGAGGCTGGAATGTTGCATTAGAAGTGGTATATCAAAGTCAAGAGAATACAAGTAATTAATTAATGCAATTGCTGGTAAGTACTTATAGAATCAATTTCTGAATATCTGCAAGGAAGACCCATTTAACTTTATCTTATAGTTAAGCAAACATATTAAGGACAAAGTTGTCAAAAACCACACAAGTCACCCTGACCAGGTGGTTCAGTTGGTTGCAATGTTTTCTGTACAGCAAGATTGCAGATTTGATCCCGTCAGGACACACACCTATTTTGGGGGTTCCATCCCTGGTTGGGCTGTGCACGGCAAGCAACCAATTAATGTTTCTCTCCCACATAGATGTCTGTCGGTCTCTTTCAAATCAATAAAAACATATCCTTGAGTAAGGAACCAGACACACACACACACACATACACATACACACAAGTTGTTGGAATTGCATTTTAATAGAAAATTCTTGATTGCAAAATTGAAGTTGTTTATCATTTATATGTTTTATGTAACATTTTCTTAGAGCTATAAATTATATTTAGAGGTATCAGGTTAAAATTTCAAGATATATATATATATATCTACACACTTAAAGAGGGGTACAGTGTATGAATGGTGAGAGCAAATATTTACCAAAAGTTTCAAAAAGTAACTTTTTTATGCTATTTTTATAAAAGAATAATTTCTTTTTTTTCCTTTAGCACTTAGATTTTTTTTTTCATCCTAACAGAGATTGCCTATCTTTCTGGCCCAACATGACTATCTTCACCTCCCCCCTTCCCCTATGACTGTGTCTTTATCTGTGTATTGTTTTTAAATTTTAACTCTCCTTATTTTATAAACTTGAGTAGTTTAGATAAATTTGTAATCTCCATGGACTACACAGTTCAAATGCTGAATTCTTGTGATTTCAAATTCAAAATAAGTAATGGTGAACATTCTGATATCAAACATGCATAAAAATATCTAAATATTTCCTAAAATTAGATAAAAAATCAGAGTCATCTTGCAATTAATATATTTTATATGTAATTTGAAAGAACTGAAACTCAATTAATAAAATAGTATAAGAGCATATTTTTCTATATTTCTAAATTTTATAAGTTTATGTTGACCAATATTAAGAAAAACTTATTTGTGAATTGTTCATTATTTTCTTCTTGAATCATCTTTTCCACTGGCATATATTTATAATTCTGAGGAGAGTTATATTTATATGTGGAAATCCAAATAATTTCACATAGTACTGTTTTAACATAAATGTTAAATCATAAAACCAAAAATAAATACTTGTAAAAGATATTTGAATGAAGCTGTGAAACTATTCCTTGTAATTTATTGACAAATTCATTGTTATGATTTATTATTAAAATAGATTTTTGTAACAAAACCTCTAGAATACATTTGATACTTTCATTTATAAAGATTATTATACATTTGTTTTAAAAATCAGAACTGTAATTAAATAAAACTGAGTGGTTGAATAAAAATTTGTGTTTTGTACTTTGAGCTTTTATTACCGATAAAAGAGAATCTAGTATATTTGTTGGTAAAAATACTCTGATAACTACAATTGCTTCAACTTACATAATATTTATATAGACAAAGCTCCCTTATATTAGCATATTTAGTCCTAGCAGTAATCTTTTGAGGTAGACTATGTCATTATTCCAAATTTACAGTGAGAAATTTATGAATAACTTGCACATGGTTAATAACAACAACAGAATATGGCAAGCTTGGCTTAAGAATCTTTGCCTTTGATCATAATACTGCTTTGCCTTTATGTCCTGAAACAATAAATCAGAAAATAATTCTTAACACACTTCTTATTCCTATGGCATAATGGAATCTTCATTTTAATATACACATATATTGAGAAACTCCAGTTTCCATAATATTTTTTAAAGATTTTATTTATTTATTTTTAGAGAAAGGGGAAGGGAGGGTGAAAGAAAGGGAGAGAAATATCAATGTGTGGTTGCCTCTTGCGTACCCCCAACTGGGGACCTGGCCTGCAACCCAGGCATGTGCCCTGACTGGGAATTGAACTGGTGACATTTTGATTCACAGGCAGTGCTCAATCCACTGAGCCACAGCAGCCAGGGCCAGTTTACATAATATTTATAGTAAACAAGGGTATATATGATATGTGATTAATATGAAAAGTGGAAAATAGTAGGACAAGAAAGATGAGGTCAGTAGTAGAAATATTGAGCTAATGGCTAGATAAGGAATTCTGTGAACTTTTATTTTGTTCTCCTTTGTTTATTACTATATCTCCAAGGCCTACAATAGTGCTTATCATATAGTGGGTATTCAATGACTATTTGCTGAATGAAGAAATACTGAAAATGCAATTTAGATTTTCTGGGTCATGGTGTGATTAAACAGCAGATTGATGTGATAGTGAAAAGGCAGGAAGTTTAAAAACATAATCTTGTGGGGAAAGATGGAGGTATAGGTAGACACACTGTGCCTCCTCACACGACCAAAATAAGGACAACAAAAATTTAGAAACAAAAAAACACCCAGTACTGACAGAAAATTGAACTGTATGGAAGTCTGACAACCAAGGAGTTAAAGAAGACACATTCATCCAGACCGGTAGGAGGGGCAGAGTCAGGCAGCCAGGCAGAGAGGGGTCATGGCAATGGGAGTGGCTGGTGGACTCCTGGTGCGCAAGGTAGCAGTGGGTGGACCCAGCAAGGCCACTGGTGGAACCCGCGGTCCCACATTCACACGCAGATAAACCAGGCAAAACTGGGCAGTGAGACAGACTGTACAACCCAGGGTCCCAGTGCGGGGAAATAAAGACTCAAAACACTGAGTGAAAACACCTGTGGGGATTGAGGTGCCAGAAGAGACTCCAGCCTCACAGGAGAATTTGTTGAAGAGACCCACAGGGTCCTAGAGTGTAAACAGACCCACCCACAGGGGAATCAGCACCAGAAGGGCCCAGTTTGCTTAGGGGAAGTGGAGGAAGGGACTGAAGTCTGATGGAGAGCAGACCAAGCGTCATTGTTTCCTCTCAGGCCCCTCCCCCACATATAGCATCACAACCCAGCAACTGGGTTACGCCACCCAGGTGAACACCTAAGGCTTCACCCCTGGCTATGTAACAGGCCATCAAGACAAAAAAAAAATGGCCCAAATAAAAGAACAGATCAAAGCTTCAGAAAAAATACAACTAAGCAACCAAGAGATGGCCAACCTATCAGATGCACAGTTCAAAGCACTGGTGATCAGGATACTCACAGAATTGGTTGAATTTGGTTGCAAATTAGATGAAAAAATGAAGGCTACACTAAGTGAAATAAAGAAAAATGTACAGGGAACCAATAGTGATGGGAAGGAAACTGGGACTCAAATCAATAGAGTGGACCAGAAGGAAGAAAGAAACAAACAAATAGAAAAGAATGAAGAAATAAGAATTCAGAAAAATGAGAGGCTTAGGAACCTCCAGGACATCTTTAAACATTCTAACATCCGAATTATAGGGGTATCAGAAGGAGAAGAAGAAGAGTAACAAGTAGAGAAGTTATTTGAACAAATAATAAAGGAGATCTTCCCCAATCTGGCAAAGGAAATAGACTTCCAGGAAGTCCAGGGAGCCCAGAGAGTCCCAAAGAAGTTGGACCCAAGGAGGAACACACCAAAGCACATCATAACATCATAATTACATTACCCAAGATTTAAAGGAGAGAATCTTAGAAGCAGCAAGAGAACAGAAGACAGTTACCTACAAAGGAGTTTTCATCAGACTGTCAGCTGATTTCTCAAAAGAGACCTTGCAGACAAGAAGGGGCTGGAAGAAGTATTCCAAGTCATGAAAGGTAAGGACCTACATCCAAGATTACTCTGTCCAGCAAAGCTATCATTTACAATGCAAGGGCAGTTAAAGTGCTTCTCAGATAAGATCAAGTTAAAAGAGTTCATCATCACCAAGCCCTTATTACATGAAATGTTCAAGGGATTTATCTAAGAAAAAGAAGATAAAAAACATGTATAGTAAAATGACAGCAAACTCACAATTATTAATAACCACACCTAAAACAAAAGCAAAAACAAACTAAGCAAACAGCTAGAACAGGAACAGAACCACAGAAATGGAGATCACATGGAGGGTTATCAACAGGGGAGTGGGAGGAGGAGAGAGGGGGGAAAGGTACGAAGAATAAGTAGCATGGATGGTGGGTAGAAAATAGACAGGGAGAGGTTCAGAATAGTAGGGGAAATGTAGAAGCTGAAGAATTTATAAGCATGACACATGGAAATGAACTAAAGCAGGGAATGTGAGTGGGAGAGGGTATGCTGGGTGAAGGGGAGTAAAAGGGGGAAAATGGGACAACTGTAATAGCATAATCAATAAAATATATATAAAAACAATAAAACATAATCTTGTAAGACGTGGTAAAAATTAAAGAAAATAAAAATTAATAACTGAATAACAGGAACAGCATCTGCTGCCATGCTTTGCATCATGCAACCACAATTCAAAAGACCAGAGAACTCTGCCTGCGCCAAAGTCTGCACTCTACCTGCTTCTGAGGTGGCCTGGCACAATAACTATTTTCAGTAGGAACATTTTATTATTGAAACCTCACTGAAAAGATTAAACTTCTTCTGCTAGGGATTCTGAACACTAGAGACACAGAATTGGGTACAGCAAAACCTGGAGAGAAGGTTGGAAGAAATAGCCAAGACCATAAAAGTCATGAAGAGGAAGAAACTATGAGGTGGAGAGTCAAGTACAGATGAATTTGTGAGTAACGTTCATAGAATGACAGAAGTGGCATTCATTTGGTGCAAATATTTCTACAGCATTTAGATATACAGTTTGAGAATTCTAGTGTCTTCTCTTCCTAGTTCGGGCTCAATAGCACTCCAAAAGGCTAAAGTTACTATACCTCTTCTCAAATACAAACGAAAGAAATAAACAAAAAACTATTAATTTGGAGATTAGTTTTTGAAATGGCTTCATTTTGGAAAGCATTGTGGTGATGATTGCAATGTTTTGAAGCAGAAAACAAGATAAAGAAGTGGGCCACGGGCTAAACCAACTAACTGTTTAAGTAACCAGAAGAGATAGGAAACAGAGCCTAGTGGGCTTTGTATGACTATATTTCCTATTTTCATTCCCATAGATTATACAACTATATGTCACTAAGTGAGGTATTATCTAATAATAAATAAAGGCACCCTGGTTTATGGTCAAGGATAATTCATATGTAAGTAAAATAATATTCTGAAATTCTATGATCCAGGCAGATAATTCAATTACAAAATACTGCTGAAAAAAGAAAATAAAGAATAAACACAAAGATAGTAAGATAAAATAACATGTCTTCTGGGTGGTTTTGCCCTCCATTCAAATGACTTTTGCAAAGAATCAAACTCGATGACTGTGAATATCACCCTCTCTTTTTACTCATTTAGTGCATGGTGCATTTACAAACTCTTGTTCTGTTTGCAGCCTACAGCCAGCACAGCAATCTATGTTCTAATGTTTTAATTTCTAATATTTAAAACTGCTAAACCTCTGTACTGTGGATCGCTTCATTGCTTTTATTAATAAAAATAGCAACAGCATTACAAATCTACATAAAAGTATTAAAAAGATGGATACCCTGGCTGGTGTAGCTCAGTGGATTGAGTGCCGGACTGAGAAGCAAAGGCTCTCTTTCTCCCTTCTTTCCTCTCTCTCTAAAAATAAATAAATATAATCTTTAAAAAAAGGATGGAAGAGACTTTCTAAAAACTTAACTGGCAGAAGAATTAAAGGTATGCTTTAAATAAGAGTATAACATTTTTGTAAACCTAGAGGGAGATGAATGATGGCTATCTACTATGGAAATTAGGCAATATGGAATTTATATCATTTCATAAGCAGGTTAGATGATTAACAGAAAAAAATTTTATTTCAGAATCTGATGGGAACCAACTGGAATATTTAACATAATACCTACTAGTTTACAACACATATGACCTTTCTGCCATTTGAGGTAATCTTTTAAAATATACATTTTTAAGGCCAGCTGCATTATCTAAATGTATGAGATAATGGTTTAAGCTTCTATTTGACTGTCATATACCTATTTTTTGAGGATTCAAGTTTGTATCATACTATATACCACTACAGCAGTGTTATTAAGCTCAAACTCAAATTATTATCTACTGGCAAGCTAAAAAAAGTGTTGAGGCTAATATAATTGATTCTGCATTGAGGTCAGGTGCCAGTATTTTATTTTTTAATCAGTCTCCCCTGGTGATTCTAATGTATAGTCAGTGTTGCAAAGTCTACATTGTCTCCAAATACATTAAATATTGTGGTAAAATAACATCTATTGTAAATTATAAACAGCATTCCTATTAAATAAACACATTTTAAAAAATAGAGGAGAAAATGGGGGCATTAGTTTTCTCCATTATTTATATTATCTATGGAAATAATGAAATATCATAAAATGTTCAAAACACTTTTCTGTGAGTGCATATCGTGGGCCCTAGTTCTGTCTTTGCCATAAATCTTTAAGAGTGAAAGTCAATGAATTATCATAGGCTTTAATTTTATAATTAATAAAATTAATAAATTGGTCTATAAGATATCTAATACTGCTGCTTTACCACTGTAAAATTTGGGTATTGCTGATAATTACCCCTATTCATGTGTCTACATAAATGTTCTTCATTGTAAGCCTTGCTTATTGAAGCAAAATGTAAGTGGTAGTGAATGAATTTCAGATGGATTATAAGTTTACTGCTTTTTAATAGGAATCATTATAATTTCTATTCAGATACTGAACCTAAAATTCATTAATATTAAAAAAACTCTTTTTCCAGAATTTTCTTCCTTGTTCCAAAAAACAAAGTACCATCTTTTTTTTGCTGTTTGGTCACAGTGAATAGCCAACAATGAATAAATCACACACAAGAAATAACACTGTCATGAGAAGTAACATTAAATAATGTAATCTCAAAGTACAGTGTTGTTATTAATGAACATATTGATGAAATCAATCTTCAAATGAGATACTATTCATTAAAAATGACCATACTGCTAACAATTTCTTTGTATAAGTCATTAGAGCTTTTCAGTACAGATATTAAGATCTGAAGTTCTGTTTTTCTTAGGCTACTTTTATTTTAAAAATAAAGTGCCTGCAACTGAGAGTTCTAGTAATAAAAGTTAAAAAAAGAAAGAAAATGACAAATATATGTCATCAAGCACTCTGCAATTTCAGGTTGCAAAGATGAATGAGACATCAGGTGAAAACAGCTTTGTTAGCACAGCTTTGACATAAGTTATGGAAGGCAAACACATCTTGGTACTCTGAGTTACAATGAGTGGCTACCTTGTAAAGATAAAACATTTTTATATATGCATTGTTTTACACCTTGCTCATATTCCTACTTACAGAATACAACATTCCATTTCAAAAAGTCAGAGTGACTTTTCAAAATACATAAAGTACACACAAATCTATGTAGAGTGCAACTGCTGAGGTTTCTCATTGCAGTGGTATTTAAAAAAAATTATGGGTCGTTTGCTGTAGTTTTTTTTGTACAAATAAGACTGCACAATAGCAAATGCTATGAAATTGTGGACAATTAGAAAATACCATCATGCCTTTTGTTTCTATTCACTGTATTTATATTTGTGACAATCATGAGATGAATTTGACATATGTGCAAAAAAATCTATATATAAGGTTTTCAAATGGAACACAGCAACTGATAATTATGCTAGGATTTTGTGAATATTATGATATATTTGTCTTCAAAAACATACATACATATATACATATGTTTAAATCTCTGATAATATTTTCAGGCTTCCTTACAGTTAAAAATTTAATTATCAAATCTCCTTGGATGTGTACAAGTGATCCTCATGAAAAGCTCTTGTAGCATAAAGAGATTTTCAGGCTGGAAACAGACAGTGTGTGGCTTTATGTTTGCCAAGTGTTGCCATCTTAAAATCTTGACTGTTGAAACAATAACGTTTTGGCTGCTTTTATAACACTCGTTTAATGTTTACAGTTTAGTAAATGTGCACTTTTATAAACAGAGCGCTTACCTAATTAAACTGGACCAGTGTAACAACTAGGTCAATGTATTGTGAACAAAATAATCTCAATATGGTTGGGTTATGGAACAGCTTATTTTTTTTCATTGAGTTCTATCGATTTTTGGCAGAAAAGAAGGAGAGAAAGAACAGATGGTAAAAGAAAGAAATTGAGCTGCCGGGTGAGGAATACACTATCACACTGAATTATAAAGAATGGTATTCCAATCTCCTGAATAGTTATTTCAATTTGGGTACAAATTCAACACATGCTGCCTATTTCTGAAGCAACATAAATTTTTCAGTAACGAACTGTGGTAAGTTTCAAATTATGACGATCCAGTGTTAAAACACAACATCATCTGAAGGGGAAAGGTTGCTTTCTGCAGTTGGTTTAATGACAAATTTAAACTGTATTTCTTTGTTCAGATTGGAGAATGGGAAGACATTTGCACTAGTTGACAATTTGACATTCACAGATCTGAGGGTTTATACTACTTTGACATAGGTGAAGCTTGTTTATATATGTAAATTGCACATAAATATGTAAATTATCATCTTTGCCCTGACAAAGATTAGAAAGTATTCTACCTGGAAATATACAAAATTACTAGGAAAATATACTTTTTCAAAACAAGCATAAATGTATCAATTTATAACAATATGGCAAATTCATTTCATGTTGATATTGATATTGTATTTAATTATTTTCTATTGTTCATCACATAAGTCTATATAAATAATATCTTGAATAGTTAAACAGTAGCTTCATGTAATATTTGTATGAAATTAAGCACAAATAGATAATTAATACAATAAAATTATAAGAAAATATAGTTTTTATACTTTTTATTTATTTATTTTTAACTATTTTTAAAAATTTTAATTGTTGTTCAAGTACAGTTTTCTGCCTTTTACTTCCATTCCAACCCACCCCCTAGCCCTCTCCACCTCCCTCCCATTTCCACCCCTCCTTGTTTTTGTCCATGTGTCCCTTATACTTGTTCCTGTATACTTTCAGGGATCATTTCTATAGTTCATTAGTTTTTACACTTTAAATGAACTGCTATAATAAGGAAAATATATTCTGTTAAGAAAGGACCAAATTATTTTAATGCTACACATTTCAAAGATTTTAAAATTATCATTTTCTTTCTTTCCCTATTCCTTTTTCTCTTTCTTTCTTTCTTTCTTTCTTTCTTTCTTTCTTTCTTTCTTTCTTTTCTTTCTTCTTTCTTTCCTTTTTAGAGAGGGAAGGGAGGGAGAAAACAGGGAGAGAAACATCAATGTGTGGTTGCCTCTGAGTGCCCCCTACTAGGTACTAGGCCTGCAACCCAGGCATGTGTCCTAGACTGCAAATCAAATTGATGGTCCTTTGGTTCGCAGGTCAGCACTCAATTCACTCAGCCACACCAGCCAGGACTAAAGTTAATATTATATTTCATTCTGTTTACATGGGACATATCATTTTGAGTTTTCTGCATCTGCTGTACCACTAGAATAACAATGTAAGTCATGTCATGCCGTTTAAAAGAAGAATCAAAAAGGAAAAAACAACTATTAGCTTGTATGTTCAGTAGTATAGAAAAAAAGCTAAATGATCAAAGGAAGACTTTATTTTTTCAAATCTCAAACACACTCAAATTTTACAACATAATTTGTCCACATTTTGTGAGTTAACTGAACAATATATTTATTTTGTATAACTTCATGTTGTCAGTCATTGGGATTAAACTGACCTTTGATCTCTATAAAGCAAAAGTGAATCACCTAGTCATTTCTGAGTATAATTTAGTTCAGTTATCAGCCACCATTTGCAGTCAAAGTTTATATAGTAAAAATTTTGACATTGTAGACCAAGAAGAGGCATTGAGTTTTTTGTGTGGTTACAAGAGGGAACAACAATTTTATTGACACATTTCAAAACTTATGAAACAGAAGTTTGAATTTCATATAATTTCATATCACAAATATTACTCATTCTTTTTTTTGCTTCCAACTATATAAATGTGTAAAATCTCTTTTAGCTCCAATATGTATAAAACTAGGCAGCCGACAGGGCTTAGCTCACTGGCTATAAATTTCCATCCTGGATTCAATCTATTGTTTTATTTTTATTTTGGAAAGTATCTCAGTTACAGAAAGAAACATAAGTTTGTTTACCCAAGGAAGTATAAGTCTCTTAAGTTAAGATATATATTTCTGATATATATACCAAACATGTGTGGGGGGTAAATGTTAATATGATGACTGAATTCTGAATTCCCTTTTGTCGCTACCAGAAGGGAAAGGATAAGTTTTTGATTTTTACACTATTTTATGGCTCTTTTTCAATTATTTTTGAAGCAAACATATAGTTATTAATATTTTAGTTATTATCTACATCGAGTTTCTCTCTAGTGAGGGTTTTAGGCCTATTTTTATCATATCATCTTTTAAGGTATCATTCCTAACCATAGAAAAAGGGAAAGCCTTCCATTAACCATCTGAGCTATCTTTAAAAACTTTTGTAAAATTGCTGCTTATTTATTGGAAATATGTAATCAAATATATTTACTATAATGGGGAAACCAAGCACAGTCTAAGTTCTCAGATGAGCTGCATGTGGTGCCATATACTGAGTGGTAGTGGATAAGAGAAGGTATTTAAGAGGGAGGAAGACCTAACACAATCAAGTTGACATGTATTCAATTGACACATGAATTCAAGTTGGTACATCCAAGAGAGTCCCAGGATACAAAGAGGTATATGTATCTGAAAGTCACAAGCAGAAATATAAAACAGAAATCACATGCTGAGGTGTAGAAATACTGTGACATTACATAATCTGTTCCTTTATTAAGTATATTTTATTGATTGTTATTACAGCTGTCCTGGTTTTTCCCACTTTGCCCCCCTCCACTGGGAATGCCACTTCCTTCCAGCAACCGCCCCCCTTAGTTCATGTCCATGGGTCATGCATATAAGTTCTTTAGCTTCTCCATTTCTTATACTATTCTTAACATCCCCTTGTCTATTCTGTGCCTACCAAATAATGCTTTTTAATCCTTGCATTTCCCCCTCTTTCTCCTCCTTCCCCTTCCCAGCTGATAACTCTCCAAATGATCTCCATTTCTGTGATTCTGTTCCTGTTCTGGTTGTTTTCTTAGTTTTTTTCTCTTTTTTTTAGATTCAGTTTTTGATAGTTGTGAATTGGTTGCCTTTTATAGTTCATAGTTTTGATCCTCTTCTTTTTTCTTAGTAAGTCCCTTTAACATTTCATATAATAATGGCTTGGTGATAATGAACTACTTTAGGTTTACCTTGCCTGGGAAGCCCTTTATCTGCCCTTCCATTCCAAATGATAGCTTTGCTGGATAGAGTAATCTAGGCTATAGTTTCTTGCTTTTCATCATTTTGATTATTTCTTGCTAGTCCCTTCTAGCCTGCAAAGTTTCTTTTGAGAAGTCAGCTGATAGTCTTATGGGAACTCCTTGGTAGGTAACTTTCTGCTTTGCTCTTGCTGGTTTTAAGATTATCTCTTATCTTTAACTTTTGTTATTTTATCATGGTGTGTTTTGGTGTAGTTCTCTTTGGGTTCAACTTGTACGGGACTCTTTGTGCTTCCTGGACTTGTATATCTGGTTCTTTCACCAGATTAGGGACGTTCTCTTTCATTATATTTTCAAATTAGTTTTTAATTTCTTTCTCTTTCTCTTGTCCTTCTGGTATGCCTATGATTCAGATGTTGGCATGTTTGGAGATATCCCAGTGTCTTCTTATACTATCCTTGTTTTTTTTTTTTTTAATTCGTGTTTCTTCTTTCTGTTCTGGTTGAATGTTTATTTCTTTCTTATGTTCCAAATCATTGATTTGATACTCAGTTTCATCCCCTCTACTGTTGGTTCCTTATAGATTTTTCTTTATTCCACTCAGTATAACCTCCGTTTCTTCCCTTATGTTTTTGCTGTACTCAATGAGTTCTTTGAGCATCCTGATCACGTTTTCAAGTTTGCATCT
This sequence comes from Trachops cirrhosus, assembly GCA_028533065.1. Classification (NCBI taxonomy): domain Eukaryota; kingdom Metazoa; phylum Chordata; class Mammalia; order Chiroptera; family Phyllostomidae; genus Trachops; species Trachops cirrhosus. Next base: position 34,773,152 of record CM052549.1, on the reverse strand, counting down.
GATAGGTTAGCTATCTCCATTTAGTTTAGTGTTATTTTTCCCCTGGGGTTTTGTTCCGTTCTTTCATTTGGGCCATTTTTCTTTGTTTCCTCCATTTGGCAGCTTCCCTGTATTTGTTTCTCTGTGTTAGGTAGAGCTGCTTTGATGCCCTGTAAAGGCTCCTGTAAGTTGTGTGAAGCAGAGCCTTATATAAAGTGAAGCAGGGCGAGATGACCTGCTTCACTGCTTTCTGGCTGTGTGTGGGGGAAGGGCTCAGAGCGGGGACTGTGCTGCTGCCTGGCCTCTGGGGATTTGCCTGGCATTAGCCCCATTTCCAGTCAATTCACCTACTCCCTGTATATGACTGGCACCCTTCAAGCTGTTGCACTGCTGTTGAATCCCAGAGTGGGTGGATTGGCTTATCTTTAAAGATCATGCAGGCCCTTTAAGTGTAGTTTCCTGAAAATCTGGCAGTTTCTTCTGCTGCTCCAACCCCCCACTGGTTTTTACAGCCAGAAGTATGAGAATTTGTCTCCCTGGGGCCAGAACCCTGGACTGTGCGGTCTGGCCTGGGGCTGATACTACTTGTTCAATAATGTATCCCTCCTGATTTTTATCTACCACACCTGAATGTGGAACCACAAACACCCATTTTTTCACCACTGCTGCCACCTTTCCATGCCACACTGAGTCCCCTAGCTTCTCCACCCTGTCTCTGCATCTCTGCCTCTCCTGCCCATCTAACGAATATGGCTTTTTTAAATCCTTTGTTGTCAGACTACCATACAGCTTGATTTTCTGACAGTTCTGGCTGTTATTTGTGTGAGATTTACTTGTTATTCTTTTTGTGGTTACATAAAGAGGCAAAACATGTCTACCTATGCCTCCATCTTGACCAGATACATAATCTGTTCTTTTACTAATTCTTTATAAGTTTCCAGGTTCATGATAGTCTGGGCAAATGCTTTATTTTTTATAATTAAGCATTGCAATTGTTTATCTGGGTACCACTCAAAATATTTAAGTAAAAGGACTAAATTTTAAAAAAATGACCTGTGATGGTCATAGTTTTCACATTGCTATTATCTGATCACTTACTCTAAAACTAGAGTAGCCACATTATCTAAACACAGTTTCTCTCTTTCTTCCTGAAAGGTTGATAAGCCTCATAACATTTCATAAAAACTGTCCATTTCCTTTATGCTGAGAAGTACCACAATGCCTCTAATAAAGCATCTGTAATAGAATGTGACAATTGATTCTATTCTCTGATTTTATTCATTTGTCAAAAAGTTTGCCAAAGTTTAGGAACCTTTATACAAACCAGGTCTAAGTTTGCCTGTAATGCTCCAGTAATATTAGGATGTTAGGAAAGGATTTATGGTTTAGAGAGTAAATCCTGTGGAACACAGAGGTTTTTCATTATTTCAGTATCAGCCAGCCACATTATATGTTTCACTTGAGTTTTGCATAAATTTTTCTTAAAGCATATAATAATGGTTTGTATACTGAAACAACTTAAGCATCAACAACAAAAAACAGAGGCTTAAACAATTTGCTTTTGCAAAATCTACTTTTTATATATTACCTTTATTTCAGTAAATTTAATTATATAATGGCATATGATTAGTTATACATTACTGGAACTCCATACATTATGATTCACATAAAAAATGATAGATTTTATGGATATCTATATCATTTCAAAATATATAGAATGAATAAAGATCTAAAATTGGAGTTAAGTTTCTTGTAGTCCCAATTGTTCATTTTTATATGTAGCTCATATCTTTAGAGGAAATTATTTTATTTCTTTCAAAGATTTTAGGTACTAGTGTGTGACTTTAGTTGGGAAAAACTAAACAATCTCTGGTTAACTTCTTTGAAATATAATAGTTTCTGAATTTTTAACATCTAAAATCCAGTAGCAATAATTCATATCAAGAATTTTAGGACTCTGTGATTTTGTAATTAATTTTTTAAAGTTATTTTTCCACGGTCATGATTATGTAAAACAGCAAGGTGGAAGCATTTGGATAGTTGTTTCTTCCAGTCACCTGGAATCAGTTTTTTTTTTTATTGAGAGTAGTAATTAAATGTAATGATTCACTTATGTAAGTTACTTAAAATAGTCAAATTTATAAAATCAAAACGGTGGAATGGTGGTTACTAAGGGAAATGGGAGGTTAGTAATCAAAAAGCATACCATTTCATTTAAGCAGGGTGGGTACGTGCTAGAGATGTGCTGTACAACACTGTACCTGTAATCAATGATAATGTATTATACACTTAAAATGTATTTAGAGGGTAGACTGCAAGTTCGGTGCTATTACAACAATTAAAGAAAAAAAAAAAGGAAAGGCTATGGTGTCAGACAGATGCCAAAAGTGTCCTTTACTACTTGTTCTACTTAGGGCTGTGGTTTTCTCACCCATAAAAGGATGAAAAATGTACACTACCTAGAATGGCTATAACAAATACATGAGATAGTTTACACAAAAGTTTTAGCACCATTTCTGGCCAATGATAAATATTCATTAAATGGTGATTATTGATATTGTTTTTATCTTCACCATTATATACTTTAACAGAAACATAGAAGTTACTTTTTTAAGTATCTTTAAAAATAATTGTTTTAGAACTGACCTTATTTCAAACATCAGTAAACACCAGCGTTGGGGAATGCCAAGCATCCTCAGCAGAAAGGAATACAAAGGTTGATTCCAAACCAGCACCTCACTGTAGGATCTGTGCCAGTTACGTACTCTGAGTGTCAGCTTCCCTTGCTTTTGAGACGTGAGGGGTCACCACTTGGAGGTACACAGGCAAGTTTAGTAAGTAATCAGCACTCTGTGTTATTTGGGACCTTGGTTCTAGGATTAAAAACTGGAATTTTCTTGAGAACAAATTCCATTCCCTTCTTTTGGAGTCATCTGAATGGCTTAAGGGCAGTGCATGACACACACAGATAAATGGTTTCGATTATTCAAGTGATAGCTTACAAATGTTTAGATTGGAAACCTACAGCAGTACTTTCACTGTTTTCTCTCTCTTATGTTTACTGTTCTGAATAAAAAGTCTGATAATCATCCCATCAGGTGAATGAATATACCATTAAAAGCTTAACATGTGAATCCTAAATATCTGGAAGTAGGCAAAGGAACAAACTCTACATGAACCTTGCCTGCCCCACAAAAGAATGCTCTGAAGTTTTATAGCAGTTTTTATTTATGGCCACAATGATTCACCAACACTAACAAGCACTAAATTTTCACAGCACTCCTATCACTTTATTTGGCATGGGAAATGGTAAATCTGTGACAGCCTAAATATGCAATTCTGAATTAAAACTCTCAATATTTTTTCTAACAAAAATTCTTTCTATTTAGTCGCTCCCTTTTTAACACATGCAATATCTTGTTTCCTTGAATTTATAAATTAATTTAGATGCAGTTCTTTTATATAGATACAAATCTTGGTACAGAATGCACATTAAGAGTTTATTTTGTGGTATGTTGTAAATTGATGAAGCAATTTAAATAAAAGTCCCAATTAGTGGGAATAATAAGAACATTGAAAAAAGGCAGCCAAGTCAAAAAATTATTATCCAGACTGGAATAAAGATCTGAGGGGTGTAAATATGTTTTCTATTGGAATTTCTACCACAAATGGCTCTCTTTTCCTGTATTTAATGGAAAACATACCATGAGCTTGATATATACCTATCAAAAAGAAAAAATCTATTATCTTTTAAGATATATGAGCTTATTTATTTATGAAAGATGGCATGGAAACCACTTGGGTGCCAGATTAATGCCCATAAGAGTCTAGAATGGAGGCTTAAGAAGGAACACTTCTCCCCAAAGTAGAAGTAGAAAAATCAGTATTTGTAAACGAAGTGGACAGCTGTTCTTCCTATGCTTAACATCTAAGACTTAAGAGTAGTGTTTAAGAATGTTTAAGTATTTCTTTAAGCATTTCACAGGACTTTCGGATCTGACAGGGAGCAATTCTTAGTATTCCCTATTCACTCACATTTCCTGGCCACTCTGACAACATTGGGTTTGTGAACTGAAAGCTATGACTTTGATTTACTTCAGTAAGCAATTTAGATAATTCAGTCTGGAGTCATCTTTCCTAGTAGCGTGCATTACGTTTAGAGTATGCAATATTTAAGTTCAGTAGTGAAGATAGCTGATTCTGGAAATTGGAAAAAGTAGCACCAACTTAGCCTTCTTTCAGTCTTGCAAAATACTGTGTAGCCTTAAGCCATAAAATTGTACTATTCAGTGGTGCTATCAAGTTTCCTGAAAATATTTCTGGAATAGTCTTCTACTATTATGAATACTCAGGGAAAAAGTTAAAAATTGCACTTCAAAAACTTAAAAGGATATGAAACATGTTCATTCATATACAGCTTCTTCTGTATGAGTCATTTAAGTGAAAATAGTTAAAACATAGAACTAGAATCCAGTGGAATGCCTTTAGAACCTTAATATTGGGAGAGAGAAAGAAAGGGCATACAGCATATAGCCTTTACTGGATGTAGCTGCTATCATGCATAAGCATATTTAATCCATCATATACCATCGGCATATTATGATACACAACCTACACATAGACTTGTGTTTGGTTTCCATGATAGACCATGTATTTTACCCTTCTTAAATGTCTATGATATCATATCATCTCAGTCTTTTAGCTACAGCATCTATCATTGTCATGTAAGGTTAAACTCTCTTGCTGTTCTTTTCCTGAGCTAAAAGAAACTACATATTCTTAGGCATAATTTCAGTAATAAGTGAAATGTAATGAGGTTGTGAGAAAATGTAATCACTTGGAAATAATTTAGTTTTCATGCATTCCACGCATGATACTCTATTATGTTCCCTTTTTATGGTGTACATTCAGAAAATACCCCATTTAGTTATTGTTATTTTGTAATTCAATACTTTTTACAAAAGTTTAAAAAACTTTATAAGCTAGGCTTATTTCCTGTCTCAATAAATGAGTTGTAAAAAATAGTGTTAACCAATGTATTTTTAAGAAAAGATTTCTCTTTCTCCATTACATAGTCTCTTTGATTCTATGCTTCTAATAGAACATCAAGTATAGCCACATGGACGAAGTGATTTCTTCAGCCCAATAGTTAATACAATAGAGGGACAACACAAGCAAACAAATTATCTTTTCCTCCCAAAATGTAGCTTGTGTATTTACATCATTGCTCATAACGTTATCTCAATTCTTGACTTATGCTCCTTGTTCCCTTCCTTGTGGCATGCATTGTATGTTCAGAGAAGTCAACTACCCGTGGTTACTCAGTTAGTACCTGAACTTACGTGGCTTTCTTAAACATGTCTAGGCAAACTAGAATGCTAAACATATCATGACATTCCCTTGACACTTTGCCTACTGCCTGTTATTTATTTACTCTCATCATCTAAAGTATTCTCCATTCTTCCTCTTTCTCCCGCCAAAAGGTTCTTTTTGCCCACCTTCAATGCTTCTTCTCACATAAGGACTTTCTTGATTCCTTGACTCTCTGTGTGTTATCTTAATTTGCTCAATTCTCACAGCTTTTTTTTTGATATATAACTCTTTGCATGTTTGTCCTATAATTGTGTTTTGACATACTTGAATACCTTCTCCACTAAATATGAGTTCCTTGGGGGCATGCTATCTTTATCCATATATAACCTATAATTTATAGTATATTCCATGGTACACTTTATTAGTTATTAGGAGAATGATCGAAGATTATGAAGAATCACTGATGATTGAAATACTCAGATTGTCAGAATCAGCTTCTATTGCCTCACTGTCTGCCACTCTTTTTCATTTAAGATTAAATTAATGTTGCTGTATCTTAGTTAAGCTGTACAAATTGATGCCTCATGTCTCCAGGCTGTGCTTCTACAAGAAATGTCTTCCTCATTCTTTCTTGTAAAATTTCCTCATCCTCATAGGTCCAGCCTACTTTTTCCCTCCTCATAAAACATATTTTTCTCATGCTCAGTAGCATGTCATTGCACAATTAACAAATCATTGTCACCTCTAAACGTCATAGCATTTGTTTTATATCTGAATGATGGCCCAAACTATCATATCATTGGGTAGCATTCTTTCTCTAACACTATGTGGTAACTGACATTGTTGAGAAAAGGGATCAATCATACATACTTTTCTACTTGTAGTAATCACTATAATGACTGATATACAGTCATACTTAGTAAATTTTGTCCATTTGAAATACATGCACAAGTTTTGAAAGAACTTTCTGGATGAGAAAGAATATTTAAATAAGCAAGAGCATAATAACCTGGGAAATATACAGCAAGTATAAGAGTTGCAGTAGAGCCATAGACCAAACTGCAAAAACAACACACACGTACACATACATTTGAGTTGAAAGATATGTCTCTCTTCTACACTTTTCATTCCAGCATGCTTAGTCAGTGCTTCTCTGCTTCGCTTCTCTATTCACTGTCATTCTCTCTCTCCTCACAGTCCTCTACCATTGCTGTATGAAATAAACTCCAAATGGCAACTAGTATTTGTCTAGTAGACTGTGGAATTAATTCAATTTCTGAAAACTTGTATATTTAAAAAAGAAAAAACAGCCTCATGGTATACTGAACTCTGATTAGCCTGAGTTGACACTAGAGAGTAAGATCCTCCTGCACAGGGACTGTCTCAGTTCTCTCTGCTAGTTTCTCAGCAGCCCCGGCCCAGAACAGGCCTAGAATGAAGGATGGCATGCTGAGTCAAGGTTTGGAGACTATTTCTTTCTTTAAATATTGGTGATTTTTATTTAAATAATTAGTATAATGATTCACTTCTTGGCTTCCTTAAGTAAATGTGTTACTTGAGTAGAGTTTTGTTTGTTTTATTATGGGCAAATTGAGAGTACAAAAGATCTAATTTCAGTCTAACAAAACATGACCTTGTGCTTTTTTTATTGACTCGTGAAACACCAATTCAAAAGAACCTATGCACCCCAATGTTCATAGCCGTGCTATTTACAATAGCCAAGTGCTGGAAACATCCTAAGTGCTCATGAGTAAATGAGTGGATAAAAAAATCTGTGACACATTTACACAATGGAGTACTACACAGCAGAAAGAAAGATGGGCGGCTACCTTTTGCAACAGCGTGGATGGAACTGGAGAGCATTATGCTAAGTGAAATAAGTCAGGCCACAAAAGACAAATACCATATAATCTCACCTGTAGATGGAACCTCATCAACAAAAAAATAAGCAAACAAAATAGAACCAGAGACATGGAAATAAAGAACAAACTGACAGCGACCAGAGGGGGAGGGGGAGGGGGATAGAGGGGGAAAGAAGGAGAAGGGTCAAGTCAAGGAACATGTATAAAGGACCCACGGACAAAGACAAAGCAGGGGAGAATGAATGTGGGAGATGGGGTGGGCAGGGCAGGGAAGAGTAATTGGGGAAAAATTGGGACACTAATGAACAATAATAAAAAGATTTTTTAAAAAGAAAATAAATTTCTGTGGTTTAAAAAATAAGATGAAGCTTTAATACTTATTTTTTATTTATTTTATTTTCCCTTATTTTATTTCTCTCTTCTGTGTGTATGTCCACATGGGTGTGTGCATATGTGTGTGTGTGTGTGTCTAGTAACACTTCTCTGAATTCATGTTATTTTAATATCCGGCTTTACATGTAGCAGATGGAAGAAATATTTTAAAGACATAGCACCATCATATTGAGACTAAAAGTTTCACTGTTTTGAATTTAAAGCAAGGAAAACATTTATTTTTATTATATCTATTTCCTTTTCAAGGAAATTTGATTGATTCAGGTTTATATGTTTAAAATTTATGAAATGTTATGAAGCATATGTGTACATATACATACACATATATAAATAGAAAGTATACTACAGTAAAAAACAAATTGATTCATGCTAATAAAAAAGGAGGGGAACATTTATTTTAATAAAGGATAACTGTAGTCATTCTAAAATGCAACCCTTAGGTTCAAACTTCCAGTTATAAAATAAATACATCATGGGGATATAATGTACAGCATGGCAACTAGTCATACCAAATTGTATATTGCAAAGTTTATGAGAGTAACACTGAAAAGTCCTTGTAAGAAAAAAATATTTACCTATGTATGTTGACAGATGTTAATTGAACTTATTATGGTTATCATTGCACAATATATACAAATATAGAATCATATGTTGTACACCTGAAAACAGTATAATGTTGTATGTCAATTATACCTCAATAAAAAGATAAAAACTAAAATGCAGCCCTTAGCAAAAGTGCTTTTTCAAAGATAGACTGATGTAACAATGTCTAACTATAAATACTACTGCTTTAACAATTACTTAAGGTATAAAATATTTGCCGTTGAGAATTTATTGTGCTTCACTAAAAAATTTTTTAAAACTCTATCAGTTTTTAAGAATTCATCACTGATTATTTTTACATTTAAGTTACTATTAAAAGGCACATTTCTCTTTGTGATGTGGTTATAATTTATAACCACAGACATTCTAAGTTTTTAAGCTAAAACTATACCTCACCTTCACATATCATTTACATATAATGATTGCTTCCACATGTCTGGCATCAGGTAAAATAGTTTGTGAGCATTTTAATATGGTTAAAGCCACAATAAAATAAAATTCATCTTTGTCTAGAGTACCTCAGAAATTTATTCATGCTGGTACATAAAGTGTTTTCCAAAGGAATTCTGCCTTCCAGAAAAATCCTTTAAAAGCCAACTGTGGTTAATGTCACCTCCTTTCTATAATAATGTCTAGATTTCCCAGTCTGGCTTCTGAGTGTCTCCTGTTAGACAAAAGGCCCTTTAAGTTACTCTCAACATGTTCTTCATTCTATTTACTAGCTTCAGACTGCAAGTTTATTTTCTTGAGTGACTGCATATCCTCTTTCCTGCAAATGGGCTATTTGTGATCACAGGTGGTTCATAGAATTGGTCAGAACAACTCAGACTTTATATCTACAAAGTTTCATTTATACATGGGGACATATTAAATAGGAATATTGTGTTAATTCCTATGTGGATTCAGTACTCTTTAAGTTGTCATGAAGGATGTTGTGTCTTCATGAACCAAGTCATAACAAAATAATATTCAAGGCAACCATTACACCATATGAGAGGATATGATGTAACTAAAGGAGCAAATAAAACAAGTCATTTCCTGGTTATTTTTACTGAATATTGAATGACTGACTTTGGTTCATGTTGAAAACATGAATTAAAACTTATGCTATGTGAGGTGCAGGCAAGCCTTTCCTAATAAAACAGGTGCTTCCTTGCTCAGCCTGGCTCCGTAAGTATTCATTGCAGAAGACCCAAATATCAGGTCTTCTTCAATGCCCATCATTAGCTTTATGTACACACTTATACAAACTCCACAGAAATTACACTTAAAACTGTGTCAATCAATCAATAGGTCAGCATCAAAGCATTTAACTTCACTGGAAGGCCTAATGTGAGACTCAGCAATTTGTCATCAGTTGTTGACTGGCAAAGTTAGCTTTCCACAAAGCCTTTTCATATGCTCACTGACTAGCTGATACTGACAAAATTCATTTTTTAAACATTCACATTTTTACAGGTCTTGAAAGAAGCACACTACAAATACAATTGTATTTTCTTTGTATTATTCATATAATATTTAAGTAATAACTAGAGAACACATGCATGTAGACTCACTCCAAATGAGAAAACACAGAAATCTAGAATCTATGCAATTATTGATCAGCCTCAAGTAATTAGTAGTTAATGAATATCTTACATGTAGTAAGCATTGATTAGGCACATTAAATATCTACTGTCATTAACCTGATAACAGCTACTATAAGATAGCTATTCTCCTATATTAGATGAGAGCAACCTGAGGCTAATAAAGCTAATAATATGCTCAAATCCTTATACTAGAAACTTCCAGAGGCATTTCAATGCTTTCTTTACCATGTTAGGATTATTTTATCCTCATGAAATTTTTGATCCCATCACTAAATTAGAAAAAAACATTAATGTTCAGTAGGCCAACAAGCAAGTACTTTACCACTGTAAACATAACATGAATTAATATTCAATAACGCTAAATAATGATAATGTATATTATCAATGTATTTATTTTAGCTAAATATATGCTATCATTTTGCTCATTCTAAGAATGTGAAATGTTATTCTTTAGAAATATGAAAAGACAATAAATCTGGCTGTTAGATGGGGCACACTAGAGATATTTAGCCATCACCTCTATCTATAAAGAAAAGAAATTGTTTGAAAAAGATGGTGTAATATGTACAGTTGGGAGTCCATTTGGGAGAGTGTGGTCCTTAGTGTGTTATGTGTGGTGCAGCTTAATACTATAGACTGAGAGCTCTACTAAAGAAGCAAATTGCTGGAGCATCACTAATTTCACTTCCTTATATGACATCTGCTTAAAATAGACTAAACATATTCTTTTGAAATTAGTGTGCTGATGTTTATACAGTTGTAGACAGAAATTCTGTCATATAGTAGACAGTTTTCTCTAATTTGAGAGCTAAAGAGCTAAGCCAATCAGATAAGTATTAATCTCATTCCTCATGAAACAACATTGAATAAAACAGACACTGATTTTGCCTTGCTCAGTGATTTTATGCATGGAAGAAAAAAACTTGTGTTTTTTTTTTAGTCACTTGGTCTCACATTGTTGTTATGCTAGAAATCTTTCTCAAGAAGCTGTCTCCATTAGGAGGTTGAATGAAAGACAGAGGATCTTTGCTCTGTTAGTGTGCAAAGAGGACCTTAATTTTGTTCTGAATAGGCACCTTGAGAAGCAAAAGAGGGCTGAGACTCTATTGAACATAAGGAACAAGAGACTCCATGGCCACAGGCCAGAGTGTGAGAATGGGGTGTTGGGAGTAGCTGCTCTGTTTGAGCAGTGCTTCCAATTGTGTCTGGTTAAAATCAAGTGCAAAGGAGTGAATCTTTGCACACCAGCCCAGGGGGGGAAAGGGTCCATCATGAGAATGATGAACCCATATAATATAGTCAGCTGAAAACAAAACAAACAAAAAAAGTCATCCTTGATATCTTACTGTGTTCAGATACAGTCATCATGATAGAGTAAAACTGGTGGGCTAGTCCTCAGAAGTTCTAAATGCACACTCTGTCACAGATCTAAGAACATAAGAAGGAAGTAGTGTGTAACAAAAAATATCTTTAGGCGGAGAGCTCTATCCTGACACTTAATTGTTGGGTTTTAAAATTTGATAGGAAAGCATAGATAATTGCAGTTTTTCTTAAATATGATTTACACTTTTCTGGACATGTGAAAATATATTGCTCTAAGTGAAAGAAGCATACGCTATGTGCCCAAATATGAAGTCTTTCTACCCCAGGAGAACAGGTCCTTATGGGAGGCCCAATCTGAGCTGTGGTTGCTTGTTTCAAATCTTGTTCATCATCTCAGGTGATGACTCAGTAACTCAGAACTGAAGGCCAACACCCAGATTTCTGGATTCCTAAAGCATTGCTTTGCACATACCACTCATTTATGAACTTTAAAAAAAGTTATCACCTATTCAAGTTTAAAGTTTGATTGCTGTGAACTCTGTTTCAAAATTCTCTACCATTTGTCCATATATAAACTTCAGCCTTAAAGGATTTTTAGTCTCATCAACTATTTCACTACTTTGTTTTACAAATCTTTCAATTAATATGGGGTATGTGTGTTCTTACTTCTCTGCATTAGCCCTCTCACCTGGAATAATTATCTGCCATCTCCTCACTTATTCCTTCAATCACTTTGTGCAACAAGTATTTAATGAGACCTTATTATGCACAAGACTCTGTTCTTGACTAGAATATAGGATGAATAAAGAACAGGTGTGACCTCAAAAACTGACAAACTATGTCTTCTCTCCTTCCAATGGTTAAGTCTCTTCAGGACAGTTGACATATTATGTTTTATACCTGTGAGCCTCTTCAAAAGCCTCCCAAAGGAGATACCCAAGTCAATGTTTATTGGAGAGAACAGCATCAGTAAGCAACTGAGAGGATGGGAGGCTATGCACACAGGAAGGAGAAAGTTCACAGGTGTGATGTGGAGAACAGCTGACTGTGTCAGAGCATTGGTGGTGCTGTAAGGTGAAGAGAGTTTCACTGTCCCATTACTATCACCTGTTGTGGCATATTCCTAGTTGCAAAAAGTTAGAAACCATTGTTCTTGAATTCTTCAGATCCTTCCTATGTACAACCATTTACCAAACCTACTTTTTCTATACACTCAATGTTTTTCATCTCCAGCCTTTCTTTCCCATTTCTATTACCACGATCCTTAATTAATATCCTCATATATGAATAACTTCAGGACCTCCAAATAGTTCTCTTTGTGCCTTAGACTCCTCTATAACAACCATTCTTATAGTTTGAACTAAGGAGTCTGGACTTTAACCAGTAAGAATTAAAGTTAGGAAAAGGCATAATTTGATTTAAAGCTCAGAAAGAACTATAGACAGTAATGAAGGAAAGAAGAAAGAATGATTATAGGTGGCTGTTGCCATAGTAGGGCAAGTAAGGACAAAGGCTTGCCTTAACCTGGAAGAGAGGATAAAACAGATGGGAGGAATAGACTCATGAGGCAGAATCCACAGGACACCTATCTAGTTAGATACAGGTAGGCCAGCAAGGGAAGAAGTAAAGATGCTGCTGACCTGGACAGGTGGAACAAAATGACATTCCCTGACACTCTCCTTAAGGAAGAGAGACAAGTTTGTAGACATGACAGTGAGTTCAGGAGTTCTCTGTGAGAAATCCAAGTGTAGATATTTTGTGGCCTCTGACATGTGGAAGAGATACACGCAAAAGTCCTCAGCTGGCTTAGCAACTGGTCCCCAGACCTTATAGCATCTGGGAGAGTAATTTTGCAGGTAGGGGCATGGGCAAATGGAGAACTCCCTGGGTAACACTAGCACAGAATTTCCAGTTCTGTGAGCCTTCTGCTACTCTTCCCTTCCCAGTCATTTGGGCAACATTTCTACATCTCAAAGGTCAAGGGAACTAATTTTTCCTTTAATCAACATATCATAGATATAAAGCTAAGGCATTGAACTAATTGAGAGAACCACACTCTGTATCAGGCACGATGTCTAGTTTAGATCATTAGGTATATTTGTGTATAAAAGGGATCTTGAGTGACATTTTCAAGTGGCAAGATTATCTAATTTTAAAAGTTATTTTATTTGCTATTTGGTAGATTGATCTGCTAAAAATTAAAATTACTGACCTCTTCCCAAGAAAGACATAAAGGCTTTTGATTTTTGAGGCCTAGAAATTTTTTTCATGCCCCAAGAGAAGAATAAATGGGATTTGTTTTTCAAAAGGAGAGCCTTAAATGATATTTATTTAGATAGGACAAGAAGAATGAGTTCAAGGAAAGGGGGCAGGGTGAGTAGGGAGTGGAAGGGAGGGTGATCAGATGAGTTAAATTTAAAAAAAAAGTGTGCGTATATATATATGTGTGTGTATATACATATACTTATGTATATACATATATATGCATATATATATATTTCAAATTTGGAAAGATGGACGGCTATTTTGTATTGGGAGATTTGTATCCCGCTCATAGGCTTTACTCTGGAGGTGGAAGGACTGGAGAGTAGAAACACTGCGTGGGTTTCTGTGGAGGCAATGACACTATGCACATGGCTTGGAGCCAAGATACTAAGAAGGCTCCATAGAAGGGTTGCTGAAATGAGCCTCTTGGCAACTTCCTAGAGTCCAGTGCCTAAAAGAGAGAAGAGAAATCAACTAGACAGCAGGATTGCAGAGCAGAAGATTTTCAGGGAATGTCAACTACTAAAGGACAGAAGATCACAGACAAGCCTAGACCTGACATGAAGCAAAGGGAGAGAACCCCTCCTCAAGACATTTTGATTTATCCTGTGCTCTAGTGATTGGCATTTTGTTTTCCATAATTCCCAATTAAATGTAATATGATTTAGAAAAATAGTGACTGAATGTAACTTTTCTTGTATTTGTTACACACACGTACTGAATATAAACACAGTGATTTGTGTAGTTCTTCATCTAGCATATATAATTCTAAAGGTACAAGTGGTTACATTAATATGACCAAATTCTAGAAGTGACTTTTTGAAGTTTGTATTGAAAGATTCCACAAATCTACAAGTTTGTCTAATGTATTACAAAGTGTTCCAAGATTTTAGTAGCCTGTTTGTTTTGAAACTAATTTATTTTTAAGTGAGACAAAAAAACATCCTAAGTGATAACAAAGTGCTAAGTGAATTAAAATCTATGTAATATATAAGTTTGCATTTAAAGAAAGACATGTGGCATAGAACCAGAATGCATAGTTAAGGAGACATTTTAATATCTATTTTCATGGTAGATGACATAGGTGTCCATAGTAAAATAAATATTATTTATGAAATAGTGATTTTTTTCTTCACAACTTGCTCATAGGTCAAATGAACAATAACAAAGTAAAGAAACGTGGGAATAAGCTAGGAAAACGAGAAGAAAAGCCAATATACTTTATGATCTCAAAGAACTATAGTCACAGTGTTTTTCAACACTGGGTAGTCAAATTCAGCTTTCTTTTCCTTTTTTCCATTGGTTAGAAAGAAGCTTGACTAATGTATTTTAGACAAATCCCAAAGAAGAAGCAAATAAGCCCAAATGACCACTGTGGAAATGTCCTTACAAGCATGTACCACCTGTCCCTCCTGATCTCATTTTTAGTCAAACCTATCCAAGTGCATATTAACTCCATAATGTTCCCAGTCTGATATGCTGCAGCTTTAATTTGCCCTTGTTAAAGACAGATTTGTTTCCATGTTGCATTTGAATGCAGAAAAGAATTACATGGCTATATTGCTATGTAAACTATATAAAATGTACTGTTTTCTTAAAAAGAAAAAAGGACATATCACAAAGAAATAGTTTTTTGATAGTGATAATTACCACTCTACTCCTGCCTTCTTACATTCCTCTTGTCTTTGAAGGTTCACCTTCCTTATACCCTATGTTCAAAAGCCCTCTGAAGTCTTTAGGTAGATGTGTTACTGCTGTCCTCAGACATGCAACTATATTCACTTTGTTATCCAACAATCTACTTGTTCGTGAAGAGATCCACGGCATGCCTTATGTAGGTTTGTGTGTTCGTACATGTGTGTCTTACACATCAAATGCAAGTAAAAAATTCTTATCATTTATAATAATTGAATGTGTAAACAATTGAAATTTGCATAGCTGATGAAAACCTAGATTCATTTAAACTAATTTTCATAAAATGATCACAGAATTTATGCTCTTGAAACTTCAAATGTAAAGGTGAAAAATCAAGATTTCTAATGTATAATAATAAGATTCACAACTACTTGGACAGTTTAAATTCTTTTCTTTATCCTCACCTGAGGACATTTTTTTTTCATTGCTTTTAGAGAGAGAGAAAAGGGAAGAGAGAGAAAAAGAGAAAGATCTATGTGAGGGAGAAACATTGATTGGCTGTTTCTCATAAGCCTTCGCCCTAGGTACATGCCCTGACTGGGATTAAGATCACAGACTTTCAGTTTGCTGGATGATGCTCCAGCCAACTGAGACACACAGACCAAGGTTGGGCAGTTTGAATTTGACCTCAGGTATAAACCACTTTGTTTTGGCTTTTCCCAAATATATTCTTTAAGGGTTGGGAGTAGGTTTTTTTAAATATCCCTAAATAGCTATGACTTGTGCATCATGGTACTCTTGCCTACTGTTCTTTCTGTTGATACTTCCACTTTGTTGCAAGACTAACATATATTTTTATAAGAATCTGACATTAAACACTGCAAATTAATTCATATTCTACATCAATTATAGACTTATAAATGCACTAAAGAAATTAACCTATTATGTGTCCCCATCCTCTTAATTAAATGAAACTGGGATCTTAAATAAAGAACTCAAAATGTATTTTGAATATTCACACTTCAGCAATGACCTCTGCAGCTATTTTCTATCACATCTATTCTCCTGGGCAAGTGGGGGCTTGGAAGCAAGGGCTGAAGAGAAAAGTGGGTGGTGTTCCTGGGTCACAGAGCGCAAAGCCAGGGGAAGAAGAGGCTGACTTGAAAATGAAAAGTGAGGGGGTAATGAGCAACAAATGTGGCTAATAATAAGCAGAATCAAGGATAAGAAGCAAGGAAGGTTCTGCAATACTAAATCTTAGCAAGCTGTCAGAGAGCAAAGCCAAAATTGTCCCCAAAGTGTGGACAATGAAATCTAGGCAATTTAAAATTTAAATGACTGTGCTCTCAATTTTGGTAAGATTGATTTGTTTTACACAAAAGTTCAGATACAATGAGACTGATGATGAGAAATTTTATCTTCAGCCTTATTTGGTTTACAATAGTCTTGCTTACTTTATTTTCTGGTTGTGTATACTTAGACACAATGATAAGGAAAATCAGGGTATTCCTCCAAAATGAGGGAGCAATTCCTCAACCTGGTTCCCAGAGTCTTCCAAGAGGTATGCGTTACTACATATTCTCCACCCTTACTTGCAGGCAAACAAAGATGACCCAGATATTTTCTGATTCAATCCTGGAATAGGCTTGATTCAGAGGAGATGTTATGGAGATAGCACCACTCTCAGGTACTTTGTGGGCTCCAAAATGCCTCTCTGATATCCCCCTACCCTAGCATCTAGTGCTGAGTTTACTTCCTCTACAATTCACTTATAACGAATTGTGTATTATAAATTTGCATTTTTTATACTCGCTCATAATCAGGTATATATTGTGTTTAAAAAACAAGGTGTGTCACATAAAGTACAAATTCACTTAACAATGGGGGGCTTTGTCTAGCCATTGAGAATATAATGATGACAAATAATGCAGATTGGCCTTGAGAACCTCACAATCTGGTACAAAAAAGATAATCCACATAAGTAGTTTTACAGACTAAAGAAGTCATTTGATGTATTCAATAGAACTAAGCTTCAGTTAGTTGGCAGATGCAGACTCAAGTGGGCGATGTTGTATTTTTTTCTCAAGACATGTTTGTGATTACAGCAGCAAATTAAGTTACTGTAAAGTTTGGACAAGGTTGTTTCCCATGCCAGGTCTCTCCAAGCAAAGGAAACCTGGAAATGCAGGTTTAATGACTCATTCAGGAGCTGACAAGACTCCCTAAATTTGAGGTCCCTGTAAGTTTTACCCAAAGCTTGTAGAAAATAGTAAGACCAATTAATTTTTCATATATATCAACAGTATTCTACTTTTGCTTATCTTTATTCCCTAATTCAAGTGTAAATTGTATATTTTCTTATCCTGGGTTTGATGGAGTCCAGCTTTGTTACTGTTTAGAAATAGTGTACGAATTCCTTACTTTACTGATGTTTATGTCTTGGTAATAAAAAAAAACCCTAGTAACTTGGGACATTTGTGTCAGATAGAATTTATTGATTCTTCCATATGTTTAATTATAAAAATAATTTAAAACAACCTACAGACCAAAAGGTGTTATTCTTTTAAAAATATATCAAATGTAATTTTCTAAACATTATTTTGCCTTCTCAACTAGCTACTCTTCAATTATAAATGATGGCAATCACATGCCACAGCCATGCTGTCTGATCCCTGTTAACCACACTGAATGACTGTGGCTTAGGAAAAAAGTTATATATATATGAATGTATATGAAATATTAATGTATATTTCAGACATATGAAACTGTCTTTTAGCATTCTGATTGTTTAGTGACTACTATTCCACCCATTTTTTTGTTTTCCATTTTATAGATCTATCTCACATGTGAAGTCTAAGCAAAAATACTTTATTTATTTTTTACTTATAACCATTTACTTTTTTAGGGTCAGACTGTACCAATAAAGGTATGCAAAGAGCATATCAAAAGCTTTAGCAAATTTTACTTTAACTAATATTACTTTAACTTCTGTTTTGGGCATGTTACACCTCCTGACTTATACCAGTTTTTCCAAGTTTGGCTCCAAATATTATTCTGTGTATTTATCCTAACCGCCTGCCCATTTCCAAACTAATGTCACAAATTGATAGTGCCACCTATTAGTGGAAGTGTAGTACTGCAAATCAAATGATACACCTTTAAATAGCACCTAAGAAGTTATGAGGGATAAAATCCATCCTAAGACTCACACTTGCTTTAATTTATGTTTACAGCTGTTGTCCTTTTAAAAATAAGTTTTCACTACAAAGCACTAAACTTAGGTACTGTCATGAGTTTTGGAGATTTTATGTACAAATTTACATTAATGGAATATTTATCATAAAATTTTTTCCTATAATGTTTTGATAAGCATGATGTTTTAATCAATTAATATGTAACTTTCCATGATATATCATGACTTTGTCAGTGACTGTTATTAGATAATTGTCAGTCAAAAATTTGTTTTAGTACTGGTTCCTCTGGAAGATTTCAGAGAACTTCAAGTGTAAATGCTATTTAAAATAGCCTTGACTTTAGATTTCAAAATTCTCCCAACAATGCAAAGGTGTGATGTTCTGAGCTATGGAACTGTGATATGTAGATGTGCCACTGAAGTTTAAATGAGAAAAATTAGGATAAGAACCTTGCTGTATAATTCTGTGTAACTCACTTAAAGTTCATGATAACTTAATGTCAGAGTGCACATCTGAAATACAATGATATATTCATACTAAACATAGACGGATTATGCTCTGCCACCAACAGTTTAATTTTAATTTTGTTACTAGGAACAGAAGCAATCACATTAATTAATTATAATTAAACTTATTCCTGAAAGATCCTTTAACTGCATTAATTCTTAAATATGGAACATAAATATAACTGACCATAACACCACAAGATATTTGTTACATATACTGTTTGATTTATGTGTGATAATTAAAAACAACAAAACAGAGAGAAATTAGTTATCACAGATCTATACATCCATTTAGTTGTATACACCCCAGTGTTTTACAACACTGACAGGAGTGGAGTTTTAGAAATAATTTATATGAGGAGAAATAACAATATAAAAAGTTAGAATTGAAAAGAGTGATCTCTTCCATTTTTTTCAGGTTTACTTAAGCTAGTAATGACTGAATATCATCATCAAAAGTTGGTGGGTTAGAGACTTACACAGAACAGTGTTGTGGTCTCTGCTATTTTCCTACTTGCTAAAGTCTACACTGTATAAATTAATATTTCAAAGACCGGTCTGGCTGGCAGCTTTAAACAGAGAAGCCACAGACTGGAGACTTTCACCAGCCCTCATTTGATCTGACCAGCATTGAATCACCAGATGTATGATTATTTCCTTTTCTTTTACTTTTTAAAATTATTTTGCCAGGATATAAAGGGTAGGGCAAAGGCATGCTTACTGTTTTTCATATGGAAAATAATACAATAATTAATAAATAATAATATAAAAATAAACTCTGTTTCACACACTCAGAACTGTAAACCTACTTTTGCCCCACCTGGTACTTGGAGAAATAAATGAATAAAAATTCTAGTTCTCAGTGTACTTAAACAGAAGACTTCAGAATCAAAATATAATATTTTAAGTTAATAAAATTTGAGAAGAAAAGGTCGTGTTATACAAGAATCAGCAAGTGAAAGAACTGATGCCAAATATGAAGTGACATTTGGATAAAAGGTATTGCAAAGAACTGTTCATTTCTTTGCTCTTGCTGTATAGTATACATACATATACTATACACACATATACTATATTATATAAACTATATACTATGCACACATCATAGTATAAAAACATATCCATACACACATTATATACATATGTGTACTATATATATGTATATACACATACTTTATATATATTCCCCTACATATTTCATTTTAACTGTGAGGAGATTTTCAGTATAAGGCAAATTTCATTCTACACCATTATGTAAATACCTGAGATACCCATGAAAACTTTCCATGGGACTCCAAAGAAGATGTGTATGTGTGTGTATATAAAAAAAAAATATATATATAAAATAAGGATACCATTTTAAATAAATAAAAATTTTATTTGTAATACATTTATTATAATTCATAACCTATAGATTGCCAGGATTACTTTACTCAACTATAAAATATTAATATAAAGTTTTGTTAGCTATATATTTACATATTCATATATTCATATATATTAGTTTTTGTGTAAATATGTTTTATGCTTTGGTTGAAGTAAAATATATCTCTGAAAAGTCAACAAGTGTAATAAATAATAAAGTAAATACTCATATTAATAAAATGTTAAAGTGTTCTTAATACATTGAGCAATGACAAATCAAAAAGCTTCTGCAAATTTTACTTCATAATTTTTAATATTATCTTCTAATATCAGAAAACATCTATGACAATTTTGATTTAACCAATAATCTTATTCTTAAAAAATAAATTATTTGACTCTTGGAAAAGTAGCTTTAGAGAGTATGAAAAGAAAGCCTTTATAATGTCTGCCATTTTTAAGTGCTGTTTACTAGGTCCTCCCTATGAAGGTAAAGTTAGTGCATTGATTTAACCTTTGGATCCACACGGTCACCACTCAGACTTTCATGTGTCTTTGATTTCTCCTAAAACTGGAGCACACAATGTCCTGGAAAAGCTCATTACACTGAGTGATGGAACATTTGTCATTTGTTTAAAACCCCAAACCTAATTTATTTCCTTGTGATTTCCATAGCCTTTTTTTCTGAAGTCTTCATAGTACCACACATTCCAAAGGGCAGATTACATGATATTCTAGTATTTCATGAGAAAAGTGAAATTTGGCTGGTTTTATAGGGAAAATAAACTGTTATGCACCATTTTGAAAAAGAAGCATTTTAACATTTAGCTGTATTACATATATTTAAGGAAAGCAAAAGTGTCTCTGAGTGAATGTTTCTTGAGGATAATTTGTACGTGACTGCTGAGATTTACAGAGTTCTCACATTTGCTACCCCCACAAGGGTTCTAAATCAGATTGGTTCAGAGGAAAAGCCAGCATACCCCATTTTTCTAATATTATCACTTCTCCAGATGGTCCTCAAACATCTATTCAATTCCTTTTTCCTAGAAAGTAAAGAGGTACCTATTAGATATCTATGTACATCCACTACAAAAGCTACCTTCTTGTTCCTCTTTTTCTTTCTCATTTAACACATCAAATCTCTTTTATCTCTTACCAGAAAGTAAGCACAGTGACTGCCTAAAACTTTGTCTTGGCAACATGAGCAATGAGAGAGTTAATGGTGGATCTTTGAAAACAGTGACCATGGGAAATTAGGGTTGGCAGGGATTTAACTCTTCATGAATCATGCTGGAATATTTTTAAGGGCAATGCAGTGGAGGTTTTAACTGTGTTTGACATCTAATTAAGGAGGGAAAAGAAGCAGCTAAAAAAATGTCTATTTTAGTTTAGAAACAAAGTATTGATAATTGCCAACCAGGCCTTTGCTTTGGCAAAACAAGTGTATATGGAGAGACAAAAAGGTAATGACAGCCCAATGAAATACCAGGAAAAATTGCTTGGGCCATTCCTTTTATTTTTCTTGCTGTTGCTCATTCCACAGTTTATTTTACCAAATTGCCAAGCTCTAGGTATATCAACAGCACTGTCATATAGCTGTAGGGCAGTTTTTGATTTAAAGGAAAGCAAAAATTATTATAATGGATGCCATTGCTAAAATGAGCTCATAAAGATAGTGTCAAATATATACACCTTGTCAATATATACAGCTTACTTTATTGGACAAGTTTAAAGTATGTGAACATAACAAAGGGCTATTCTAATTAAATGCTATCTTTTTAATATGTAGAAAGAATTGGTGCCTTCTCTGTAAAGGAGAGCAATATGCTACCAGGGAAATAAAATTCTTGCAAAATAAATAAGGATAATTCCAAATTCTTATTTATTTTACAATTAATTTAGCCCTTTAGACAAGCAACTGCAATTGTAATAGATTTCATGTTTCAAACTTACTTTAAAATTATACCACTCACATCTTCAAGAAGTCAAGTTGCATGCAAAACTTACTTATAAGGAATATAAACTTGCATAAAGTGGACCATCAGCCTAAGAATTATTTGATGACATCCTCTCAAAGAGAGAAAATAGCAAAATCTGATGAAAACACAGATACCATAATATCATATACTATAAGTAATTTAAAGACAGTTACTAAATAGAGACATAATAGAGATTTAATTAAACATTTAATGGAGTCTACCTAATATTTTTATATTTCAGATAAGCACAATTGTAATGCTGTTTGCTCATGTTTAAAATTCATTCCCATTTTAATAATCAAGAAAATATTCTGCTAAAAATTAATATATTTTCCAATTCAGTGTATTTTATCTAAGCAGTATTAAATCAAAATAATCACATTTAATAGGTGTCTTAATTTTCTAATCCAAAGTGTGAAAATTACATCTCTCTCTCCTATCTGTGGTCCTCATTCACACTAGAGTATTCAGAGAGGTTATTCCCATTGTGTGAAAATTAAAGAAGCTGTTTTCTGGCATAAGAGCAATGTACAGTATGCAGATACCTCTACAGGGTAGTTTTAATATGTTCGTTTTATGTTAGAGGCTAAAAATGGAATATAATTGTAGCTTCTCATGGCCCCACCCCCTATTCTAGAAATCTGAGAATCATAAGAAAGCAACACCTTGGAGAGTAAAACTACTTGAGTTAAAATAGTATAATCTTAAATTCCACTTTACTAATATCTCAGTTGTATAAATATTTTCTTCCACTAAAAGTCATATCTATTAGCTTAGAATCCAGTTTAGCATTATTTTATATATCTATCTGTAAAAATGTATCTAAACAAATATAGGGTCTCTTTAAAACCCTCATTAAAAAACAAGTATACACATTAAACTATAACCAAATCAATTACTAGCAAGAATGTGATCGATCTTTTTTTCTTTTTTAAATGTATACTTTTTTTACAAAAGAAGTTCACACAACTAGTTCTATAACTAGGAAGTAATGTGTCTTCATTTCTCATTGAAGTACATATGGAATTAAAATAATATTATATTTCAAAGGCTTTTGCTTTACACCAATTAACCAAATACACAGTCTTTTTTGTACAATCATAACACACTGTAAAAAAAAAATGTAGTCTGTTCTATCCAGTTTACATTCTCTTGGCAAACCATGATCTACTGCTCATGTTAAGCATCTGATTGTCAGATTTGAACAAACTGAATATTCATGAAGATGATTAACCATTTAGTGTCTAAAACTAAGGAAATGCTATTTATCATAATTATTATAGGTGAGGCATGCACATTCTACAAAGAGACCATTTTGCAATAGTAGTTTTAAAAATATTTTAAAAGTAGGATCATAAAAAAATTAACAGAGCATATGATCACATATACAGATCAGCATTTACTAGGCATTCAGCTCCTCTCTGCAAATGTGATTAAATGTTCTTTGTTTGCATTTAAATTGTCATATCAAACAGAAGACATGCTTTTATTAAAAAGTGCTGAAATCATCTGAGAAAGACACACACAGTGATATAGGTTCCCTAGGTTAAACCAAAGGTTTTATGGTTTGGGTTGGGAGGGAGTTCAAGGGATGAAAAGGGGGGTGGGGGGGGGAATCACAAAGCTAACCCAATAAAAGAAAAAAGAATAAAGATTTACCTTTGTAGGATAATTTCAGCCTTGGCACATTGTTCTTCCCATTTTGATAGTTTGCTCTTGCTGTAAGTAATACTCCCCAGAAAAGACAGACAATCTTAGTGAAGCAGCCCATGCTGCAGACGCTGTAGGTCCCTATGCTGCTTCAGGCTTTCCTCCTGTATTGTGCGGCCAGAGAAGTTCAAACAATCTGAAAACTGGAGGTAACAGGTGATTTAGGTCAGTTTCATTCATAAATGCAGACAATCAAGACTTCACCGCAACACTAACACCTCTTCTTCTGTAACAGTCACTGAAGCACAGAAACTTCAAAACCTCCAAAAAAAAAAAAAAAAAAAAAAGCGAGGCAGGCACCGGATAATGAGGCACAACTGTTGTGTGGAAAGAAAAAAAAATTAACAAGGGCTGCTGCAGTAGTGCTTAAGAAGCAGTTCCTTTTATCTAGGCTCCTCTGATAGCCGGTGGGGACTCTAATCCTGCTCCCTGCCTCATTCGGCTCCGGGGAAGCAGAATGAAAGGGAAACAGAGAAAGAGAGAGAGAGAGGAACCGTGAGCAGCGCGTACTTTTCCTGTACACATGTAGGGAGAGATGACACAAGATCCCACAGACAGGTTTTCCCAACACTCACTAGACTGGCTGACAATGGGAGAACAGGCGAGCTCAACCCACTCCCCTTCCCTCCTGTCACAAAACACATGCAGAAAACATCTCGTAGAGATTAGAGCTGGGAGCAGAACCCTCCAGCGTGCCTGTGAAAGGCATGTAGCTATAAATTTACTTCCCAAGGCTAGCGTTGTTTTATAGCCATTTTAGGTGCAATTTTGATTTAAAAAATCTGAATTCAGCTACCTACATAATTTATAACTCATGCTTATTATATAATTCTGCTGAACTTGTGCATTATCTGTATGTATATGTATGTATAGATATATACATATACATACGTATATGTATGTATCTGCATATCCTTTCATCAATATAACTTTAACCACTGAAGGTTTTAAAGGCTTGTTAGAGATCGTTCCCTCCTCCCTACAAGCCCACTTGGCTCAATCACCCCTTTCCCCGCCCCACTGCAATTTCAGCAAAGAAATTCTTAGTAAAGCCCATTTCAACAATCAGTTCAAGACAAATATAGGTCCACTGAGGATTATAAATTACAACAGGGTATTCTCAAAAGGATACTCAGAATTTAAAAACATCTATGGTTTTCCAGCTTCTGGAATGCTCTGGTTAACATTTTTAATGCATCACATCTCATTAATTAAAGCCACTTCCAGAGTTTTGGTTTAAAGGGCAGAGGAAGATGACAAAGTTCACAAAAGTCCCTGCTGAGTGTCCGTGCTGAGGACCAACATGAAGAGAATATCTCTGTGTCTCCCTGAGCTGAGGAGGGTTGCTAACTTTTCTGCGGATGCATGCGTGTACTCAGGCAGTCATACAACATTAGTTCTTCCCCAAATGAGAATGGGGATATATATATATAGTCTAGGGTGTTTACATTTCCTCTTCTATTTTTCTTTTATTTTCCCCCACAGCTGATACTCTTACAGGATTTTGGTGGGTGAGAGATCTAAGTTAACAGGTCAGAACTTTTCCTTTTTCACTCTTTACTCCCCAAATCGTACTGCCCTGCACTCTCCCCAGCCTCCACCCTCATACAACATAGACACTGGAAAGATAAAAGAGAGAACTCTACTTCAATAAACAAAAATTTCTTCTCTGAAAGCAGAGGGTGAGCCTCGCAATTGAAAACATAAACACTCGCTGAAAGTGGGTTAGTAGTCTTATGAAAAAACGATCTGAGCATTGTCACTGCAGCTTTCATTACCCAGTGTCTGCAGACCAATAGAGAAAGAGCATCCCCTATGTGTGTGTCTGCGTGTGTGGGTGGAGGAGGAGGTGGAAGAGGAGGATGAAGAGGCTTGAAAAGGGGAAAATGGGGGAAGGGGCAAGTGATTCTCTCTCCACTTCACTAGATTGATTTATCAAACAGACCAGTATTGTATTTGGCAGTTTCCACAAGCCAATTGATCAGTCAGTATTGTTAAGAAAATAAAATCCAAAAATAATGTTGATTTTACTGACTGCCACACTTGTTATCCTGAGGACTTTTCACGCTTTGGGCAATGGATTAAGGCCACGAATGACAAGAGGCTTGTCTGTCTTCCATGGATTACTCTCTATAGACATTCATTCTGCAAAGGAATTCATGCCACTCTGGGATTATTTAAAGGACCGGACTAATGAATTATCCTATTGAAATATCACAAATAATCAGTTTAAATACTTGAAATAGTTGTACCATTTTCATTAATATATGTTTTAAATGTCTTAAAATATTTATTTTTTTCTAGCTCTTGTTCTCTAGAGTAGGAGAGCAAGTTTGTATTTGTCAAAACAGCAGGATAAACAAATTTAGAAATGTATCCATTTCACTAGCATAATGACTAATTCTGAAACATTTTGATGTGTTCCAGGAAAAACAAAAGGTTGTAGGTAAAATTCAGTTAAAAGAGGGTCAAAAGTGACTCCATGGCAAAGAAAGACATTCAATCTGGATTTCAAACCAAACAATCAGGATAAACTTATTTCATTTTGTAAAACAAATAATTTAAAGTTGAATCCTAGAATTTGGCAACTCAAGCATGTCCAAGTTTAGATATACACACACACATAAATAAAAAAACAAAACAAAATAAAACTTTAATATTTTAATTATATTTGAATTTGTCTTACTTTCCATTTTATGATCCTTGTATCCTTTCAGATGTTTGAAAATTTAATAAATTCTCATTTACCTTTACTTATCTATATCATTTTTAATTAAAAATGTGAAAATAGTAAATACTTAGGCAAGCATAACTGTCCTGAAAGGATTCAATTATAAAACAGTAGAAAAGGGCAAATATATATATTGATATTTGAAATGTGATTAAAATCAAAGAACTCCATGACTATAAACTACTTTTAAAAACTATTAGAAATCTTATATGTTTACCTTTTCCAATCTTTTGACTTTGGTCAAGGTTAAATAAACTCATTTTCAACTTTTTTTAAAAATCACAAAATAGGTGAGCGATAGTCGATGTAAAGCTCTCTTTCAGCTGAGAAGGGAGGAACTAGGTGGGTGTTTATCAGAGCCTATACAATCCGGCTGCATGTGTGACTCATAGACTTTGATTCACCCTCTCCCCATCCCTGCCCCCGCCCCACACTCCCAGGAACATCATTCCCTGCTCCGAGAATCTGTGGCCGAAGCCTTGACATCATCAGGCCTGCTAAATTTGTCACAGTAGCCATAATTTTACTGAATATACTACTTTTTGAAAGTCAGAAGAATTATATTGATCGTTTAATGTTTAATAGTATTTAAGTTAAAGGTGAAAATGTTATTTTGTTTCTCAAAACAATCTCTCCATCTTCAATTACTTTAACTTATAATCTATATCATGTGTTACAATTAAGTCTACTTGCAACTGAGTTCCTAATATCTTTTTAAGTTTCAAGTTTTTACATGTGATTAACTCCTATGACGGAGTCGAACTTGAGCAGGTGCCTAGTATGATGAGCATGCTGTTGTATACATTTCTGTGAAATGAATCAGTGGTTTTCAACCTCACCCCACTCTGTATTATTGAAAGAGATTACAAAGACAGCAGTTTTCTGGGTGGTTTGCTTGATTTTCTAGGGAAACAACACTTACAACTGCACAAGTTGGTTAACTCTTGCTTTTCAGTAAAAACTGTATAGTCATAGAAGATGCATATTAAAGCATTTCTCCACTGGAAATGTATTTCTGATCTTTTGATGAATCACATAAAATGAATGTGTATGTTTCTCTAATTTTGCTCTTTCTTGTCAAACAAATTGGGATGACAAGAAGCATTGCAATTTAAGAGCAGTAATTATTGTTCTAATTTGTGAGGTGGTCTTCCAAGCACTTCCAAACACCTATGTTATAAATACTCTGAATCTTTCTGTGAATGGTAGGTGAAAACATGTGCTATATGTGTGCATAAAAGAATATAAGGAAACATGTATAGTTTAGATGTATTTAAAAGATTTAGTGGATTAAACGTACTTGGAGTTATGGTCCTTTCATTAAACACCCTAGCCTTTCCCTGCAATCCCATTCACCCCACATTTTACTGTGGTTAGATAAACACCCCTAAAGTGTGTCCCTGACAGAAGTACATGACCTCTGGAAGAAAAATCACTGAATGAAGACTTTCAGAATGAGTTGGTTTACCAGTTTTTCTAAGAAACAACGTCAAGGAAAAATAAAACTATTAAAAACAAACAGAAAAATATCAGTACTCTTTCCAAGATGTTGTTCAGCTGAGTCTTATGAAAAACAAATAAAAAAGCCCAACACAACAACAACAGCAAAGAACCTGTATTAGTTTTTGTCCAACACCTGCTATTTCCTATTTTTTTCCTTCAAGGGAATGCTTCCTTAGTATATGAGAAAGGCCTACAATAACAGAATTAAGTAAATGTTATAGTCGAACATTTGTACTTGTTCCGACATCTCATGTTGGAAATTCATTTTTAATGAGGGTTTTTCTGGTGCAGGGAATTTGAACCTTCTTTTTTTTTTCTAAAAATGAATTGTGTGGGTGAAAACATTCTTTAGAAGATCAGAAGACATCCTATTAATTGGAAAAACAAAATAGTTGCTGTATTATTCATTTTGGCCAAAAATGATAGCTATTTAAGAACCACTGCAGTAGTCACTGGAAGCTGGGTGCAGCAGGTTAAAAGCAATATGTAAGAAATTGTTAAACTTTTCATAATTTGACCCTAGTGCTTTAGTATAAGCAACATGTGAAAACATGAGCTGAGAGGAGGAACTGGTAAAAAAACAAAGGGAATTCAATCTTTAGGGAGGCATTCACTCCTCCCTCCCAATCCCGCCCCCCATGAATACAGAGTTCAGTAAAATAAGCTTGTTCCTCTGGATTGAATTTGTAACAGTTTGAAAAAAAATAGTTCGTGTTTTCTTTTTGACGCCAGTCATCAATGTTCAGGATCCTTTAAGGTAAGTAGGTACTTTAGATAAAAGACTCCTTGTTTTTCAAATTAATTGAAGTAATAAATGTTAAATCAATGCAGAAGGAGAACAGAAACTGGCCAGTCACATTATTTGTACCTGTAG
The DNA here is from genome assembly GCA_028533065.1 of Trachops cirrhosus. Classification (NCBI taxonomy): domain Eukaryota; kingdom Metazoa; phylum Chordata; class Mammalia; order Chiroptera; family Phyllostomidae; genus Trachops; species Trachops cirrhosus. The sequence goes on along the minus strand of CM052549.1, from coordinate 34,744,328 downwards.
AGTTTAAGAAAAATTTAAACATTTAAGGGTTTCAAAAATTTTAGTTCCTTGGTCGTAAGGTGAGGTGGAAGCTTCCCTTTCCTTGGGAACTTGATTTGGGTGGCTAGTAGGTGAGGTTTTTTAGGTTCCTAAATTTGAGTGGGGGATGGTAGAAGGTGGCAAGAAAAAAGAGAGGATGTGTAAAATTGTGTTTCTGATCAGTATCCACGCTGCCAAAAGTGGCTAAAATCCAGTTATAGGAACATGATTTTTCATTAATTTTGATAAATCTTTTTTGACTGCTTAAATCAATCATATTTTTCAACATTTCAGAATGTTTTAAACATGTGATTTTTCCTTTTCCTTTTCCATCTATTTAAAGATCTAGTCATCACAGCTCCTTTATTAGATTATCTGATAAGTGAATGCAGTGTTCCTGAATATTAACATATTGAAATAATAAGACACTGAAAATACCAAAATACCTAATTTTTGTAAAGTGAGAGTGTCTCCACCTCAGCTCAATTGGAACAAGAGTTTTCAAGTCAGACAAAAATCCCATTGTTAATACTGATCAGTACAGGCTAAGCAGTGAGGAGGAAAAAATGAGGCATCTGTGGAATACAAATGAAATGTGCAGGTTGGCTGTTGAGTGATTCAGGATATGAAGCTATTAGTTACTTGCTTCCAGTAAAGGCATATCACACACTTTCTCACTGAATAAATAAATAGGCAGATATATACTAAACAAAGTGAAAAATTAGGCAGTATTATTTAAAGGATTACTTTACATCTGACTTGAACAAAACAAATGTGTATAGTTTCCCTTTGTTATCCACTGAAAAGAAAGCTGCACCTCAGATGTGAGTTTAATAAAATCTCTATTATCTAGAAGTGACCTTTTAAAAATGGTTTTAAAGAATTTGAAACTGATAACAACAGGGAACAGAAATGCTGAGACCTAGAATTAAAACTCTTTACAAGAGTTTATTATAATGGCAAAACCAACTGTTTGTTGGATGATGACTCAAAAACTATAGTGCACTTTGCTTTTCAAGGGCACAAATTTCTCCAAATTTCAAGAGGAAGGAAAAAAGAGACTTAAATTATTTTCTCTCATCTTCTGTATGCTCTCAAGTGTTAAATATCACTTGGTCCAGTCTAGGAATGCCCCGATTTTTCCTTTTGTGGCTTGGAGGTGGAGTTAGAATCATATGCCAGGTTTCATTTACTGTCTTGGCTACAGGAGCAGCTGTCACCTTATGGGAGTGATTAGAAAATGCCTTGTTTATTGGTTAACAATTTTTTATTATTAACAAATGATTTGTGAAGAAAATTCAAGTCTTCCCCATTACTCCTCAGGGCATATCCATAGAATTAATCTCTGAAAATCAGTCAACATAAATTCATTTTCTCATTCCTATAGTATTCATGGAAGAAGAAATAGTATCCAATATGTCTAGCCTTGAATCTTCTTAAATTACAGATCCAAGTTGAAAAGGCTTGACTTGAGGACTTAATTGGCAATATGATTATTCCCTTGCTGTTTTTTAAAAGTTGTTACAAGACTTTAATAAAGTACTTTAAAGACCCTCCAAATATCTAATAGATGGAGTTTATAAAATACCATTTATAAAATACCTTTAATGTTTATAAAAACATTAAAAATAATGTTTACTGTATCAAATTGTGTTCTTACATGGTTTTTAACTCTATTATCTCAATTAAAGAGCTTTAGCAATTAATTGTAAAACCTGTCATTGCTGATTATACATAAGAAAAACACTTTTTTAAGATACATGCAGTGCTAAACAGAAAGTATTATTATGTAACTTTGTAGGGATGACATTTGATTTCTTTTTTATAGACTCAGTTTGGTGGTGGTATTTGGACATATGTAATAATTATGGAAGATTTCATGAGCTGCAAAACCTATTGCAATTTTGTTAAGCAAAAATAAAGACAACTAGAGAAATAAGAAAACCAAATTTGAACGAATCAAGATAAATATGGCGATCTATTTCTTGGGCTGTCAACATAAATCTGTAGGTGTTTATCACTGTATGTAACCTAACTCGGTACCACAGATTTAATTTTAAATATATTGGTTTTTTTTTTACTTTAAAAACCAGTGACCTTTGAAAACATTTTACTTACACTTCTTGCACTGTTTCTTTTGTATTTACCAATTCATTTAACAAAATGGTGAGAATAGCCTGGGTATCAAATATTGTGGCTTGTAAAACAAATTGCAAGTTTTTGAGAATAACCATACACATTCTGGGTAACTAATGCCAATTTACCTTTCTTTTAAACTTTCTACCACAAACCATAATACCATAAAACCATCTACAAAGCTTTCTGTACCTATTTTGGCTGACAGTATATTATTTATTTGTTTTTTTAAACACATCTCACCTGCTATTTTCTTTTCATCAAAGCCTGTATCTGTTTTCATGCCTTCTACTAATATCTTCTCTATTATTATGGAAGACGCTAACTGATGACAGATTGTCTACATATTTTGTTGGATTACTCATGATTATAGACTATTGTATTCCACTAAAGTTAATCTGCCTATATCAGGATATTGCTTTAGGGACTCACGATATAAGATTGCTTACACACAAAAAAAAGCCTTGCATAATTTTTCAGTGTCTTTGTGAAAATGCTGGAAGCTTACTCCCTTATAATTCTGTGGTGTGGTGTGCGTACATCTGCTATAGCTCTTACTTACTTCATATAATGTTTCCTCAATAGACTCTAATCTCAGACAGAACAGAAATAGTTTTTTCTCATTACATTATTTTCAGTTCTCAGTATGACATTTGGCACAAAGTAATGTTCAACCTAATAATTAATGGATTAATTAATTAATTAAAGAGTCAAAATACACGCTAGATAGTTAAAATATCATAGTGCACAAATCTCACAATTTTCATAGTTAGGTAAATAATTCTTTGCAGATATAATTGCACTAGTTTTCTATGCTCTTATATTAAGCATATATTGTGGAGTGTAGACCATAGCATTAAAGAGAATTCTAATTTGTTCATTTAAAATGCTGCTAAAGTAACCATTAGAGTCCATAAATTAAAATGTTTGTCTCTCCTTCAGAGTATGGAAAATTTTATTGTTGTTATTATTATTTTTATCTAGTATATATTTCAGCCTATCTTCACATTTCTATAATCTGCAAACTATTAGAGATGTTGCTAATATAGATGTTAATCAAAATGATCATTACATAGTGTTTCCAAATAGCAACAAGTTCTCATTTTTTATTTAAAAAATTTAGAATGGTGGGTATAAAACTCCCAGAAAGAAATCCACAACAATAGAGAAAATGCATGTATTATATGCAACAACACTTGGGTTTAAATCACAAGATCATAATTTGTAGAAATATAATTGAAATGTTAGTTCCTTGGCCAAGCAATGAAATTGCTGACCTCCTCCCCCCTTTCCCAATGGCTGTTATTGTATTTGACACTGCCCAATATAAGGACATCCAGGGAGGCAGTATTCCCAGGCAGAGTTTCCACCTCCAAACACCATGGAATTGGACTCTCCAGTCAAAGAGTTTGGTCAAGCACCTGGGCATCAGAATGGAATATGGGGGCCAAGGTATCATGTAGATATTGTTGGAGAAAAAACAACAAGGTTGATTCTAAAATGCTCTGTTGGAGAATGAAAAGACAACCACTTGAGAATCACCATAGTAGGCTTATAAATGTTAAAAGAAAAAGAAGAAAGGAGGATCTAGGCTGCTATTCATTTTATGGGTTGAAAAATTGTCCTTTAAGCGTTACATGTTGGATTTTAACTGCACCAAACTTACATATCAAGTGCAACAATTTTGCCTACAAAGAATATCTAAATTAGCCCTGGCGTGGCTCAGTGGATTTAGTGCGGGCCTGTGAACCAAAAGGTCACTGGTTCGATTCCCAGTCAGGACAGATGCCTGGGTTGTGGGCGGGGTCCCCCTTGGGGTGTGGGAGAGGCAATCACTTGATGTTTTTCTCCTTCTCTTTTTCCCTTCTTCCCCCTCTCTCTGGAAATAAATAAAAAAAATCCTTAAAAAATGTCTAAGTTAAAGCATCAAGAGTACAGAAGGCAGTAGTAAGCAGAGAAACCACGGCTTAGACAAAGGAACACGAGGCTGTGTTCTCTAAAAGCCCTGTGACTATCAGCCACTTCACATTAAAGGAGAGCAGCGTTTCACTATTAACAATTCGCTGGTGACTCACTTGGCCAGACATGGATTTGAAATCCTCCATTTTCACAGCTTGCACAGTATAGAAAGAAATGCATCTTTTATGGTAAATCAAGCCTTAAATTAGTGGAGGACCCATTACCAGCACTAAATCTCCAACATGCAAGGCGTTTTTAATAACCTGAGTTGCAAGCATCATGGGTTAGTATTTATGATTCAGAGCAAATTATTTTCCCAGATAAGTGTTATACTTAACTTTAGGAAGCAGAGAAGTTTAGGTCAACAGGTGAAACACCTGTACAACTACTATGGGAATATATCCTGCTACTATTTATATTTTAAGTCATTACATCTTATAGGTCAACAGCACTCTTTAGTATTTTAACTGTTCAACAAGTTTATTTCATGCTGCTTTCAGAACACTAGGGAATCTTGATTGGCTGGTAAATAAGTTAATTTTCCATCCTAGTGGAATGTTTTACTGTAATAGTTTCAACAGAAACATTTCCCCTTTACCTTAATTACCACAGTTAAAATACATTGGCAAAAATATGATAATGATTTATATTATACAACTATCTTTGAACAGTTTCTCAAATTTACAAATGCCCACAAAATATGATTTAGATTCACAAAATGAATTGCAAATATATTAATTTACAAAATAAGTCAATTTTCATATTTATTTTTTACTGTAATTGCCAGAAGTTGAAATATAACAAAAGATGAAAACATAATTGCCACAATCTGAATAGAATTATAATTTGTATTTTTGCATAAGTATCAGTCCATGGCAAAACTAGATTTATTGGCAAGAAGTAATAGGATATGTAATGTAGATTTTAAAGAAAGAATCATGTTTTATAAACCTATAAAGAATTTTAAAAGTTCATCATGGTGTGCTCCCTCAAAAATGCTGTGTTTGAAATGTATTTAGCAGTACTTTCAAATGTGAATTCAATAAATGTGGAAAGCCACTTAGTCTCCTACTAAATTGAGTCTATCAGAAAGTGGTTCAAATGTCACTAATTATTTTATATGAATAATCATGTTGCAGCTTTAAACAAACTTAAGCTTAAGTGTACTTTAAGACTGAGTGCCAGGATGAAAATAAAGACCCCTCCGCTGAAACAGAGACGACTGAGTTACATTTAACAAGATGCAGGACGTGGCACTCCAGCTATCTCACAGCGGTGGGCTGTTTGCCACCCCAGCAGCGAGGTCGGATTTCCTCTGCCGCACACGATCTCGGGATAATTTCATAAAGGTTGCATGATTGACAATAAAACTTTCTTTCCATTCTGATTTTTAATGTTAATATCTCCACAACACATTTATGCTTTAAAATATTCAAAAAGAAAGAGAAATAAGCCAGTAATCTCACTTTGTTGAATTTTTAATTAGAGTTCAGTTCATTGTACAAACAAGGATGACCTTTACTCTAAAGGTTTTCCCCAATTGCTGTTACTTTTTGAAAATGTATTCATTGTTTTCATTAAACAGGCTTTGTGATACTTTCCAACTTCTTCTCAACTGCAAAAATGAGTGATTGGATACTGTAAAAAATGGGTAATATATCTTTTTCTATGTATACATTTCAGTAAACATACAATAGTAAGTATCACTTCCTTAGTTCATTCTATCTCAAATTTGTTTATTCCCCTCCTTCTGTTTAATTCTCTGCACAGTTTTGCAAAATAATTTATCCGAACTGTAGTCACTCCAACACTCCTTATGCATTATGAGCTAAATCTTTACATATGCATTTTATTTTGGGACATGTTATATGAATTTGTTCTGTCAATAAAAAGCACATATCATAAATATACTTGTCTTTAGTAGTGCTTTCATTACAGGATGTCTTCCATGGTGAGGCTTATATGGATGGTTTCCCATGAAGTTCCTAGTGCAATTCCTTTCACTAGGTCCCAGATAAATACAAGTGAATGGCTTCCTGACTATTGTCATGGTTCCTGAGTGA
>CM052549.1:34715260-34737652 GCA_028533065.1 Trachops cirrhosus | reverse complement strand
TCTTCACACTTCTCAGTATTGCATGAAATTTCTGCATGAACATGTATTTCTTTAATACATGACATGTGAAAAAATAACATTTAAAGTACATTAATTTTAGGAAAATAATAGTTCAGACATAACTGTTTTAATCCTCACCTCCTTTTTGTCCCTAAACAAATCAAATCTGGTGTCTGACTTCAACTATTCTATTAAAATGGATCTTATAAAGGCCAATTATCAATGACCTTACCCCTGTATCCTCTGATGCCTCGTTCGTGGACCACAATCTGAAATGGTTGAGTATGCCATCTTTAGTAACAGTATGACTGCTTCAAACCACTTTTTATACCATGATATCTTAGGCTCTTTCACTAGCTTATTCCACTTGTCCCCTAAGTACAGACATTTTCTAGGTCCTGTTTTCAGACTGCATCTTTTTCATTCTACATATTCTTTGTTTCTTATTCTCACCCAAGGATGTGTTTTGTTTTATTATTTATTTTTTTAGTGATTAGAAAGAGAGAGGAAGAGAGAGAGAGAAACATCAATGTGTGAGAGGAACATTGATCGGTTGCCACCCATTATGCGCCCCAACCAGAAACTGAACCCACAACCTAGGTATGTGCCCCAACTGGGAATCAAACCCACAGCATATTCACATATGGGATGATGCCAGAACCAACTGGGCCACCTGGCCAGGACTGCATATTATTCTCTAATCTACTTTTCTCCCACAATATCAAATATTACCTTTACTGCATCTGTCTCAAATTATCTAACATCAAAACTACACACCTGACAGCCTGCTGTTTACTACACAAAACAAACTTGAAGTAACCGACCTCAAATTCTTAAGAGCAGATCAATTCATTAGTTTCCCCTTCAAATTTTTATTCTCCTATTTCTTCAATTTTAAATGCGCTAGTCTCCTTTGCTTGGATTTAAAACTCCAGACTTGTTGAACTTCTCTCTCTTATGCCTCAGCAAATCATCATATCTGTGTTTATTATACATGCCTATCACACATTGTCAGTGGGCATAAATGAAACCAGATTTTGGATGAGGTCCTATGTCTTTTATACTTCCAATTATATGTCTATTTTGTATATTAATTATTTCTGTACTAGATGTCCAAAACTGCCACTTACTATGTATTTCTAGCTTATTTTCCCTTCAGTCACACCATCATCAACATTAAGATGCTGAAGCTGATTATGATGATACCCTTTTGCAAGAGAGAAAATATTACTAGCTTGATATTCCAGGTCCTTTCTCTAAGACATCATTTCAACCTTCCCTTGAAATTCATATTTTATTACTTTGGTAATTAATAATATTTTTAATATGTTAGTACTATTATTTGATTAAATAATTACAGAATAAGTTTTGAGATTCTTATATAATGAGCTCATTTTTAAAGCATCTGGTTATCTTTCTGACTAAAAATGAAATATTAATTATATTTTATAGGTAGCAATTTTTAAAAGATTTTATTTATTTATTTTTAGAGAGAAAGAGAGGGCCAAACAGAGGGAGAGAAACATTGATGTGTGAGAGAAACATCAATTGTTTACCTCTTGCATGCCCTCAACTGGGACCTGGTCTGCAACCCAGGCATGTAGCCTGACTGGGAATTGAACCTGCAACCTTTGGCTCTCTGGGATGATGACCAACTCACTGAGCCACAAGAGTCAAGGCTCAATCTGTTTTTATGATTTAAAAATTGGATTATATTAAAAAACCGTGGTTATACTATTCTTTACATATTTTTAGAAATATAATCAGATCTGAGACACTAAATCTGAAGAGTTAGAATTAAAGACAAAACATTACTGACTTGCATCATTCTGTGAGGCTGTCTTTGGATGCATTTGCTTGCACACAGGATAGGCACCCATACACAGTCAGTGCCTCCATCATTATGCCTCTTGGTAAAGACTATTCTGATGTAAAAAAGAATAGTAGCTATAAAAATGTTTCTCACCTCCAAGTAAATATTAAGATTTGATATGATATGGTTTAATAGTTACATTTTCTATAATTTTTTAGACAGAACACATATTTTCTTTTAGTATTATTAGTCTGAAAGAATAAGTTTTTAAATGAAAAACAGTATATGTCACTAGAATACAAATATATCATATAGATTCTCAAGTGTTTTAAATAAGCATTTTATACCTAAATGGTAGCTAAATATTCAGAATCCAAAAATAAATAGCACTGTTTGTTGTAAATATAAAAGACAAACACCAAAATTACTCTAAATATATCATATTCAAATGCAGAGAGAGAGAGAGAATGAAGAGGCCTAAAATACAAAAGTGAACACTATCTCTGGAACCTGTGAATGTTACTTTAAGTGGTAAAATTATTGCAGATGGGACTAAGGACCCCGAGATGAGGAGAGTTCCTGAGGTGTCCTAGGTGGGTTCTAAATGCCATCAGAAGTGTCTCTTTAAGACAGAGGCTGAGGGAGATTTGACACACACTCAGATGGTAGACAGTCAGGTGAAGATGGAAACAGAAAGAGGGATTTGAAGATGTTAAATTACTGGTTTTGAAATGGAAGAAAGGGCCATGAGCCATGGAAGAGAGCTCCAGAAATATTAAGAGGAGAGGAACAGATTCATTCCTAGAACCTCTAAAAGGAGTGTGACCCTGCTGACCTTAATTTTAGCTCAGTAATGCAGATGTTGGACTTTTGCCTCCAGAATTATGGGGGAATAAATTTTTGTTATTTTAAGACATCATGTTTGCAGTTACTGCAACACTAGGAACTAATTCACAGACTTTCCAAGCACAAAGCCAAAGGAAAAATGGTAGAACAGACAGACAAACAAATACTTGACTACAAAATATTTTACAAATATTTAAACCAAAAATAAAATACAAACTGTTAATATTGCTTTGATACAAATAAAACACAGGGTTAACATATATGTTATATATATGTTATAATGTTATATATGTTATATATGTGTTATACACACACACTACTAACACCCTGATTGTAGCAAAGCTATTTCTAAAATAAAAAATTCAAGGGACCAAAAAATGCAAAAATATATTTAACGATCACCCTGAAAAGGAATCAAATAAATCTCAATAAAAGTGAGCTAATATTTTTGTCCCTAAATTGGCAAAAATCCTAAACCTTACTTACTTTTCTTAGTTTAAAAGAGTGTGATAAATTAAACACCATCATATTCTTCTTATAGGAAAAATTATAACATCCTAGAAAACAGCTTGATATGTATAAGAACTATACATATGTATACATAGACATATATACATAAACATACACATATGCATACATATGTATAGTTCTTATACATATCAAGCTGTCCTGTATTTGACCCTGTAATTGAACATCTTAAATTGTCTTAAGGAAGTCATCAAGATCACTGTTACAAGGGTATATATAACAGTGCTCTTTCCTGCAGAAAAATCATTGAAAATAATGTTAAAGTCAATAATAGGAGACTAGATCTATAATTATTGCAAAATGATTCAATGCCATATCATTACAAATTATGGTTTTGAAGTATGGTTAATGACATTGGAAATGATTCTGGTGGTAAACTTTGGTGACATGAATCCTTAAGAAAAAAGACTAAAATATCAAATTATACAATGTATCAAAAATGTGTAAGAAGCAAAACAAACCAACAAAAAATATATGACACTGCACATCTTAAAAATAAATACAGAAAGACTTATTCTCAAAATTTTAAAGTAATTCTGAGTAGTTGCTATATAGGTGAATTAGTTTTCATATTTTTTTAATTTCCAATAGTTCCACAATGAGCTTTTGGGGATTTAAAAAATTTTAAATATAAGTATTTTAACTTTTGAGAAAAAAAATATATAGCATGCACTCAGATATTCACCATCAAGATTAAATCAATAATTAACATACTGGCATATTTGTTCCTGATCCCTCCATCATATTTTAGATTTCAGAAAGATGGAAAAGTAACCGTATATAAAAAAGTAACAACTGTCTCTCTCACCTTCTATTACCTAGAGATAACAGATATCCCATAGTTGGCATGTGTAACACTTGTGATTAGGGAAAAAAGTCATCCAATTTTTAAACAAAATAAATTTCAGTAACAAAACCCTTTAGTTAGGAAGAGGTAAGTCAATCGACAGTGATAAAATTTTCTGCAATACAGCAAAACATTTTGACTGGCCAGTCAACAGAAGAAGGACAGAGAGAAAGATCTGCAAGCTGTGGAACAAATAGCTGTTCTGCCTCCTACCTCTTCGGATGAACTCAGTGAGCCACCAGACTCATGACCACGGTGTCCACCACGACCACCGCCTCCAGGTATCCCTTCAGAAGAGAGTGCTGCTGCTCGGAAAGTCTGAGTTTTAAAACTTAATCCACAGATGTTTATTGACTCAGTGTTTGGAAGACAATATGTGCTCCATTTAAATGGTTTCTTCAAAATCCTTTAGACATGATTTATCTTCTGGATTATATCTGCACAAATTGACTAACTAGCTCCTTTATAGTTGCAAAAAAAAAAGTGATGCAATGAACTCCTTTCTGCGTTGTGTTGGACAGTATAGTCATTTCCTTGTCATCATCTGGTAAATAAATAAATGCGTAACCTTACATGCTACTTATCCCTGTCACCTCAAGATACAAACTGGAATTTGTGGCCTCTTTTCCTGTAAATGACAGGCATAACTAACACTTAATAAATACAATTAATCCTAGTTTTCTGATGTCCATTTTTCCTTCTAACCCTCTCCTTCCTCTGTAAATAATTTATAGCCTGTTTTAAAGAAACGCTGTTGATATTTTATCTGAGACAAAATTATTTAAATGGAATTAAAAAGAACATCAAATTCTTGACCATGCCATTCTGAAAAATTAAGTACCAACACTTTCTGTACCACTCATGCATTTGTGTTGCATGCTCCAGCAAGCAAATACTGCACAACAACTAAAGGGAGCTATGAGAAGTGTGACCTTTTGCTGGGAAGTTGTGGCGTGTGGTCAAGCAAATATTTTACTGTAAACGAAATATGGTAAATATGTCTTTTCTTGAGAGTCAGCAGATATCAATTTAGCTTCCTCTAGAAATTGTCTCTCTACTTATTCTGCCTAAAGATAAAAACTGCATTCTTTAGCTCCATTATCTACAAGAGTTAAATATTTTTTCAGACACATGATTCAATAAACAGCATGTCAACGACTGTTTATGGTGGTAAAAGTTTTTCTTTAAGCATACCACCTAAAATATCTCACACTTTGATGTCTTTTTTTGTTTTGTTTTGTTTTGTTTTTAGATTACAGTGTGTTGGGAGGGTCTTCACCTAAGAGACACTACAAAAATATTCCTTAAGACTTTTAATAGCCCAGTGTACCCACTATAAGGAAGTGTAGGGCTTCAAAAAACAGAACGAGAACTGCTTCTCAGAGTGACTGGTCCTTCCCTCGTGGCATGATTTGGGTCAGATCAAGGCCACATTTGGCCATGTGCAATGCAGAATCTAACCTCATGTGGAATGGGAAACCTGGGTGTGACTAAATTTGGCAACTCATGTGCGATATTTTACATAGCTCAGTTTATTTTCCCTCTGCTATTCCTCAGGAATAGGGTGCTTCTCTATACTTCATTAGATGCCACTCCTCGGTCTTCCAAGGAATGCTCTTCCCGCTTCCCCTCCTGCTAGGATACCTGAAGATTGCCCATTATCCAGGGAATCTTAAAAGGGGCCATTCTTCAAATCCACTCTTCCTATGTTGTTAACCCTCTACACTGAAACTCTTTTCAATTAACTTAAGGCAAGGGAATATTTGTTCACAGAATAGCAATTAAGACCAACCTGGAAAAGAAATTTAGTTAGGGGGGGACTGGTGTTGGTCACAGTCCAAAGTTTTTAAACTTTTTTTTTGCCAACATATGCAGATATAATCAACACATCCATGCTTCCCGTTTCCCATGGCGGAGGTTAAGGTATTTTTTTCAGACACACAAGAGTCAGTTAATAGTATGCCAAGTTGCTTCTGGTACTAAGAAGTTATTCTTTAAGAATATGATCAAACATTTTTTTAAATTATCAATAAAACCAAATACTCCATGTCACTTAAGAAGATACAGTTCCAGGTCTGATGTCATACATGACATTGTAATGCATGGAAATAGAAGTGACTTTGAGCCTGGCTCCAACTCTTACTAAATGTGTGGTCATAGGTAAATCACTTAATCTGTATTTTTCTGTTTTTTAAATTATCTTTGGTCAAACATCCCTCTAGATTATATTTATTACCTCTACTTAGAAATCAAGTGAGATAATGAATGTGAAAACGATTTGCATGAAATAAAGTATGTATGTATGCATGAAGGTATAACATATTGCGGCCAGGTCTTCTGGCTCTGTGACTGGTTTTCCTTCTAACTGACCATATTCAAACAAACATAAGTAATGTTATTATCTCATTCAACAAGCCTGAGTTTCCTAGCTTAATTGAAATTTATAGATTTCAGAGGTACTTAGCCATCTTTTCATAAAAAAGAACACATAATCAGTTATTGACTAAGTATATTAATCTATTCTGGTGTGATTTTTAGGGAAAAATAGTATGTTAAGACATAATTAAGCATAAAAGGCAGTTTCTTATGTGTGAATTTTGTAAAAAAGAAATTACATTTTGATTACATCAGTAGTTTTTTTATGGTATCTGCATTAAAAACAAACAAAATAAAGCAACATTATTTAACTGTTTAATTGTTTCCATTTTGTTTGGGAAACTTAACCTCAATTTAACCTTAGTGGCTACTGTGCAAGTCAAAAATCAAATGACTTTGACGATCTTAGTCTCAGAATAATAAACTCTTTGGAGGCTTTAAGCCTCTACCCTTAACAGGGGGACCTGAGCAGTCTTCAACTTGTTTGTATTCGTTGATTGATAATGAGCAGTTTCTCTGTCCACCTCTGTGTGGGACTATGTGAGGTCCATGTTAGCCTGCTGGGAATTGAGAGGAGGGAGAAGCAATCACAGTGGGTTTAAAAAATTTTTCAAAAGATGACATCTGGAGGCAAATATTTTGGCCACAGGCCAAAACGATTTTTTTAACTCTAAAACAAGCTTGGCACTTTACATTTTCATTTTAATCTGTTTCCACAATTCAATACAAGTTGACAGTTCACTATTTCTAAGTAATGGGACCTTTCCTCATATGGCCACCTCTACCAATAGGTTATTTTAAAAATATGTGATGAAGGAAAAGTTCCAGAGTTATAGTATTTTATTCTGATTTCATCACTCACTAAAAATTGTATTAGGGATCAACTCTTCCTTGTCGATTATGAAATATTTGGCTCTTATTCTTGTTTTTGTTTAATTGGCAACCATGCCCATGGCCAGGATGTGAGATATGGTAATCTAAAGAGTTAAATACTTATTAAATGGAGATGAGATAGTAGTGGCAAATTCAGAGAGTGTCTCCTCCCATAGAGTTCTCCTTATCATAAGAATTTCACAATATGAATAGGTTCAAATATCACTGATGACTTTTTGCCATTCATGCAACAAGAGGAATGTGTGTCAAATTTTAACATATGGCTTTAATAACACTATTGATTGCTTTATTCCATGCAACTGGCTATCTTTAACTCTATCAGTGTTATGGTTCTTTGGTTTTCAGGAGCACTGGTTAAAATGGAAAGTATCATTTGCTGATACAAGGTGCTGTGCTTTGGTAAGTAATCAGGAGAGCAGCTGGCTTGGACTTCTGACTCAGAAACAACAGGTTAGAAGCCAGGAGGACCGATTTGCATGACTGGGAGCCAAGAGTCTGTTTCCAAGTGGACAGGAGGCCTGGAAGCCAGTGCACATGGTCAGAAAGACTGACTCCAGGAAAAGCAGTGTGTTCTCATTTATCCTTAAGTGAGGACATGTATGCTTAAGTGAAGACAGGGAGACTATTTTTGAGCCGGAAGGCTGACTTCAGAAAACTGTATTTCTTTATAGCTTGAAAGGCTATCCATGGAGCAGAGGTCCCACAGAAACCATGCTACACATCTAGTGACTGACCAGTCCTCTTACACAGAACTTATTATTACATGACTCACCCAGCCTCACCACAGGCTGGGCTTTCCCTGAGCAGTAAAATCAGTTTTTTAATCCTCAGAGCAACTGGTAGGATTTCCTCAGTCACCTTCTCTATAGGATTTTTGGAAGAAATAGGGGCTATCTTCTGATTTAGAATAACAAAAAAAAAACCCTCAGGCTTTCTTTTCATACTCTTGTGAGCTGATACTTAGACAATGAGATGATTCAATCAAAATGTGACTCAAGTTCTGCAAAATAAAATAAACCAATCTCAGAGAACATATCAAATGCTTGTTTCTGGTATTGAGAATAGAGACATTTCTTTTATATCCTGAAAATTTTTCTATTACATATTCTTACAATAAATAAAGTCATAATAATATGGCTTTAAAAATAATATTCTATAATTCAAGAAAAATATCATACTAGGAGTCAAAATGCTACTCAACTATTTTAATATTCGGATTCATTTAAGATTAGATGCTAGAGTGGATGGAAAGTAAATATTCCAAGCAATTCTGTTCCCTGAATGTCATTGCTCTCTGAGATTTTGGTAAGTATAGAGCAGGAGTAAGATTAGCATTAGATCACTTGACTGTTACCTGGTGGGTAGAGATTCAGTTTGCTGCCAAATAGCATCATGTAATTTAATAGTCAGCCATGAGAAGATAGGACTGATAATCATTTATGAAAGATGGAAGATGGAAAAACTGTTCATACTCAAGTAGAAGAATACTGACTTCCACATAAAGGCAAACTCCAAAATCACACAGAAGGGGTGAGGTTATTTTCCCAGATGCACTGTTGACCCTTCTGTAGCACATGCAACAAAATGAGCTACACATACATGACTGACTGTTGAAAGTACAATCTCTTTCCTAAGTTATGCACCTGTCAGAGAAATTACTGCTTTCCTAAGATATTTCCTTAATTCTTAAAGAATATTGATCATTTATGAAAACCAAATTTCCCCATACCTATAAATTAGAAAAATAATTCTCACCTACAAAGTAATTCAGGACAATGCACAAATATTAAAGGCTGTTGTTACAATGAATCAAAAACATATTGTATGATACAAGACAAAATAAAATACATTACTTTAATCTATCCACCTTCAGAAACTGCACTATATAAACTCATCGATTTCCTTTAAGATGCGAGGAGTGCGAAGTTGAATAGAAGAGAGTGGCTCTGAAGGCTTTAGTAAATATGTCCCTCATGCTTAAGTAAGTTAGAATTATGCTTTTTACAAAGGTTGCTATATTTGTAAATGCAAGTTCTGATAAAGAATCTCATATGACTTTTTATAACATTAATTAAATCACTAATTCATATTTACTGAGCACCACCACGAGAGGGTTGGAAATACAGAGGTAGAAAGACATATCTAGCCCCAGACCACACACCCTAGAGCTTCCAGTCTGGTAGAGAGAATGTCCCCCCAAAAAATATAATAAGGCTTGAAAAGTTTCTATTAGACTAGGTGACCTAGTTTTTACTTATGTGCGACTTAATGAGATCAGTTTTATAGAGACAAAGAGTGTGTGAGATATAGGTATACAATTTATGTATTACATATGCAGGTGTATGTATTATACATTATAGTTAGATGTAGGTGTGCACTGTAGGTATTACACATACCTGTGTGTATTATACATGCTTTATATATAAATAAATGTATGTGTATATCTACATTATGTATAATGTATATATATACATTATATAGTGTATGTATAGTGTATATAGTATATATGTAATGCAGATATATAATGTATAATATCTACACTATATATGCAGATATTTAACTGTGAAAGCAAGAATGAAAAAAAGAAAAGTAGTAGCTAGAAGGGGTTTGGGGATAAAGGGAGTTTTATATGGAAAACGGTTATTTTAAAAGAAGAATTATTTAGTACAGAAGTAAGAGTTAAAGTTATGGGAGTGAAGCCACATAAAATAAAGTGAGAGCTACAGGAGAAATTAGGAAATGAGGTCCAGAATACACTTTGAATAGGAGGAAGAAAATACCTTCATTATTACGGGGGGAGTATAAATGATGAGATAGTTATATTTATCCATTAGGTGGCAGAGAGTTGGGATAGTATTCGTTCAATAGATATTATTCTCCCTATTGCAATAGATGGCTAAATTATCTCTGAGAGGGAGATGTGGAGGCAAGGAAAGGCTGGAAGGTAGAAAGGCAAGTGCATTTTGAAGTGATTGCTGTAGAGAACTGCAGAGAATGTAGATGAGGAAAGCTAAGACCACTGAGCAGCTTCAGGGACTGGCTGGTGCTGGTCATTATGAATGTGTACCGGTACTGTCATTGTTCTGTGATTTTCTCTAGCAGCTCTAAGGTGGAAGCATTGGAAATGACAGGCGGTAAAGATGATCCCAGACTGGGGTTTGGCAGAAAGAGGAAAGGGATTCAAGTGGCCTAGAAAGATGAGGTATTAATCAACAGAGTGAATTATAAGATAAACAAGGAAGTTGTAAAGAAATTTTTAAAAATGATAACTGAGAAAATAGAAATGTCAGGCTATTGGATGTGTGGATGAGAAAAAGAACTGAACTGCTGTACTGGGAATAGCTGAATGAGAGTGCCAGAAGGAAGGAGGCTGTAATAGATTTAGTTGTCGCAGTCTTTTATCCAAACCCCTCCTGGTGATGACAAGGCTCAAATGTGACTCAGAGATTTAGTCACTGAAGTCCAGTCAAGTGGAGATGAGACAAAGGAACTGAAAGGGCAGGTTGTCAGCTGAGCAAACACAAAGACACTGAATTTGCATTAAAAAAAGATGAATTGGGTACAAAAGTTTTCAGTAAATAACAAGAAATAATTTGCAGGTCATTGAAACTAACTAGGAAAAAGAGTGAAGGGAGACAGAGCTGTTTGCATGGTCTAAAATCAGAAGGGCTTACACCTTAAGTGTTGAGGTGCAATGGCTTTGGGACTTCTGTGAAAATTGACATGAGATGACAATGGCCCATAATATTCCAATGTGAATTTTAAATAGTATGCATTCCACAACAATCCTTACTTCTACATATCTCTTCTTTAAAAATTTTAAAAACATTTTATTTTAGTTTGACAACTGCAAAGTACATACATTTGGTGTCAGTTAACCAATCCTTATCAAATGGACATATCATATAGCCACCAACCAACCAATCAAGATGTAAAAGATTACCAGTACCCAGAAGCTTGCCTCATGCTCTCTTCTAGTCACAACCCACCCATACACACAGGTAGTTACTAATCTGGCTTTCATTATCATGGATTAGCTCTGTTTATTTTTGCAAGCTACTATGGGTAGTTTGACCATGTCTGTTGGCCTACACATCTGGATCAAAAGACATTTATACGAGGTTCATGACAGCATTATTTCAAATAGCTCTTCTCAGATTTTAATGAAGTAAACTTGGTTAGTACTTCACCTATGAAGCATGTATGTCTTGTCCAGTTCTATTTTTGACTGCTGGAGACAAAGTCTAAGTGAAGGGCAGACAGAATTCAACAGAAGCTCTAAACCTTTAACTTGAAAGGAGGTCACCATCATGAAGTGAAGTAACCAAGGACATGTGGCCCTTGCACAGGCAAGCCTTGGCTCAAAGGTAAATAACAATACAGCAAATAGAAATAACAATTGATATTTTTGAACATTTCCCACAATACAAACATTCTTTTAAGAGAGGCATGTAAATTACCCTCATTACCTTCATAGCCATTTTGTAAGGCTGCTTTTCTTTTGCCCCCATGTTATACCTGACTAAATAGAGGCATAAAGAAGTGAGATGGTGGAAGGCTTACTCCTGTCTGCAGCTAAGATTTCCATCCAAACCTTCTGCACTCAATTGCAACACTCATGGTCAAGTTCCTTCCACAACGAGCCTTGATCTTTTTGCAAAGACTATAGAATTCTAACTAGAAATGCATAAGAACACATCTGCTCCACCATAGCAATCTGTCGAAATTTGAAACCTGAACAATTATTTAAATGTATGGTCTTTGGTGAATATCTCTGAGATCTACATTCTCTTTTCTCTTTGGTCTAACCTAGTAAACACCAGAGATCGACCCTTCTGTGTCCTTTTATTATTTCCATTGATTGCAAAACTCCTATGATTTTATTCAGAGATCACATTTCTTATCAGTCTCATTACATGAATGAGAGAGAGATGGTGGAGAGTTTTGTAGCCATACCAAAATAACTTGCAACAATAAAAACAGAAACATTCTGTAATGCTGTGGTGCTGTTTTCTGATTCTTTATACAATTGCCAACTGGTAAAATAGGCAAGACTTTTACAATTGTAATGTCCTTTTTACTGTGATGGCAGATGAAACAATCTTGCTTCTATCACTTTTTTTATTTAGCTTTATAGAGTATCTAGAGATTTATAATCCTTTCCCAAAGCACAGGAATAAAATGCAGCATTTGGAGTTTTTAGAACACCATGTGGGTTATGGGGGTGACGGTGATGATGTGATGATGGCAGCATCACATGCAGACTTAGGACTCTGTGTGGTTGGTTTTGCACATTTGCAGTCTCTTTACTTACTTAAATCTATACAAAATGTAGAGAAAAACTATCAACGTGACTCTCTTTTACAAGAAATGGCATGTTAAGGTAGCCTGAAAAATGTCATTTCACCGTACTTAGGACTTGATAAATGGTATGTGACTCGGTGAAATGAAGGTAGTATAGGTGGCTCCATTATATGTCCAATAATAGTAGAAGTTATGTTGTTATTTAAAAGTAAGAATGTATCTTTAACTTGCAAATTTTTCAATAATGAAATCAATTCTTAGTACTCTGTTAAAATTCCTGATCTCTGATCACTGCTCTGACACCTAGCAATCCTTTGGACTTTTTTAAGCTATGATTGTCAGTCGTGCATTTCTCTAAGATATTTTTTAAAGGCAAAGAAGAAGAACAAAAGCTAGTTAATGGAAGCATCTGTTTGAAACTCTCCTACAACAAAGGGAGCCTGCCACACACTCCGGAGTAGCAAGGAAAGGGTTACTGTTTATCATATTGTACAATGGAAAGAAAATGTGCACTGGCTCTCAAGTTCAAAGGGCTTGAGGGAGCTTTGGTAACTTTATCCCCTTTAGTCACAAAATGTGAGACGGCATATGGTTAACATCCTTTATTGGTGTTATTTTTAAACTTGTTTATGAGACATAAATAAAAAGTATTCTAAACCCTATAATGACGTTTCTCCCTGAATGGAAACTTGGTTGTGATAGGCCAGGCAGTGCCTCTTCCAGTCTGACTATGTGAAAACTTTTTTCACTGGTGAGGCAGCAATGGATGGATGTTTAAGAAACCAAAAGCTAAAGGGTAATATATTACATTTTTGCTCTTTATTCTGCTCTGAGTTTTCCCATGGCATGGGTATTCCAGACCTATAGAGCTAAGATAGTTGAAAGGAGATTTAGAAAACTGTCAAAAGCCGTTTGCGGAAAGGGAGTGTCTCCACAATTTTCCATGAATCAAATTTGGTAACAAGGGAATATCATTTTCTGACTAACTTAATTTCTGACTCTATAGCAGCTAGAAGTTTAGTCCTCCTAAATCACATAAGATTTTCTGAGGAAAAAAATGTCAAAGGAAGTAATAAATGTCAAACAGTCATCACAAACAGGCTGGGCACTTTAATTTTTTTATTTTATTTTTATTTTAGTCTCTACTGGAGTTCTTTGAACTGGTAACAAGTAACCCATCTGCAGGTCAAATCTACTGTAAAGCTGGTTTACCATGCATGCTACCTGTTTTAAAACTTACATCTTTCCCCCAGGGCACTAAGAACTGGAGTCATAATCCACTCTGAAGTATAGATCTCTATTCCCTTTGCTTTTCCTTGGTATATATTTAGAGTTCCGTGCAATATAATCAGGTAACATTTGAAGTATTAAGATGTGTAAACATATGGGCACTGACATTACATTCATGTCATTTGTTCTGGGGCAAGAATGTGTACCTGCTCTGAAACACTGACCCCCACAGGGGATAGACAGGGCTTCCCAGTCGAAATTAAACTGTGCCTGCTGTGATTTCCCCTAATCTGACTCACCAACAGTGTGTGCTTTGGCTCCTCATAAATGAAACTGAAAAGCAATAAAGACCCAGAACAAAATTTTATAAAAACACTAATTTTTGCTAGTGCTTCATTCTGGCAAAAAAAAAATGAGTGCATTTATATTCATAAATTTAAAAAACATGGTTTAGATGGAATAAATGTCCTCTGTCAAGTAACTTAATAAAGAAAAACTTGTGGACAAAAATCATATAAAATATGATAAAATATTCTATCTTATTTTAGACATATTAAATAGATGGTATTTCACTTCTAGTGTTTGTACCTTTTCAACTGCAAATATTCACAATTTATCTGACACAAAAGAGAATAGGCTTTCACTTTAAAGCTCTGAGCTTAGGTCTTTGTGTTCAAGGCATCATTCCCTACCTTTCTTCTGACAACACTTTTTTACAGTCAGAGCGTGGCAGGTTCCACCTCCTTCATCATCTAGATTCACGTCCAGCACTTCATTTACTTGGGTTGTTCCTTCTTGGCGGTCAGTAGGCAAGCAAGAACTTCAGGTTTCCAAGCTACACTCCTGATTATCAGCTTCTGGTTCCAAAGGTCAGTTGCTGCGCTCGCACAGTTTTGACTATTTTATTAAATTCACCTCACTTCCTGTGTATAGTGGGTATTCATAAATGGATGTTTAGTAATGTGATGTTCATACTGAACTCCTGAAGAATTCTTTCCCACCATGTAAAAGTTCAAAGGAGAGAAAAAATGTGACATAATAATCCAAAGAAAGATGTATATGCTGTATTTTGAGAAGATAATTCTACCCTTTTCAATATAATTCTCTCAACTTTGTGAAAAAAGACCCTGAAACAATTACTCTTGATTTCTACAAGATTTTACATATTTTCAGACTGATGAAAATAATCTCTCTAATGTTTCTTTTTTGCCATTTGATAATTGAATAATGCTATTTTAAATATTTCTGGTGACAGTGAATACTTGCCTAGCATGCTTTTCACAGAGCCCTAGAAACAGTCTGTCAATATTTATTTATTAATCAGTGCTGCTTTACTGCTTCAAGAGACAATGAATAAATGGTGCAACCAAAATTATAAGCTAGGATTCCCTGCTTCTAGTCATAAATTCCAACCAAAACCTCATTTTTCTTTTTAAGGTATTGCTATAGGAAACTAGTCTTATTTCAAAGGCAAAACTCTAGGGATTATCTAAACCAGAAGGGATGCTTATTTTTTTCTTCTCTGAGCTGTGGCTTTGCCATCTGTTCTATTTCCCTTATTGCACAAAACTGGTTTCTATGACCAAGAAACTAAAGTTCTGGTAAAGAAATAGGATATCTTATGATGATCTGATATTATAAGGACTATTAAGTTTGAACAACCTAAATACTGAGATACCTGCATTTTTACTTATTTTCTGATGAATTAGTTTTTCAATGAAGTTAAAAATAAAGTGTTTGAACAATTAAAAACATCATATTTTTAACTCATCAGTGATAATCACATTCAATATTTTACCCAGTTTATACTATGAAGATATGTTATATTGGACACTATTCTATTTTTGTATTAATTGCATGTAATGTACAAGTTTTAAAGAGATTTTGTTTCTTATGTACTTGATCTGGATAGTATACCACCTCCAGGATAAATTGTTGCCTAGGATATGAGTAAATTTTCTATTCTACCTCATTCATTCTGAGAACAAAAACTGGTTCTCAGATGAAAGGTATATGAGATATGTATGTTTGTTATACATGTGTTGAGGGGAGTGGTGTGGAAGGATTTGGGAAGGGGTTTGGAAAAAAGTGTACCTGAATATACTACTAAGAAAAAAAGAAGAGCATGAATGTAAACAATTATTATTTAATTTTCCTGCACTAAATCCCAGAAACTTATTGTAGAAAAGAAAACAGGAATATTTATGGTGCTGGGAAAGAAATGTCATCTTCACTTGTGAAGATCAAATGCTGTCCAGGAGGAGATGTAGAAGCCATAAAGGAGGACATTAGTCAGGACAAGACATTAAAGGAAGCTGTAAGTGAAGAACTGGGAGATTAGCCCAGTAAAAAAGGAAGTGCAACACTTGGAAGCACAAATGCCATAAAATGAGGTCAAGGCCCCCTGTTGTTTCTGAAGAAAGGAAGTAGCTTAGATCAAAGCTCATTGAGAACACTAATACACTGCAAAAGTTGTTGATGCTTTATGTCATCATCTGCCTAAATTTTTTCAAAGATATTTTTTTCATACTTCATTGCATCTACAAAAAATAAAGTGGACCTTAACATTTAGTTGGTAGTCAACTATAAATGTATGTTAAGTGAACAAATGAATAAATGAGTGAGTAAATAAAATGATAAGAGAATGACTGAAACTTTTAAGCCCAGCATGTTTTCAAGAGTTTCATTGGAGAATAAGATACATAAAATATAACTCTCTCCATAATAATAATAATCATAGTCATATGTTTAATTAATAATCTGTACCAGCCACTATAATGGATATAGCAATATGCTATTAATATTATTTCTACTCTTCACAGTCATTTATTTAAGTAACTAACTATTGTCAGCTTCTTTAACCAGAGGAGCTCTTCTTTTTGCAAATATGCAAGATCCCTTGGACCAAGAGCGTCTATGAAAGCAAGGTTCCATGTTACTGAGACTGCCTGTGAGGACTTTGCACACTTAGACTAGAGATCATCTCCCAGTTTAATGATACTCTGATTATATTACTGCTTTATATTAATGAGAAATTATAGTAAATATACCTTTTACATAAAAATCATTACGCTTTTCAGGACTGCTACATTTTCACTGTATAATCATACTAATTTATGTATTCAGTGAAACATTTCAAAGTTTTTAAAAAATGATAACTCTTTTGCGTTAAATTACTTTCTCTGAGAAGAAGAGCTGGGAAATCTATATGCATATTAATAACTACATCTATGTGTGTAATCTTGCCTATAGATATAAATGTAAGTGATGAAACAACTTTTTTTTTTTTACAAATACAATCAATAGATAATTTTAAAGTTAAACCAGTTTTTAATTCACTAATCCTGGTAGACTAGCCCAATGTATGGCTAACATATCATTATTTTCTCCTGTTTAAGTTTCATCAGTCTTACTGGCCAGATGATTATCTCACAAAGTGTAGGCTAAAAGTATGTAGGGTCCGAGGGTTTATTCATAGTGTCAAGCTCAAGCTTACAGAGAGAAAAGAATCTCACAGATGTTCCATCAAAAGAGGAAAATGTGCTTTATTTGTAGAAGAAGTGGAAGGGGTTGTTTTTAAGAAGCTATAATATTATATATAAATTATAAATATAGAGGTATTTGAAAATTTTGCATGATTTAAAAATAAATTATGGCAACTATATAGTTCAGCAAATGGAACTTTTTATTTACTTATAGTATCTTCCCTTTATATTAGCACTTGGGCAATAATATTTTTCAATGTGCTCAATTTTTTAATATGCTACATTATAAAATATGTGATGGAAGTTTTTCTCTTTATCTAATCTGTGTACCACAAGTAGGCAGTTGAAGGCCAAAACCCCTGAGGTCGGGAAGTCCTGGCCATACCCACTTGGAGAATATTATAAGTAGGCAGATACAAGGTAGGACTGCTTGCCTCAGAATGAGAAAATCCCAGCCTTCTAGAACCTTTAATTTTAATGTTGGCAATAGGACATGTGGTCTTTGCATTGTGTTCTGTTTCCCTCCTTAGGATATTTCATACTGTATGTCCATCTGTATCTAAAAATGGGTCTAATTAAAGTATTTAATGCATAGTTTGTTGTGAGGATTAAACTAGTTTATGTATATAAAGTATTTGTAACATGTCTGGCACATAGTCAATGCTATGTAATACTGTTATTGTTCTCTCTCTCTCTTACACACACACACACACAGAGCCTGTCATAGTTATCTGCAGAGATGATGTTCAATACTCTTTATTTCCTGCATTACTTTTTTTTACATATTTGAAAGCAAGAGATCTATCCTATATCTTTCCAGTGTTTATTAAAAAAGAGAATGCATATTAGATATATAACAATCCTAATCATTACTCTTGATCTTAAAAGGAATTAATGCATCCCAATATAAATTGTATTAATAAGAAGTAAACATTTTCTTTATAGTATTAGAACTAACAGCTGAATAATGGAAACAAAAATCTCACATATCTGAAACTTTTAAATGTAAAACACAGCATAAACTAGTTACTTTTTAAATGGAAGTTGTGAACAAATTATGAGTCAGCATTTTCACTGTTGCCACTGAAGAAAAACAGAATGACTGACCCTCCACTGCTATTGATGACATGATTTTTTTCGTGTATTAATTCAGTCTTTATTTTTGTTTCAGTTGGATAATTGATATTGTACATGTTGACTTTCCTGCCAATATAAGCTTATAGATATCTTCTCGCTCTTCACATAGATGTAACATTTTTGAAAATTCAATATAATGCTTTGAGAAGATGTTAGGAGACAATGTAAATATTTGAGGAAAATAAATAGCAACCTCAAGCAAACTACTTGGGGGGCTTACAACAATGTATATACCTCTTTGCCCTGTTCTTTTTAATTTTCCTGAATATTTATGTGTTTTGCTTCTGGCTAAGGATGACAGTAGAAGAGCCAAAATTCTGTAATAAAAATTACCCCTGTGGTTTTTTTCTGGCTCCTGTAACAGCAATAAATTCAGGGATACTAGATATATTAAGATAACGTATTTTCATTAAATTTCTAACTCAGTTGTGGATCCATGTGGTTCAGATAAAATGCATTCATGTACAAGGATCTGAGATGCTCAGTGTAACCAAATTGAACTCTAATGCCCTGGGGCAGTATTCATTATGAGAAGAAGCCATATTCATGCCTAAAAAAACAAACAGAAAACAACAACAATGAAGAAAAAAAATCCAGTTTTCAATTTGCATGGGGTATGGTTTAGGAGCTCTCCTTTAGACTGCTTAAGGGTGACATACTTGAGCCAGGACACACTCAGTCTTCTCAATCTTTGTTTCACTCAGCAGTGGGAATTTAGACACAAATTCACTGTCTCTGGTAAGCTGTCCTGGATCATAGTATTTCAGCTTTGAGCAGTTTGTTCCCAGGTTCTTGTAAGAGTTGAAGTTGTCCAAGCTCCTCTTCTAATTTTCTAAGCCAGGTTTCTTGTGTGGCCTCTAATCTGAGCTTCTATGCCAGCACTCAGCCTATTTGCCCATTTCCATAGCAAGCTAAGTTTCCATTGATGTCCAAACCCAATGGTATCCAGTTCCAAGCCCAGTGTACCCTCCATCATAGTTATGATCTCTTCTTGAGTTTTGTTTTGGAGTTTTCAAAACTTTAACTATGGCTTAGAAATTTAAGGAAACTACCCCAGGAATGAGGGCTGATAAACAGCAAAGCTGAGTTTATAATGACTTCCCATCACATTCACTTAATTCTAAAATCCATGTACATATTCTTCAAGCTATGGCTTTTGTCTTAGCTGTGTCTCTCTTTTTGTGAATCTGAGGAGGAAGGATTCTGAACTTAATCCCAGAATGGAGCTCTGCAAACTATGGATGGCCTCAAGCACACTGTTTATGCCTGGTCTTAAAGTATTACTTAACATGCATCTACTGCAACTATATGCTGCTCCTTTCTTTGGATGTTGAGGGCCACACTACTCTGTTAACAGAAAACCATGCCTGCCTATTTGAACATTTCCCTTCATATAACTCTGTTTGCACCATTCACTTCAGCCTAGCAGACTAAACCAGTAACAAGTCTTACCCCTGCCATGTTCCCAACTGCCCCTGACCATTTTGCATCCCACATGCATGCGATCTTGCTTAGATGAAGCCCACAATATATTTAACGCACAGGGTATATAATTGATGCATAGGCTATATATGCTAAACAGTAAAAACATTACCATAAAATTGGTAGGGCCATGCCAAAACCATTCATTGGTCTGACTAATTTTTCTTGAATTGTAGAATAAGAATTTGAACACAATTAATTTAGAAATGAGGGTACACTGACCATTTTTGGATTGGGCGAAGTGGTGTTTTAGAAAACCTGTTCTAGTAGTATCACAGTAGCAGAAAAAGCAAGATGCTATTTCAGCATACAAAGGACAGGTGAGAATGGATAGAGAAAGTGACTGAAAATTAAACAACTTTGGTGTGAGTCTGTAACTATGGGATATGAAATCATTATTTTTTGACAAATTTGGGGAATTTAGATTATTGAGTTAAGAAGAATGAAAAAATAACTTATGAATCATCTAGTGAGAATGAGGTCCTACCTGAAACTGCAATGAAACAGGAGGTCAAATACAACTCAGAAAAATTAAAAGCTTAATTGAGAAGAAATGTGAAGTGCCAACTGACACACAAGTGGAAGGAAATTGCTTTAGCTGTGAGTGAGAAAATAGGAATAATAAATTAGCTGAGGTTTGGTCACCACAGGACTTGTAAGAACATTTCAGGAATGTTGTGAATATTGTATTTATTGAGAATAAGAGCTTATTGAGAATATTTACAACTTTAAATATAAGCATTACCTAATTATTAATGTGCCTGTCAAGTTGCAGTTATAGATTATTTATAATACACATAGAAATAACATATAAGTAAGATATTAAGTAAGTAAGTTATAAGTAAGTAAGTTAAATTTATGGAAGCTATTTCATGTTCCCTAATTTAATTTTCAATATATTGGGTAAAAATGTCAGTCAAAAGAATTTCACAGTTTTAGCAAGGTATAACAGTTCCTTTTTAAATTTATACATTATTAAGTATAGTATTTAAAATGTTTTCAAAACTCTCTTGTCTCTATCCAACTCCCCTACATATGTACACATGTACATACAAATATGCAATTATCAGCTTCTCAATAATAGGAATTACTAATTTTTTTAAATTCCTAGAACCTAGTCCTTTTGTCTAACAACTGAGTATATTTGTCAGTAAATAGTAATAAACAAAATCCTTCCCTAACTCAAGAAGTTATCAGTATCATATATTAATATTTAATATTTGTTCAATATTTATATATGATATGTATGCTGAAAGAGCAAATTCAGCTTTTTCTTTTGGAGTCCCAAGCTGGGGTCAAGCTAAGTGTGATGCTTGCCCTCCCCCATTCAGTTCAGTGGAATATACAGTCTACAGTGCAGGAGGAAGCCCAGGTAAAAATGAGAGAGAAAAGCGCAATGGAATATTTGAGTGCCTGCTTCCATCAAGTCTGAGGCGAACCTCTGTCTCTCTCTCTTTCCTGATATTTTGCCTTTTTCCTTAGGCTGAGTTGGCTTTAGTTTGTGTTCCTTTCACCCAAAGAGTGTCCTTGATTTTCTCAGCTAGACAGTTACTCACTGTCAGGGTTATGAACAATTTATAGCCCACCAGTAGTCTACCCTTTCTTTCCTTTCTATGTAGAATGTCTGAATGGAAGCAAAGAGGTTATTATTATAGGCTTAACCTAAATGTATTCTGATTTACTTTAAAGAAAATCATTTGCAAAGTTTGCTCCATTAACAAATATCAAATTACTTGAAATTCACCTACAGCTAATCATGACTCATCAGTGTATCCACACCACTCTTGAGAATTGCTACTACAACTCAAGGAAAATGAATGGTTTTAATTTGCTACTCATGCTATGGCTAATCAATGTAAAACCTCACAGTGACTCCTCTTGTTAACCATATGGAACTTCAGTGCACAACTAGTAGTAAAAGGCTTTTCTTCTTTGACTGCTCCTCCTTTTCTCCCTCCATTCTCCTTTTCTCTCTCTCACTCATCTTCTTGGAAATACCTTCTCCTTTCTTCTGGAATTCTGGATCAATAAATAGCCTGAAATTGTCAATGGGTAAAATACATACATACATACATACACACATATATACACACTGAGTTATCTAGCAATTCTTATCATCTTGCATACTATAATACCCTACTCCTAATACATCTGATTTGGCTGTACTATTTGAGTTAAAAAGCATTATGCTAAGCAAAATAAGCCAGGTGGTGAAAGACAAACACCATATGATATCACCTTTAACAGGAACCTAATCAACAAAACCAACAAACAAGCAAAATATAACCAAAGACATTGAAATTGAGAACAGGCTGACAGTGACCAGAGGGGAGAGGGGAGGGGATTATAGGGGAAAAGGGGAAGGGTTTGCAGGAACAAGTATAAAGGACACATGGACAAAAACAAGGGGGGGTGGAAATAGGAGGGAGGTGGGGAAGGCTGGGGTGGTG